>OZ014520.1:407453048-408653048 GCA_963966055.1 Lathyrus aphaca
AAAAACCACACAAAAATGATCCAAGGTAAAAACAACTCAATAATTTCATTCTAAAAACCATAAAAAAATCCAAGTTAAAGAATTCAACAATTTCTGAATAAAAATGATAAAAAAGTACAAAGTTAAAAAAACTCAAAACTTTCTCTAATAAAAGCATAAAAAAGAAGTTCCAGGTTAATAAACTCAACAATTTCACTATAAAAACCACAAAAAAAAATGATCTAAGTTAAAAACAACTCAACAATTTCATTAGAAAAACAATAAAAAAAGTTCCGAGTTAAAAAAAACTACAATTTCTCAATAAAAATGATTAAAAAAAACAGGTTCCATGATAAATAAATAACACTTTCACTAATAAAAACATAAAAAAAGTTTCAAGTTAAAAAACACAACAATTACTCTATAAAAACCATTAAGAATAAAATTTCCTAGCTTAAAAACCCAACAATTTAACTTTAAAAAGCATAAAAAAAATTCAAGTTAAAAAATTCAACAATTTCTCAATAAAAATGATAAAATAAGATCCAAGTCTAAAAAAACTTTACATTTTTACTAGAAAAAAAATAAAAAATGTCCCAAGTGAAAAAATTGAACAATTTCACTATAAAACCATAAAAAAAATGTTAAATGTAAAAAAACTCAACAATATCACTATAAAAACCACACAAAAATGATCCAAGGTAAAAACAACTCAATAATTTCATTATAAAAACCATAAAAAAATCCAAGTTAAAGAATTCAACAATTTCTGAATAAAAATGATAAAAAAAGTTCAAAGTTAAAAAAACTCAACACTTTCACTAATAAGAGCATAAAAAAGAAGTTCCGGGTTAATAAACTCAACATTTTCACTATAAAAACCACACACAAAAAATGATCTAAGGTAAAAACAACTCAACAATTTCATTAGAAAAACAATTAAAAAAAGTCCCAAGTTACAAAAATCTACAATTTCTCAATAAAAATGATTAAAAAAAACAGGTTCCATGATAAATAAATAACACTTTCACTAATAAAAGTATAAAAAAAGTTTCAAGTTAAAAAACTCAACAATTACTCTATAAAAACCATTAAGAATAAAAGTTCCTAGCTTAAAAACCCAATAATTTAACTTTAAAAAGCATAAAAAAAATTCAAGTTAAAAAATTCAACAATTTCTCAACAAAAATGATAAAATAAGATCCAAGTCTAAAAAAAACTTTACATTTTTACTAGAAAAAAAATAAAAAATGTTCCAAGTGAAAAAATTGAACAATTTCACTATAAAACCATAAAAAAAACTCAACAATATCACTATAAAAACCACACAAAAATGATCCAAGGTAAAAACAACTCAATAATTTCATTATAAAAACCATAAAAAAAATCCAAGTTAAAGAATTCAACAATTTCTGAATAAAAATGATAAAAAAAGTTCAAAGTTAAAAAAAATCAACAATTTCACTAATAAGAGCATAAAAAAAAGTTCCGGGTTAATAAACTCAACATTTTCACTATAAAAATCACACAAAAAAATGATCTAAGGTAAAAACAACTCAACAATTTCATTAGAAAAACAATAAAAAAAAGTTCCAAGTTACAAAAATCTACAATTTCTCAATAAAAATGATTAAAAAAAACAGGTTCCATGATAAATAAATAACACTTTAACTAATAAAAGCATAAAAAAAGTTTCAAGTTAAAAAACTCAACAATTACTCTATAAAAACCATTAAGAATAAAATTTCCTAGCTTAAAAACCCAACAATTTAACTTTAAAAAGCATAAAAAAAATTCAAGTTAAAAAATTCAACAATTTCTCAATAAAAATGATAAAATAAGATCCAAGTCTAAAAAAACTTTACATTTTTACTAGAAAAAAAATAAAAAATGTTCCAAGTGAAAAAATTGAACAATTTCACTATAAAACCATTAAAAAAATGTTAAAAGTAAAAAAACTCAACAATATCACTATAAAAACCACACAAAAATGATCCAAGGTAAAAACAACTCAATAATTTCATTATAAAAACCATAAAAAAATCCAAGTTAAAGAATTCAACAATTTCTGAATAAAAATGATAAAAAAAGTTCAAAGTTAAAAAAACTCAACACTTTCACTAATAAGAGCATAAAAAAGAAGTTCCGGGTTAATAAACTCAACATTTTCACTATAAAAACCACACACAAAAAATGATCTAAGGTAAAAACAACTCAACAATTTCATTAGAAAAACAATTAAAAAAAGTCCCAAGTTACAAAAATCTACAATTTCTCAATAAAAATGATTAAAAAAAACAGGTTCCATGATAAATAAATAACACTTTCACTAATAAAAGTATAAAAAAAGTTTCAAGTTAAAAAACTCAACAATTACTCTATAAAAACCATTAAGAATAAAAGTTCCTAGCTTAAAAACCCAATAATTTAACTTTAAAAAGCATAAAAAAAATTCAAGTTAAAAAATTCAACAATTTCTCAACAAAAATGATAAAATAAGATCCAAGTCTAAAAAAAACTTTACATTTTTACTAGAAAAAAAATAAAAAATGTTCTAAGTGAAAAAATTGAACAATTTCACTATAAAACCATAAAAAAATGTTAAAAGTAAAAAAAACTCAACAATATCACTATAAAAACCACACAAAAATGATCCAAGGTAAAAACAACTCAATAATTTCATTATAAAAACCATAAAAAAAATCCAAGTTAAAGAATTCAACAATTTCTGAATAAAAATGATAAAAAAAGTTCAAAGTTAAAAAAAATCAACACTTTCACTAATAAGAGCATAAAAAAAAGTTCCGGGTTAATAAACTCAACATTTTCACTATAAAAATCACACAAAAAAATGATCTAAGGTAAAAACAACTCAACAATTTCATTAGAAAAACAATAAAAAAAAGTTCCAAGTTACAAAAATCTACAATTTCTCAATAAAAATGATTAAAAAAAACAGGTTCCATGATAAATAAATAACACTTTCACTAATAAAAGCATAAAAAAAGTTTCAAGTTAAAAAACTCAACAATTACTCTATAAAAACCATTAAGAATAAAAGTTCCTAGCTTAAAAACCCAACAATTTAACTTTAAAAAGCATAAAAAAAATTCAAGTTAAAAAATTCAACAATTTCTCAACAAAAATGATAAAATAAGATCCAAGTCTAAAAAAAACTTTACATTTTTACTAGAAAAAAAATAAAAAATGTTCCAAGTGAAAAAATTGAACAATTTCACTATAAAACCATAAAAAAATGTTAAAAGTAAAAAAAACTCAACAATATCACTATAAAAACCACACAAAAATGATCCAAGGTAAAAACAACTCAATAATTTCATTATAAAAACCATAAAAAAAATCCAAGTTAAAGAATTCAACAATTTCTGAATAAAAATGATAAAAAAAGTTCAAAGTTAAAAAAACTCAACACTTTCACTAATAAGAGCATAAAAAAAAATTCCGGGTTAATAAACTCAACATTTTCACTATAAAAACCACACAAAAAAATGATCTAAGGTAAAAACAACTCAACAATTTCATTAGAAAAACAATAAAAAAAAGTTCCAAGTTACAAAAATCTACAATTTCTCAATAAAAATGATTAAAAAAAACAGGTTCCATGATAAATAAATAACACTTTCACTAATAAAAGCATAAAAAAAGTTTCAAGTTAAAAAACTCAACAATTACTCTATAAAAACCATTAAGAATAAAATTCCCTAGCTTAAAAACCCAACAATTTAACTTTAAAAAGCATAAAAAAAATTCAAGTTAAAAAATTCAACAATTTCTCAATAAAAATGATAAAATAAGATCCAAGTCTAAAAAAACTTTACATTTTTACTAGAAAAAAAATAAAAAATGTTCCAAGTGAAAAAATTGAACAATTTCACTATAAAACCATAAAAAAAATGTTAAAAGTAAAAAAAACTCAACAATATCACTATAAAAACCACACAAAAATGATCCAAGGTAAAAACAACTCAATAATTTCATTATAAAAACCATAAAAAAATCCAAGTAAAAGAATTCAACAATTTCTGAATAAAAATGATAAAAAAAGTTCAAAGTTAAAAAAACTCAACACTTTCACTAATAAGAGCATAAAAAAGAAGTTCTGGGTTAATAAACTCAACATTTTCACTATAAAAACCACACAAAAAAAATGATCTAAGGTAAAAACAACTCAACAATTTCATTAGAAAAACAATTAAAAAAAGTTCCAAGTTACAAAAATCTACAATTTCTCAATAAAAATGATTAAAAAAAACAGGTTCCATGATAAATAAATAACACTTTCACTAATAAAAGCATAAAAAAAGTTTCAAGTTAAAAAACTCAACAATTACTCTATAAAAACCATTAAGAATAAAAGTTCCTAGCTTAAAAACCCAACAATTTAACTTTTAAAAGCATAAAAAAAAAAATTCAAGTTAAAAAATTCAACAATTTCTCAACAAAAATGATAAAATAAGATCCAAGTCTAAAAAAAACTTTACATTTTTACTAGAAAAAAAATAAAAAATGTTCCAAGTGAAAAAATTGAACAATTTCACTATAAAACCATAAAAAAATGTTAAAAGTAAAAAAAACTCAACAATATCACTATAAAAACCACACAAAAATGATCCAAGGTAAAAACAACTCAATAATTTCATTATAAAAACCATAAAAAAATCCAAGTTAAAGAATTCAACAATTTCTGAATAAAAATGATAAAATAAGTTCAAAGTTAAAAAAACTCAACACTTTCACTAATAAGAGCATAAAAAAAAGTTCCGGGTTAATAAACTCAACATTTTCACTATAAAAATCACACAAAAAAATGATCTAAGGTAAAAACAACTCAACAATTTTATTAGAAAAACAATAAAAAAAAGTTCCAAGTTACAAAAATCTACAATTTCTCAATAAAAATGATTAAAAAAAACAGGTTCCATGATAAATAAATAACACTTTCACTAATAAAAGCATTAAAAAAGTTTCAAGTTAAAAAACTCAACAATTACTCTATAAAAACCATTAAGAATAAAAGTTCCTATCTTAAAAACCCAACAATTTAACTTTAAAAAGCATAAAAAAAATTCAAGTTAAAAAATTCAACAATTTCTCAACAAAAATGATAAAATAAGATCCAAGTATAAAAAAAACTTTACATTTTTACTAGAAAAAAAAATAAAAAAATCTTCCAAGTGAAAAAATTGAACAATTTCACTATAAAAATCATAAAAAAAATGTTCAATGTTAAAAATCTCAACAATTTCACTATAAAAACCACACAAAAATGATCCAAGTTAAAAACAACTCAATAATTTCATTATAAAAACCATAAAAAAAATTCCAAGTTAAAGAATTCAACAATTTTTTAATAAAAATGATAAAAAAGTACAAAGTTAAAAAAACTCAAAACTTTCTCTAATAAAAGCATAAAAAAGAAGTTTCAGGTTAATAAACTCAACAATTTCACTATAAAAACCACAAAAAAATGATCTAAGTTAAAAACAACTCAAAAATTTCATTAGAAAAACAATAAAAAAAGTTCCGAGTTAAAAAAAACTACAATTTCTCAATAAAAATGATTAAAAAAAACAGGTTCCATGATAAATAAATAATACTTTCACTAATAAAAGCATAAAAAAAGTTTCAAGTTAAAAAACACAACAATTACTCTATTAAAACCATTAAGAATAAAAGTTCCGACCTTAAAAACCCAACAATTTAACTTTAAAAAGCATGAAAAAAATTCAAGTTAAAAAATTCAACAATTTCTCAATAAAAATGATAAAATAAGATCCAAGTCTAAAAAAAACTTTACATTTTTACTAGAAAAAAATAAAAAATGTTCCAAGTGAAAAAATTGAACAATTTCACTATAAAAACCATAAATAAAACGTAAAAAAAGTTTAAAAAACTCAACAATTTCACTATAAAAACAACACAAAAATGATCCAAGTTAAAAACAAGTCAATAATTTCATTATAAAAACCATAAAAAAAATCCAAGTTAAAGAATTCAACAATTTCTGAATAAAAATGATAAAAAAAAAAGTTCAAAGTTAAAAAAACTCAACACTTTCACTAATAAAAGCATAAAAAAGAAGTTCCAGGTTAATAAACTCAACAAATTCACTATAAAAACCACAAAAAAAATGATCTAAGGTAAAAACAACTCATCCATTTCATTAGAAAAACAATAAAAAAAGTTCCAAGTTAAAAAAATCTACATTTTCTCAATAAAAATGATTAAAAAAAACAGGTTCCATGATAAAAAAAACTCAACACTTTCACTAATAAAAGCATAAAAAAAGTTTCAAGTTAAAAAACTCAACAATTACTCTATAAAAACCATTAAGAATAAAAGTTCCTAGCTTAAAAACCCAACAATTTAACTTTAAAAAGTATAAAAAAAATTCAAGTTAAAAAATTCAACAATTTCTCAATAAAAATGATAAAATAAGATCCAAGTCTAAAAAAAAACTTTACATTTTTACTAGAAAAAAAATAAAAAATGTTCCAAGTGAAAAAATTGAACAATTTCACTATAAAACCATAAAAAAAAATGTTAAAAGTAAAAAAACTCAACAATATCACTATAAAAACCACACAAAAATGATCCAAGGTAAAAACAACTCAATAATTTCATTATAAAAACCATAAAAAAAATCCAAGTTAAAGAATTCAACAATTTCTGAATAAAAATGATAAAAAAGTACAAAGTTAAAAAAACTCAAAACTTTCTCTAATAAAAGCATAAAAAAGAA
This sequence comes from Lathyrus aphaca, assembly GCA_963966055.1. NCBI lineage: Eukaryota > Viridiplantae > Streptophyta > Magnoliopsida > Fabales > Fabaceae > Lathyrus > Lathyrus aphaca. The sequence continues at coordinate 407,459,791 of OZ014520.1, forward strand.
GTTCCAGGTTAATAAACTCAACAATTTCACTATAAAAACCACAAAAAAAAATGATCTAAGTTAAAAACAACTCAACAATTTCATTAGAAAAACAATAAAAAAAGTTCCGAGTTAAAAAAAACAACAATTTCTCAATAAAAATGATTAAAAAAAACAGGTTCCATGATAAATAAATAACACTTTCACTAATAAAAACATAAAAAAAGTTTCAAGTTAAAAAACACAACAATTACCCTATAAAAACCATTAAGAATAAAATTTCCTAGCTTAAAAACCCAACAATTTAACTTTAAAAAGCATAAAAAAAATTCAAGTTAAAAAATTCAATAATTTCTCAATAAAAATAATTAAATAAGATCCAAGTCTAAAAAAACTTTACATTTTTACTAGAAAAAAAATAAAAAATGTTCCAAGTGAAAAAATTGAACAATTTCACTATAAAACCATAAAAAAAATGTTAAAAGTAAAAAAACTCAACAATATCACTATAAAAACCACACAAAAATGATCCAAGGTAAAAACAACTCAATAATTTCATTATAAAAACCATAAAAAAATCCAAGTTAAAGAATTCAACAATTTCTGAATAAAAATGATAAAAAAAGTTCAAAGTTAAAAAAACTCAACACTTTCACTAATAATCGCATAAAAAAGAAGATCCGGGTTAATAAACTCAACATTTTCACTATAAAAACCACACACAAAAAATGATCTAAGGTAAAAACAACTCAACAATTTCATTAGAAAAACAATTAAAAAAAGTTCCAAGTTACAAAAATCTACAATTTCTCAATAAAAATGATTAAAAAAAACAGGTTCCATGATAAATAAATAACACTTTCACTAATAAAAGTATAAAAAAAGTTTCAAGTTAAAAAACTCAACAATTACTCTATAAAAACCATTAAGAATAAAAGTTCCTAGCTTAAAAACCCAACAATTTAACTTTAAAAAGCATAAAAAAAATTCAAGTTAAAAAATTCAACAATTTCTCAACAAAAATGATAAAATAAGATCCAAGTCTAAAAAAAACTTTACATTTTTACTAGAAAAAAAATAAAAAATGTTGCAAGTGAAAAAATTGAACAATTTCACTATAAAACCATAAAAAATGTTAAAAGTAAAAAAAACTCAACAATATCACTATAAAAACCACACAAAAATGATCCAAGGTAAAAACAACTCAATAATTTCATTATAAAAACCATAAAAAAATCCAAGTTAAAGAATTCAACAATTTCTGAATAAAAATGATAAAAAAAGTTCAAAGTTAAAAAAACTCAACACTTTCACTAATAAGAGCATAAAAAAAAGTTCCGGGTTAATAAACTCAACATTTTCACTATAAAAACCACACAAAAAAATGATCTAAGGTAAAAACAACTCAACAATTTCATTAGAAAAACAATAAAAAAAAGTTCCAAGTTACAAAAATCTACAATTTCTCAATAAAAATGATTAAAAAAAACAGGTTCCATGATAAATAAATAACACTTTCACTAATAAAAGCATAAAAAAAGTTTCAAGTTAAAAAACTCAACAATTACTCTATAAAACCATTAAGAATAAAAGTTCCTAGCTTAAAAACCCAACAATTTAACTTTAAAAAGCATAAAAAAAAATTCAAGTTAAAAAATTCAACAATTTCTCAACAAAAATGATAAAATAAGATCCAAGTCTAAAAAAAACTTTACATTTTTACTAGAAAAAAAATAAAAAATCTTCCAAGTGAAAAAATTGAACAATTTGACTATAAAAATCATAACAAAATGTTCAATATTAAAAATCTCAACAATTTCACTATAAAAACCACACAAAAATGATCCAAGTTAAAAACAACTCAATAATTTCATTATAAAAACCATAAAAAAAAATCCAAGTTAAAGAATTCAACAATTTCTGAATAAAAATGATAAAAAAGTACAAAGTTAAAAAAACTCAAACTTTCTCTAATAAAAGCATAAAAAAGAAGTTTCAGGTTAATAAACTCAACAATTTCACTATAAAAACCACAAAAAAAATGATCTAAGTTAAAAACAACTCAACAATTTCATTAGAAAAACAATAAAAAAAGTTCCGAGTTAAAAAAAACTCCAATTTCTCAATAAAAATGATTAAAAAAAACAGGTTCCACGATAAATAAATAACACTTTCACTAATAAAAGCATAAAAAAAGTTTCAAGTTAAAAAACACAACAATTACTCTATAAAAACCATTAAGAATAAAATTTCCTAGCTTAAAAACCCAACAATTTAACTTTAAAAAGCATAAAAAAAATTCAAGTTAAAAAATTCAACAATTTCTCAATAAAAATGATAAAATAAGATCCAAGTCTAAAAAAAACTTTACATTTTTACTAGAAAAAAATAAAAATTGTTCCAAGTGAAAAAATTGAACAATTTCACTATAAAACCATAAAAAAATGTTAAAAGTAAAAAAACTCAACAATATCACTATAAAAACCACACAAAAATGATCCAAGGTAAAAACAACTCAATAATTTCATTATAAAAACCATAAAAAAAATCCAAGTTAAAGAATTCAACAATTTCTTAATAAAAATGATAAAAAAGTACAAAGTTAAAAAAACTCAAAACTTTCACTTATAAGAGCATAAAAAAGAAGTTCCGGGTTAATAAACTCAACAATTTTACTATAAAAACCACAAAAAAATGATCTAAGGTAAAAACAACTCAACAATTTCATTAGAAAAACAATAAAAAAAAGTTCCGAGTTAAAAAAATCTACAATTTCTCAATAAAAATGATTAAAAAAACAGGTTCCACGATAAATAAATAACACTTTCACTAATAAAAGCATAAAAAAAGTTTCAAGTTAAAAAACACAACAATTACTCTATAAAAACCATTAAGAATAAAATTTCCTAGCTTAAAAACCCAACAATTTAACTTTAAAAAGCATAAAAAAAATTCAAGTTAAAAAATTCAACAATTTCTCAATAAAAATGATAAAATAAGATCCAAGTCTAAAAAAAAACTTTACATTTTTACTAGAAAAAAAATAAAAAATGTTCCAAGTGAAAAAATTGAACAATTTAACTATAAAACCATAAAAAAAATGTTAAAAGTAAAAAAACTCAACAATATCACTATAAAAACCACACAAAAATGATCCAAGGTAAAAACAACTCAATAATTTCATTATAAAAACCATAAAAAAAATCTAAGTTAAAGAATTCAACAATTTCTGAATAAAAATGATAAAAAAAAGTTCAAAGTTAAAAAAACTCAACACTTTCACTAATAAGAGCATAAAAAAGAAGTTCCGGGGTTAATAAACTCAACATTTTCACTATAAAAACCACACAAAAAAATGATCTAAGGTAAAAACAACTCAACAATTTCATTAGAAAAACAATAAAAAAAAGTTCCAAATTGAAAATATCTACAATTTCTCAATAAAAATGATTAAAAAAAACAGGTTCCATGATAAATAAATAACACTTTCACTAATAAAAGCATAAAAAAAGTTTCAAGTTAAAAAACACAACAATTACTCTATAAAAACCATTAAGAATAAAATTTCCTAGCTTAAAAACCCAACAATTTAACTTTAAAAAGCATAAAAAAAATTCAAGTTAAAAAATTCAACAATTTCTCAACAAAAATGATAAAATAAGATCCAAGTCTAAAAAAAACTTTACATTTTTACTAGAAAAAAAATAAAAAATCTTCCAAGTGAAAAAATAGAACAATTTCACTATAAAAATCATAAAAAAATGTTCAATGTTAAAAATCTCAACAATTTCACTATAAAAACCACACAAAATTGATCCAAGTTAAAAACAACTCAATAATTTCATTATAAAAACCATAAAAAAAAAATCCAAGTTAAAGAATTCAACAATTTCTGAATAAAAATGATAAAAAAGTACAAAGTTAAAAAAACTCAAACTTTCTCTAAAAAAAGCATAAAAAAGAAGTTTTAGGTTAATAAACTCAACAATTTCACTATAAAAACCACAAAAAAAATGATCTAAGTTAAAAACAACTAAACAATTTCATTAGAAAAACAATAAAAAAAGTTCCGAGTTAAAAAAAACTCCAATTTCTCAATAAAAATGATTAAAAAAAATAGGTTCCATGATAAATAAATAACACTTTCACTAATAAAAGCATAGAAAAAGTTTCAAGTTAAAAAACACAACAATTACTCTATAAAAACCATTAAGAATAAAATTTCCTAGCTTAAAAACCCAACAATTTAACTTTAAAAAGCATAAAAAAAATTCAAGTTAAAAAATTCAACAATTTCTCAATAAAAATGATAAAATAAGATCCAAGTCTAAAAAAAACTTTACATTTTTACTAGAAAAAAATAAAAATTGTTCCAAGTGAAAAAATTGAACAATTTCACTATAAAACCATAAAAAAAATGTTAAAAGTAAAAAAACTCAACAATATCACTATAAAAACCACACAAAAATGATCCAAGGTAAAAACAACTCAATAATTTCATTATAAAAACCATAAAAAAAATCCAAGTTAAAAAATTCAACAATTTCTGAATAAAAATGATAAAAAAAGTTCAAAGTTAAAAAAACTCAACACTTTCACTTATAAGAGCATAAAAAAGAAGTTCCGGGTTAATAAACTCAACATTTTCACTATAAAAACCACACACAAAAATGATCTAAGGTAAAAACAACTCAACAATTTCATTAGAAAAACAATAAAAAAAAGATCCAAGTCACAAAAATCTACAATTTCTCAATAAAAATGATTAAAAAAACAGGTTCCACGATAAATAAATAACACTTTCACTAATAAAAGCATAAAAAAAGTTTCAAGTTAAAAAACACAACAATTACTCTATAAAAACCATTAAGAATAAAATTTCCTAGCTTAAAAACCCAACAATTTAACTTTAAAAAGCATAAAAAAAATTCAAGTTAAAAAATTCAACAATTTCTCAATAAAAATGATAAAATAAGATCCAAGTCTAAAAAAAAACTTTACATGTTTACTAGAAAAAAAATAAAAAATGTTCCAAGTGAAAAAATTGAACAATTTCACTATAAAACCATAAAAAAAATGTTAAAAGTAAAAAAACTCAACAATATCACTATAAAAACCATACAAAAATGATCCAAGGTAAAAACAACTCAATAATTTCATTATAAAAACCATAAAAAAAATCCAAGTTAAGGAATTCAACAATTTCTGAATAAAAATGATAAAAAAAGTTCAAAGTTAAAAAAACTCAACACTTTCACTAATAAGAGCATAAAAAAGAAGTTCCGGGGTTAATAAACTCAACATTTTCACTATAAAAACCACACAAAAAAATGATCTAAGGTAAAAACAACTCAACAATTTCATTAGAAAAACAATAAAAAAAAGTTCCAAGTTGAAAAAATCTACAATTTCTCAATAAAAATGATTAAAAAAAACAGGTTCCATGATAAATAAATAACACTTTCACTAATAAAAGCATAAAAAAAGTTTCAAGTTAAAAAACTCAACAATTACTCTATAAAAACCATTAAGAATAAAAGTTCCTAGCTTAAAAACCCAACAATTTAACTTTAAAAAGCATAAAAAAAATTCAAGTTAAAAAATTCAACAATTTCTCAACAAAAATGATAAAATAAGATCCAAGTCTAAAAAAAACTTTACATTTTTACTAGAAAAAAAATAAAAAATCTTCCAAGTGAAAAAATAGAACAATTTCACTATAAAAATCATAAAAAAATGTTCAATGTTAAAAATCTCAACAATTTCACTATAAAAACCACACAAAATTGATCCAAGTTAAAAACAACTCAATAATTTCATTATAAAAACCATAAAAAAAAAATCCAAGTTAAAGAATTCAACAATTTCTGAATAAAAATGATAAAAAAGTACAAAGTTAAAAAAACTCAAACTTTCTCTAAAAAAAGCATAAAAAAGAAGTTTTAGGTTAATAAACTCAACAATTTCACTATAAAAACCACAAAAAAAATGATCTAAGTTAAAAACAACTAAACAATTTCATTAGAAAAACAATAAAAAAAGTTCCGAGTTAAAAAAAACTCCAATTTCTCAATAAAAATGATTAAAAAAAATAGGTTCCATGATAAATAAATAACACTTTCACTAATAAAAGCATAGAAAAAGTTTCAAGTTAAAAAACACAACAATTACTCTATAAAAACCATTAAGAATAAAATTTCCTAGCTTAAAAACCCAACAATTTAACTTTAAAAAGCATAAAAAAAATTCAAGTTAAAAAATTCAACAATTTCTCAATAAAAATGATAAAATAAGATCCAAGTCTAAAAAAAACTTTACATTTTTACTAGAAAAAAATAAAAATTGTTCCAAGTGAAAAAATTGAACAATTTCACTATAAAACCATAAAAAAAATGTTAAAAGTAAAAAAACTCAACAATATCACTATAAAAACCACACAAAAATGATCCAAGGTAAAAACAACTCAATAATTTCATTATAAAAACCATAAAAAAAATCCAAGTTAAAAAATTCAACAATTTCTGAATAAAAATGATAAAAAAAGTTCAAAGTTAAAAAAACTCAACACTTTCACTTATAAGAGCATAAAAAAGAAGTTCCGGGTTAATAAACTCAACATTTTCACTATAAAAACCACACACAAAAATGATCTAAGGTAAAAACAACTCAACAATTTCATTAGAAAAACAATAAAAAAAAGATCCAAGTCACAAAAATCTACAATTTCTCAATAAAAATGATTAAAAAAACAGGTTCCACGATAAATAAATAACACTTTCACTAATAAAAGCATAAAAAAAGTTTCAAGTTAAAAAACACAACAATTACTCTATAAAAACCATTAAGAATAAAATTTCCTAGCTTAAAAACCCAACAATTTAACTTTAAAAAGCATAAAAAAAATTCAAGTTAAAAAATTCAACAATTTCTCAATAAAAATGATAAAATAAGATCCAAGTCTAAAAAAAAACTTTACATGTTTACTAGAAAAAAAATAAAAAATGTTCCAAGTGAAAAAATTGAACAATTTCACTATAAAACCATAAAAAAAATGTTAAAAGTAAAAAAACTCAACAATATCACTATAAAAACCATACAAAAATGATCCAAGGTAAAAACAACTCAATAATTTCATTATAAAAACCATAAAAAAAATCCAAGTTAAGGAATTCAACAATTTCTGAATAAAAATGATAAAAAAAGTTCAAAGTTAAAAAAACTCAACACTTTCACTAATAAGAGCATAAAAAAGAAGTTCCGGGGTTAATAAACTCAACATTTTCACTATAAAAACCACACAAAAAAATGATCTAAGGTAAAAACAACTCAACAATTTCATTAGAAAAACAATAAAAAAAAGTTCCAAGTTGAAAAAATCTACAATTTCTCAATAAAAATGATTAAAAAAAACAGGTTCCATGATAAATAAATAACACTTTCACTAATAAAAGCATAAAAAAAGTTTCAAGTTAAAAAACTCAACAATTACTCTATAAAAACCATTAAGAATAAAAGTTCCTAGCTTAAAAACCCAACAATTTAACTTTAAAAAGCATAAAAAAAATTCAAGTTAAAAAATTCAACAATTTCTCAACAAAAATGATAAAATAAGATCCAAGTCTAAAAAAAACTTTACATTTTTACTAGAAAAAAATAAAAAATCTTCCAAGTGAAAAAATTGAACAATTTCACTATAAAAATCATAAAAAAAATGTTCAATGTTAAAAATCTCAACAATTTCACTATAAAAACCACACAAAATTGATCCAAGTTAAAAACAACTCAATAATTTCATTACAAAAACCATAAAAAAAAAATCCAAGTTAAAGAATTCAACAATTTCTGAATAAAAATGATAAAAAAGTACAAAGTTAAAAAAACTCAAACTTTCTCTAATAAAAGCATAAAAAAGAAGTTTCAGGTTAATAAACTCAACAATTTCACTATAAAAACCACACAAAAAATGATCTAAGTTAAAAACAACTAAACAATTTCATTAGAAAAACAATAAAAAAAGTTCCGAGTTAAAAAAAACTCCAATTTCTCAATAAAAATGATTAAAAAAAATAGGTTCCACGATAAATAAATAACACTTTCACTAATAAAAGCATAAAAAAAGTTTTAAGTTAAAAAACACAACAATTACTCTATAAAAACCATTAAGAATAAAATTTCCTAGCTTAAAAACCCAACAATTTAACTTTAAAAAGCATAAAAAAAATTCAAGTTAAAAAATTCAACAATTTCTCAATAAAAATGATAAAATAAGATCCAAGTCTAAAAAAAACTTTACATTTTTACTAGAAAAAAAATAAAAAATGTTCCACGTGAAAAAATTGAACAATTTCACTATAAAACCATAAAAAAAATGTTAAAAGTAAAAAAACTCAACAATATCACTATAAAAACCACACAAAAATGATCCAAGGTAAAAACAACTCAATAATTTCATTATAAAAACCATAAAAAAAATCCAAGTTAAAAAATTCAACAATTTCTGAATAAAAATGATAAAAAAAGTTCAAAGTTAAAAAAACTCAACACTTTCACTTATAAGAGCATAAAAAAGAAGTTCCGGGTTAATAAACTCAACATTTTCACTATAAAAACCACACACAAAAATGATCTAAGGTAAAAACAACTCAACAATTTCATTAGAAAAACAATAAAAAAAAGATCCAAGTCACAAAAATCTACAATTTCTCAATAAAAATGATTAAAAAAACAGGTTCCACGATAAATAAATAACACTTTCACTAATAAAAGCATAAAAAAAGTTTCAAGTTAAAAAACACAACAATTACTCTATAAAAACCATTAAGAATAAAATTTCCTAGCTTAAAAACCCAACAATTTAACTTTAAAAAGCATAAAAAAAATTCAAGTTAAAAAATTCAACAATTTCTCAATAAAAATGATAAAATAAGATCCAAGTCTAAAAAAAAACTTTACATGTTTACTAGAAAAAAAATAAAAAATGTTCCAAGTGAAAAAATTGAACAATTTCACTATAAAACCATAAAAAAAATGTTAAAAGTAAAAAAACTCAACAATATCACTATAAAAACCATACAAAAATGATCCAAGGTAAAAACAACTCAATAATTTCATTATAAAAACCATAAAAAAAATCCAAGTTAAGGAATTCAACAATTTCTGAATAAAAATGATAAAAAAAGTTCAAAGTTAAAAAAACTCAACACTTTCACTAATAAGAGCATAAAAAAGAAGTTCCGGGGTTAATAAACTCAACATTTTCACTATAAAAACCACACAAAAAAATGATCTAAGGTAAAAACAACTCAACAATTTCATTAGAAAAACAATAAAAAAAAGTTCCAAGTTGAAAAAATCTACAATTTCTCAATAAAAATGATTAAAAAAAACAGGTTCCATGATAAATAAATAACACTTTCACTAATAAAAGCATAAAAAAAGTTTCAAGTTAAAAAACTCAACAATTACTCTATAAAAACCATTAAGAATAAAAGTTCCTAGCTTAAAAACCCAACAATTTAACTTTAAAAAGCATAAAAAAAATTCAAGTTAAAAAATTCAACAATTTCTCAACAAAAATGATAAAATAAGATCCAAGTCTAAAAAAAACTTTACATTTTTACTAGAAAAAAATAAAAAATCTTCCAAGTGAAAAAATTGAACAATTTCACTATAAAAATCATAAAAAAAATGTTCAATGTTAAAAATCTCAACAATTTCACTATAAAAACCACACAAAATTGATCCAAGTTAAAAACAACTCAATAATTTCATTACAAAAACCATAAAAAAAAAATCCAAGTTAAAGAATTCAACAATTTCTGAATAAAAATGATAAAAAAGTACAAAGTTAAAAAAACTCAAACTTTCTCTAATAAAAGCATAAAAAAGAAGTTTCAGGTTAATAAACTCAACAATTTCACTATAAAAACCACACAAAAAATGATCTAAGTTAAAAACAACTAAACAATTTCATTAGAAAAACAATAAAAAAAGTTCCGAGTTAAAAAAAACTCCAATTTCTCAATAAAAATGATTAAAAAAAATAGGTTCCACGATAAATAAATAACACTTTCACTAATAAAAGCATAAAAAAAGTTTTAAGTTAAAAAACACAACAATTACTCTATAAAAACCATTAAGAATAAAATTTCCTAGCTTAAAAACCCAACAATTTAACTTTAAAAAGCATAAAAAAAATTCAAGTTAAAAAATTCAACAATTTCTCAATAAAAATGATAAAATAAGATCCAAGTCTAAAAAAAACTTTACATTTTTACTAGAAAAAAAATAAAAAATGTTCCACGTGAAAAAATTGAACAATTTCACTATAAAACCATAAAAAAAATGTTAAAAGTAAAAAAACTCAACAATATCACTATAAAAACCACACAAAAATGATCCAAGGTAAAAACAAAAACAACTCAATAATTTCATTATAAAAACCATAAAAAAATCCAAGTTAAAGAATTCAACAATTTCTGAATAAAAATGATAAAAAAAGTTCAAAGTTAAAAAAACTCAACACTTTCACTAATAAGAGCATAAAAAAGAAGTTCCGGGGTTAATAAACTCAACATTTTCACTATAAAAACCACACAAAAAAATGATCTAAGGTAAAAACAACTCAACAATTTCATTAGAAAAACAATAAAAAAAAGTTCCAAGTTGAAAAAATCTACAATTTCTCAATAAAAATGATTAAAAAAAACAGGTTCCATGATAAATAAATAACACTTTCACTAATAAAAGCATAAAAAAAGTTTCAAGTTAAAAAACACAACAATTACTCTATAAAAACCATTAAGAATAAAATTTCCTAGCTTAAAAACCCAACAATTTAACTTTAAAAAGCATAAAAAAAATTCAAGTTAAAAAATTCAACAATTTCTCAACAAAAATGATAAAATAAGATCCAAGTCTAAAAAAAACTTTACATTTTTACTAGAAAAAAAATAAAAAATCTTCCAAGTGAAAAAATAGAACAATTTCACTATAAAAATCATAAAAAAATGTTCAATGTTAAAAATCTCAACAATTTCACTATAAAAACCACACAAAATTGATCCAAGTTAAAAACAACTCAATAATTTCATTATAAAAACCATAAAAAAAAAAATCCAAGTTAAAGAATTCAACAATTTCTGAATAAAAATGATAAAAAAGTACAAAGTTAAAAAAACTCAAACTTTCTCTAATAAAAGCATAAAAAAGAAGTTTCAGGTTAATAAACTCAACAATTTCACTATAAAAACCACAAAAAAAATGATCTAAGTTAAAAACAACTAAACAATTTCATTAGAAAAACAATAAAAAAAGTTCCGAGTTAAAAAAAACTCCAATTTCTCAATAAAAATGATTAAAAAAAATAGGTTCCATGATAAATAAATAACACTTTCACTAATAAAAGCATAGAAAAAGTTTCAAGTTAAAAAACACAACAATTACTCTATAAAAACCATTAAGAATAATATTTCCTAGCTTAAAAACCCAACAATTTAACTTTAAAAAGCATAAAAAAAATTCAAGTTAAAAAATTCAACAATTTCTCAATAAAAATGATAAAATAAGATCCAAGTCTAAAAAAAACTTTACATTTTTACTAGAAAAAAATAAAAATTGTTCCAAGTGAAAAAATTGAACAATTTCACTATAAAACCATAAAAAAAATGTTAAAAGTAAAAAAACTCAACAATATCACTATAAAAACCACACAAAAATGATCCAAGGTAAAAACAACTCAATAATTTCATTATAAAAACCATAAAAAAAATCCAAGTTAAAGAATTCAACAATTTATGAATAAAAATGATAAAAAAAGTTCAAAGTTAAAAAAACTCAACACTTTCACTTATAAGAGCATAAAAAAGAAGTTCCGGGTTAATAAACTCAACATTTTCACTATAAAAACCACACAAAAAAATGATCTAAGGTAAAAACAACTCAACAATTTCATTAGAAAAACAATAAAAAAAAGTTCCAAATTGAAAATATCTACAATTTCTCAATAAAAATGATTAAAAAAAACAGGTTCCATGATAAATAAATAACACTTTCACTAATAAAAGCATAAAAAAAGTTTCAAGTTAAAAAACACAACAATTACTCTATAAAAACCATTAAGAATAAAATTTCCTAGCTTAAAAACCCAACAATTTAACTTTAAAAAGCATAAAAAAAATTCAAGTTAAAAAATTCAACAATTTCTCAATAAAAATGATAAAATAAGATCCAAGTCTAAAAAAAAAACTTTACATTTTTACTAGAAAAAAAATAAAAAATGTTCCAAGTGAAAAAATTGAACAATTTCACTATAAAACCATAAAAAAATCTTAAACGTAAAAAAACTCAACAATATCACTATAAAAACCACACAAAAATGATCCAAGGTAAAAACAACTCAATAATTTCATTATAAAAACCATAAAAAAATCCAAGTTAAAGAATTCAACAATTTCTGAATAAAAATGATAAAAAAAGTTCAAAGTTAAAAAAACTCAACACTTTCACTAATAAGAGCATAAAAAAGAAGTCCCGGGGTTAATAAACTCAACATTTTCACTATAAAAACCACACAAAAAAATGATCTAAGGTAAAAACAACTCAACAATTTCATTAGAAAAACAATAAAAAAAAGTTCCAAGTTGAAAAAATCTACAATTTCTCAATAAAAATGATTAAAAAAAACAGGTTCCATGATAAATAAATAATACTTTCACTAATAAAAGCATAAAAAAAGTTTCAAGTTAAAAAACTCAACAATTACTCTATAAAAACCATTAAGAATAAAAGTTCCTAGCTTAAAAACCAAACAATTTAACTTTAAAAAGCATAAAAAAAATTCAAGTTAAAAAATTCAACAATTTCTCAACAAAAATGATAAAATAAGATCCAAGTCTAAAAAAAACTTTACATTTTTACTAGAAAAAAAATAAAAAATCTTCCAAGTGAAAAAATTGAACAATTTCACTATAAAAATCATAAAAAAAATGTTCAATGTTAAAAATCTCAACAATTTCACTATAAAAACCACACAAAATTGATCCAAGTTAAAAACAACTCAATAATTTCATTACAAAAACCATAAAAAAAAAATCCAAGTTAAAGAATTCAACAATTTCTGAATAAAAATGATAAAAAAGTACAAAGTTAAAAAAACTCAAACTTTCTCTAATAAAAGCATAAAAAAGAAGTTTCAGGTTAATAAACTCAACAATTTCACTATAAAAACCACAAAAAAAATGATCTAAGTTAAAAACAACTAAACAATTTCATTAGAAAAACAATAAAAAAAGTTCCGAGTTAAAAAAAACTCCAATTTCTCAATAAAAATGATTAAAAAAAATAGGTTCCACGATAAATAAATAACACTTTCACTAATAAAAGCATAAAAAAAGTTTTAAGTTAAAAAACACAACAATTACTCTATAAAAACCATTAAGAATAAAATTTCCTAGCTTAAAAACCCAACAATTTAACTTTAAAAAGCATAAAAAAAATTCAAGTTAAAAAATTCAACAATTTCTCAATAAAAATGATAAAATAAGATCCAAGTCTAAAAAACACTTTACATTTTTACTAGAAAAAAAATAAAAAAATGTTCCACGTGAAAAAATTGAACAATTTCACTATAAAACCATAAAAAAAATGTTAAAAGTAAAAAAACTCAACAATATCACTATAAAAACCACACAAAAATGATCCAAGGTAAAAACAACTCAATAATTTCATTATAAAAACCATAAAAAAAAATCCAAGTTAAAGAATTAAATAATTTCTGAATAAAAATGATAAAAAAGTACAAAGTTAAAAAAACTCAAAACTTTCTCTAATAAAAGCATAAAAAAGAAGTTTCAGGTTAATAAACTCAACAATTTCACTATAAAACCACAAAAAAATGATCTAAGTTAAAAACAACTCAACAATTTCATTAGAAAAACAATAAAAAAAGTTCCGAGTTAAAAAAAACTACAATTTCTCAATAAAAATGATTAAAAAAAACAGGTTCCATGATAAATAAATAACCCTTTCACTAATAAAAGCATAAAAAAAGTTTCAAGTTAAAAAACACAACAATTACTCTATAAAAACCATTAAGAATAAAATTTCCTAGCTTAAAAACCCAACAATTTAACTTTAAAAAGCATAAAAAAAATTCAAGTTAAAAAATTCAACAATTTCTCAATAAAAATGATAAAATAAGATCCAAGTGTAAAAAAAACTTTACATTCTTACTAGAAAAAAATAAAAATTGTTCCAAGTGAAAAAATTGAACAATTTCACTATAAAACCATAAAAAAAAATGTTAAAAGTAAAAAAACTCAACAATATCACTATAAAAACCACACAAAAATGATCCAAGGTAAAAACAACTCAATAATTTCATTATAAAAACCATAAAAAAAATCCAAGTTAAAGAATTCAACAATTTATGAATAAAAATGATAAAAAAAGTTCAAAGTTAAAAAAATTCAACACTTTCACTTATAAGAGCATAAAAAAGAAGTTCTGGGTTAATAAACTCAACATTTTCACTATTAAAACCACACAAAAAAATGATCTAAGGTAAAAACAACTCAACAATTTTATTAGAAAAACAATAAAAAAAAGTTCCAAGTCACAAAAATCTACAATTACTCAATAAAAATGATTAAAAAAACAGGTTCCACGATAAATAAATAACACTTTCACTAATAAAAGCATAAAAAAAGTTACAAGTTAAAAAACACAACAATTACTCTATAAAAACCATTAAGAATAAAATTTCCTAACTTAAAAACCCAACAATTTAACTTTAAAAAGCATAAAAAAAATTCAAGTTAAAAAATTCAACAATTTCTCAATGAAAATGATAAAATAAGATCCAAGTCTAAAAAAAAAACTTTACATTTTTACTAGAAAAAAATAAAAAATGTTCCAAGTGAAAAAATTGAACAATTTCACTATAAAACCATAAAAAAATGTTAAAAGTAAAAAAACTCAACAATATCACTATAAAAACCACACAAAAATGATCCAAGGTAAAAACAACTCAATAATTTCATTATAAAAACCATAAAAAAATCCAAGTTAAAGAATTCAACAATTTCTGAATAAAAATGATAAAAAAAGTTCAAAGTTAAAAAAACTCAACACTTTCACTAATAAGAGCATAAAAAAGAAGTCCCGGGGTTAATAAACTCAACATTTTCACTATAAAAACCACACAAAAAAATGATCTAAGGTAAAAACAACTCAACAATTTCATTAGAAAAACAATAAAAAAAAGTTCCAAGTTGAAAAAATCTACAATTTCTCAATAAAAATGATTAAAAAAAACAGGTTCCATGATAAATAAATAACACTTTCACTAATAAAAGCATAAAAAAAGTTTCAAGTTAAAAAACTCAACAATTACTCTATAAAAACCATTAAGAATAAAAGTTCCTAGCTTAAAAACCCAACAATTTAACTTTAAAAAGCATAAAAAAAAATTCAAGTTAAAAAATTCAACAATTTCTCAACAAAAATGATAAAATAAGATCCAAGTCTAAAAAAAACTTTACATTTTTACTAGAAAAAAAAATAAAAAATCTTCCAAGTGAAAAAATTGAACAATTTCACTATAAAAATCATAAAAAAATGTTCAATGTTAAAAATCTCAACAATTTCACTATAAAAACCACACAAAAATGATCCAAGTTAAAAACAACTCAATAATTTCATTATAAAAACCATAAAAAAAAATCCAAGTTAAAGAATTCAACAATTTCTGAATAAAATTGATAAAAAAGTACAAAGTTAAAAAAACTCAAACTTTCTCTAATAAAAGCATAAAAAAGAAGTTTCAGGTTAATAAACTCAACAATTTCACTATAAAAACCACAAAAAAAATGATCTAAGTTAAAAACAACTAAACAATTTCATTAGAAAAACAATAAAAAAAGTTCCGAGTTAAAAAAAACTCCAATTTCTCAATAAAAATGATTAAAAAAAATAGGTTCCACGATAAATAAATAACACTTTCACTAATAAAAGCATAAAAAAAGTTTCAAGTTAAAAAACACAACAATTACTCTATAAAAACCATTAAGAATAAAATTTCCTAGCTTAAAAACCCAACAATTTAACTTTAAAAAGCATAAAAAAAAATCAAGTTAAAAAAATCAACAATTTCTCAATAAAAATGATAAAATAAGATCCAAGTCTAAAAAAAACTTTACATTTTTACTAGAAAAAAAATAAAAAATGTTCCAAGTGAAAAAATTGAACAATTTCACTATAAAACCATAAAAAAAATGTTAAAAGTAAAAAAACTCAACAATATCACTATAAAAACCACACAAAAATGATCCAAGGTAAAAACAACTCAATAATTTCATTATAAAAACCATAAAAAAAAATCCAAGTTAAAGAATTCAACAATTTCTGAATAAAAATGATAAAAAAGTACAAAGTTAAAAAAACTCAAAACTTTCTCTAATAAAAGCATAAAAAAGAAGTTCCAGGTTAATAAACTCAACAATTTCTCTATAAAAATCACAAAAAAAATGATCTAAGTTAAAAACAACTCATAAATTTCATTAGAAAAACAATAAAAAAGTTCCGAGTTAAAAAAAACTACAATTTCTCAATAAAAATGATTTAAAAAAACAGGTTCCATGATAAATAAATAACACTTTCTCTAATAAAAGTATAAAAAAAGTTTCAAGTTAAAAAACACAACAATTACTCTATAAAAACCATTAAGAATAAAAGTTCCTAGCTTAAAAACCCAACAATTTAACTTTAAAAAGCATAAAAAAAAATTCAAGTTAAAAATTCAACAATTTCTCAACAAAAATGATAAAATAAGATCCAAGTCTAAAAAAAACTTTACATTTTTACTAGAAAAAAAATAAAAATTGTTCCAAGTGAAAAAATTGAACAATTTCACTATAAAACCATAAAAAAAATGTTAAAAGTAAAAAAACTCAACAATATCACTATAAAAACTACACAAAAATGATCCAAGGTAAAAACAACTCAATAATTTCATTATAAAAACCATAAAAAAAATCCAAGTTAAAGAATTCAACAATTTCTGAATAAAAATGATAAAAAAAGTTCAAAGTTAAAAAAACTCAACACTTTCACTTATAAGAGCATAAAAAAGAAGTTCCGGGTTAATAAACTCAACATTTTCACTATAAAAACCACACAAAAAAAATGATCTAAGGTAAAAACAACTCAACAATTTCATTAGAAAAACAATAAAAAAAAGTTCCAAGTCACAAAAATCTACAATTTCTCAATAAAAATGATTAAAAAAAACAGGTTCCATGATAAATAAATAACACTTTCACTAATAAAAGCATAAAAAAAGTTTCAAGTTAAAAAACTCAACAATTACTCTATAAAAACCATTAAGAATAAAAGTTCCTAGCTTAAAAACCCAACAATTTAACTTTAAAAAGCATAAAAAAAAATTCAAGTTAAAAAATTCAACAATTTCTCAACAAAAATGATAAAATAAGATCCAAGTCTAAAAAAAACTTTACATTTTTACTAGAAAAAAAATAAAAAATCTTCCAAGTGAAAAAATTGAACAATTTCACTATAAAAATCATAAAAAAATGTTCAATGTTAAAAATCTCAACAATTTCACTATAAAAACCACACAAAAATGATCCAAGTTAAAAACAACTCAATAATTTCATTATAAAAACCATAAAAAAAAATCCAAGTTAAAGAATTCAACAACTTCTGAATAAAATTGATAAAAAAGTACAAAGTTAAAAAAACTCAAACTTTCTCTAATAAAAGCATAAAAAAGAAGTTTTAGGTTAATAAACTCAACAATTTGACTATAAAAACCACAAAAAAATTGATCTAAGTTAAAAACAACTAAACAATTTCATTAGAAAAACAATAAAAAAAGTTCCGAGTTAAAAAAAACTCCAATTTCTCAATAAAAATGATTAAAAAAAATAGGTTCCACGATAAATAAATAACACTTTCACTAATAAAAGCATAAAAAAAGTTTCAAGTTAAAAAACACAACAATTACTCTATAAAAACCATTAAGAATAAAATTTCCTAGCTTAAAAACCCAACAATTTAACTTTAAAAAGCATAAAAAAAATTCAAGTTAAAAAATTCAACAATTTCTCAATAAAAATGATAAAATAAGATCCAAGTCTAAAAAAAATTTTACATTTTTACTAGAAAAAAAATAAAAAATGTTCCAAGTGAAAAAATTGAACAATTTCACTATAAAACCATAAAAAAAATGTTAAAAGTAAAAAAACTCAACAATATCACTATAAAAACCACACAAAAATGATCCAAGGTAAAAACAACTCAATAATTTCATTATAAAAACCATAAAAAAAAATCCAAGTTAAAGAATTAAATAATTTCTGAATAAAAATGATAAAAAAGTACAAAGTTAAAAAAACTCAAAACTTTCTCTAATAAAAGCATAAAAAAGAAGTTTCAGGTTAATAAACTCAACAATATTACTATAAAACCACAAAAAAAATGATCTAAGTTAAAAACAACTCAACAATTTCATTAGAAAAACAATAAAAAAAGTTCCGAGTTAAAAAAAACTACAATTTCTCAATAAAAATGATTAAAAAAACAGGTTCCATGATAAATAAATAACACTTTCACTAATAAAAGCATAAAAAAAGTTTCAAGTTAAAAAACACAACAATTACTCTATAAAAACCATTAAGAATAAAATTTCCTAGCTTAAAAACCCAACAATTTAACTTTAAAAAGCATAAAAAAAATTCAAGTTAAAAAATTCAACAATTTCTCAATAAAAATGATAAAATAAGATCCAAGTGTAAAAAAAACTTTACATTTTTACTAGAAAAAAATAAAAATTGTTCCAAGTGAAAAAATTGAACAATTTCACTATAAAACCATAAAAAAAATGTTAAAAGTAAAAAAACTCAACAATATCACTATAAAAACCACACAAAAATGATCCAAGGTAAAAACAACTCAATAATTTCATTATAAAAACCATAAAAAAAAATCCAAGTTAAAGAATTCAACAATTTCTGAATAAAAATGATAAAAAAAGTTCAAAGTTAAAAAAACTCAACACTTTCACTTATAAGAGCATAAAAAAGAAGTTCTGGGTTAATAAACTCAACATTTTCACTATAAAAACCACACAAAAAAAATGATCTAAGGTAAAAACAACTCAACAATTTCATTAGAAAAACAATAAAAAAAAGTTCCAAGTCACAAAAATCTACAATTACTCAATAAAAATGATTAAAAAAACAGGTTCCACGATAAATAAATAACACTTTCACTAATAAAAGCATAAAAAAAGTTTCAAGTTAAAAAACACAACAATTACTCTATAAAAACCATTAAGAATAAAATTTCCTAGCTTAAAAACCCAACAATTTAACTTTAAAAAGCATAAAAAAAATTCAAGTTAAAAAATTCAACAATTTCTCAATAAAAATGATAAAATAAGATCCAAGTCTAAAAAAAAACTTTACATTTTTACTAGAAAAAAAATAAAAAATGTTCCAAGTGAAAAAATTGAACAATTTCACTATAAAACCATAAAAAAATGTTAAAAGTAAAAAAACTCAACAATATCACTATAAAAACCACACAAAAATGATCCAAGGTAAAAACAACTCAATAATTTCATTATAAAAACCATAAAAAAATCCAAGTTAAAGAATTCAACAATTTCTGAATAAAAATGATAAAAAAAGTTCAAAGTTAAAAAAACTCAACACTTTCATTAATAAGAGCATAAAAAAGAAGTCCCGGGGTTAATAAACTCAACATTTTCACTATAAAAACCACACAAAAAAATGATCTAAGGTAAAAACAACTCAACAATTTCATTAGAAAAACAATAAAAAAAAGTTCCAAGTTGAAAAAATCTACAATTTCTCAATAAAAATGATTAAAAAAAACAGGTTCCATGATAAATAAATAACACTTTCACTAATAAAAGCATAAAAAAAGTTTCAAGTTAAAAAACTCAACAATTACTCTATAAAACCATTAAGAATAAAAGTTCCTAGCTTAAAAACCCAACAATTTAACTTTAAAAAGCATAAAAAAAATTCAAGTTAAAAAATTCAACAATTTCTCAACAAAAATGATAAAATAAGATCCAAGTCTAAAAAAAACTTTACATTTTTACTAGAAAAAAAATAAAAAATCTTCCAAGTGAAAAAATTGAACAATTTCACTATAAAAATCATAAAAAAATGTTCAATGTTAAAAATCTCAACAATTTCACTAAAAAACCACACAAAATTGATCCAAGTTAAAAACAACTCAATAATTTCATTATAAAAACCATAAAAAAAAATCCAAGTTAAAGAATTCAACAATTTCTGAATAAAAATGATAAAAAAGTACAAAGTTAAAAAAACTCAAACTTTCTCAAATAAAAGCATAAAAAAGAAGTTTCAGGTTAATAAACTCAACAATTTCACTATAAAAACCACAAAAAAAATGATCTAAGTTAAAAACAACTAAACAATTTCATTAGAAAAACAATAAAAAAAGTTCCGAGTTAAAAAAAACTCCAATTTCTCAATAAAAATGATTTAAAAAAATAGGTTCCATGATAAATAAATAACACTTTCACTAATAAAAGCATAAAAAAAGTTTCAAGTTAAAAAACTCAACAATTACTCTATAAAAACCATTAAGAATAAAAGTTCCTAGCTTAAAAACCCAACAATTTAACTTTAAAAAGCATAAAAAAAAATTCAAGTTAAAAAATTCAACAATTTCTCAACAAAAATGATAAAATAAGATCCATGTCTAAAAAATACTTTACATTTTTACTAGAAAAAAAATAAAAAATCTTCCAAGTGAAAAAATTGAACAATTTCACTATAAAAATCATAAAAAAATGTTCAATGTTAAAAATCTCAACAATTTCACTATAAAAACCACACAAAAATGATCCAAGTTAAAAACAACTCAATAATTTCATTATAAAAACCATAAAAAAAATCCAAGTTAAAGAATTCAACAATTTCTGAATAAAATTGATAAAAAAGTACAAAGTTAAAAAAACTCAAACTTTCTCTAATAAAAGCATAAAAAAGAAGTTTCAGGTTAATAAACACAACAATTTCACTATAAAAACCACAAAAAAAATGATCTAAGTTAAAAACAACTAAACAATTTCATTAGAAAAACAATAAAAAAAGTTCCGAGTTAAAAAAAACTCCAATTTCTCAATAAAAATGATTAAAAAAAATAGGTTCCACGATAAATAAATAACACTTTCACTAATAAAAGCATAAAAAAAGTTTCAAGTTAAAAAACACAACAATTACTCTATAAAAACCATTAAGAATAAAATTTCCTAGCTTAAAAACCCAACAATTTAACTTTAAAAAGCACAAAAAAAATTCAAGTTAAAAAATTCAACAATTTCTCAATAAAAATGATAAAATAAGATCCAAGTCTAAAAAAAAACTTTACATTTTTACTAGAAAAAAAATAAAAAATGTTCCAAGTGAAAAAATTGAACAATTTCACTATAAAACCATAAAAAAAATGTTAAAAGTAAAAAAACTCAACAATATCACTATAAAAACCACACAAAAATGATCCAAGGTAAAAACAACTCAATAATTTCATTATAAAAACCATAAAAAAAAAATCCAAGTTAAAGAATTAAACAATTTCTGAATAAAAATGATAAAAAAGTACAAAGTTAAAAAAACTCAAAACTTTCTCTAATAAAAGCATAAAAAAGAAGTTCCAGGTTAATAAACTCAACAATTTCACTATAAAAATCACAAAAAAAATGATCTAAGTTAAAAACAACTCAACAATTTCATTAGAAAAACAATAAAAAAGTTCCGATTAAAAAAAACTACAATTTCACAATAAAAATGATTAAAAAAAACAGGTTCCATGATAAATAAATAACACTTTCACTAATAAAAGCATAAAAAAAGTTTCAATTTAAAAAACACAACAATTACTCTATAAAAACCATTAAGAATAAAATTTCCTATCTTAAAAACCCAACAATTTAACTTTAAAAAGCATAAAAAAAATTCAAATTAAAAAATTCAACAATTTCTCAATAAAAATGATAAAATAAGATCCAATTCTAAAAAAAACTTTACATTTTTACTAGAAAAAAATAAAAAATGTTCCAAGTGAAAAAATTGAACAATTTCACTATAAAACCATAAAAAAAATGTTAAAAGTAAAAGAACTCAACAATATCACTATAAAAACCACACAAAAATGATCCAAGGTAAAAACAACTCAATAATTTCATTATAAAAACCATAAAAAAATCCAAGTTAAAGAATTCAACAATTTCTGAATAAAAATGATAAAAAAAGTTCAAAGTTAAAAAAACTCAACACTTTCACTTATAAGAGCATAAAAAAGAAGTTCCGGGTTAATAAACTCAACATTTTCACTATAAAAACCACACAAAAAAAATGATCTAAGGTAAAAACAACTCAACAATTTCATTAGAAAAACAATAAAAAAAAGTTCCAAGTTACAAAAATCTACAATTTCTCAATAAAAATGATTAAAAAAACAGGTTCCATGATAAATAAATAACACTTTCACTAATAAAAGCATAAAAAAAGTTTCAAGTTAAAAAACACAACAATTACTCTATAAAAACCATTAAGAATAAAAGTTCCTAGCTTAAAAACCCAACAATTTAACTTTAAAAAGCATAAAAAAAAATTCAAGTTAAAAAATTCAACAATTTCTCAACAAAAATGATAAAATAAGATCCAAGTCTAAAAAAAACTTTACATTTTTACTAGAAAAAAAATAAAAAATCTTCCAAGTGAAAAAATTGAACAATTTCACTATAAAAATCATAAAAAAATGTTCAATGTTAAAAATCTCAACAATTTCACTATAAAAACCACACAAAAATGATCCAAGTTAAAAACAACTCAATAATTTCATTATAAAAACCATAAAAAAAAATCCAAGTTAAAGAATTCAACAATTTCTGAATAAAATTGATAAAAAAGTACAAAGTTAAAAAAACTCAAACTTTCTCTAATAAAAGCATAAAAAAGAAGTTTCAGGTTATAAACTCAACAATTTCACTATAAAAACCACAAAAAAAATGATCTAAGTTAAAAACAACTAAACAATTTCATTAGAAAAACAATAAAAAAAGTTCCGAGTTAAAAAAAACTCCAATTTCTCAATAAAAATGATTAAAAAAAATAGGTTCCACGATAAATAAATAACACTTTCACTAATAAAAGCATAAAAAATGTTTCAAGTTAAAAAACACAACAATTACTCTATAAAAACCATTAAGAATAAAATTTCCTAGCTTAAAAACCCAACAATTTAACTTTAAAAAGCATAAAAAAAATTCAACTTAAAAAATTCAACAATTTCTCAATAAAAATGATAAAATAAGATCCAAGTCTAAAAAAAAACTTTACATTTTTACTAGAAAAAAAATAAAAAAATGTTCCAAGTGAAAAAATTGAACAATTTCACTATAAAACCATAAAAAAAATGTTAAAAGTAAAAAAACTCAACAATATCACTATAAAAACCACACAAAAATGATCCAAGGTAAAAACAACTCAATAATTTCATTATAAAAACCATAAAAAAAATCCAAGTTAAAGAATTCAACAATTTCTGAATAAAATTGATAAAAAAGTACAAAGTTAAAAAAACTCAAACTTTCTCTAATAAAAGCATAAAAAAGAAGTTTCAGGTTAATAAACTCAACAATTTCACTATAAAAATCACAAAAAAAATGATCTAAGTTAAAAACAACTCAACAATTTCATTAGAAAAACAATAAAAAAAGTTCCGAGTTAAAAAAAACTACAATTTCTCAATAAAAATGATTAAAAAAAACAGGTTCCATGATAAATAAATAACACTTTCACTAATAAAAGCATAAAAAAAGTTTCAAGTTAAAAAACACAACAATTACTCTATTAAAACCATTAAGAATAAAAGTTCTGAGCTTAAAAACCCAACAATTTAACTTTAAAAAGCATTAAAAAAATTCAAGTTAAAAAATTCAACAATTTCTCAATAAAAATGATAAAATAAGATCCAAGTCTAAAAAAAACTTTACATTTTTACTAGAAAAAAAATAAAAAATGTTCCAAGTGAAAAAATTGAACAATTTCACTATAAAAACCATAAATAAAATGTAAAAAAACTTTAAAAAACTCAACAATTTCACTATAAAAACCACACAAAAATGAACCAAGTTAAAAACAAGTCAATAATTTCATTATAAAAACCATAAAAAAAATCCAAGTTAAAGAATTCAACAATTTCTGAATAAAAATGATAAAAAAAAGTTCAAAGTTAAAAAAACTCAACACTTTCACTGATAAAAGCATAAAAAAGAAGTTCCAGGTTAATAAACTCAACAAATTCACAATAAAAACCACAAAAAAATGATCTAAGGTAAAAACAACTCATCCATTTCATTAGAAAAACAATAAAAAAAGTTCCAAGTTAAAAAAAATCTACAATTTCTCAATAAAAATGATTAAAAAAAACAGGTTCCATGATTAAAAAAACTCAACACTTTCACTAATAAAAGCATAAAAAAAGTTTCAAGTTAAAAAACTCAACAATTACTCTATAAAAACCATTAAGAATAAAAGTTCCTAGCTTAAAAACCCAACAATTTAACTTTAAAAAGCATAAAAAAAATTCAAGTTAAAAAATTCAACAATTTCTCAATAAAAATGATAAAATAAGATCCAAGTCTAAAAAAAACTTTACATTTTTACTAGAAAAAAAATAAAAATTCTTCCAAGTGAAAAAATTGAACAATTTCACTATAAAAATCATAAAAAAATGTTCAATGTTAAAAATCTCAACAATTTCACTATAAAAAGCACACAAAAATGATCCAAGTTAAAAACAACTCAATAATTTCATTATAAAAACCATAAAAAAAATCCAAGTTAAATAATTCAACAATTTCTGAATAAAAATGATAAAAAAAGTACAAAGTTAAAAAAACTCAAAACTTTCTCTAATAAAAGCATAAAAAAGACGTTTCAGGTTAATAAACTCAACAATTTCACTATAAAAATCACAAAAAAATTATCTAAGTTAAAAACAACTCAACAATTTCATTAGAAAAACAATAAAAAAAAGTTCCGAGTTAAAAAAAACTACAATTTCTCAATAAAAATGATTAAAAAAAACAGGTTCCATGATAAATAAATAACACTTTCACTAATAAAAGCATAAAAAAAGTTTCAAGTTAAAAAACACAACAATTACTCTATTAAAACCATTAAGAATAAAAGTTCCTAGTTTAAAAACCCAACAATTTAACTTTAAAAAGCATAAAAAAAATTCAAGTTAAAAAATTCAACAATTTCTCAATAAAAATGATAAAATAAGATCCAAGTCTAAAATAAACTTTACATTTTTACTAGAAAAAAAATAAAAAATCTTCCAAGTGAAAAAATTGAACAATTTCACTATAAAAATCATAAAAAAATGTTCAATGTTAAAAATCTCAACAATTTCACTATAAAAAGCACACAAAAATGATCCAAGGTAAAAACAACTCAATAATTTCATTATAAAAACCATAAAAAAAATCCAAGTTAAAGAATTCAACAATTTCTGAATAAAATTGATAAAAAAGTACAAAGTTAAAAAAACTCAAACTTTCTCTAATAAAAGCATAAAAAAGAAGTTTCAGGTTAATAAACTCAACAATTTCACTATAAAAATCACAAAAAAAATGATCTAAGTTAAAAACAACTCAACAATTTCATTAGAAAAACAATAAAAAAAGTTCCGAGTTAAAAAAAACTACAATTTCTCAATAAAAATGATTAAAAAAAACAGGTTCCATGATAAATAAATAACACTTTCACTAATAAAAGCATAAAAAAAGTTTCAAGTTAAAAAACACAACAATTACTCTATTAAAACCATTAAGAATAAAAGTTCTGAGCTTAAAAACCCAACAATTTAACTTTAAAAAGCATTAAAAAAATTCAAGTTAAAAAATTCAACAATTTCTCAATAAAAATGATAAAATAAGATCCAAGTCTAAAAAAAACTTTACATTTTTACTAGAAAAAAAATAAAAAATGTTCCAAGTGAAAAAATTGAACAATTTCACTATAAAAACCATAAATAAAATGTAAAAAAACTTTAAAAAACTCAACAATTTCACTATAAAAACCACACAAAAATGAACCAAGTTAAAAAAAAGTCAATAATTTCATTATAAAAACCATAAAAAAAATCCAAGTTAAAGAATTCAACAATTTCTGAATAAAAATGATAAAAAAAAGTTCAAAGTTAAAAAAACTCAACACTTTCACTGATAAAAGCATAAAAAAGAAGTTCCAGGTTAATAAACTCAACAAATTCACAATAAAAACCACAAAAAAATGATCTAAGGTAAAAACAACTCATCCATTTCATTAGAAAAACAATAAAAAAAGTTCCAAGTTAAAAAAATCTACAATTTCTCAATAAAAATGATTAAAAAAAACAGGTTCCATGATTAAAAAAACTCAACACTTTCACTAATAAAAGCATAAAAAAAGTTTCAAGTTAAAAAACTCAACAATTACTCTATAAAAACCATTAAGAATAAAAGTTCCTAGCTTAAAAACCCAACAATTTAACTTTAAAAAGCATAAAAAAAATTCAAGTTAAAAAATTCAACAATTTCTCAATAAAAATGATAAAATAAGATCCAAGTCTAAAAAAAACTTTACATTTTTACTAGAAAAAAAATAAAAAATCTTCCAAGTGAAAAAATTGAACAATTTCACTATAAAAACCATAAATAAAATGTAAAAAAGTTTAAAAAACTCAACAATTTCACTATAAAAACCACACAAAAATGAACCAAGTTAAAAACAAGTCAATAATTTCATTATAAAAACCATAAAAAAAATCCAAGTTAAAGAATTTAACAATTTCTGAATAAAAATGATAAAAAAAAGTTCAAAGTTAAAAAAACTCAACACTTTCACTAATAAAAGCATAAAAAAGAAGTTCCAGGTTAATAAACTCAACAAATTCACAATAAAAACCACAAAAAAATGATCTAAGGTAAAAACAACTCATCCATTTCATTAGAAAAACAATAAAAAAAGTTCCAAGTTAAAAAAATCTACAATTTCTCAATAAAAATGATTAAAAAAAACAGGTTCCATGATTAAAAAAACTCAACACTTTCACTAATAAAAGCATAAAAAAAGTTTCAAGTTAAAAAACTCAACAATTACTCTATAAAAACCATTAAGAATAAAAGTTCCTAGTTTAAAAACCCAACAATTTAACTTTAAAAAGCATAAAAAAAATTCAAGTTAAAAAATTCAACAATTTCTCAATAAAAATGATAAAATAAGATCCAAGTCTAAAAAAAACTTTACATTTTTACTAGAAAAAAAATAAAAAATCTTCCAAGTGAAAAAATTGAACAATTTCACTATAAAAATCATAAAAAAATGTTCAATGTTAAAAATCTCAACAATTTCACTATAAAAAGCACACAAAAATGATCCAAGTTAAAAACAACTCAATAATTTCATTATAAAAACCATAAAAAAAATCCAAGTTAAATAATTCAACAATTTCTGAATAAAAATGATAAAAAAAGTACAAAGTTAAAAAAACTCAAAACTTTCTCTAATAAAAGCATAAAAAAGACGTTTCAGGTTAATAAACTCAACAATTTCACTATAAAAATCACAAAAAAATGATCTAAGTTAAAAACAACTCAACAATTTCATTAGAAAAACAATAAAAAAAGTTCCGAGTTAAAAAAAACTACAATTTCTCAATAAAAATGATTTAAAAAAACAGGTTCCATGATAAATAAATAACACTTTCACTAATAAAAGCATAAAAAATGTTTCAAGTTAAAAAACACAACAATTACTCTATTAAAACCATTAAGAATAAAAGTTCCTAGTTTAAAAACCCAACAATTTAACTTTAAAAAGCATAAAAAAAATTCAAGTTAAAAAATTCAACAATTTCTCAATAAAAATGATAAAATAAGATCCAAGTCTAAAAAAAAACTTTACATTTTTACTAGAAAAAAAATAAAAAATCTTCCAAGTGAAAAAATTGAACAATTTCACTATAAAAATCATAAAAAAATGTTCAATGTTAAAAATCTCAACAATTTCACTATAAAAAGCACACAAAAATGATCCAAGTTAAAAACAACTCAATAATTTCATTATAAAAACCATAAAAAAAATCCAAGTTAAATAATTCAACAATTTCTGAATAAAAATGATAAAAAAAGTACAAAGTTAAAAAAACTCAAAACTTTCTCTAATAAAAGCATAAAAAAGACGTTTCAGGTTAATAAACTCAACAATTTCACTATAAAAATCACAAAAAAATGATCTAAGTTAAAAACAACTCAACAATTTCATTAGAAAAACAATAAAAAAAGTTCCGAGTTAAAAAAAACTACAATTTCTCAATAAAAATGATTTAAAAAAACAGGTTCCATGATAAATAAATAACACTTTCACTAATAAAAGCATAAAAAAAGTTTCAAGTTAAAAAACACAACAATTACTCTATTAAAACCATTAAGAATAAAAGTTTCTAGTTTAAAAACCCAACAATTTAACTTTAAAAAGCATAAAAAAAATTCAAGTTAAAAAATTCAACAATTTCTCAATAAAAATGATAAAATAAGATCCAAGTCTAAAAAAAACTTTACATTTTTACTAGGAAAAAAATAAAAAATCTTCCAAGTGAAAAAACTGAACAATTTCACTATAAAAACCATAAATAAAATGTAAAAAAAGTTTAAAAAACTCAACAATTTCACTATAAAAACCACACAAAAATGAACCAAGTTAAAAACAAGTCAATAATTTCATTATAAAAACCATAAAAAAAATCCAAGTTAAAGAATTCAACAATTTCTGAATAAAAATGATAAAAAAAAGTTCAAATTTAAAAAAACTCAACACTTTCACTAATAAAAGCATAAAAAAGAAGTTCCAGGTTAATAAACTCAACAAATTCACAATAAAAACCACAAAAAAATGATCTAAGGTAAAAACAACTCATCCATTTCATTAGAAAAACAATAAAAAAAGTTCCAAGTTAAAAAAATCTACAATTTCTCAATAAAAATGATTAAAAAAAACAGGTTCCATGATTAAAAAAACTCAACACTTTCACTAATAAAAGCATAAAAAAAGTTTCAAGTTAAAAAACTCAACAATTACTCTATAAAAACCATTAAGAATAAAAGTTCCTAGCTTAAAAACCCAACAATTTAACTTTAAAAGGCATAAAAAAAATTCAACAATTTCTCAATAAAAATGATAAAATAAGATCCAAGTCTAAAAAAAACTTTACATTTTTACTAGAAAAAAAATAAAAAATCTTCCAAGTGAAAAAATTGAACAATTTCACTATAAAAACCATAAATAAAATGTAAAAAAGTTTAAAAAACTCAACAATTTCACTATAAAAACCACACAAAAATGAACCAAGTTAAAAACAAGTCAATAATTTCATTATAAAAACCATAAAAAAAATCCAAGTTAAAGAATTCAACAATTTCTGAATAAAAATGATAAAAAAAGTTCAAAGTTAAAAAAACTCAACACTTTCACTAATAAAAGCATAAAAAAGAAGTTCCAGGTTAATAAACTCAACAAATTCACAATAAAAACCACAAAAAAATGATCTAAGGTAAAAACAACTCATCCATTTCATTAGAAAAACAATAAAAAAAGTTCCAAGTTAAAAAAATCTACAATTTCTCAATAAAAATGATTAAAAAAAACAGGTTCCATGATTAAAAAAACTCAACACTTTCACTAATAAAAGCATAAAAAAAGTTTCAAGTTAAAAAACTCAACAATTACTCTATAAAAACCATTAAGAATAAAAGTTCCTAGTTTAAAAACCCAACAATTTAACTTTAAAAAGCATAAAAAAAATTCAAGTTAAAAAATTCAACAATTTCTCAATAAAAATGATAAAATAAGATCCAAGTCTAAAAAAAACTTTACATTTTTACTAGAAAAAAAATAAAAAATCTTCCAAGTGAAAAAATTGAACAATTTCACTATAAAAATCATAAAAAAATGTTCAATGTTAAAAATCTCAACAATTTCACTATAAAAAGCACACAAAAATGATCCAAGTTAAAAACAACTCAATAATTTCATTATAAAAACCATAAAAAAAATCCAAGTTAAATAATTCAACAATTTCTGAATAAAAATGATAAAAAAAGTACAAAGTTAAAAAAACTCAAAACTTTCTCTAATAAAAGCATAAAAAAGACGTTTCAGGTTAATAAACTCAACAATTTCACTATAAAAATCACAAAAAAATGATCTAAGTTAAAAACAACTCAACAATTTCATTAGAAAAACAATAAAAAAAGTTCCGAGTTAAAAAAAACTACAATTTCTCAATAAAAATGATTTAAAAAAACAGGTTCCATGATAAATAAATAACACTTTCACTAATAAAAGCATAAAAAAAGTTTCAAGTTAAAAAACACAACAATTACTCTATTAAAACCATTAAGAATAAAAGTTCCTAGTTTAAAAACCCAACAATTTAACTTTAAAAAGCATAAAAAAAATTCAAGTTAAAAAATTCAACAATTTCTCAATAAAAATGATAAAATAAGATCCAAGTCTAAAAAAAAACTTTACATTTTTACTAGAAAAAAAATAAAAAATCTTCCAAGTGAAAAAATTGAACAATTTCACTATAAAAATCATAAAAAAATGTTCAATGTTAAAAATCTCAACAATTTCACTATAAAAAGCACACAAAAATGATCCAAGTTAAAAACAACTCAATAATTTCATTATAAAAACCATAAAAAAAATCCAAGTTAAATAATTCAACAATTTCTGAATAAAAATGATAAAAAAAGTACAAAGTTAAAAAAACTAAAAACTTTCTCTAATAAAAGCCTAAAAAAGACGTTTCAGGTTAATAAACTCAACAATTTCACTATAAAAATCATAAAAAAAATGATCTAAGTTAAAAACAACTCAACAATTTCATTAGAAAAACAATAAAAAAAGTTCCGAGTTAAAAAAAACTACAATTTCTCAATAAAAATGATTTAAAAAAACAGGTTCCATGATAAATAAATAACACTTTCACTAATAAAAGCATAAAAAAAGTTTCAAGTTAAAAAACACAACAATTACTCTATTAAAACCATTAAGAATAAAAGTTTCTAGTTTAAAAACCCAACAATTTAACTTTAAAAAGCATAAAAAAAATTCAAGTTAAAAAATTCAACAATTTCTCAATAAAAATGATAAAATAAGATCCAAGTCTAAAAAAAACTTTACATTTTTACTAGGAAAAAAATAAAAAATCTTCCAAGTGAAAAAACTGAACAATTTCACTATAAAAACCATAAATAAAATGTAAAAAAAGTTTAAAAAACTCAACAATTTCACTATAAAAACCACACAAAAATGATCCAAGTTAAAAACAAGTCAATAATTTCATTATAAAAACCATAAAAAAAAATCCAAGTTAAAGAATTCAACAATTTCTGAATAAAAATGATAAAAAAAGTTCAAAGTTAAAAAAACTCAACACTTTCACTAATAAAAGCATAAAAAAGAAGTTCCAGGTTAATAAACTCAACAAATTCACTATAAAAACCACAAAAAAATGATCTAAGGTAAAAACAACTCAACAATTTCATTAGAAAAACAATAAAAAAAGTTCCAAGTTAAAAAAATCTACAATTTCTCAATAAAAATGATTAAAATAAACAGGTTCCATGATAAAAAAACTCAACACTTTCACTAATAAAAGCATAAAAAAGAAGTTCCAAGTTAATAAACTCAACAAATTCACAATAAAAACCACAAAAAAATGATCTAAGGTAAAAACAACTCATCAATTTCATTAGAAAAACAATAAAAAAAGTTCCAAGTTAAAAAAATCAACAATTTCTCAATAAAAATGATTAAAAAAATACAGGTTCCATGATAAAAAAAACTCAACACTTTCACTAATAAAAGCATAAAAAAAGATTCAAGTTAAAAAACTCAACAATTACTCTATAAAAACCATTAAGAATAAAAGTTCCTAGCTTAAAAACCCAACAATTTAACTTTAAAAAGCATAAAAAAAATTCAAGTTAAAAAATTCAACAATTTCTCAATAAAAATGATAAAATAAGATCCAATTCTAAAAAAAACATTACATTTTTACTAGAAAAAAAATAAAAAATCTTCCAAGTGAAAAAATTGAACAATTTCACTATAAAAATCATAAAAAAATGTTCAATGTTAAAAATCTCAACAATTTCACTATAAAAACCACACAAAAATGATCCAAGTTAAAAAAAACTCAATAATTTCATTATAAAAACCATAAAAAATATCCAAGTTAAAGAATTCAACAATTTCTGAATATAAATGATATAAAAAGTTCAAAGTTAAAAAAACTCAACACTTTCACTAATAAAAGCATAAAAAAGAAGTTCCAGGTTAATAAACTCAACAAATTCACTATAAAAACCACAAAAAAAATGATCTAAGGTAAAAACAACTCAACAATTTCATTAGAAAAACAATAAAAAAAGTTCCAAGTTAAAAAAATCTACAATTTCTCAATAAAAATGATTAAAATAAACAGGTTCCATGATAAAAAAACTCAACACTTTTCACTAATAAAAGCATAAAAAAAGTTTCAAGTTAAAAATCTCAACAATTACTCTATAAAAACCATTAAGAATAAAAGTTCCTAGCTTAAAAACCCAAAAATTTAACTTTAAAAAGCATAAAAAAAATTCAAGTTAAAAAATTCAACAAATTCACAATAAAAATAATAAAATAAGATCCAAGTCTAAAAAAACATTACATTTTTACTAGAAAAAACTAAAAAAATGTTCCAAGTGAAAAAATTGAACAATTTCACTATAAAAACCATAAATAAAATGTTCTAGGTTAAAAAACTCAACAATTTCACTATAAAAACCACACAAAAATGATCCAAGTTAAAAACAACTCAATAATTACATTATAAAAACCATAAAAAAATCCAAGTTAAAGAATTCAACAATTTCTGAATAAAAATGATAAAAAAAGTACAAAGTTAAAAAAACTCAACACTTTCTCTAATAAAAGCATAAAAAAGAAGTTTCAGGTTAATAAACTCAACAATTTCACTATAAAAACCAAAAAAAAAATGATCTAAGTTAAAAACAACTCAACAATTTCATTAGAAAAACAATAAAAAAAGTTCCAAGTTCAAAAATCTACAATTTCTCAATAAAAATGATTAAAAAAAACAGGTTCCATGATAAATAAATAACACTTTCACTAATAAAAGCATAAAAAAAGTTTCAAGTTAAAAAACTCAACAATTACTCTATGAAAACCATTAAGAATAAAAGTTCCTAGCTTAAAAATCCAACAATTTAACTTTAAAAAGCATAAAAAAAATTCAAGTTAAAAAATTCAACAATTTCTCAATAAAAAAGATAAAATAAGATCCAAGTCTAAAAAAATCTTTACATTTTTACTAGAAAAAAAATAAAAAATCTTCCAAGTGAAAAAATTGAACAATTTCACTATAAAAATCATAAAAAAAATGTTCAATGTTAAAAATCTCAACAACTTCACTATAAAAACCACACAAAAATGATCCAAGTTAAAAACAACTCAATAATTTCATTATAAATACCATAAAAAAATATCCAAGTTAAAGAATTCAACAATTTCTGAATAAAAATGATAAAAAAGTACAAAGTTAAAAAAATCAAAACTTTCTCTAATAAAAGCATAAAAAAGAAGTTTCAGGTTAATAAACTCAACAATTTCACTATAAAAACCTCAAAAAAATGATCTAAGTTAAAAACAACTCAACAATTTCATTAGAAACACAATAAAAAAAAGTTCCAAGTTAAAAAAAACTACAATTTCTCAATAAAAATGATTAAAAAAAACAGGTTCCATGATAAATAAATAACACTTTCACTAATAAAAGCATAAAAAAAGTTTCAAGTTAAAAAACACAACAATTACTCTATTAAAACCATTAAGAATAAAAGTTCCTAGCTTAAAAACCCAACAATTTAACTTTAAAAAGTATAAAAATAATTCAAGTTAAAAAATTCAACAATTTCTCAAGAAAAATGATAAAATAAGATCCAAGTCTAAAAAAAACTTTACATTTTTACTAGAAAAAAAATAAAAAATGTTCCAAGTGAAAAAATTGAACAATTTCACTATAAAAACCATAAATAAAATGTAAAAAAAGTTAAAAAAAAACTCAACAATTACACTATAAAAACTACACAAAAATGATCCAAGTTAAAAACAAGTCAATAATTTCATTATAAAAACCATAAAAAAAATCCAAGTTAAAGAATTCAACAATTTCTGAATAAAAATGATAAAAAAAAGTTCAAAGTTAAAAAAACTCAACACTTTCACTAATAAGAGCATAAAAAAGAAGTTCTGGGTTAATAAACTTAACATTTTCACTATAAAAACCACACAAAAAATGATCTAAGGTAAAAACAACTCAACAATTTCATTAGAAAAACAATAAAAAAAGTTCCAAGTTAAAAAAATCTACAATTTCTCAATAAAAATGATTAAAAAAACAGGTTCCATGATAAAAAAAACTCAACACTTTCACTAATAAAAGCATAAAAAAAGTTTCAAGTTAAAAAACTCAACAATTACTCTATAAAAACCATTAAGAATAAAAGTTCCTAGCTTAAAAACCCAACAATTTAACTTTAAAAGGCATAAAAAAAATTCAAGTTAAAAAATTCAACAATTTCTCAATAAAAATGATAAAATAAGATCCAAGTCTGAAAAAAACTTTACATTTTTACTAGAAAAAAAATAAAATATGTTCCAAGTGAAAAAATTGAACAATTTCACTATAAATCCATTAAAAAAATGTTAAAAGTAAAAAAACTCAACAATTTCACTATAAAAACCACACAAAAATGATCCAAGGTAAAAACAACTCAATAATTTCATTATAAAAACCATAAAAAAATCCAAGTTAAAGAATTCAACAATTTCTGAATAAAAATGATAAAAAAAAGTTCAAAGTTAAAAAAACTCAACACTTTCACTAATAAGAGCATAAAAAAGAAGTTCTGGGTTAATAAACTTAACATTTTCACTATAAAAACCACACAAAAAATGATCTAAGGTAAAAACAACTCAACAATTTCATTAGAAAAACAATAAAAAAAGTTCCAAGTTAAAAAAATCTACAATTTCTCAATAAAAATGATTAAAAAAACAGGTTCCATGATAAATAAATAACACTTTCACTAATAAAAGCATAAAAAAAGTTTCAAGTTAAAAAACTCAACAATTACTCTATAAAAACCATTAAGAATAAAAGTTCCTAGCTTAAAAACCCAACAATTTAACTTTAAAAGGCATAAAAAAAATTCAAGTTAAAAAATTCAACAATTTCTCAATAAAAATGATAAAATAAGATCCAAGTCTAAAAAAAACTTTACATTTTTACTAGAAAAAAAATAAAAAATCTTCCAAGTGAAAAAATTGAACAATTTCACTATAAACATCATAAAAAAATGTTCAATGTTAAAAATCTCAACAATTTCACTATAAAAACCACACAAAAATGATCCAAGTTAAAAACAAGTCAATAATTTCATTGTAAAAACCATAAAAAAAATCCAAGTTAAAGAATTCAACAATTTCTGAATAAAAATGATAAAAAAAAGTTCAAAGTTAAAAAAACTCAACACTTTCACTAATAAAAGCATAAAAAAGAAGTTCCAGGTTAATAAACTCAACAAATTTACTATAAAAACCACAAAAAAATGATCTAAGGTAAAAACAACTCAACAATTTCATTAGAAAAACAATAAAAAAAGTTCCAAGTTAAAAAAATCTAAAATTTATCAATAAAAATGATAAACAAAAAAATAGGTTCCATGATTAAAAAAAAACTCAACACTTTCACTAATAAAAGCATTAAAAAGTTTCAAGTTAAAAACTCAACAATTTTTCTATAAAAACCATTAAGAATAAAAGTTCCTAGCTTAAAAACCCAACAAATTAACTATAAAAAGCATAAAAAAGTTCAAGTTAAAAAATTCTACAATTTCTCAATAAAAATGATAAAATAAGATCCAAGTTTAAAAAAAACTTTACATTTTTACAAGTAAAAAAATAAAAAATGTTCCAAGTGAAAAAATTGAACAATTTCACTTTAAAAACCATAAATAAAATGTTAAAAGTTAAAAAACTCAACAATTTCACTATAAAAACCAAACAAAAATGATCCAAGTTAAAAACAAGTCAAGAATTTCAGTATAAAAACCATAAAAAAAATCCAAGTTAAAGAATTCAACAATTTCTGGAAAAAATGATAAAAAAAAAGTTCAAAGTTAAAAAAACTCAACACTTTCACTAATAAAAGCATAAAAAAGAAGTTCCAGGTTAATAAACTCAACAATTTCACTATAAAAACAACAAAAAAAGGATCTAAGGTAAAAACAACTCAACAATTTCATTAGAAAAACAATAAAAAAGTTCCAAGTTAATAAAATCTACAATTTCTCAATAAAAATGATAAAAAAAACAGGTTCCATGATAAAAAAAATTCATAACTTTCACTAATAAAAGCATAAAAAAAGTTTCAAGATAAAAAACTCAACAATTACTCTATAAAAACAATTAAGAATAAAAGTTCCTAGCTTAAAACCCAACAATTTAACTTTAAAAAGCATAAAAAAATTCAAGTTAATAAATTCAACAATTCTCAATAAAAATGATAAAATAAGATCCAAGTCTAAAAAAAAACTTTACATTTTTACTAGAAAGAAAATTAAAAATGTTCCAAGTGAAAAAATTGAACAATTTCACTATAACAAACATAAAAAATGTTCAAGGTTAAAAAAATCAACAATTTCACTATAAAAACCAAACAAAAATGATCCAAGTTAAAAACAACTCAATAATTTCATTATAAAAACCATAAAAAAAATCCAAGTTAAATCAACAATTTCTGAATAAAAATGATAAATAAAAAGTTCAAAGTTAAAAAAACTCAACACTTTCACTAATAAAAGCATAAAAAAGAAGTTCCAGGTTAATAAACTCAACAATTTCACTATAAAAACCACAAAAAAATGATCTAAGGTAAAAACAACTCATCCATTTCATTAGAAAAATAATAAAAAAAGTTCCAAGTTATAAAAATCTACAATTTCTTTAGAAAAACAATAAAAAAGTTCCAAGTTATAAAAATCTACAATTTCTCAATAAAAATGATAATAAAAAAAACAGGTTCCATGATAAAAAAAACTCAACACTTTCACTAATAAAAGCATAAAAAAAGTTTCAAGTTAAAAAACGCAACAATTACTCTATTAAAACCATTAAGAATAAAAGTTCCTAGCTTAAAAACCCAACAATTTAACTTTAAAAAGCATTAAAAAAATTCAAGTTAAAAAATTCAACAATTTCTCAATAAAAATGATAAAATAAGATCCAAGTCTAAAAAAAACTTTAAATTTTTACTAGAAAAAAAATAAAAAATGTTCCAAGTGAAAAAATTGAACAATTTCACTATAAAAACCATAAATAAAATGTAAAAAAAGTTAAAAAAAAACTCAACAATTTCACTATAAAAACCTCACAAAAATGATCCTAGTTAAAAACAAGTCAATAATTTCATTATAAAAACCATAAAAAAAAAATCCAAGTTAAAGAATTCAACAATTTCTGAATATAAATGATAAAAAAAAAGTTCAAAGTTTAAAAAACTCAACACTTTCACAAATAAAAGCATAAAAAAGAAGTTCCAGGTTAATAAACTTAACAAATTCACTATAAAAACCACAAAAAAATGATCTAAGGTAAAAACAACTCAACAATTTCATTAGAAAAACAATAAAAAAAGTTCCAAGTTAAAAAAATCTACAATTTCACAATAAAAATGATTAAAAAAACAGGTTCCATGATAAAAAAAACTCAACACTTTCACTAATAAAAGCATAAAAAAAGTTTAAGTTAAAAAACCCAACAATTACTCTATAAAAACCATTAAGAATAAAAGTTCCTAGCTAAAAACCCAACAATTTAACTTTAAAAAGCATAAAAAAAATTCAAGTTAAAAAATTCAACAATTTCACAATAAAAATAATAAAATAAGATCCAAGTCTAAAAAAACTTTACATTTTTACTAGAAAAAAACTAAAAAAATGTTCCAAGTGAAAAAATTGAACAATTTCACTATAAAAACCATAAAAAAATGTTCAAGGTTAAAAAACTCAACAATTTCACTATAAAAACCACACAAAAATGATCCAAGTTAAAAACAACTCAATAATTTCATTATAAAAACCATAAAAAAAAATCCAAGTTAAAGAATTCAACAATTTAGGAATAAAAATCATAAAAAAGTACAAAGTTAAAAAAACTCAACACTTTCTCAAATAAAAGCATAAAAAAGAAGTTACAGGTTAATAAACTCAACAATTTCACTATAAAAACCAAAAAAAAAATGATCTAAGTTAAAAACAACTCAACAATTTCATTAGAAAAACAATAAAAAAAAGTTCCAAGTTATAAAAATCTACAATTTCTTAATAAAAAAAATAAACAAAAAAATAGGTTCCATGATAAAAAAAACTCAACACTTTCACTAATAAAAGCATAAAAAAGTTTCAAGTTAAAAACTCAACAATTTTTCTATAAAACCATTAAGAATAAAAGTTCCTAGCTTAAAAACCCAACAATTTAACTATAAAGAGCATAAAAAAAATTCAAGTTAAAAAATTCTACAATTTCTCAATAAAAATAATAAAATAAGATCCAAGTCTAAAAAAACTTTACATTTTTACTAGAAAAAAACTAAAAAAATGTTCCAAGTGAAAAAATTGAACAATTTCACTATAAAAACCATAAAAAAATGTTCAAGGTTAAAAAACTCAACAATTTCACTATAAAAACCACACAAAAATGATCCAAGTTAAAAACAACTCAATAATTTCATTATAAAAACCATAAAAAAAATCCAAGTTAAAGAATTCAACAATTTAGGAATAAAAATGATAAAAAAGTACAAAGTTAAAAAAACTCAACACTTTCTCTAATAAAAGCATAAAAAAGAAGTTACAGGTTAATAAACTCAACAATTTCACTATAAAAACCAAAAAAAAATGATCTAAGTTAAAAACAACTCAACAATTTCATTAGAAAAACAATAAAAAAAAGTTCCAAGTTATAAAAATCTACAATTTCTCAATAAAAAAAATAAACAAAAAAATAGGTTCCATGATAAAAAAAAACTCAACACTTTCACTAATAAAAGCATAAAAAAGTTTCAAGTTAAAAACTCAACAATTTTTCTATAAAACCATTAAGAATAAAAGTTCCTAGCTTAAAAACCCAACAATTTAACTATAAAGAGCATAAAAAAAATTCAAGTTAAAAAATTCTACAATTTCTCAATAAAAATAATAAAATAAGATCCAAGTCTAAAAAAACTTTACATTTTTACTAGAAAAAAACTAAAAAAATGTTCCAAGTGAAAAAATTGAACAATTTCACTATAAAAACCATAAAAAAATGTTCAAGGTTAAAAAACTCAACAATTTCACTATAAAAACCACACAAAAATGATCCAAGTTAAAAACAACTCAATAATTTCATTATAAAAACCATAAAAAAAATCCAAGTTAAAGAATTCAACAATTTAGGAATAAAAATCATAAAAAAGTACAAAGTTAAAAAACTCAACACTTTCTCAAATAAAAGCATAAAAAAGAAGTTACAGGTTAATAAACTCAACAATTTCACTATAAAAACCAAAAAAAAAATGATCTAAGTTAAAAACAACTCAACAATTTCATTAGAAAA
This sequence comes from Lathyrus aphaca, assembly GCA_963966055.1. NCBI lineage: Eukaryota > Viridiplantae > Streptophyta > Magnoliopsida > Fabales > Fabaceae > Lathyrus > Lathyrus aphaca. The sequence goes on from OZ014520.1 coordinate 407,499,636, forward strand.
ACAATAAAAAAAAGTTCCAAGTTATAAAAATCTACAATTTCTTAATAAAAAAAATAAACAAAAAAATAGGTTCCATGATAAAAAAAAACTCAACACTTTCACTAATAAAAGCATAAAAAAGTTTCAAGTTAAAAACTCAACAATTTTTCTATAAAACCATTAAGAATAAAAGTTCCTAGCTTAAAAACCCAACAATTTAACTATAAAGAGCATAAAAAAAATTCAAGTTAAAAAATTCTACAATTTCTCAATAAAAATAATAAAATAAGATCCAAGTCTAAAAAAACTTTACATTTTTACTAGAAAAAAACTAAAAAAATGTTCCAAGTGAAAAAATTGAACAATTTCACTATAAAAACCATAAAAAAATGTTCAAGGTTAAAAAACTCAACAATTTCACTATAAAAACCACACAAAAATGATCCAAGTTAAAAACAACTCAATAATTTCATTATAAAAACCATAAAAAAAATCCAAGTTAAAGAATTCAACAATTTAGGAATAAAAATGATAAAAAAAGTACAAAGTTAAAAAAACTCAACACTTTCTCTAATAAAAGCATAAAAAAGAAGTTACAGGTTAATAAACTCAACAATTTCACTATAAAAACAAAAAAAAATGATCTAAGTTAAAAACAACTCAACAATTTCATTAGAAAAACAATAAAAAAAAAGTTCCAAGTTATAAAAATCTACAATTTCTCAATAAAAAAAATAAACAAAAAAATAGGTTCCATGATAAAAAAAAACTCAACACTTTCACTAATAAAAGCATAAAAAAGTTTCAAGTTAAAAACTCAACAATTTTTCTATAAAACCATTAAGAATAAAAGTTCCTAGCTTAAAAACCCAACAATTTAACTATAAAGAGCATAAAAAAAATTCAAGTTAAAAAATTCTACAATTTCTCAATAAAAATAATAAAATAAGATCCAAGTCTAAAAAAACTTTACATTTTTACTAGAAAAAAACTAAAAAAATGTTCCAAGTGAAAAAATTGAACAATTTCACTATAAAAACCATAAAAAAATGTTCAAGGTTAAAAAACTCAACAATTTCACTATAAAAACCACACAAAAATGATCCAAGTTAAAAACAACTCAATAATTTCATTATAAAAACCATAAAAAAAATCCAAGTTAAAGAATTCAACAATTTAGGAATAAAAATGATAAAAAAGTACAAAGTTAAAAAAACTCAACACTTTTTCTAATAAAAGCATAAAAAAGAAGTTATAGGTTAATAAACTCAACAATTTCACTATAAAAACCAAAAAAAAAATGATCTAAGTTAAAAACAACTCAACAATTTCATTAGAAAAACAATAAAAAAAAGTTCCAAGTTATAAAAATCTACAATTTCTCAATAAAAAAAATAAACAAAAAAATAGGTTCCATGATAAAAAAAACTCAACACTTTCACTAATAAAAGCATAAAAAAGTTTCAAGTTAAAAACTCAACAATTTTTCTATAAAACCATTAAGAATAAAAGTTCCTAGCTTAAAAACCCAACAATTTAACTATAAAGAGCATAAAAAAAATTCAAGTTAAAAAATTCTACAATTTCTCAATAAAAATAAAAAAATAAGATCCAAGTCTAAAAAAACTTTACATTTTTACTAGAAAAAAACTAAAAAAATGTTCCAAGTGAAAAAATTGAACAATTTCACTATAAAAACCATAAAAAAATGTTCAAGGTTAAAAAACTCAACAATTTCACTATAAAAACCACACAAAAATGATCCAAGTTAAAAACAACTCAATAATTTCATTATAAAAACCATAAAAAAAAATCCAAGTTAAAGAATTCAACAATTTAGGAATAAAAATGATAAAAAAGTACAAAGTTAAAAAAACTCAACACTTTCTCTAATAAAAGCATAAAAAAGAAGTTACAGGTTAATAAACTCAACAATTTCACTATAAAAACCAAAAAAAAATGATCTAAGTTAAAAACAACTCAACAATTTCATTAGAAAAACAATAAAAAAAAGTTCCAAGTTATAAAAATCTACAATTTCTCAATAAAAAAAATAAACAAAAAAATAGGTTCCATGATAAAAAAAAACTCAACACTTTCACTAATAAAAGCATAAAAAAGTTTCAAGTTAAAAACTCAACAATTTTTCTATAAAACCATTAAGAATAAAAGTTCCTAGCTTAAAAACCCAACAATTTAACTATAAAGAGCATAAAAAAAATTCAAGTTAAAAAATTCTACAATTTCTCAATAAAAATAATAAAATAAGATCCAAGTCTAAAAAAACTTTACATTTTTACTAGAAAAAAACTAAAAAAATGTTCCAAGTGAAAAAATTGAACAATTTCACTATAAAAACCATAAAAAAATGTTCAAGGTTAAAAAACTCAACAATTTCACTATAAAAACCACACTAAAATGATCCAAGTTAAAAACAACTCAATAATTTCATTATAAAAACCATAAAAAAAAATCCAAGTTAAAGAATTCAACAATTTATGAATAAAAATCATAAAAAAGTACAAAGTTAAAAAACTCAACACTTTCTCAAATAAAAGCATAAAAAAGAAGTTACAGGTTAATAAACTCAACAATTTCACTATAAAAACCAAAAAAAAATGATCTAAGTTAAAAACAACTCAACAATTTCATTAGAAAAACAATAAAAAAAAGTTCCAAGTTATAAAAATCTACAATTTCTTAATAAAAAAAATAAACAAAAAAATAGGTTCCATGATAAAAAAAAACTCAACACTTTCACTAATAAAAGCATAAAAAAGTTTCAAGTTAAAAACTCAACAATTTTTCTATAAAACCATTAAGAATAAAAGTTCCTAGCTTAAAAACCCAACAATTTAACTATAAAGAGCATAAAAAAAATTCAAGTTAAAAAATTCTACAATTTCTCAATAAAAATAATAAAATAAGATCCAAGTCTAAAAAAACTTTACATTTTTACTAGAAAAAAACTAAAAAAATGTTCCAAGTGAAAAAATTGAACAATTTCACTATAAAAACCATAAAAAAATGTTCAAGGTTAAAAAACTCAACAATTTCACTATAAAAACCACACAAAAATGATCCAAGTTAAAAACAACTCAATAATTTCATTATAAAAACCATAAAAAAAAATCCAAGTTAAAGAATTCAACAATTTAGGAATAAAAATGATAAAAAAGTACAAAGTTAAAAAAACTCAACACTTTCTCTAATAAAAGCATAAAAAAGAAGTTACAGGTTAATAAACTCAACAATTTCACTATAAAAACAAAAAAAAAATGATCTAAGTTAAAAACAACTCAACAATTTCATTAGAAAAACAATAAAAAAAAAGTTCCAAGTTATAAAAATCTACAATTTCTCAATAAAAAAAATAAACAAAAAAATAGGTTCCATGATTAAAAAAAAACTCAACACTTTCACTAATAAAAGCATAAAAAAGTTTCAAGTTAAAAACTCAACAATTTTTCTATAAAACCATTAAGAATAAAAGTTCCTAGCTTAAAAACCCAACAATTTAACTATAAAGAGCATAAAAAAAATTCAAGTTAAAAAATTCTACAATTTCTCAATAAAAATAATAAAATAAGATCCAAGTCTAAAAAAACTTTACATTTTTACTAGAAAAAAACTAAAAAAATGTTCCAAGTGAAAAAATTGAACAATTTCACTATAAAAACCATAAAAAAATGTTCAAGGTTAAAAAACTCAACAATTTCACTATAAAAACCACACAAAAATGATCCAAGTTAAAAACAACTCAATAATTTCATTATAAAAACCATAAAAAAAATCCAAGTTAAAGAATTCAACAATTTAGGAATAAAAATGATAAAAAAGTACAAAGTTAAAAAAACTCAACACTTTCTCTAATAAAAGCATAAAAAAGAAGTTACAGGTTAATAAACTCAACAATTTCACTATAAAAACAAAAAAAAATGATCTAAGTTAAAAACAACTCAACAATTTCATTAGAAAAACAATAAAAAAAAAGTTCCAAGTTATAAAAATCTACAATTTCTCAATAAAAAAAATAAACAAAAAAATAGGTTCCATGATTAAAAAAAAACTCAACACTTTCACTAATAAAAGCATAAAAAAGTTTCAAGTTAAAAACTCAACAATTTTTCTATAAAACCATTAAGAATAAAAGTTCCTAGCTTAAAAACCCAACAATTTAACTATAAAGAGCATAAAAAAATTCAAGTTAAAAAATTCTACAATTTCTCAATAAAAATAATAAAATAAGATCCAAGTCTAAAAAAACTTTACATTTTTACTAGAAAAAAACTAAAAAAATGTTCCAAGTGAAAAAATTGAACAATTTCACTATAAAAACCATAAAAAAATGTTCAAGGTTAAAAAACTCAACAATTTCACTATAAAAACCACACAAAAATGATCCAAGTTAAAAACAACTCAATAATTTCATTATAAAAACCATAAAAAAAATCAAAGTTAAAGAATTCAACAATTTAGGAATAAAAATGATAAAAAAGTACAAAGTTAAAAAAACTCAACACTTTTTCTAATAAAAGCATAAAAAAGAAGTTATAGGTTAATAAACTCAACAATTTCACTATAAAAACCAAAAAAAAAATGATCTAAGTTAAAAACAACTCAACAATTTCATTAGAAAAACAATAAAAAAAAGTTCCAAGTTATAAAAATCTACAATTTCTCAATAAAAAAAATAAACAAAAAAATAGGTTCCATGATAAAAAAAACTCAACACTTTCACTAATAAAAGCATAAAAAAGTTTCAAGTTAAAAACTCAACAATTTTTCTATAAAACCATTAAGAATAAAAGTTCCTAGCTTAAAAACCCAACAATTTAACTATAAAGAGCATAAAAAAAATTCAAGTTAAAAAATTCTACAATTTCTCAATAAAAATAAAAAAATAAGATCCAAGTCTAAAAAAACTTTACATTTTTACTAGAAAAAAACTAAAAAAATGTTCCAAGTGAAAAAATTGAACAATTTCACTATAAAAACCATAAAAAAATGTTCAAGGTTAAAAAACTCAACAATTTCACTATAAAAACCACACAAAAATGATCCAAGTTAAAAACAACTCAATAATTTCATTATAAAAACCATAAAAAAAAATCCAAGTTAAAGAATTCAACAATTTAGGAATAAAAATCATAAAAAAGTACAAAGTTAAAAAACTCAACACTTTCTCAAATAAAAGCATAAAAAAGAAGTTACAGGTTAATAAACTCAACAATTTCACTATAAAAACCAAAAAAAAAATGATCTAAGTTAAAAACAACTCAACAATTTCATTAGAAAAACAATAAAAAAAAGTTCCAAGTTATAAAAATCTACAATTTCTTAATAAAAAAAATAAACAAAAAAATAGGTTCCATGATAAAAAAAAACTCAACACTTTCACTAATAAAAGCATAAAAAAGTTTCAAGTTAAAAACTCAACAATTTTTCTATAAAACCATTAAGAATAAAAGTTCCTAGCTTAAAAACCCAACAATTTAACTATAAAGAGCATAAAAAAAATTCAAGTTAAAAAATTCTACAATTTCTCAATAAAAATAATAAAATAAGATCCAAGTCTAAAAAAACTTTACATTTTTACTAGAAAAAAACTAAAAAAATGTTCCAAGTGAAAAAATTGAACAATTTCACTATAAAAACCATAAAAAAATGTTCAAGGTTAAAAAACTCAACAATTTCACTATAAAAACCACACAAAAATGATCCAAGTTAAAAGCAACTCAATAATTTCATTATAAAAACCATAAAAAAAATCCAAGTTAAAGAATTCAACAATTTAGGAATAAAAATGATAAAAAAGTACAAAGTTAAAAAAACTCAACACTTTCTCTAATAAAAGCATAAAAAAGAAGTTACAGGTTAATAAACTCAACAATTTCACTATAAAAACCAAAAAAAAATGATCTAAGTTAAAAACAACTCAACAATTTCATTAGAAAAACAATAAAAAAAAGTTCCAAGTTATAAAAATCTACAATTTCTCAATAAAAAAAATAAACAAAAAAATAGGTTCCATGATAAAAAAAAACTCAACACTTTCACTAATAAAAGCATAAAAAAGTTTCAAGTTAAAAACTCAACAATTTTTCTATAAAACCATTAAGAATAAAAGTTCCTAGCTTAAAAACCCAACAATTTAACTATAAAGAGCATAAAAAAAATTCAAGTTAAAAAATTCTACAATTTCTCAATAAAAATAATAAAATAAGATCCAAGTCTAAAAAAACTTTACATTTTTACTAGAAAAAAACTAAAAAAATGTTCCAAGTGAAAAAATTGAACAATTTCACTATAAAAACCATAAAAAAAATGTTCAAGGTTAAAAAACTCAACAATTTCACTATAAAAACCACACAAAAATGATCCAAGTTAAAAACAACTCAATAATTTCATTATAAAAACCATAAAAAAAATCCAAGTTAAAGAATTCAACAATTTAGGAATAAAAATGATAAAAAAGTACAAAGTTAAAAAAACTCAACACTTTCTCTAATAAAAGCATAAAAAAGAAGTTACAGGTTAATAAACTCAACAATTTCACTATAAAAACCAAAAAAAAATGATCTAAGTTAAAAACAACTCAACAATTTCATTAGAAAAACAATAAAAAAAAGTTCCAAGTTATAAAAATCTACAATTTCTCAATAAAAAAAATAAACAAAAAAATAGGTTCCATGATAAAAAAAAACTCAACACTTTCACTAATAAAAGCATAAAAAAGTTTCAAGTTAAAAACTCAACAATTTTTCTATAAAACCATTAAGAATAAAAGTTCCTAGCTTAAAAACCCAACAATTTAACTATAAAGAGCATAAAAAAAATTCAAGTTAAAAAATTCTACAATTTCTCAATAAAAATAAAAAAATAAGATCCAAGTCTAAAAAAACTTTACATTTTTACTAGAAAAAAACTAAAAAAATGTTCCAAGTGAAAAAATTGAACAATTTCACTATAAAAACCATAAAAAAAATGTTCAAGGTTAAAAAACTCAACAATTTCACTATAAAAACCACACAAAAATGATCCAAGTTAAAAACAACTCAATAATTTCATTATAAAAACCATAAAAAAAATCCAAGTTAAAGAATTCAACAATTTAGGAATAAAAATGATAAAAAAGTACAAAGTTAAAAAAACTCAACACTTTCTCTAATAAAAGCATAAAAAAGAAGTTACAGGTTAATAAACTCAACAATTTCACTATAAAAACAAAAAAAAAATGATCTAAGTTAAAAACAACTCAACAATTTCATTAGAAAAACAATAAAAAAAAGTTCCAAGTTATAAAAATCTACAATTTCTCAATAAAAAAAATAAACAAAAAAATAGGTTCCATGATAAAAAAAAACTCAACACTTTCACTAATAAAAGCATAAAAAAGTTTCAAGTTAAAAACTCAACAATTTTTCTATAAAACCATTAAGAATAAAAGTTCCTAGCTTAAAAACCCAACAATTTAACTATAAAGAGCATAAAAAAAATTCAAGTTAAAAAATTCTACAATTTCTCAATAAAAATAAAAAAATAAGATCCAAGTCTAAAAAAACTTTACATTTTTACTAGAAAAAAACTAAAAAAATGTTCCAAGTGAAAAAATTGAACAATTTCACTATAAAAACCATAAAAAAAATGTTCAAGGTTAAAAAACTCAACAATTTCACTATAAAAACCACACAAAAATGATCCAAGTTAAAAACAACTCAATAATTTCATTATAAAAACCATAAAAAAAATCCAAGTTAAAGAATTCAACAATTTAGGAATAAAAATGATAAAAAAGTACAAAGTTAAAAAAACTCAACACTTTCTCTAATAAAAGCATAAAAAAGAAGTTACAGGTTAATAAACTCAACAATTTCACTATAAAAACCAAAAAAAAATGATCTAAGTTAAAAACAACTCAACAATTTCATTAGAAAAACAATAAAAAAAAGTTCCAAGTTATAAAAATCTACAATTTCTCAATAAAAAAAATAAACAAAAAAATAGGTTCCATGATAAAAAAAAACTCAACACTTTCACTAATAAAAGCATAAAAAAGTTTCAAGTTAAAAACTCAACAATTTTTCTATAAAACCATTAAGAATAAAAGTTCCTAGCTTAAAAACCCAACAATTTAACTATAAAGAGCATAAAAAAAAATTCAAGTTAAAAAATTCTACAATTTCTCAATAAAAATAAAAAAATAAGATCCAAGTCTAAAAAAACTTTACATTTTTACTAGAAAAAAACTAAAAAAATGTTCCAAGTGAAAAAATTGAACAATTTCACTATAAAAACCATAAAAAAAATGTTCAAGGTTAAAAAACTCAACAATTTCACTATAAAAACCACACAAAAATGATCCAAGTTAAAAACAACTCAATAATTTCATTATAAAAACCATAAAAAAAATCCAAGTTAAAGAATTCAACAATTTAGGAATAAAAATGATAAAAAAGTACAAAGTTAAAAAAACTCAACACTTTCTCTAATAAAAGCATAAAAAAGAAGTTACAGGTTAATAAACTCAACAATTTCACTATAAAAACCAAAAAAAAATGATCTAAGTTAAAAACAACTCAACAATTTCATTAGAAAAACAATAAAAAAAAGTTCCAAGTTATAAAAATCTACAATTTCTCAATAAAAAAAATAAACAAAAAAATAGGTTCCATGATAAAAAAAAACTCAACACTTTCACTAATAAAAGCATAAAAAAGTTTCAAGTTAAAAACTCAACAATTTTTCTATAAAACCATTAAGAATAAAAGTACCTAGCTTAAAAACCCAACAATTTAACTATAAAGAGCATAAAAAAAATTCAAGTTAAAAAATTCTACAATTTCTCAATAAAAATAATAAAATAAGATCCAAGTCTAAAAAAACTTTACATTTTTACTAGAAAAAAACTAAAAAAATGTTCCAAGTGAAAAAATTGAACAATTTCACTATAAAAACCATAAAAAAATGTTCAAGGTTAAAAAACTCAACAATTTCACTATAAAAACCACACAAAAATGATCCAAGTTAAAAACAACTCAATAATTTCATTATAAAAACCATAAAAAAAATCCAAGTTAAAGAATTCAACAATTTAGGAATAAAAATGATAAAAAAGTACAAAGTTAAAAAAACTCAACACTTTCTCTAATAAAAGCATAAAAAAGAAGTTACAGGTTAATAAACTCAACAATTTCACTATAAAAACCAAAAAAAAATGATCTAAGTTAAAAACAACTCAACAATTTCATTAGAAAAACAATAAAAAAAAGTTCCAAGTTATAAAAATCTACAATTTCTCAATAAAAAAAATAAACAAAAAAATAGGTTCCATGATAAAAAAAAACTCAACACTTTCACTAATAAAAGCATAAAAAAGTTTCAAGTTAAAAACTCAACAATTTTTCTATAAAACCATTAAGAATAAAAGTTCCTAGCTTAAAAACCCAACAATTTAACTATAAAGAGCATAAAAAAAATTCAAGTTAAAAAATTCTACAATTTCTCAATAAAAATAAAAAAATAAGATCCAAGTCTAAAAAAACTTTACATTTTTACTAGAAAAAAACTAAAAAAATGTTCCAAGTGAAAAAATTGAACAATTTCACTATAAAAACCATAAAAAAATGTTCAAGGTTAAAAAACTCAACAATTTCACTATAAAAACCACACAAAAATGATCCAAGTTAAAAACAACTCAATAATTTCATTATAAAAACCATAAAAAAAATCCAAGTTAAAGAATTCAACAATTTAGGAATAAAAATGATAAAAAAGTACAAAGTTAAAAAAACTCAACACTTTCTCTAATAAAAGCATAAAAAAGAAGTTACAGGTTAATAAACTCAACAATTTCACTATAAAAACCAAAAAAAAATGATCTAAGTTAAAAACAACTCAACAATTTCATTAGAAAAACAATAAAAAAAAGTTCCAAGTTATAAAAATCTACAATTTCTCAATAAAAAAAATAAACAAAAAAATAGGTTCCATGATAAAAAAAAACTCAACACTTTCACTAATAAAAGCATAAAAAAGTTTCAAGTTAAAAACTCAACAATTTTTCTATAAAACCATTAAGAATAAAAGTTCCTAGCTTAAAAACCCAACAATTTAACTATAAAGAGCATAAAAAAAATTCAAGTTAAAAAATTCTACAATTTCTCAATAAAAATAATAAAATAAGATCCAAGTCTAAAAAAACTTTACATTTTTACTAGAAAAAAACTAAAAAAATGTTCCAAGTGAAAAAATTGAACAATTTCACTATAAAAACCATAAAAAAATGTTCAAGGTTAAAAAACTCAACAATTTCACTATAAAAACCACACAAAAATGATCCAAGTTAAAAACAACTCAATAATTTCATTATAAAAACCATAAAAAAAATCCAAGTTAAAGAATTCAACAATTTAGGAATAAAAATGATAAAAAAGTACAAAGTTAAAAAAACTCAACACTTTCTCTAATAAAAGCATAAAAAAGAAGTTACAGGTTAATAAACTCAACAATTTCACTATAAAAACCAAAAAAAAATGATCTAAGTTAAAAACAACTCAACAATTTCATTAGAAAAACAATAAAAAAAAGTTCCAAGTTATAAAAATCTACAATTTCTCAATAAAAAAAATAAACAAAAAAATAGGTTCCATGATAAAAAAAAACTCAACACTTTCACTAATAAAAGCATAAAAAAGTTTCAAGTTAAAAACTCAACAATTTTTCTATAAAACCATTAAGAATAAAAGTACCTAGCTTAAAAACCCAACAATTTAACTATAAAGAGCATAAAAAAAATTCAAGTTAAAAAATTCTACAATTTCTCAATAAAAATAATAAAATAAGATCCAAGTCTAAAAAAACTTTACATTTTTACTAGAAAAAAACTAAAAAAATGTTCCAAGTGAAAAAATTGAACAATTTCACTATAAAAACCATAAAAAAATGTTCAAGGTTAAAAAACTCAACAATTTCACTATAAAAACCACACAAAAATGATCCAAGTTAAAAACAACTCAATAATTTCATTATAAAAACCATAAAAAAAATCCAAGTTAAAGAATTCAACAATTTAGGAATAAAAATGATAAAAAAGTACAAAGTTAAAAAAACTCAACACTTTCTCTAATAAAAGCATAAAAAAGAAGTTACAGGTTAATAAACTCAACAATTTCACTATAAAAACCAAAAAAAAATGATCTAAGTTAAAAACAACTCAACAATTTCATTAGAAAAACAATAAAAAAAAGTTCCAAGTTATAAAAATCTACAATTTCTCAATAAAAAAAATAAACAAAAAAATAGGTTCCATGATAAAAAAAAACTCAACACTTTCACTAATAAAAGCATAAAAAAGTTTCAAGTTAAAAACTCAACAATTTTTCTATAAAACCATTAAGAATAAAAGTTCCTAGCTTAAAAACCCAACAATTTAACTATAAAGAGCATAAAAAAAATTCAAGTTAAAAAATTCTACAATTTCTCAATAAAAATAAAAAAATAAGATCCAAGTCTAAAAAAACTTTACATTTTTACTAGAAAAAAACTAAAAAAATGTTCCAAGTGAAAAAATTGAACAATTTCACTATAAAAACCATAAAAAAATGTTCAAGGTTAAAAAACTCAACAATTTCACTATAAAAACCACACAAAAATGATCCAAGTTAAAAACAACTCAATAATTTCATTATAAAAACCATAAAAAAAATCCAAGTTAAAGAATTCAACAATTTAGGAATAAAAATGATAAAAAAGTACAAAGTTAAAAAAACTCAACACTTTCTCTAATAAAAGCATAAAAAAGAAGTTACAGGTTAATAAACTCAACAATTTCACTATAAAAACCAAAAAAAAATGATCTAAGTTAAAAACAACTCAACAATTTCATTAGAAAAACAATAAAAAAAAGTTCCAAGTTATAAAAATCTACAATTTCTCAATAAAAAAAATAAACAAAAAAATAGGTTCCATGATAAAAAAAAACTCAACACTTTCACTAATAAAAGCATAAAAAAGTTTCAAGTTAAAAACTCAACAATTTTTCTATAAAACCATTAAGAATAAAAGTTCCTAGCTTAAAAACCCAACAATTTAACTATAAAGAGCATAAAAAAAATTCAAGTTAAAAAATTCTACAATTTCTCAATAAAAATAATAAAATAAGATCCAAGTCTAAAAAAACTTTACATTTTTACTAGAAAAAAACTAAAAAAATGTTCCAAGTGAAAAAATTGAACAATTTCACTATAAAAACCATAAAAAAATGTTCAAGGTTAAAAAACTCAACAATTTCACTATAAAAACCACACAAAAATGATCCAAGTTAAAAACAACTCAATAATTTCATTATAAAAACCATAAAAAAATCCAAGTTAAAGAATTCAACAATTTAGGAATAAAAATGATAAAAAAGTACAAAGTTAAAAAAACTCAACACTTTCTCTAATAAAAGCATAAAAAAGAAGTTACAGGTTAATAAACTCAACAATTTCACTATAAAAACCAAAAAAAAATGATCTAAGTTAAAAACAACTCAACAATTTCATTAGAAAAACAATAAAAAAAAGTTCCAAGTTATAAAAATCTACAATTTCTCAATAAAAAAAATAAACAAAAAAATAGGTTCCATGATAAAAAAAAACTCAACACTTTCACTAATAAAAGCATAAAAAAGTTTCAAGTTAAAAACTCAACAATTTTTCTATAAAACCATTAAGAATAAAAGTACCTAGCTTAAAAACCCAACAATTTAACTATAAAGAGCATAAAAAAAATTCAAGTTAAAAAATTCTACAATTTCTCAATAAAAATAATAAAATAAGATCCAAGTCTAAAAAAACTTTACATTTTTACTAGAAAAAAACTAAAAAAATGTTCCAAGTGAAAAAATTGAACAATTTCACTATAAAAACCATAAAAAAATGTTCAAGGTTAAAAAACTCAACAATTTCACTATAAAAACCACACAAAAATGATCCAAGTTAAAAACAACTCAATAATTTCATTATAAAAACCATAAAAAAAAATCCAAGTTAAAGAATTCAACAATTTAGGAATAAAAATCATAAAAAAGTACAAAGTTAAAAAAACTCAACACTTTCTCAAATAAAAGCATAAAAAAGAAGTTACAGGTTAATAAACTCAACAATTTCACTATAAAAACCAAAAAAAAAATGATCTAAGTTAAAAACAACTCAACAATTTCATTAGAAAAACAATAAAAAAAAGTTCCAAGTTATAAAAATCTACAATTTCTTAATAAAAAAAATAAACAAAAAAATAGGTTCCATGATAAAAAAAAACTCAACACTTTCACTAATAAAAGCATAAAAAAGTTTCAAGTTAAAAACTCAACAATTTTTCTATAAAACCATTAAGAATAAAAGTTCCTAGCTTAAAAACCCAACAATTTAACTATAAAGAGCATAAAAAAAATTCAAGTTAAAAAATTCTACAATTTCTCAATAAAAATAAAAAAATAAGATCCAAGTCTAAAAAAACTTTACATTTTTACTAGAAAAAAACTAAAAAAATGTTCCAAGTGAAAAAATTGAACAATTTCACTATAAAAACCATAAAAAAATGTTCAAGGTTAAAAAACTCAACAATTTCACTATAAAAACCACACAAAAATGATCCAAGTTAAAAACAACTCAATAATTTCATTATAAAAACCATAAAAAAAATCCAAGTTAAAGAATTCAACAATTTAGGAATAAAAATGATAAAAAAGTACAAAGTTAAAAAAACTCAACACTTTCTCTAATAAAAGCATAAAAAAGAAGTTACAGGTTAATAAACTCAACAATTTCACTATAAAAACCAAAAAAAAATGATCTAAGTTAAAAACAACTCAACAATTTCATTAGAAAAACAATAAAAAAAAGTTCCAAGTTATAAAAATCTACAATTTCTCAATAAAAAAAATAAACAAAAAAATAGGTTCCATGATAAAAAAAAACTCAACACTTTCACTAATAAAAGCATAAAAAAGTTTCAAGTTAAAAACTCAACAATTTTTCTATAAAACCATTAAGAATAAAAGTTCCTAGCTTAAAAACCCAACAATTTAACTATAAAGAGCATAAAAAAAATTCAAGTTAAAAAATTCTACAATTTCTCAATAAAAATAATAAAATAAGATCCAAGTCTAAAAAAACTTTACATTTTTACTAGAAAAAAACTAAAAAAATGTTCCAAGTGAAAAAATTGAACAATTTCACTATAAAAACCATAAAAAAATGTTCAAGGTTAAAAAACTCAACAATTTCACTATAAAAACCACACAAAAATGATCCAAGTTAAAAACAACTCAATAATTTCATTATAAAAACCATAAAAAAAAATCCAAGTTAAAGAATTCAACAATTTAGGAATAAAAATCATAAAAAAGTACAAAGTTAAAAAAACTCAACACTTTCTCAAATAAAAGCATAAAAAAGAAGTTACAGGTTAATAAACTCAACAATTTCACTATAAAAACCAAAAAAAAAATGATCTAAGTTAAAAACAACTCAACAATTTCATTAGAAAAACAATAAAAAAAAGTTCCAAGTTATAAAAATCTACAATTTCTTAATAAAAAAAATAAACAAAAAAATAGGTTCCATGATAAAAAAAAACTCAACACTTTCACTAATAAAAGCATAAAAAAGTTTCAAGTTAAAAACTCAACAATTTTTCTATAAAACCATTAAGAATAAAAGTTCCTAGCTTAAAAACCCAACAATTTAACTATAAAGAGCATAAAAAAAATTCAAGTTAAAAAATTCTACAATTTCTCAATAAAAATAATAAAATAAGATCCAAGTCTAAAAAAACTTTACATTTTTACTAGAAAAAAACTAAAAAAATGTTCCAAGTGAAAAAATTGAACAATTTCACTATAAAAACCATAAAAAAATGTTCAAGGTTAAAAAACTCAACAATTTCACTATAAAAACCACACAAAAATGATCCAAGTTAAAAACAACTCAATAATTTCATTATAAAAACCATAAAAAAAATCCAAGTTAAAGAATTCAACAATTTAGGAATAAAAATGATAAAAAAGTACAAAGTTAAAAAAACTCAACACTTTCTCTAATAAAAGCATAAAAAAGAAGTTACAGGTTAATAAACTCAACAATTTCACTATAAAAACCAAAAAAAAATGATCTAAGTTAAAAACAACTCAACAATTTCATTAGAAAAACAATAAAAAAAAGTTCCAAGTTATAAAAATCTACAATTTCTCAATAAAAAAAATAAACAAAAAAATAGGTTCCATGATAAAAAAAAACTCAACACTTTCACTAATAAAAGCATAAAAAAGTTTCAAGTTAAAAACTCAACAATTTTTCTATAAAACCATTAAGAATAAAAGTTCCTAGCTTAAAAACCCAACAATTTAACTATAAAGAGCATAAAAAAAATTCAAGTTAAAAAATTCTACAATTTCTCAATAAAAATAATAAAATAAGATCCAAGTCTAAAAAAACTTTACATTTTTACTAGAAAAAAACAAAAAATGTTCCAAGTGAAAAAATTGAACAATTTCACTATAAAAACCATAAAAAAATGTTCAAGGTTAAAAAACTCAACAATTTCACTATAAAAACCACACAAAAATGATCCAAGTTAAAAACAACTCAATAATTTCATTATAAAAACCATAAAAAAAATCCAAGTTAAAGAATTCAACAATTTAGGAATAAAAATCATAAAAAAGTACAAAGTTAAAAAAACTCAACACTTTCTCTAATAAAAGCATAAAAAAGAAGTTACAGGTTAATAAACTCAACAATTTCACTATAAAAACCAAAAAAAAATGATCTAAGTTAAAAACAACTCAACAATTTCATTAGAAAAACAATAAAAAAAAGTTCCAAGTTATAAAAATCTACAATTTCTCAATAAAAAAAATAAACAAAAAAATAGGTTCCATGATAAAAAAAAACTCAACACTTTCACTAATAAAAGCATAAAAAAGTTTCAAGTTAAAAACTCAACAATTTTTCTATAAAACCATTAAGAATAAAAGTACCTAGCTTAAAAACCCAACAATTTAACTATAAAGAGCATAAAAAAAATTCAAGTTAAAAAATTCTACAATTTCTCAATAAAAATAATAAAATAAGATCCAAGTCTAAAAAAACTTTACATTTTTACTAGAAAAAAACTAAAAAAATGTTCCAAGTGAAAAAATTGAACAATTTCACTATAAAAACCATAAAAAAAATGTTCAAGGTTAAAAAACTCAACAATTTCACTATAAAAACCACACAAAAATGATCCAAGTTAAAAACAACTCAATAATTTCATTATAAAAACCATAAAAAAAATCCAAGTTAAAGAATTCAACAATTTAGGAATAAAAATTATAAAAAAGTACAAAGTTAAAAAAACTCAACACTTTTTCTAATAAAAGCATAAAAAAGAAGTTACAGGTTAATAAACTCAACAATTTCACTATAAAAACCAAAAAAAAATGATCTAAGTTAAAAACAACTCAACAATTTCATTAGAAAAACAATAAAAAAAAGTTCCAAGTTATAAAAATCTACAATTTCTCAATAAAAAAAATAAACAAAAAAATAGGTTCCATGATAAAAAAAAACTCAACACTTTCACTAATAAAAGCATAAAAAAGTTTCAAGTTAAAAACTCAACAATTTTTCTATAAAACCATTAAGAATAAAAGTTCCTAGCTTAAAAACCCAACAATTTAACTATAAAGAGCATAAAAAAAATTCAAGTTAAAAAATTCTACAATTTCTCAATAAAAATAAAAAAATAAGATCCAAGTCTAAAAAAACTTTACATTTTTACTAGAAAAAAACTAAAAAAATGTTCCAAGTGAAAAAATTGAACAATTTCACTATAAAAACCATAAAAAAATGTTCAAGGTTAAAAAACTCAACAATTTCACTATAAAAACCACACAAAAATGATCCAAGTTAAAAACAACTCAATAATTTCATTATAAAAACCATAAAAAAAATCCAAGTTAAAGAATTCAACAATTTAGGAATAAAAATGATAAAAAAGTACAAAGTTAAAAAAACTCAACACTTTCTCTAATAAAAGCATAAAAAAGAAGTTACAGGTTAATAAACTCAACAATTTCACTATAAAAACCAAAAAAAAATGATCTAAGTTAAAAACAACTCAACAATTTCATTAGAAAAACAATAAAAAAAAGTTCCAAGTTATAAAAATCTACAATTTCTCAATAAAAAAAATAAACAAAAAAATAGGTTCCATGATAAAAAAAAACTCAACACTTTCACTAATAAAAGCATAAAAAAGTTTCAAGTTAAAAACTCAACAATTTTTCTATAAAACCATTAAGAATAAAAGTTCCTAGCTTAAAAACCCAACAATTTAACTATAAAGAGCATAAAAAAAATTCAAGTTAAAAAATTCTACAATTTCTCAATAAAAATAATAAAATAAGATCCAAGTCTAAAAAAACTTTACATTTTTACTAGAAAAAAACTAAAAAAATGTTCCAAGTGAAAAAATTGAACAATTTCACTATAAAAACCATAAAAAAATGTTCAAGGTTAAAAAACTCAACAATTTCACTATAAAAACCACACAAAAATGATCCAAGTTAAAAACAACTCAATAATTTCATTATAAAAACCATAAAAAAAAATCCAAGTTAAAGAATTCAACAATTTAGGAATAAAAATCATAAAAAAGTACAAAGTTAAAAAAACTCAACACTTTCTCAAATAAAAGCATAAAAAAGAAGTTACAGGTTAATAAACTCAACAATTTCACTATAAAAACCAAAAAAAAAATGATCTAAGTTAAAAACAACTCAACAATTTCATTAGAAAAACAATAAAAAAAAGTTCCAAGTTATAAAAATCTACAATTTCTTAATAAAAAAAATAAACAAAAAAATAGGTTCCATGATAAAAAAAAACTCAACACTTTCACTAATAAAAGCATAAAAAAGTTTCAAGTTAAAAACTCAACAATTTTTCTATAAAACCATTAAGAATAAAAGTTCCTAGCTTAAAAACCCAACAATTTAACTATAAAGAGCATAAAAAAAATTCAAGTTAAAAAATTCTACAATTTCTCAATAAAAATAATAAAATAAGATCCAAGTCTAAAAAAACTTTACATTTTTACTAGAAAAAAACTAAAAAAATGTTCCAAGTGAAAAAATTGAACAATTTCACTATAAAAACCATAAAAAAATGTTCAAGGTTAAAAAACTCAACAATTTCACTATAAAAACCACACAAAAATGATCCAAGTTAAAAACAACTCAATAATTTCATTATAAAAACCATAAAAAAAATCCAAGTTAAAGAATTCAACAATTTAGGAATAAAAATGATAAAAAAGTACAAAGTTAAAAAAACTCAACACTTTCTCTAATAAAAGCATAAAAAAGAAGTTACAGGTTAATAAACTCAACAATTTCACTATAAAAACCAAAAAAAAATGATCTAAGTTAAAAACAACTCAACAATTTCATTAGAAAAACAATAAAAAAAAGTTCCAAGTTATAAAAATCTACAATTTCTCAATAAAAAAAATAAACAAAAAAATAGGTTCCATGATAAAAAAAAACTCAACACTTTCACTAATAAAAGCATAAAAAAGTTTCAAGTTAAAAACTCAACAATTTTTCTATAAAACCATTAAGAATAAAAGTTCCTAGCTTAAAAACCCAACAATTTAACTATAAAGAGCATAAAAAAAATTCAAGTTAAAAAATTCTACAATTTCTCAATAAAAATAATAAAATAAGATCCAAGTCTAAAAAAACTTTACATTTTTACTAGAAAAAAACAAAAAATGTTCCAAGTGAAAAAATTGAACAATTTCACTATAAAAACCATAAAAAAATGTTCAAGGTTAAAAAACTCAACAATTTCACTATAAAAACCACACAAAAATGATCCAAGTTAAAAACAACTCAATAATTTCATTATAAAAACCATAAAAAAAATCCAAGTTAAAGAATTCAACAATTTAGGAATAAAAATCATAAAAAAGTACAAAGTTAAAAAAACTCAACACTTTCTCTAATAAAAGCATAAAAAAGAAGTTACAGGTTAATAAACTCAACAATTTCACTATAAAAACCAAAAAAAAATGATCTAAGTTAAAAACAACTCAACAATTTCATTAGAAAAACAATAAAAAAAAGTTCCAAGTTATAAAAATCTACAATTTCTCAATAAAAAAAATAAACAAAAAAATAGGTTCCATGATAAAAAAAAACTCAACACTTTCACTAATAAAAGCATAAAAAAGTTTCAAGTTAAAAACTCAACAATTTTTCTATAAAACCATTAAGAATAAAAGTACCTAGCTTAAAAACCCAACAATTTAACTATAAAGAGCATAAAAAAAATTCAAGTTAAAAAATTCTACAATTTCTCAATAAAAATAATAAAATAAGATCCAAGTCTAAAAAAACTTTACATTTTTACTAGAAAAAAACTAAAAAAATGTTCCAAGTGAAAAAATTGAACAATTTCACTATAAAAACCATAAAAAAAATGTTCAAGGTTAAAAAACTCAACAATTTCACTATAAAAACCACACAAAAATGATCCAAGTTAAAAACAACTCAATAATTTCATTATAAAAACCATAAAAAAAATCCAAGTTAAAGAATTCAACAATTTAGGAATAAAAATTATAAAAAAGTACAAAGTTAAAAAAACTCAACACTTTTTCTAATAAAAGCATAAAAAAGAAGTTACAGGTTAATAAACTCAACAATTTCACTATAAAAACCAAAAAAAAATGATCTAAGTTAAAAACAACTCAACAATTTCATTAGAAAAACAATAAAAAAAAGTTCCAAGTTATAAAAATCTACAATTTCTCAATAAAAAAAATAAACAAAAAAATAGGTTCCATGATAAAAAAAAACTCAACACTTTCACTAATAAAAGCATAAAAAAGTTTCAAGTTAAAAACTCAACAATTTTTCTATAAAACCATTAAGAATAAAAGTTCCTAGCTTAAAAACCCAACAATTTAACTATAAAGAGCATAAAAAAAATTCAAGTTAAAAAATTCTACAATTTCTCAATAAAAATAAAAAAATAAGATCCAAGTCTAAAAAAACTTTACATTTTTACTAGAAAAAAACTAAAAAAATGTTCCAAGTGAAAAAATTGAACAATTTCACTATAAAAACCATAAAAAAATGTTCAAGGTTAAAAAACTCAACAATTTCACTATAAAAACCACACAAAAATGATCCAAGTTAAAAACAACTCAATAATTTCATTATAAAAACCATAAAAAAAATCCAAGTTAAAGAATTCAACAATTTAGGAATAAAAATGATAAAAAAGTACAAAGTTAAAAAAACTCAACACTTTCTCTAATAAAAGCATAAAAAAGAAGTTACAGGTTAATAAACTCAACAATTTCACTATAAAAACCAAAAAAAAATGATCTAAGTTAAAAACAACTCAACAATTTCATTAGAAAAACAATAAAAAAAAGTTCCAAGTTATAAAAATCTACAATTTCTCAATAAAAAAAATAAACAAAAAAATAGGTTCCATGATAAAAAAAAACTCAACACTTTCACTAATAAAAGCATAAAAAAGTTTCAAGTTAAAAACTCAACAATTTTTCTATAAAACCATTAAGAATAAAAGTTCCTAGCTTAAAAACCCAACAATTTAACTATAAAGAGCATAAAAAAAATTCAAGTTAAAAAATTCTACAATTTCTCAATAAAAATAATAAAATAAGATCCAAGTCTAAAAAAACTTTACATTTTTACTAGAAAAAAACTAAAAAAATGTTCCAAGTGAAAAAATTGAACAATTTCACTATAAAAACCATAAAAAAATGTTCAAGGTTAAAAAACTCAACAATTTCACTATAAAAACCACACAAAAATGATCCAAGTTAAAAACAACTCAATAATTTCATTATAAAAACCATAAAAAAAAATCCAAGTTAAAGAATTCAACAATTTAGGAATAAAAATCATAAAAAAGTACAAAGTTAAAAAAACTCAACACTTTCTCAAATAAAAGCATAAAAAAGAAGTTACAGGTTAATAAACTCAACAATTTCACTATAAAAACCAAAAAAAAAATGATCTAAGTTAAAAACAACTCAACAATTTCATTAGAAAAACAATAAAAAAAAGTTCCAAGTTATAAAAATCTACAATTTCTTAATAAAAAAAATAAACAAAAAAATAGGTTCCATGATAAAAAAAACTCAACACTTTCACTAATAAAAGCATAAAAAAGTTTCAAGTTAAAAACTCAACAATTTTTCTATAAAACCATTAAGAATAAAAGTTCCTAGCTTAAAAACCCAACAATTTAACTATAAAGAGCATAAAAAAAATTCAAGTTAAAAAATTCTACAATTTCTCAATAAAAATAATAAAATAAGATCCAAGTCTAAAAAAACTTTACATTTTTACTAGAAAAAAACTAAAAAAATGTTCCAAGTGAAAAAATTGAACAATTTCACTATAAAAACCATAAAAAAATGTTCAAGGTTAAAAAACTCAACAATTTCACTATAAAAACCACACAAAAATGATCCAAGTTAAAAACAACTCAATAATTTCATTATAAAAACCATAAAAAAAATCCAAGTTAAAGAATTCAACAATTTAGGAATAAAAATGATAAAAAAGTACAAAGTTAAAAAAACTCAACACTTTCTCTAATAAAAGCATAAAAAAGAAGTTACAGGTTAATAAACTCAACAATTTCACTATAAAAACCAAAAAAAAATGATCTAAGTTAAAAACAACTCAACAATTTCATTAGAAAAACAATAAAAAAAAGTTCCAAGTTATAAAAATCTACAATTTCTCAATAAAAAAAATAAACAAAAAAATAGGTTCCATGATAAAAAAAAACTCAACACTTTCACTAATAAAAGCATAAAAAAGTTTCAAGTTAAAAACTCAACAATTTTTCTATAAAACCATTAAGAATAAAAGTTCCTAGCTTAAAAACCCAACAATTTAACTATAAAGAGCATAAAAAAAATTCAAGTTAAAAAATTCTACAATTTCTCAATAAAAATAATAAAATAAGATCCAAGTCTAAAAAAACTTTACATTTTTACTAGAAAAAAACTAAAAAAATGTTCCAAGTGAAAAAATTGAACAATTTCACTATAAAAACCATAAAAAAATGTTCAAGGTTAAAAAACTCAACAATTTCACTATAAAAACCACACAAAAATGATCCAAGTTAAAAACAACTCAATAATTTCATTATAAAAACCATAAAAAAAATCCAAGTTAAAGAATTCAACAATTTAGGAATAAAAATGATAAAAAAGTACAAAGTTAAAAAAACTCAACACTTTCTCTAATAAAAGCATAAAAAAGAAGTTACAGGTTAATAAACTCAACAATTTCACTATAAAAACCAAAAAAAAATGATCTAAGTTAAAAACAACTCAACAATTTCATTAGAAAAACAATAAAAAAAAGTTCCAAGTTATAAAAATCTACAATTTCTCAATAAAAAAAATAAACAAAAAAATAGGTTCCATGATAAAAAAAAACTCAACACTTTCACTAATAAAAGCATAAAAAAGTTTCAAGTTAAAAACTCAACAATTTTTCTATAAAACCATTAAGAATAAAAGTACCTAGCTTAAAAACCCAACAATTTAACTATAAAGAGCATAAAAAAAATTCAAGTTAAAAAATTCTACAATTTCTCAATAAAAATAATAAAATAAGATCCAAGTCTAAAAAAACTTTACATTTTTACTAGAAAAAAACTAAAAAAATGTTCCAAGTGAAAAAATTGAACAATTTCACTATAAAAACCATAAAAAAAATGTTCAAGGTTAAAAAACTCAACAATTTCACTATAAAAACCACACAAAAATGATCCAAGTTAAAAACAACTCAATAATTTCATTATAAAAACCATAAAAAAAAATCCAAGTTAAAGAATTCAACAATTTAGGAATAAAAATCATAAAAAAGTACAAAGTTAAAAAAACTCAACACTTTCTCAAATAAAAGCATAAAAAAGAAGTTACAGGTTAATAAACTCAACAATTTCACTATAAAAACCAAAAAAAAAATGATCTAAGTTAAAAACAACTCAACAATTTCATTAGAAAAACAATAAAAAAAAGTTCCAAGTTATAAAAATCTACAATTTCTTAATAAAAAAAATAAACAAAAAAATAGGTTCCATGATAAAAAAAAACTCAACACTTTCACTAATAAAAGCATAAAAAAGTTTCAAGTTAAAAACTCAACAATTTTTCTATAAAACCATTAAGAATAAAAGTTCCTAGCTTAAAAACCCAACAATTTAACTATAAAGAGCATAAAAAAAATTCAAGTTAAAAAATTCTACAATTTCTCAATAAAAATAATAAAATAAGATCCAAGTCTAAAAAAACTTTACATTTTTACTAGAAAAAAACTAAAAAAATGTTCCAAGTGAAAAAATTGAACAATTTCACTATAAAAACCATAAAAAAATGTTCAAGGTTAAAAAACTCAACAATTTCACTATAAAAACCACACAAAAATGATCCAAGTTAAAAACAACTCAATAATTTCATTATAAAAACCATAAAAAAAATCCAAGTTAAAGAATTCAACAATTTAGGAATAAAAATGATAAAAAAGTACAAAGTTAAAAAAACTCAACACTTTCTCTAATAAAAGCATAAAAAAGAAGTTACAGGTTAATAAACTCAACAATTTCACTATAAAAACCAAAAAAAAATGATCTAAGTTAAAAACAACTCAACAATTTCATTAGAAAAACAATAAAAAAAAGTTCCAAGTTATAAAAATCTACAATTTCTCAATAAAAAAAATAAACAAAAAAAATAGGTTCCATAATAAAAAAAAACTCAACACTTTCACTAATAAAAGCATAAAAAAGTTTCAAGTTAAAAACTCAACAATTTTTCTATAAAACCATTAAGAATAAAAGTTCCTAGCTTAAAAACCCAACAATTTAACTATAAAGAGCATAAAAAAAATTCAAGTTAAAAAATTCTACAATTTCTCAATAAAAATAATAAAATAAGATCCAAGTCTAAAAAAACTTTACATTTTTACTAGAAAAAAACTAAAAAAATGTTCCAAGTGAAAAAATTGAACAATTTCACTATAAAAACCATAAAAAAATGTTCAAGGTTAAAAAACTCAACAATTTCACTATAAAAACCACACAAAAATGATCCAAGTTAAAAACAACTCAATAATTTCATTATAAAAACCATAAAAAAAATCCAAGTTAAAGAATTCAACAATTTAGGAATAAAAATGATAAAAAAGTACAAAGTTAAAAAAACTCAACACTTTTTCTAATAAAAGCATAAAAAAGAAGTTACAGGTTAATAAACTCAACAATTTCACTATAAAAACCAAAAAAAAATGATCTAAGTTAAAAACAACTCAACAATTTCATTAGAAAAACAATAAAAAAAAGTTCCAAGTTATAAAAATCTACAATTTCTCAATAAAAAAAATAAACAAAAAAATAGGTTCCATGATAAAAAAAAACTCAACACTTTCACTAATAAAAGCATAAAAAAGTTTCAAGTTAAAAACTCAACAATTTTTCTATAAAACCATTAAGAATAAAAGTTCCTAGCTTAAAAACCCAACAATTTAACTATAAAGAGCATAAAAAAAATTCAAGTTAAAAAATTCTACAATTTCTCAATAAAAATAAAAAAATAAGATCCAAGTCTAAAAAAACTTTACATTTTTACTAGAAAAAAACTAAAAAAATGTTCCAAGTGAAAAAATTGAACAATTTCACTATAAAAACCATAAAAAAATGTTCAAGGTTAAAAAACTCAACAATTTCACTATAAAAACCACACAAAAATGATCCAAGTTAAAAACAACTCAATAATTTCATTATAAAAACCATAAAAAAAATCCAAGTTAAAGAATTCAACAATTTAGGAATAAAAATGATAAAAAAGTACAAAGTTAAAAAAACTCAACACTTTTTCTAATAAAAGCATAAAAAAGAAGTTACAGGTTAATAAACTCAACAATTTCACTATAAAAACCAAAAAAAAATGATCTAAGTTAAAAACAACTCAACAATTTCATTAGAAAAACAATAAAAAAAAGTTCCAAGTTATAAAAATCTACAATTTCTCAATAAAAAAAATAAACAAAAAAATAGGTTCCATGATAAAAAAATACTCAACACTTTCACTAATAAAAGCATAAAAAAGTTTCAAGTTAAAAACTCAACAATTTTTCTATAAAACCATTAAGAATAAAAGTTCCTAGCTTAAAAACCCAACAATTTAACTATAAAGAGCATAAAAAAAATTCAAGTTAAAAAATTCTACAATTTCTCAATAAAAATAAAAAAATAAGATCCAAGTCTAAAAAAACTTTACATTTTTACTAGAAAAAAACTAAAAAAATGTTCCAAGTGAAAAAATTGAACAATTTCACTATAAAAACCATAAAAAAATGTTCAAGGTTAAAAAACTCAACAATTTCACTATAAAAACCACACAAAAATGATCCAAGTTAAAAACAACTCAATAATTTCATTATAAAAACCATAAAAAAAATCCAAGTTAAAGAATTCAACAATTTAGGAATAAAAATGATAAAAAAGTACAAAGTTAAAAAAACTCAACACTTTCTCTAATAAAAGCATAAAAAAGAAGTTACAGGTTAATAAACTCAACAATTTCACTATAAAAACCAAAAAAAAATGATCTAAGTTAAAAACAACTCAACAATTTCATTAGAAAAACAATAAAAAAAAGTTCCAAGTTATAAAAATCTACAATTTCTCAATAAAAAAAATAAACAAAAAAATAGGTTCCATGATAAATAAAAACTCAACACTTTCACTAATAAAAGCATAAAAAAGTTTCAAGTTAAAAACTCAACAATTTTTCTATAAAACCATTAAGAATAAAAGTTCCTAGCTTAAAAACCCAACAATTTAACTATAAAGAGCATAAAAAAAATTCAAGTTAAAAAATTCTACAATTTCTCAATAAAAATGATAAAATAAGATCCAAGTCTAAAAAAAACTTTACATATTTACAAGTAAAAAAGTAAAAAATGTTCCAAGTGTAAAAATTGAACAATTTCACTATAAAAACCATAAATAAAATGTTAAAAGTTAAAAAAACTCAACAATTTCACTATAAAAACCAAACAAAAATGATCCAAGTTAAAAACAAGTCAATAATTTCATTATAAAAAACATAAAAAAATCCAAGTTAAAGAATTCAACAATTTCTGAATAAAAATGATAAAAAAAAGTTCAAAGTTAAAAAAACTCAACACTTACACTAATAAAAGCAAAAAAAAGAAGTTCCAGGTTAATAAACTCAACAAATTCACTATAAAAACCTCAAAAAAATGATCCAAGGTAAAAACAACTCATCAATTTCATTAGAAAAACTATAAAAAAAAGTTCCAAGTTAAAAAAATCTACAATTTCTCAATAAAAATGATTAAAAAAAACAGGTTCCATGATAAAAAAAACTCAATACTTTCACAAATAAAAGCAAAAAAAAAGTTTCAAGTTAAAAAACTCAACAATTACTCTATAAAAACCATTAAGAATAAAAGTTCCTAGCTTAAAAACCCAACAATTTAACTTTAAAAAGCATAAAAAAAATTCAAGTTAAAAAATTCAACAATTTCTCAATAAAAATGATAAAATAAGATCCAAGTCTAAAAAAAACATTACATTTTTACTAGAAAAAAAATAAAAAATGTTCCAAGTGAAAAAATTGAACAATTTCACTATAAAAACCATAAATAAAATGTTAAAAGTTAAAAAACTCAACAATTTTACTATAAAAACCAAACAAAAATTATCCAAGTTAAATACAAGTCAAGAATTTCATTATAAAAACCATAAAAAAAATCCAAGTTAAAGAATTCAACAATTTAGGAATAAAAATGATAAAAAAGTACAAAGTTAAAAAAACTCAACACTTTCTCTAATAAAAGCATAAAAAAGAAGTTACAGGTTAATAAACTCAACAATTTCACTATAAAAACCAAAAAAAAATGATCTAAGTTAAAAACAACTCAACAATTTCATTAGAAAAACAATAAAAAAAAGTTCCAAGTTATAAAAATCTACAATTTCTCAATAAAAAAAATAAACAAAAAAATAGGTTCCATGATAAAAAAAAACTCAACACTTTCACTAATAAAAGCATAAAAAAGTTTCAAGTTAAAAACTCAACAATTTTTCTATAAAACCATTAAGAATAAAAGTTCCTGGCTTAAAAACCCAACAATTTAACTATAAAGAGCATAAAAAAAATTCAAGTTAAAAAATTCTACAATTTCTCAATAAAAATAATAAAATAAGATCCAAGTCTAAAAAAACTTTACATTTTTACTAGAAAAAAACTAAAAAAATGTTCCAAGTGAAAAAATTGAACAATTTCACTATAAAAACCATAAAAAAATGTTCAAGGTTAAAAAACTCAACAATTTCACTATAAAAACCACACAAAAATGATCCAAGTTAAAAACAACTCAATAATTTCATTATAAAAACCATAAAAAAAATCCAAGTTAAAGAATTCAAGAATTTAGGAATAAAAATGATAAAAAAGTACAAAGTTAAAAAAACTCAACACTTTCTCTAATAAAAGCATAAAAAAGAAGTTACAGGTTAATAACCTCAACAATTTCACTATAAAAACAAAAAAAAATGATCTAAGTTAAAAACAACTCAACAATTTCATTAGAAAAACAATAAAAAAAAAGTTCCAAGTTATAAAAAGCTACAATTTCTCAATAAAAAAAATAAACAAAAAAATAGGTTCCATGATAAAAAAAAAACTCAACACTTTCACTAATAAAAGCATAAATAAGTTTCAAGTTAAAAACTCAACAATTTTTCTATAAAACCATTAAGAATAAAAGTTCCTAGCTTAAAAACCCAACAATTTAACTATAAAGAGCATAAAAAAAATTCAAGTTAAAAAATTCTACAATTTCTCAATAAAAATAATAAAATAAGATCCAAGTCTAAAAAAACTTTACATTTTTACTAGAAAAAAACTAAAAAAATGTTCCAAGTGAAAAAATTGAACAATTTCACTATAAAAACCATAAAAAAATGTTCAAGGTTAAAAAACTCAACAATTTCACTATAAAAACCACACAAAAATGATCCAAGTTAAAAACAACTCAATAATTTCATTATAAAAACCATAAAAAAAATCCAAGTTAAAGAATTCAACAATTTAGGAATAAAAATGATAAAAAAGTACAAAGTTAAAAAAACTCAACACTTTCTCTAATAAAAGCATAAAAAAGAAGTTACAGGTTAATAAACTCAACAATTTCACTATAAAAACCAAAAAAAAATGATCTAAGTTAAAACAACTCAACAATTTCATTAGAAAAACAATAAAAAAAAGTTCCAAGTTATAAAAATCTACAATTTCTCAATAAAAAAAATAAACAAAAAAATAGGTTCCATGATAAAAAAAAACTCAACACTTTCACTAATAAAAGCATAAAAAAGTTTCAAGTTAAAAACTCAACAATTTTTCTATAAAACCATTAAGAATAAAAGTTCCTAGCTTAAAAACCCAACAATTTAACTATAAAGAGCATAAAAAAAATTCAAGTTAAAAAATTCTACAATTTCTCAATAAAAATAAAAAAATAAGATCCAAGTCTAAAAAAACTTTACATTTTTACTAGAAAAAAACTAAAAAAATGTTCCAAGTGAAAAAATTGAACAATTTCACTATAAAAACCATAAAAAAATGTTCAAGGTTAAAAAACTCAACAATTTCACTATAAAAACCACACAAAAATGATCCAAGTTAAAAACAACTCAATAATTTCATTATAAAAACCATAAAAAAAATCCAAGTTAAAGAATTCAACAATTTAGGAATAAAAATGATAAAAAAGTACAAAGTTAAAAAAACTCAACACTTTTTCTAATAAAAGCATAAAAAAGAAGTTACAGGTTAATAAACTCAACAATTTCACTATAAAAACCAAAAAAAAATGATCTAAGTTAAAAACAACTCAACAATTTCATTAGAAAAACAATAAAAAAAAGTTCCAAGTTATAAAAATCTACAATTTCTCAATAAAAAAAATAAACAAAAAAATAGGTTCCATGATAAAAAAATACTCAACACTTTCACTAATAAAAGCATAAAAAAGTTTCAAGTTAAAAACTCAACAATTTTTCTATAAAACCATTAAGAATAAAAGTTCCTAGCTTAAAAACCCAACAATTTAACTATAAAGAGCATAAAAAAAATTCAAGTTAAAAAATTCTACAATTTCTCAATAAAAATAAAAAAATAAGATCCAAGTCTAAAAAAACTTTACATTTTTACTAGAAAAAAACTAAAAAAATGTTCCAAGTGAAAAAATTGAACAATTTCACTATAAAAACCATAAAAAAATGTTCAAGGTTAAAAAACTCAACAATTTCACTATAAAAACCACACAAAAATGATCCAAGTTAAAAACAACTCAATAATTTCATTATAAAAACCATAAAAAAAATCCAAGTTAAAGAATTCAACAATTTAGGAATAAAAATGATAAAAAAGTACAAAGTTAAAAAAACTCAACACTTTCTCTAATAAAAGCATAAAAAAGAAGTTACAGGTTAATAAACTCAACAATTTCACTATAAAAACCAAAAAAAAATGATCTAAGTTAAAACAACTCAACAATTTCATTAGAAAAACAATAAAAAAAAGTTCCAAGTTATAAAAATCTACAATTTCTCAATAAAAAAAATAAACAAAAAAATAGGTTCCATGATAAAAAAAAACTCAACACTTTCACTAATAAAAGCATAAAAAAGTTTCAAGTTAAAAACTCAACAATTTTTCTATAAAACCATTAAGAATAAAAGTTCCTAGCTTAAAAACCCAACAATTTAACTATAAAGAGCATAAAAAAAATTCAAGTTAAAAAATTCTACAATTTCTCAATAAAAATAAAAAAATAAGATCCAAGTCTAAAAAAACTTTACATTTTTACTAGAAAAAAACTAAAAAAATGTTCCAAGTGAAAAAATTGAACAATTTCACTATAAAAACCATAAAAAAATGTTCAAGGTTAAAAAACTCAACAATTTCACTATAAAAACCACACAAAAATGATCCAAGTTAAAAACAACTCAATAATTTCATTATAAAAACCATAAAAAAAATCCAAGTTAAAGAATTCAACAATTTAGGAATAAAAATGATAAAAAAGTACAAAGTTAAAAAAACTCAACACTTTTTCTAATAAAAGCATAAAAAAGAAGTTACAGGTTAATAAACTCAACAATTTCACTATAAAAACCAAAAAAAAATGATCTAAGTTAAAAACAACTCAACAATTTCATTAGAAAAACAATAAAAAAAAGTTCCAAGTTATAAAAATCTACAATTTCTCAATAAAAAAAATAAACAAAAAAATAGGTTCCATGATAAAAAAATACTCAACACTTTCACTAATAAAAGCATAAAAAAGTTTCAAGTTAAAAACTCAACAATTTTTCTATAAAACCATTAAGAATAAAAGTTCCTAGCTTAAAAACCCAACAATTTAACTATAAAGAGCATAAAAAAAATTCAAGTTAAAAAATTCTACAATTTCTCAATAAAAATAAAAAAATAAGATCCAAGTCTAAAAAAACTTTACATTTTTACTAGAAAAAAACTAAAAAAATGTTCCAAGTGAAAAAATTGAACAATTTCACTATAAAAACCATAAAAAAATGTTCAAGGTTAAAAAACTCAACAATTTCACTATAAAAACCACACAAAAATGATCCAAGTTAAAAACAACTCAATAATTTCATTATAAAAACCATAAAAAAAATCCAAGTTAAAGAATTCAACAATTTAGGAATAAAAATGATAAAAAAGTACAAAGTTAAAAAAACTCAACACTTTCTCTATTAAAAGCATAAAAAAGAAGTTACAGGTTAATAAACTCAACAATTTCACTATAAAAACCAAAAAAAAATGATCTAAGTTAAAAACAACTCAACAATTTCATTAGAAAAACAATAAAAAAAAGTTCCAAGTTATAAAAATCTACAATTTCTCAATAAAAAAAATAAACAAAAAAATAGGTTCCATGATAAATAAAAACTCAACACTTTCACTAATAAAAGCATAAAAAAGTTTCAAGTTAAAAACTCAACAATTTTTCTATAAAACCATTAAGAATAAAAGTTCCTAGCTTAAAAACCCAACAATTTAACTATAAAGAGCATAAAAAAAATTCAAGTTAAAAAATTCTACAATTTCTCAATAAAAATGATAAAATAAGATCCAAGTCTAAAAAAAACTTTACATATTTACAAGTAAAAAAGTAAAAAATGTTCCAAGTGTAAAAATTGAACAATTTCACTATAAAAACCATAAATAAAATGTTAAAAGTTAAAAAAACTCAACAATTTCACTATAAAAACCAAACAAAAATGATCCAAGTTAAAAACAAGTCAATAATTTCATTATAAAAAACATAAAAAAATCCAAGTTAAAGAATTCAACAATTTCTGAATAAAAATGATAAAAAAAAGTTCAAAGTTAAAAAAACTCAACACTTACACTAATAAAAGCATAAAAAAGAAGTTCCAGGTTAATAAACTCAACAAATTCACTATAAAAACCTCAAAAAAATGATCTAAGGTAAAAACAACTCATCAATTTCATTAGAAAAACTATAAAAAAAAGTTCCAAGTTAAAAAAATCTACAATTTCTCAATAAAAATGATTAAAAAAAACAGGTTCCATGATAAAAAAAACTCAATACTTTCACAAATAAAAGCAAAAAAAAAGTTTCAAGTTAAAAAACTCAACAATTACTCTATAAAAACCATTAAGAATAAAAGTTCCTAGCTTAAAAACCCAACAATTTAACTTTAAAAAGCATAAAAAAAATTCAAGTTAAAAAATTCAACAATTTCTCAATAAAAATGATAAAATAAGATCCAAGTCTAAAAAAAACATTACATTTTTACTAGAAAAAAAATAAAAAATGTTCCAAGTGAAAAAATTGAACAATTTCACTATAAAAACCATAAATAAAATGTTAAAAGTTAAAAAACTCAACAATTTTACTATAAAAACCAAACAAAAATGATCCAAGTTAAATACAAGTCAAGAATTTCATTATAAAAACCATAAAAAAAAATCCAAGTTAAAGAATTCAACAATTTCTGAATAAAAATGATAAATAAAAAGTTCAAAGTTAAAAAAACTCAACACTTTCACTAATAAAAGCATAAAAAAGAAGTTCCAGGTTAATAAACTTAACAAATTCACTATAAAAACCACAAAAAAATGATCTAAGGTAAAAACAACTCAACAATTTCATTAGAAAAACAATAAAAAAAAGTTCCAAGTTAAAAAAATCTACAATTTCTCAATAAAAATGATTAAAAAAAACAGGTTCCATGATAAAAAAACTCAACACTTTCACTAATAAAAGCATAAAAAAGGTTTCAAGTTAAAAAACTCAACAATTACTCTATAAAAACCATTAAGAATAAAAGTTCCTAGCTTAAAAACCCAACAATTTAACTTTAAAAAAGCATAAAACAAATTCAAATTAAAAAATTCAACAATTTTTCAATAAAAATGATAAAATAAGATCCAAGTCTAAAAAAAACTTTACATTTTTACTAGAAAAAAAATTAAAAATGTTCCAAGTGAAAAAATTGAACAATTTCACTATAAAAACCATAAAAAATGTTCAAGGTTAAAAAACTCTACAATTTCACTAAAAAAACCACACAAAAATGATCCAAGTTAAAAACAACTCAATAATTTCATTATAAAAACCATAAAAAAATCCAAGTTAAAGAATTCAACAATTTCTGAATAAAAATGATAAAAAAAAGTTCAAAGTTAAAAAAACGCAACACTTTAACTAATAAAAGCATAAAAATTAAGTTCCAGGTTAATAAACTCAACAATTTCACTATAAAAACAACAAAAAAATGATCTAAGGTAAGAACAACTAAACAATTTCATTAGAAAAACAATAAAAAAGTTCCAAGTTAATATAATCTACAATTTCTCAATAAAAATGATTAAAAAAAAAACAGGTTCCATGATAAAAAAAAACTCAACACTTTCACTAATAAAAGCATAAAAATAGTTTCAAGTTAAAAACCTAACAATTTTTCTATAAAAACCATTAAGAATAAAAGTTCCTAGCTTAAAAACCCCACAATTTAACTATAAAAACCATAAAAAAAATTCAAGTTAAAAAATTCAACAATTTCTCGATAAAAATGATAAAATAAGATCCAAGTCTAAAAAAAACTTTACATTTTTACAAGAACAAAAATAAAAAATGTTCCAAGTGAAAAAATTGAACAATTTCACTATAAAAACCATAAATAAAATGTTAGAAGTTAAAAAACTTAACAATTTCACTATAAAAACCACAAAAAAATGATCCAAGTTAAAAACAAGTCAATAATTTCATTATAAAAACCATAAAAAAATCCCAGTTACAGAATTCAACAATTTTTGAATAAAAATGATAAAAAAAAGTTCAAAGTTAAAAAAACTCAACACTTTCACTAATAAAAGCATAAAGAAGAAGTTCCAGGTTAATAAACTCAACAATTTCACTATAAAAACCACAAAAAAATGATCTAAGTTAAAAACAACTCAAGAATTTCATTAGAAAAACAATATAAAAAGTTCCAAGTTATAAAAATCTACAATTTCTTACTAAAAATGATAAACAAAAAAACAGGTTCCATGATAAAAAAAACTCAACAATTTCACTAATAAAAGCATAAAAAAGTTTCAAGTCAAAACCCAACAATTTTTCTATAAAAACCATTAAGAATAAAAGTTCCTAGCTTAAAAACCCAACAATTTAACTATAAAGAGCATAAAAAAAATTCAAGTTAAAAAATTCAACAATTTCTCAATAAAAATGATAAAATAAGATCCAAGTCTAAAAAAAACTTTAAATTTTTACAAGAAAAAAAATAAAAAATGTTCCAAGTGAAAAAATTGAACAATTTCACTATAAAAACCATAAATAAAATGTTAAAAGTTAAAAAAACTCAACAATTTCACTATAAAAACCACACAAAAATGATCCAAGTTAAAAACAAGTCAATAATTTCATTATAAAAACCTTAAAAAAAATCCAAGTTAAAGAATTCAACAATTTCTGAATAAAAATGATAAAAAAAAAGTTCAAAGTTAAAAAAACTAAACACTTTCACCATTAAAAGCATAAAATAGAAGTTCCAGGTTAATAAACTCAACAATTTCACTATAAAAACCACAAAAAAATGATCTAAGGTAAAAACAACTCAACAATTTCATTAGAAAAACAATAAAAAATTTCCAAGTTAATAAAATCTACAATTTCTCAATAAAAATGATTAAAAAAAACAGGTTCCATTATAAAAAAAATTCATAACTTTCACTAATAAAAGCATAAAAAAAGTTTCAAGTTAAAAAACTCAACAATTACTCAATAAAAACAATTAAGAATAAAAGTTCCTAGCTTAAAACCCAACAATTTAACTTTAAAAAGCATAAAAAAATTCAAGTCAATAAATTTAACAATTCTCAATAAAAATGATAAAATAAGATCCAAGTCTAAAAAAAAACTTTACATTTTTACTAGAAAAAAAATTAAAAATGTTCCAAGAGAAAAAATTGAACAATTTCACTATAAAAAACATAAAAAAATGTTCAAGGTTAAAAAAATCAACAATTTCACTATAAAAACCACACAAAAATGATCCAAGTTAAAAACAACTCAATAATTTCATTATAAAAACCATAAAAAAATATCCAAGTTAAATCAACAATTTCTGAATAAAAATGATAAATAAAAAGTTCAAAGTTAAAAAAACTCAACACTTTCACTAATAAAAGCATAAAATAAAAGTTCCAGGTTAATAAACTCAACAATTTCACTATAAAAACCACCAAGAAAATGATCTAAGTTAAAAACAACTCAACAATTTCTTTAGAAAAACAATAAAAAAAGTTCCAAGTTATAAAAATCTACAATTTCTCAATAAAAATGATAAACAAAAAAACAGGTTCCATGATAAAAAAAACTCAACACTTTCACTAATAAAAGCATAAAAAAGGTTTCAAGTTAAAAAACGCAACAATTACTCTATTAAAACCATTAAGAATAAAAGTTCCTAGCTTAAAAACCCAACAATTTAACTTTAAAAAGCAATAAAATAATTCAAGTTAAAAAATTCAACAATTTCTCAATAAAAATGATAAAATAAGATCCAAGTCTAAAAAAAACTTTACATTTTTACTAGAAAAAAAATAAAAAAATGTTCCAAGTGAAAAAATTGAACAATTTCACTATAAAAACCATAAATAAATTGTAAAAAAAGTTATAAAAAAACTCAACAATTTCACTATAAAAACCTCACAAAAATGATCCAAGTTAAAAACAAGTCAATAATTTCATTATAAAAACCATAAAAAAAAATCCAAGTTAAAGAATTTAACAATTTCTGAATAAAAATGATAAAAAAAAGTTCAAAGTTAAAAAAACTCAACACTTTCACTAATAAAAGCATAAAAAAGAAGTTCCAGGTTAATAAACTCAACAATTTTACTATAAAAACCACAAAAAATGATCTAAGGTAAAAACAACTCAACAATTTCATTAGAAAAACAATAAAAAAAGTTCCAAGTTAAAAAATCTACAATTTCTCAATAAAAATGATTACAAAAAACAGGTTCCATGATAAAAAAAACTCAACACTTTCACTAATAAGAGCATAAAAAAAGTTTCAAGTTAAAAAACCCAACAATTACTCTATAAAAACCATTAAGAATAAAAGTTCCTAGCTTAAAAACCCAACAATTTAACTTTAGAAAGCATAAAATAAATTCAAGTTAAAAAATTCCACAATTTCACAATAAAAATAATAAAATAAGATCCAAGTCTAAAAAAACTTTACATTTTTACTAGAAAAAAACTAAAAAAATGTTCCAAGTGAAAAAATTGAACAATTTCATTATAAAAACCATAAAAAAATGTTCAAGGTTAAAAAACTCAACAATTTCACTATAAAAACCACACAAAAATGATCCAAGTTAAAAACAACTCAATAATTTCATTATAAAAACCATAAAAAAAATCCAAGTTAAAGAATCAACAATTTCTGAATAAAAATGATAAAAAAGTACAAAGTTAAAAAAACTCAACACTTTCTATAATAAAAGCATAAAAAAGAAGTTTCAGGTTAATAAACTCAACAATTTCACTATAAAAACCAAAAAAAAATGATCTAAGTTAAAAACAACTCAACAATTTCATTAGAAAAACAATAAAAAAAAGTTCCAAGTTATAAAAATCTACAATTTCTCAATAAAAAAAATAAACAAAAAAATAGGTTCCATGATAATAAAAAACTCAACACTTTCACTAATAAAAGCATAAAAAAGTTTCAAGTTAAAAACTCAACAATTTTTCTATAAAAACCATTAAGAATAAAAGTTCCTAGCTTAAAAACAAACAATTTAACTATAAAGAGCATAAAAAAATTCAAGTTAAAAAATTCTACAATTTCTCAATAAAAATGATAAAATAAGATCCAAGTCTAAAAAAACTTTACATATTTACAAGTAAAAAAATAAAAAATGTTCCAAGTGAAAAAATTGAACAATTTCACTATAAAAACCATAAATAAAATGTTAAAAGTTAAAAAACTCAACAATTTCACTATAAAAACCAAACAAAAATGATCCAAGTTAAAAACAAGTCAATAATTTCATTATAAAAACCATAAAAAAATCCAAGTTAAAGAATTCAACAATTTCTGAATAAAAATGATAAAAAAAAGTTCAAAGTTAAAAAAACTCAACACTTTCACTAATAAAAGCATAAAAAAGAAGTTCCAGGTTAATAAACTCAACAAATTCACTATAAACACCACAAAAAAATGATCTAAGGTAAAAACAACTCATCAATTTCATTAGAAAAACAATAAAAAAAGTTCCAAGTTAAAAAAATCTAATATTTCTCAATAAAAATGATTAAAAAAAACAGGTTCCATGATAAAAAAAACTCAACACTTTCACTAATAAAAGCATAAAAAAAGTTTCAAGTTAAAAGACTCAACAATTACTCTATCAAAACCATTAAGAATAAAAGTTCCTAGCTTAAAAACCCAACAATTTAACTTTAAAAAGCATAAAAAAAATTAAGTTAAAAAATTCAACAATTTCTCAATAAAAATGATAAAATAAGATCCAAGTCTAAAAAAAACTTTACATTTTTACTAGAAAAAAAATAAAAAATGTTCCAAGTGAAAAAATTGAACAATTTCACTATAAAACCGTAAAAAAAATGTTAAAAGTAAAAAAACTCAACAATTTCACTATAAAAACCACACAAAAATGATCCAAGGTAAAAACAACTCAATAATTTCATTATAAAAACCATAAAAAAAATCCAAGTTAAAGAATTCAACAATTTCTGAATAAAAATGATAAAAAAAGTTCAAAGTTAAAAAAACTCAACACTTTCACTAATAAGAGCATAAAAAAGAAGTTTCGGGTTAATAAACTCAACATTTTCAGTATAAAAACCACACAAAAAATGATCTAAGGTAAAAACAACTCAACAATTTCATTAGAAAAACAATAAAAAAAGTTCAAAGTTAAAAAAATCTACAATTTCTCAATAAAAATGATTAAAAAAATACAGGTTCCATGATAAATAACTAACACTTTCACTAATAAAAGCATAAAAAAAGTTTCAAGTTAAAAAACTCAACAATTACTATATAAAAACCATTAAGAATAAAAGTTCCTAGCTTAAAAACACAACAATTTAACTATAAAAAGCATTAAAAAAATTTAAGTTAAATAATTCAACAATTTCTCAATAAAAATGATAAAATAAGATCCAAGTCTAAAAAAAACTTTACATTTTTACTAGAAAAAATATAAAAAATGTTCCAAGTGAAAAAATTGAACAATTTCACTATAAAAACCATAAAAAAATGTTCAAAGTTAAGAAAACTCAACAATTTCACTATAAAAACCACACAAAAGTGATCCAAGTTAAAATCAAGTCAATAATTTCATTATAAAAACCATAAAAAAAATCCAAGTTAAAGAATTCAACAATTTATGAATAAAAATGATAAAAAAAAAGTTCAAAGTTAAAAAAACTCAACACTTTCACTAATAAAAGCATAAAGAAGAAGTTCCAGGTTAATAAACTCAACAATTTCACTATAAAAACCACAAAAAAATGATCTAAGGTAAAAACAACTCAACAATTTCATTAGAAAAACAATAAAAAAGTTCCAAGTTAATAAAATCTACAATTTCTCAATAAAAATGATTAAAAAAAAACAGGTTCCATGATAAAAAAAATTCATAACTTTCACTAATAAAAGCATAAAAAAAGTTTCAAGATAAAAAACTCAACAATTACTCTATAAAAACAATTAAGAATAAAAGTTCCTAGCTTAAAACCCAACAATTTAACTTTAAAAAGCATAAAAAAATTCAAGTTAATAAATTCAACAATTCTCAATAAAAATGATAAAATAAGATCCAAGTCTAAAAAAAAACTTTACATTTTTACTAGAAAAAAAATTAAAAATGTTCCAAGTGAAAAAATTGAACAATTTCACTATAACAAACATAAAAAATGTTCAAGGTTAAAAAAATCAACAATTTCACTATAAAAACCAAACAAAAATGATCCAAGTTAAAAACAACTCAATAATTTCATTATAAAAACCATAAAAAAAATCCAAGTTAAATCAACAATTTCTGAATAAAAATGATAAATAAAAAGTTCAAAGTTAAAAAAACTCAACACTTTCACTAATAAAAGCATAAAAAAGAAGTTCCAGGTTAATAAACTAAACAATTTCACTATAAAAACCACACAAAAATGATCTAAGGTAAAAACAACTCATCCATTTCATTAGAAAAACAATAAAAAATTTCCAAGTTATAAAAATCTACAATTTCTCAATAAAAATGATAATAAAAAAAACAGGTTCCGTGATAAAAAAAACTCAACACTTTCACTAATAAAAGCATAAAAAAAGTTTCAAGTTAAAAAACGCAACAATTACTCTATTAAAACCATTAAGAATAAAAGTTCCTAGCTTAAAAACCCAACAATTTAACTTTAAAAAGCATAAAAAAAAATTCAAGTTAAAAAATTCAATAATTTCTCAATAAAAATGATAAAATAAGATCCAAGTCTAAAAAAAAACTTTAAATTTTTACTAGAAAAAAAATAAAAAATGTTCCAAGTGAAAAAATTGAACAATTTCACTATAAAAACCATAAATAAAATGTAAAAAAAGTTAAAAAAAAACTCAACAATTTCACTATAAAAACCTCACAAAAATGATCCAAGTTAAATACAAGTCAATAATTTCTTTATAAAAACCATAAAAAAAAAATCCAAGTTAAAGAATTCAACAATTTCTGAATATAAATGATAAAAAAAAAGTTCAAAGTTTAAAAAACTCAACACTTTCACAAATAAAAGCATAAAAAAGAAGTTCCAGGTTAATAAACTTAACAAATTCACTATAAAAACCACAAAAAAATGATCTATGGTAAAAACAACTCAACAATTTCATTAGAAAAACAATAAAAAATGTTCCAAGTTAAAAAAATCTACAATTTCACAATAAAAATGATTAAAAAAACAGGTTCCATGATAAAAAAAACTCAACACTTTCACTAATAAAAGCATAAAAAAAGTTTAAGTTAAAAAACCCAACAATTACTCTATAAAAACCATTAAGAATAAAAGTTCCTAGCTTAAAAACCCAACAATTTAACTTTAAAAAGCATAAAAAAAATTCAAGTTAAAAAATTCAACAATTTCACAATAAAAATAATAAAATAAGATCCAAGTCTAAAAAAACTTTACATTTTTACTAGAAAAAAACTAAAAAAATGTTCCAAGTGAAAAAATTGAACAATTTCACTATAAAAACCATAAAAAAATGTTCAAGGTTAAAAAACTCAACAATTTCACTATAAAAACCACACAAAAATGATCCAAGTTAAAAACAACTCAATAATTTCATTATAAAAAACATAAAAAAAATCCAAGTTA
Source organism: Lathyrus aphaca (assembly GCA_963966055.1). Lineage (NCBI taxonomy): Eukaryota > Viridiplantae > Streptophyta > Magnoliopsida > Fabales > Fabaceae > Lathyrus > Lathyrus aphaca. Next base: position 407,539,702 of record OZ014520.1, read on the forward strand.
AAGAATTCAACAATTTAGGAATAAAAATGATAAGAAAGTACAAAGTTAAAAAAACTCAACACTTTCTCTAATAAAAGCATAAAAAAGAAGTTACAGGTTAATAAACTCAACAATTTCACTATAAAAACCAAAAAAAAATGATCTAAGTTAAAAACAACTCAACAATTTCATTAGAAAAACAATAAAAAAAAGTTCCAAGTTATAAAAATCTACAATTTCTCAATAAAAAAAATAAACAAAAAAATAGGTTCCATGATAAAAAAAACTCAACACTTTCACTAATAAAAGCATAAAAAAGTTTCAAGTTAAAAACTCAACAATTTTTCTATAAAACCATTAAGAATAAAAGTTCCTAGCTTAAAAACCCAACAATTTAACTATAAAGAGCATAAAAAAAATTCAAGTTAAAAAATTCTACAATTTCTCAATAAAAATAAAAAAATTAGATCCAAGTCTAAAAAAACTTTACATTTTTACTAGAAAAAAACTAAAAAAATGTTCCAAGTGAAAAAATTGAACAATTTCACTATAAAAACCATAAAAAAATGTTCAAGGTTAAAAAACTCAACAATTTCACTATAAAAACCACACAAAAATGATCCAAGTTAAAAACAACTCAATAATTTCATTATAAAAACCATAAAAAAAATCCAAGTTAAAGAATTCAACAATTTAGGAATAAAAATGATAAAAAAGTACAAAGTTAAAAAAACTCAACACTTTCTCTAATAAAAGCATAAAAAAGAAGTTACAGGTTAATAAACTCAACAATTTCACTATAAAAACCAAAAAAAAATGATCTAAGTTAAAAACAACTCAACAATTTCATTAGAAAAACAATAAAAAAAAGTTCCAAGTTATAAAAATCTACAATTTCTCAATAAAAAAAATAAACCAAAAAATAGGTTCCATGATAAAAAAAAACTCAACACTTTCACTAATAAAAGCATAAAAAAGTTTCAAGTTAAAAACTCAACAATTTTTCTATAAAACCATTAAGAATAAAAGTTCCTAGCTTAAAAACCCAACAATTTAACTATAAAGAGCATAAAAAAAATTCAAGTTAAAAAATTCTACAATTTCTCAATAAAAATAATAAAATAAGATCCAAGTCTAAAAAAACTTTACATTTTTACTAGAAAAAAACTAAAAAAATGTTCCAAGTGAAAAAATTGAACAATTTCACTATAAAAACCATAAAAAAATGTTCAAGGTTAAAAAACTCAACAATTTCACTATAAAAACCACACAAAAATGATCCAAGTTAAAAACAACTCAATAATTTCATTATAAAAACCATAAAAAAAATCCAAGTTAAAGAATTCAAGAATTTAGGAATAAAAATGATAAAAAAGTACAAAGTTAAAAAAACTCAACACTTTCTCTAATAAAAGCATAAAAAAGAAGTTACAGGTTAATAAACTCAACAATTTCACTATAAAAACCAAAAAAAAAATGATCTAAGTTAAAAACAACTCAACAATTTCATTAGAAAAACAATAAAAAAAAGTTCCAAGTTATAAAAATCTACAATTTCTCAATAAAAAAAATAAACCAAAAAATAGGTTCCATGATAAAAAAAAACTCAACACTTTCACTAATAAAAGCATAAAAAGGTTTCAAGTTAAAAACTCAACAATTTTTCTATAAAACCATTAAGAATAAAAGTTCCTAGCTTAAAAACCCAACAATTTAACTATAAAGAGCATAAAAAAATTCAAGTTAAAAAATTCTACAATTTCTCAATAAAAATAATAAAATAAGATCCAAGTCTAAAAAAACTTTACATTTTTACTAGAAAAAAACTAAAAAAATGTTCCAAGTGAAAAAATTGAACAATTTCACTATAAAAACCATAAAAAAATGTTCAAGGTTAAAAAACTCAACAATTTCACTATAAAAACCACACAAAAATGATCCAAGTTAAAAACAACTCAATAATTTCATTATAAAAACCATAAAAAAAATCCAAGTTAAAGAATTCAACAATTTAGGAATAAAAATGATAAAAAAGTACAAAGTTAAAAAAACTCAACACTTTCTCAAATAAAAGCATAAAAAAGAAGTTACAGGTTAATAAACTCAACAATTTCACTATAAAAACCAAAAAAAAAATGATCTAAGTTAAAAACAACTCTACAATTTCATTAGAAAAACAATAAAAAAAAGTTCCAAGTTATAAAAATCTACAATTTCTCAATAAAAAAAATAAACAAAAAAATAGGTTCCATGATAAAAAAAAACTCAACACTTTCACTAATAAAAGCATAAAAAAGTTTCAAGTTAAAAACTCAACAACTTTTCTATAAAACCATTAAGAATAAAAGTTCCTAGCTTAAAAACCCAACAATTTAACTATAAAGAGCATAAAAAAAATTCAAGTTAAAAAATTCTACAATTTCTCAATAAAAATAAAAAAATTAGATCCAAGTCTAAAAAAACTTTACATTTTTACTAGAAAAAAACTAAAAAAATGTTCCAAGTGAAAAAAATTGAACAATTTCACTATAAAAACCATAAAAAAATGTTCAAGGTTAAAAAACTCAACAATTTCACTATAAAAACCACACAAAAATGATCCAAGTTAAAAACAACTCAATAATTTCAATATAAAAACCATAAAAAAAATCCAAGTTAAAGAATTCAACAATTTAGGAATAAAAGTGATAAAAAAGTACAAAGTTAAAAAAACTCAACACTTTCTCTAATAAAAGCATAAAAAAGAAGTTACAGGTTAATAAACTCAACAATTTCATTATAAAAACCAAAAAAAAAATGATCTAAGTTAAAAACAACTCAACAATTTCATTAGAAAAACAATAAAAAAAAGTTCCAAGTTATAAAAATCTACAATTTCTCAATAAAAAAAATAAACAAAAAAATAGGTTCCATGATAAAAAAAAACTCAACACTTTCACTAATAAAAGCATAAAAAAGTTTCAAGTTAAAAACTCAACAATTTTTCTATAAAACCATTAAGAATAAAAGTTCCTAGCTTAAAAACCCAACAATTTAACTATAAAGAGCATAAAAAAAATTCAAGTTAAAAAATTCTACAATTTCTCAATAAAAATGATAAAATAAGATCCAAGTCTAAAAAAAACTTTACATATTTACAAGTAAAAAAATAAAAAATGTTCCAAGTGTAAAAATTGAACAATTTCACTATAAAAACCATAAATAAAATGTTAAAAGTTAAAAAAACTCAACAATTTCACTATAAAAACCAAACAAAAATGATCCAAGTTAAAAACAAGTCAATAATTTCATTATAAAAACCATAAAAAAATCCAAGTTAAAGAATTCAACAATTTCTGAATAAAAATGAGAAAAAAAAGTTCAAAGTTAAAAAAACTCAACACTTACACTAATAAAAGCATAAAAAAGAAGTTCCAGGTTAATAAACTCAACAAATTCACTATAAAAACCTCAAAAAAATGATCTAAGGTAAAAACAACTCATCAATTTCATTAGAAAAACTATAAAAAAAGTTCCAAGTTAAAAAAATCTACAATTTCTCAATAAAAATGATTAAAAAAAACAGGTTCCATGATAAAAAAACTCAACACTTTCACTAATAAAAGCATAAAAAAAGTTTCAAGTTAAAAAACTCAACAATTACTCTATAAAAACCATTAAGAATAAAAGTTCCTAGCTTAAAAACCCAACAATTTAACTTTAAAAAGCATAAAAAAAAATTCAAGTTAAAAAATTCAACAATTTCTCAATAAAAATGATAAAATAAGATCCAAGTCTAAAAAAAACATTACATTTTTACTAGAAAAAAAATAAAAAATGTTCCAAGTGAAAAAATTGAACAATTTCACTATAAAACCATAAAAAAAATGTTAAAAGTAAAAAAACTCAACAATTTCACTATAAAAACCACACAAAAATGATCCAAGGTAAAAACAACTCAATAATTTCATTATAAAAACAATAAAAAAATCCAAGTTAAAGAATTCAACAATTTCTGAATAAAAATGATAAAAAAAAGTTCAAAGTTAAAAAAACTCAACACTTTCACTAATAAGAGCATAAAAAAGAAGTACCGGGTTAATAAACTCAACATTTTCACTATAAAAACCACACAAAAAATGATCTAAGGTAAAAGCAACTCAACAATTTCATTAGAAAAACTATAAAAAAAAGTTCCAAGTTACAAAAATCTACAATTTCTCAATATAAATGATTAAAAAAAACAGGTTCCATGATAAATAAATAACACTTTCACTAATAAAAGCATGAAAAAAGTTTCAAGTTAAAAAACTCAACAATTACTCTATAAAAACCATTAAGAATAAAAGTTCCTAGCTTAAAAACCCAACAATTTAACTTTAAAAAGCATAAAAAAAATTCAAGTTAAAAAATTCAATAATTTCTCAATAAAAATGATAAAATAAGATCCAAGTCTAAAAAAAACTTTACATTTTTACTAGAAAAAAAATAAAAAATCTTCCAAGTGAAAAAATTGAACAATTTCACTATAAACATCATAAAAAAAGTTCAATGTTAAAAATCTCAACAATTTCACTATAAAAACCACACAAAAATGATCCAAGTTAAAAACAAGTCAATAATTTCATTATAAAAACCATAAAAAAAATCCAAGTTAAAGAATTCAACAATTTCTGAATAAAAATGATAAAAAAAGTTCAAAGTTAAAAAAACTCAACACTTTCACTAATAAAAGCATAAAAAAGAAGTTCCAGGTTAACAAACTCAACAAATTTACTATAAAAACCACACAAAAAAATGATCTAAGGTAAAAACAACTCAACAATTTCATTAGAAAAACAATAAAAAAAGTTCGAAGTTAAAAAAATCTACAATTTATACATAAAAATGATAAACAAAAAATTAGGTTCCATGATAAAAAAAACTCAACACTTTCACTAATAAAAGCATCAAAAAGTTTCAAGTTAAAAACTCAACAATTTTTCTATAAAAACCATTAAGAATAAAATTTCCTAGCTTAAAAACCCAACAATTTAACTATAAAAAGCATAAAAAAATTCAAGTTAAAAAATTCTACAATTTCTCAATAAAAATGATAAAATAAGATCCATGTTTTAAAAAAACTTTAAATTTTTACAAGTAAAAAAATAAAAAATGTTCCAAGTGAAAAAATTGAACAATTTCACTATAAAAACCATAAATAAAATGTTAAAAGTTAAAAAACTCAACAATTTTACTATAAAAACCAAACAAAAATGATCCAAGTTAAATACAAGTCAAGAATTTCATTATAAAAACCATAAAAAAAATCCAAGTTAAAGAATTCAACAATTTCTGAATAAAAATGATAAAAAAAAGTTCAAAGTTAAAAAAACTCAACACTTTCACTAATAAAAGCATAAAAAAGAAGTTCCAGGTTAATAAACTCAACAAATTCACTATAAAAACCACAAAAAAATGATCTAAGGTAAAAACAACTCAACAATTTCATTAGAAAAACAATAAAAAAAAGTTCCAAGTTAAAAAAATCTACAATTTCTCAATAAAAATGATTAAAAAAAACAGGTTCCATGATAAAAAAACTCAACACTTTCACTAATAAAAGCATAAAAAAGTTTCAAGTTAAAACCCAACAATTTTTCTATAAAAACCATTAAGAATAAAAGTTCCTAGCTTAAAAACCCAACAATTTAACTATAAAAAGCATAAAAAAAATTCAAGTTAAAAAATTCAACAATTTCTCAATAAAAATGATAAAATAAGATCCAAGTCTAAAAAAAACTTTAAATTTTTACAAGCAAAAAAATAAAAAATGTTCCAAGTGAAAAAATTGAACAATTTCACTATAAAAACCATAAATAAAATGTTAAAAGTTAAAAAAACTCAACAATTTCACTATAAAAACCACACAAAAATGATCCAAGTTAAAAACAAGTCAATAATTTCATTATAAAAACCTTAAAAAAAATCCAAGTTAAAGAATTCAACAATTTCTGAATAAAAATGATTAAAAAAAGTTCAAAGTTAAAAAAACTAAACACTTTCACTATTAAAAGCATAAAAAAGAATTCCAGGTTAATAAACTCAACAATTTCACTATAAAAACCACAAAAAATGATCTAAGGTAAAAACAACTCAACAATTTCATTAGAAAAACAATAAAAAATTTCCAAGTTAATAAAATCTACAATTTCTCAATAAAAATGATAAAAAAAACAGGTTCCATGATAAAAAAAATTCATAACTTTCACTAATAAAAGCATAAAAAAAGTTTCAAGTTAAAAAACTCAACAATTACTCTATAAAAATAATTAAGAATAAAAGTTCCTAGCTTAAAACCCAACAATTTAACTTTAAAAAGCATAAAAAAATTCAAGTCAATAAATTTAACAATTCTAAATAAAAATGATAAAATAAGATCCAAGTCTAAAAAAAAACTTTACATTTTTACTAGAAAAAAAATTAAAAATGTTCCAAGTGAAAAAATTGAACAATTTCACTATAAAAAACATAAAAAAATGTTCAAGGTTAAAAAAATCAACAATTTCACTATAAAAACCACACAAAAATGATCCAAGTTAAAAACAACTCAATAATTTCATTATAAAAACCATAAAAAAATATCCAAGTTAAATCAACAATTTCTGAATAAAAATGATAAATAAAAAGTTCAAAGTTAAAAAAACTCAACACTTTCACTAATAAAAGCATAAAAAAGAAGTTCCAGGTTAATAAACTCAACAATTTCACTATAAAAACCACCAAAAAAATGATCTAAGTTAAAAACAACTCAACAATTTCTTTAGAAAAACAATAAAAAAAAGTTCCAAGTTATAAAAATCTACAATTTCTCAATAAAAATGATAAACAAAAAAACAGGTTCCATGATAAAAAAAACTCAACACTTTCACTAATAAAAGCATAAAAAAAGTTTCAAGTTAAAAAACGCAACAATTACTCTATTAAAACCATTAAGAATAAAAGTTCCTAGCTTAAAAACCCAACAATTTAACTTTAAAAAGCAATAAAAAAATTCAAGTTAAAAAATTCAACAATTTCTCAATAAAAATGATAAAATAAGATCCAAGTCTAAAAAAAACTTTACATTTTTACTAGAAAAAAAATAAAAAATGTTCCAAGTGAAAAAATTGAACAATTTCACTATAAAAACCTCACAAAAATGATCCAAGTTAAAAACAAGTCAATAATTTCATTATAAAAACCATAAAAAAAATCCAAGTTAAAGAATTCAACAATTTATGAATAAAAATGATAAAAAAAAAGTTCAAAGTTAAATAAACTCAACACTTTCACTAATAAAAGCATAAAAAAGAAGTTCCAGGTTAATAAACTCAACAATTTTACTATAAAAACCACAAAAAATGATCTAAGGTAAAAACAACTCAACAATTTCATTAGAAAAACAATAAAAAAAGTTCCAAGTTAAAAAATCTACAATTTCTCAATAAAAATGATTACAAAAAACAGGTTCCATGATAAAAAAAACTCAACACTTTCACTAATAAGAGCATAAAAAAAGTTTCAAGTTAAAAAACCCAACAATTACTCTATAAAAACCATTAAGAATAAAAGTTCCTAGCTTAAAAACCCAACAATTTAAATTTAAAAAGCATAAAAAAAATTCAAGTTAAAAAATTCCACAATTTCACAATAAAAATAATAAAATAAGATCCAAGTCTAAAAAAACTTTACATTTTTACTAGAAAAAAACTAAAAAAATGTTCCAAGTGAAAAAATTGAACAATTTCACTATAAAAACCATAAAAAAATGTTCAAGGTTAAAAAACTCAACAATTTCACTATAAAAACCACACAAAAATGATCCAAGTTAAAAACAACTAATAATTTCATTATAAAAACCATAAAAAAAATCCAAGTTAAAGAATTCAACAATTTCTGAATAAAAATGATAAAAAAGTACAAAGTTAAAAAAACTCAACACTTTCTATAATAAAAGCATAAAAAAGAAGTTTCAGGTTAATAAACTCAACAATTTCACTATAAAAAAAAAAAAAAAAGATCTAAGGTAGAACAACTAAACAATTTCATTAGAAAAACAATAAAAAAGTTCCAAGTTAATATAATCTACAATTTCTCAATAAAAATGATTAAAAAAAAACAGGTTCCATGATAAAAAAAAACTCAACACTTTCACTAATAAAAGCATAAAAATAGTTTCAAGTTAAAAACCTAACAATTTTTCTATAAAAACCATTAAGAATAAAAGTTCCTAGCTTAAAAACCCAACAATTTAACTATAAAAACCATAAAAAAAATTCAAGTTAAAAAATTCAACAATTTCTCGATAAAAATGATAAAATAAGATCCAAGTCTAAAAAAAACTTTACATTTTTACAAGAACAAAAATAAAAAATGTTCCAAGTGAAAAAATTGAACAATTTCACTATAAAAACCATAAATAAAATGTTAGAAGTTAAAAAACTTAACAATTTCACTATAAAAACCACAAAAAAATGATCCAAGTTAAAAACAAGTCAATAATTTCATTATAAAAACCATAAAAAAATCCAAGTTACAGAATTCAACAATTTTTGAATAAAAATGATAAAAAAAAGTTCAAAGTTAAAAAAACTCAACACTTTCACTAATAAAAGCATAAAGAAGAAGTTACAGGTTAATAAACTCAACAATTTCACTATAAAAACCACAAAAAAATGATCTAAGTTAAAAACAACTCAAGAATTTCATTAGAAAAACAATAAAAAAAGTTCCAAGTTATAAAAATCTTTAATTTCTCACTAAAAATGATAAACAAAAAAACAGGTTCCATGATAAAAAAAACTCAACACTTTCACTAATAAAAGCATAAAAAAGTTTCAAGCTAAAACCCAACAATTTTTCTATAAAAACCATTAAGAATAAAAGTTCCTAGCTTAAAAACCCAACAATTTAACTATAAAAAGCATAAAAAAAATTCAAGTTAAAAAATTCAACAATTTCTCAATAAAAATGATAAAATAAGATCCAAGTCTAAAAAAAACTTTAAATTTTTACAAGAAAAAAAATAAAAAATGTTCCAAGTGAAAAAATTGAACAATTTCACTATAAAAACCATAAATAAAATGTTAAAAGTTAAAAAAACTCAACAATTTCACTATAAAAACCACACAAAAATGATCCAAGTTAAAAACAAGTCAATAATTTCATTATAAAAACCTTAAAAAAAATCCAAGTTAAAGAATTCAACAATTTCTGAATAAAAATGATAAAAAAAAGTTCAAAGTTAAAAAAACTAAACACTTTCACTATTAAAAGCATAAAAAAGAATTCCAGGTTAATAAACTCAACAATTTCACTATAAAAACCACAAAAAAATGATCTAAGGTAAAAACAACTCAACAATTTCATTAGAAAAACAATAAAAAATTTCCAAGTTAATAAAATCTACAATTTCTCAATAAAAATGATAAAAAAAAACAGGTTCCATGATAAAAAAAATTCATAACTTTCACTAATAAAAGCATAAAAAAAGTTTCAAGTTAAAAAACTCAACAATTACTCTATAAAAATAATTAAGAATAAAAGTTCCTAGCTTAAAACCCAACAATTTAACTTTAAAAAGCATAAAAAAATTCAAGTCAATAAATTTAACAATTCTAAATAAAAATGATAAAATAAGATCCAAGTCTAAAAAAAAACTTTACATTTTTACTAGAAAAAAAATTAAAAATGTTCCAAGTGAAAAAATTGAACAATTTCACTATAAAAAACATAAAAAAAATGTTCAAGGTTAAAAAAATCAACAATTTCACTATAAAAACCACACAAAAATGATCCAAGTTAAAAACAACTCAATAATTTCATTATAAAAACCATAAAAAAATATCCAAGTTAAATCAACAATTTCTGAATAAAAATGATAAATAAAAAGTTCAAAGTTAAAAAAACTCAACACTTTCACTAATAAAAGCATAAAAAAGAAGTTCCAGGTTAATAAACTCAACAATTTCACTATAAAAACAACAAAAAAATGATCTAAGGTAGAACAACTAAACAATTTCATTAGAAAAACTTTAAAAAAAAGTTCCAAGTTATAAAAATCTACAATTTCTCAATAAAAAAATAAACAAAAAAATAGGTTCCATGATAAAAAAAAACTCAACACTTTCACTAATAAAAGCATAAAAAAGTTTCAAGTTAAAAACTCAACAATTTTTCTATAAAAACCATTAAGAATAAAAGTTCCTAGCTTAAAAACCCAACAATTTAACTATAAAGAGCATAAAAAAATTCAAGTTAAAAAATTCTACAATTTCTCAATAAAAATGATAAAATAAGATCCAAGTCTAAAAAAACTTTACATATTTACAAGTAAAAACATAAAAAATGTTCCAAGTGAAAAAATTGAACAATTTCACTATAAAAACCATAAATAAAATGTTAAAAGTTAAAAAACTCAACAATTTCACTATAAAAACCAAACAAAAATGATCCAAGTTAAAAACAAGTCAATAATTTCATTATAAAAACCATAAAAAATCCAAGTTAAAGAATTCAACAATTTCTGAAAAAAAATGATAAAAGAAAGTTCAAAGTTAAAAAAACTCAACACTTTCACTAATAAAAGCATAAAAAAGAAGTTCCAGGTTAATAAACTCAACAAATTCACTATAAACACCTCAAAAAAATGATCTAAGGTAAAAACAACTCATCAATTTCATTAGAAAAACAATAAAAAAAGTTCCAAGTTAAAAAAATCTAATATTTCTCAATAAAAATGATTAAAAAAAACAGGTTCCATGATAAAAAAAACTCAACACTTTTACTAATAAAAGCATAAAAAAAGTTTCAAGTTAAAAGACTCAACAATTACTCTATAAAAACCATTAAGAATAAAAGTTCCTAGCTTAAAAACCCAACAATTTAACTTTAAAAAGCATAAAAAAAATTAAGTTAAAAAATTCAACAATTTCTCAATAAAAATGATAAAATAAGATCCAAGTCTAAAAAAAACTTTACATTTTTACTAGAAAAAAAATAAAAAATGTTCCAAGTGAAAAAATTGAACAATTTCACTATAAAACCATAAAAAAAATGTTAAAAGAAAAAAAACTCAACAATTTCACAATAAAAACCACACAAAAATGATCCAAGGTAAAAACAACTCAATAATTTCATTATAAAAACCATAAAAAAAATCCAAGTTAAAGAATTCAACAATTTCTGAATAAAACTGATAAAAAAAGTTCAAAGTTAAAAAAACTCAACACTTTCACTAATAAGAGCATAAAAAAGAAGTTCCGGGTTAATAAACTCAACATTTTCAGTATAAAAACCACACAAAAAATGATCTAAGGTAAAAACAACTCAACAATTTCATTAGAAAAACAATAAAAAAAGTTCAAAGTTAAAAAAATCTACAATTTCTCAATAAAAATGATTAAAAAAAACAGGTTCCATGATAAATAAATAACACTTTCACTAATAAAAGCATCAAAAAAGTTTCAAGTTAAAAAACTCAACAATTACTATATAAAAACCATTAAGAATAAAAGTTCCTAGCTTAAAAACACAACAATTTAACTATAAAAAGCATTTAAAAAATTTAAGTTAAATAATTCAACAATTTCTCAATAAAAATGATAAAATAAGATCCAAGTCTAAAAAAAACTTTAAATTTTTACTAGAAAAAAAATAAAAAATGTTCCAAGTGAAAAAATTGAACAATTTCACTATAAAAACCATAAATAAAATGTAAAAAAAGTTAAAAAAAAACTCAACAATTTCACTATAAAAACCTCACAAAAATGATCCAAGTTAAAAACAAGTCAATAATTTCTTTATAAAAACCATAAAAAAAAATCCAAGTTAAAGAATTCAACAATTTCTGAATATAAATGATAAAAAAAAAGTTCAAAGTTTAAAAAACTCAACACTTTCACAAATAAAAGCATAAAAAAGAAGTTCCAGGTTAATAAACTTAACAAATTCACTATAAAAACCACAAAAAAATGATCTATGGTAAAAACAACTCAACAATTTCATTAGAAAAACAATAAAAAAAGTTCCAAGTTAAAAAAATCTACAATTTCACAATAAAAATGATTAAAAAAACAGGTTCCATGATAAAAAAAAACTCAACACTTTCACTAATAAAAGCATAAAAAAAGTTTAAGTTAAAAAACCCAACAATTACTCTATAAAAACCATTAAGAATAAAAGTTCCTAGCTTAAAAACCCAACAATTTAACTTTAAAAAGCATAAAAAAAATTCAAGTTAAAAAATTCAACAATTTCACAATAAAAATAATAAAATAAGATCCAAGTCTAAAAAAACTTTACATTTTTACTAGAAAAAAACTAAAAAAATGTTCCAAGTGAAAAAATTGAACAATTTCACTATAAAAACCATAAAAAAATGTTCAAGGTTAAAAAACTCAACAATTTCACTATAAAAACCACACAAAAATGATCCAAGTTAAAAACAACTCAATAATTTCATTATAAAAAACATAAAAAAAATCCAAGTTAAAGAATTCAACAATTTAGGAATAAAAATGATAAGAAAGTACAAAGTTAAAAAAACTCAACACTTTCTCTAATAAAAGCATAAAAAAGAAGTTACAGGTTAATAAACTCAACAATTTCACTATAAAAACCAAAAAAAAATGATCTAAGTTAAAAACAACTCAACAATTTCATTAGAAAAACAATAAAAAAAAGTTCCAAGTTATAAAAATCTACAATTTCTCAATAAAAAAAATAAACAAAAAAATAGGTTCCATGATAAAAAAAACTCAACACTTTCACTAATAAAAGCATAAAAAAGTTTCAAGTTAAAAACTCAACAATTTTTCTATAAAACCATTAAGAATAAAAGTTCCTAGCTTAAAAACCCAACAATTTAACTATAAAGAGCATAAAAAAAATTCAAGTTAAAAAATTCTACAATTTCTCAATAAAAATAATAAAATAAGATCCAAGTCTAAAAAAACTTTACATTTTTACTAGAAAAAAACTAAAAAAATGTTCCAAGTGAAAAAATTGAACAATTTCACTATAAAAACCATAAAAAAATGTTCAAGGTTAAAAAACTCAACAATTTCACTATAAAAACCACACAAAAATGATCCAAGTTAAACACAACTCAATAATTTCATTATAAAAACCATAAAAAAAATCCAAGTTAAAGAATTCAACAATTTAGGAATAAAAATGATAAAAAAGTACAAAGTTAAAAAAACTCAACACTTTCTCTAATAAAAGCATAAAAAAGAAGTTACAGGTTAATAAACTCAACAATTTCACTATAAAAACCAAAAAAAAAATGATCTAAGTTAAAAACAACTCTACAATTTCATTAGAAAAACAATAAAAAAAAGTTCCAAGTTATAAAAATCTACAATTTCTCAATAAAAAAAATAAACAAAAAAATAGGTTCCATGATAAAAAAAAACTCAACACTTTCACTAATAAAAGCATAAAAAAGTTTCAAGTTAAAAACTCAACAACTTTTCTATAAAACCATTAAGAATAAAAGTTCCTAGCTTAAAAACCCAACAATTTAACTATAAAGAGCATAAAAAAAATTCAAGTTAAAAAATTCTACAATTTCTCAATAAAAATAATAAAATAAGATCCAAGTCTAAAAAAACTTTACATTTTTACTAGAAAAAAACTAAAAAAATGTTCCAAGTGAAAAAATTGAACAATTTCACTATAAAAACCATAAAAAAATGTTCAAGGTTAAAAAACTCAACAATTTCACTATAAAAACCACACAAAAATGATCCAAGTTAAACACAACTCAATAATTTCATTATAAAAACCATAAAAAAAATCCAAGTTAAAGAATTCAACAATTTAGGAATAAAAATGATAAAAAAGTACAAAGTTAAAAAAACTCAACACTTTCTCTAATAAAAGCATAAAAAGGAAGTTACAGGTTAATAAACTCAACAATTTCACTATAAAAACCAAAAAAAAAAATGATCTAAGTTAAAAACAACTCTACAATTTCATTAGAAAAACAATAAAAAAAAGTTCCAAGTTATAAAAATCTACAATTTCTCAATAAAAAAAATAAACAAAAAAATAGGTTCCATGATAAAAAAAAACTCAACACTTTCACTAATAAAAGCATAAAAAAGTTTCAAGTTAAAAACTCAACAACTTTTCTATAAAACCATTAAGAATAAAAGTTCCTAGCTTAAAAACCCAACAATTTAACTATAAAGAGCATAAAAAAAATTCAAGTTAAAAAATTCTACAATTTCTCAATAAAAATAAAAAAATTAGATCCAAGTCTAAAAAAACTTTACATTTTTACTAGAAAAAAACTAAAAAAATGTTCCAAGTGAAAAAATTGAACAATTTCACTATAAAAACCATAAAAAAATGTTCAAGGTTAAAAAACTCAACAATTTCACTATAAAAACCACACAAAAATGATCCAAGTTAAAAACAACTCAATAATTTCAATATAAAAACCATAAATAAAATCCAAGTTAAAGAATTCAACAATTTAGGAATAAAAGTGATAAAAAAGTACAAAGTTAAAAAAACTCAACACTTTCTCTAATAAAAGCATAAAAAAGAAGTTACAGGTTAATAAACTCAACAATTTCATTATAAAAACCAAAAAAAAATGATCTAAGTTAAAAACAACTCAACAATTTCATTAGAAAAACAATAAAAAAAAGTTCCAAGTTATAAAAATCTACAATTTCTCAATAAAAAAAATAAACAAAAAAATAGGTTCCATGATAAAAAAAAACTCAACACTTTCACTAATAAAAGCATAAAAAAGTTTCAAGTTAAAAACTCAACAATTTTTCTATAAAACCATTAAGAATAAAAGTTCCTAGCTTAAAAACCCAACAATTTAACTATAAAGAGCATAAAAAAAATTCAAGTTAAAAAATTCTACAATTTCTCAATAAAAATGATAAAATAAGATCCAAGTCTAAAAAAAACTTTACATATTTACAAGTAAAAAAATAAAAAATGTTCCAAGTGTAAAAATTGAACAATTTCACTATAAAAACCATAAATAAAATGTTAAAAGTTAAAAAAACTCAACAATTTCACTATAAAAACCAAACAAAAATGATCCAAGTTAAAAACAAGTCAATAATTTCATTATAAAAACCATAAAAAAATCCAAGTTAAAGATTTCAACAATTTCTGAATAAAAATGAGAAAAAAAAAGTTCAAAGTTAAAAAAACTCAACACTTACACTAATAAAAGCATAAAAAAGAAGTTCCAGGTTAATAAACTCAACAAATTCACTATAAAAACCTCAAAAAAATGATCTAAGGTAAAAACAACTCATCAATTTCATTAGAAAAACTATAAAAAAAGTTCCAAGTTAAAAAAATCTACAGTTTCTCAATAAAAATGATTAAAAAAAACAGGTTCCATGATAAAAAAACTCAACACTTTCACTAATAAAAGCATAAAAAAAGTTTCAAGTTAAAAAACTCAACAATTACTCTATAAAAACCATTAAGAATAAAAGTTCCTAGCTTAAAAACCCAACAATTTAACTTTAAAAAGCATAAAAAAAATTCAAGTTAAAAAATTCAACAATTTCTCAATAAAAATGATAAAATAAGATCCAAGTCTAAAAAAAACATTACATTTTTACTAGAAAAAAAATAAAAAATGTTCCAAGTGAAAAAATTGAACAATTTCACTATAAAACCATAAAAAAAATGTTAAAAGTAAAAAAACTCAACAATTTCACTATAAAAACCACACAAAAATGATCCAAGGTAAAAACAACTCAATAATTTCATTATAAAAACAATAAAAAATTCCAAGTTAAAGAATTCAACAATTTCTGAATAAAAATGATAAAAAAAAGTTCAAAGTTAAAAAAACTCAACACTTTCACTAATAAAAGCATAAAAAAGAAGTTCCAGGTTAATAAACTCAACAAATTCACTATAAAAACCACAAAAAAATGATCTAAGGTAAAAACAACTCAACAATTTCATTAGAAAAACAATAAAAAAAAGTTCCAAGTTAAAAAAATCTACAATTTCTCAATAAAAATGATTAAAAAAAACAGGTTCCATGATAAAAAAACTCAACACTTTCACTAATAAAAGCATAAAAAAGTTTCAAGTTAAAACCCAACAATTTTTCTATAAAAACCATTAAGAATAAAAGTTCCTAGCTTAAAAACCCAACAATTTAACTATAAAAAGCATAAAAAAAATTCAAGTTAAAAAATTCAACAATTTCTCAATAAAAATGATAAAATAAGATCCAAGTCTAAAAAAAACTTTAAATTTTTACAAGAAAAAAAATAAAAAATGTTCCAAGTGAAAAAATTGAACAATTTCACTATAAAAACCATAAATAAAATGTTAAAAGTTAAAAAAACTCAACAATTTCACTATAAAAACCACACAAAAATGATCCAAGTTAAAAACAAGTCAATAATTTCATTATAAAAACCTTAAAAAAAATCCAAGTTAAAGAATTCAACAATTTCTGAATAAAAATGATAAAAAAAAGTTCAAAGTTAAAAAAACTAAACACTTTCACTATTAAAAGCATAAAAAAGAATTCCAGGTTAATAAACTCAACAATTTCACTATAAAAACCACAAAAAAATGATCTAAGGTAAAAACAACTCAACAATTTCATTAGAAAAACAATAAAAAATTTCCAAGTTAATAAAATCTACAATTTCTCAATAAAAATGATAAAAAAAACAGGTTCCATGATAAAAAAAATTCATAACTTTCACTAATAAAAGCATAAAAAAAGTTTCAAGTTAAAAAACTCAACAATTACTCTATAAAAATAATTAAGAATAAAAGTTCCTAGCTTAAAACCCAACAATTTAACTTTAAAAAGCATAAAAAAATTCAAGTCAATAAATTTAACAATTCTAAATAAAAATGATAAAATAAGATCCAAGTCTAAAAAAAAACTTTACATTTTTACTAGAAAAAAAATTAAAAATGTTCCAAGTGAAAAAATTGAACAATTTCACTATAAAAAACATAAAAAAAATGTTCAAGGTTAAAAAAATCAACAATTTCACTATAAAAACCACACAAAAATGATCCAAGTTAAAAACAACTCAATAATTTCATTATAAAAACCATAAAAAAATATCCAAGTTAAATCAACAATTTCTGAATAAAAATGATAAATAAAAAGTTCAAAGTTAAAAAAACTCAACACTTTCACTAATAAAAGCATAAAAAAGAAGTTCCAGGTTAATAAACTCAACAATTTCACTATAAAAACAACAAAAAAATGATCTAAGGTAGAACAACTAAACAATTTCATTAGAAAAACTTTAAAAAAAAGTTCCAAGTTATAAAAATCTACAATTTCTCAATAAAAAAATAAACAAAAAAATAGGTTCCATGATAAAAAAAAACTCAACACTTTCACTAATAAAAGCATAAAAAAGTTTCAAGTTAAAAACTCA
Organism: Lathyrus aphaca; assembly: GCA_963966055.1. Lineage (NCBI taxonomy): Eukaryota > Viridiplantae > Streptophyta > Magnoliopsida > Fabales > Fabaceae > Lathyrus > Lathyrus aphaca. The sequence continues at coordinate 407,557,101 of OZ014520.1, forward strand.
ACAATTTTTCTATAAAAACCATTAAGAATAAAAGTTCCTAGCTTAAAAACCCAACAATTTAACTATAAAGAGCATAAAAAAATTCAAGTTAAAAAATTCTACAATTTCTCAATAAAAATGATAAAATAAGATCCAAGTCTAAAAAAACTTTACATATTTACAAGTAAAAACATAAAAAATGTTCCAAGTGAAAAAATTGAACAATTTCACTATAAAAACCATAAATAAAATGTTAAAAGTTAAAAAACTCAACAATTTCACTATAAAAACCAAACAAAAATGATCCAAGTTAAAAACAAGTCAATAATTTCATTATAAAAACCATAAAAAATCCAAGTTAAAGAATTCAACAATTTCTGAAAAAAAATGATAAAAGAAAGTTCAAAGTTAAAAAAACTCAACACTTTCACTAATAAAAGCATAAAAAAGAAGTTCCAGGTTAATAAACTCAACAAATTCACTATAAACACCTCAAAAAAATGATCTAAGGTAAAAACAACTCATCAATTTCATTAGAAAAACAATAAAAAAAGTTCCAAGTTAAAAAAATCTAATATTTCTCAATAAAAATGATTAAAAAAAACAGGTTCCATGATAAAAAAAACTCAACACTTTTACTAATAAAAGCATAAAAAAAGTTTCAAGTTAAAAGACTCAACAATTACTCTATAAAAACCATTAAGAATAAAAGTTCCTAGCTTAAAAACCCAACAATTTAACTTTAAAAAGCATAAAAAAAATTAAGTTAAAAAATTCAACAATTTCTCAATAAAAATGATAAAATAAGATCCAAGTCTAAAAAAAACTTTACATTTTTACTAGAAAAAAAATAAAAAATGTTCCAAGTGAAAAAATTGAACAATTTCACTATAAAACCATAAAAAAAATGTTAAAAGAAAAAAAACTCAACAATTTCACAATAAAAACCACACAAAAATGATCCAAGGTAAAAACAACTCAATAATTTCATTATAAAAACCATAAAAAAAATCCAAGTTAAAGAATTCAACAATTTCTGAATAAAACTGATAAAAAAAGTTCAAAGTTAAAAAAACTCAACACTTTCACTAATAAGAGCATAAAAAAGAAGTTCCGGGTTAATAAACTCAACATTTTCAGTATAAAAACCACACAAAAAATGATCTAAGGTAAAAACAACTCAACAATTTCATTAGAAAAACAATAAAAAAAGTTCAAAGTTAAAAAAATCTACAATTTCTCAATAAAAATGATTAAAAAAAACAGGTTCCATGATAAATAAATAACACTTTCACTAATAAAAGCATCAAAAAAGTTTCAAGTTAAAAAACTCAACAATTACTATATAAAAACCATTAAGAATAAAAGTTCCTAGCTTAAAAACACAACAATTTAACTATAAAAAGCATTTAAAAAATTTAAGTTAAATAATTCAACAATTTCTCAATAAAAATGATAAAATAAGATCCAAGTCTAAAAAAAACTTTAAATTTTTACTAGAAAAAAAATAAAAAATGTTCCAAGTGAAAAAATTGAACAATTTCACTATAAAAACCATAAATAAAATGTAAAAAAAGTTTAAAAAAAACTCAACAATTTCACTATAAAAACCTCACAAAAATGATCCAAGTTAAAAACAAGTCAATAATTTCTTTATAAAAACCATAAAAAAAAATCCAAGTTAAAGAATTCAACAATTTCTGAATATAAATGATAAAAAAAAAGTTCAAAGTTTAAAAAACTCAACACTTTCACAAATAAAAGCATAAAAAAGAAGTTCCAGGTTAATAAACTTAACAAATTCACTATAAAAACCACAAAAAAATGATCTATGGTAAAAACAACTCAACAATTTCATTAGAAAAACAATAAAAAAAGTTCCAAGTTAAAAAAATCTACAATTTCACAATAAAAATGATTAAAAAAACAGGTTCCATGATAAAAAAAAACTCAACACTTTCACTAATAAAAGCATAAAAAAAGTTTAAGTTAAAAAACCCAACAATTACTCTATAAAAACCATTAAGAATAAAAGTTCCTAGCTTAAAAACCCAACAATTTAACTTTAAAAAGCATAAAAAAAATTCAAGTTAAAAAATTCAACAATTTCACAATAAAAATAATAAAATAAGATCCAAGTCTAAAAAAACTTTACATTTTTACTAGAAAAAAACTAAAAAAATGTTCCAAGTGAAAAAATTGAACAATTTCACTATAAAAACCATAAAAAAATGTTCAAGGTTAAAAAACTCAACAATTTCACTATAAAAACCACACAAAAATGATCCAAGTTAAAAACAACTCAATAATTTCATTATAAAAAACATAAAAAAAATCCAAGTTAAAGAATTCAACAATTTAGGAATAAAAATGATAAGAAAGTACAAAGTTAAAAAAACTCAACACTTTCTCTAATAAAAGCATAAAAAAGAAGTTACAGGTTAATAAACTCAACAATTTCACTATAAAAACCAAAAAAAAATGATCTAAGTTAAAAACAACTCAACAATTTCATTAGAAAAACAATAAAAAAAAGTTCCAAGTTATAAAAATCTACAATTTCTCAATAAAAAAAATAAACAAAAAAATAGGTTCCATGATAAAAAAAACTCAACACTTTCACTAATAAAAGCATAAAAAAGTTTCAAGTTAAAAACTCAACAATTTTTCTATAAAACCATTAAGAATAAAAGTTCCTAGCTTAAAAACCCAACAATTTAACTATAAAGAGCATAAAAAAAATTCAAGTTAAAAAATTCTACAATTTCTCAATAAAAATAATAAAATAAGATCCAAGTCTAAAAAAACTTTACATTTTTACTAGAAAAAAACTAAAAAAATGTTCCAAGTGAAAAAATTGAACAATTTCACTATAAAAACCATAAAAAAATGTTCAAGGTTAAAAAACTCAACAATTTCACTATAAAAACCACACAAAAATGATCCAAGTTAAACACAACTCAATAATTTCATTATAAAAACCATAAAAAAAATCCAAGTTAAAGAATTCAACAATTTAGGAATAAAAATGATAAAAAAGTACAAAGTTAAAAAAACTCAACACTTTCTCTAATAAAAGCATAAAAAAGAAGTTACAGGTTAATAAACTCAACAATTTCACTATAAAAACCAAAAAAAAAATGATCTAAGTTAAAAACAACTCTACAATTTCATTAGAAAAACAATAAAAAAAAGTTCCAAGTTATAAAAATCTACAATTTCTCAATAAAAAAAATAAACAAAAAAATAGGTTCCATGATAAAAAAAAACTCAACACTTTCACTAATAAAAGCATAAAAAAGTTTCAAGTTAAAAACTCAACAACTTTTCTATAAAACCATTAAGAATAAAAGTTCCTAGCTTAAAAACCCAACAATTTAACTATAAAGAGCATAAAAAAAATTCAAGTTAAAAAATTCTACAATTTCTCAATAAAAATAATAAAATAAGATCCAAGTCTAAAAAAACTTTACATTTTTACTAGAAAAAAACTAAAAAAATGTTCCAAGTGAAAAAATTGAACAATTTCACTATAAAAACCATAAAAAAATGTTCAAGGTTAAAAAACTCAACAATTTCACTATAAAAACCACACAAAAATGATCCAAGTTAAACACAACTCAATAATTTCATTATAAAAACCATAAAAAAAATCCAAGTTAAAGAATTCAACAATTTAGGAATAAAAATGATAAAAAAGTACAAAGTTAAAAAAACTCAACACTTTCTCTAATAAAAGCATAAAAAGGAAGTTACAGGTTAATAAACTCAACAATTTCACTATAAAAACCAAAAAAAAAAATGATCTAAGTTAAAAACAACTCTACAATTTCATTAGAAAAACAATAAAAAAAAGTTCCAAGTTATAAAAATCTACAATTTCTCAATAAAAAAAATAAACAAAAAAATAGGTTCCATGATAAAAAAAAACTCAACACTTTCACTAATAAAAGCATAAAAAAGTTTCAAGTTAAAAACTCAACAACTTTTCTATAAAACCATTAAGAATAAAAGTTCCTAGCTTAAAAACCCAACAATTTAACTATAAAGAGCATAAAAAAAATTCAAGTTAAAAAATTCTACAATTTCTCAATAAAAATAAAAAAATTAGATCCAAGTCTAAAAAAACTTTACATTTTTACTAGAAAAAAACTAAAAAAATGTTCCAAGTGAAAAAATTGAACAATTTCACTATAAAAACCATAAAAAAATGTTCAAGGTTAAAAAACTCAACAATTTCACTATAAAAACCACACAAAAATGATCCAAGTTAAAAACAACTCAATAATTTCAATATAAAAACCATAAATAAAATCCAAGTTAAAGAATTCAACAATTTAGGAATAAAAGTGATAAAAAAGTACAAAGTTAAAAAAACTCAACACTTTCTCTAATAAAAGCATAAAAAAGAAGTTACAGGTTAATAAACTCAACAATTTCATTATAAAAACCAAAAAAAAATGATCTAAGTTAAAAACAACTCAACAATTTCATTAGAAAAACAATAAAAAAAAGTTCCAAGTTATAAAAATCTACAATTTCTCAATAAAAAAAATAAACAAAAAAATAGGTTCCATGATAAAAAAAAACTCAACACTTTCACTAATAAAAGCATAAAAAAGTTTCAAGTTAAAAACTCAACAATTTTTCTATAAAACCATTAAGAATAAAAGTTCCTAGCTTAAAAACCCAACAATTTAACTATAAAGAGCATAAAAAAAATTCAAGTTAAAAAATTCTACAATTTCTCAATAAAAATGATAAAATAAGATCCAAGTCTAAAAAAAACTTTACATATTTACAAGTAAAAAAATAAAAAATGTTCCAAGTGTAAAAATTGAACAATTTCACTATAAAAACCATAAATAAAATGTTAAAAGTTAAAAAAACTCAACAATTTCACTATAAAAACCAAACAAAAATGATCCAAGTTAAAAACAAGTCAATAATTTCATTATAAAAACCATAAAAAAATCCAAGTTAAAGATTTCAACAATTTCTGAATAAAAATGAGAAAAAAAAAGTTCAAAGTTAAAAAAACTCAACACTTACACTAATAAAAGCATAAAAAAGAAGTTCCAGGTTAATAAACTCAACAAATTCACTATAAAAACCTCAAAAAAATGATCTAAGGTAAAAACAACTCATCAATTTCATTAGAAAAACTATAAAAAAAGTTCCAAGTTAAAAAAATCTACAGTTTCTCAATAAAAATGATTAAAAAAAACAGGTTCCATGATAAAAAAACTCAACACTTTCACTAATAAAAGCATAAAAAAAGTTTCAAGTTAAAAAACTCAACAATTACTCTATAAAAACCATTAAGAATAAAAGTTCCTAGCTTAAAAACCCAACAATTTAACTTTAAAAAGCATAAAAAAAATTCAAGTTAAAAAATTCAACAATTTCTCAATAAAAATGATAAAATAAGATCCAAGTCTAAAAAAAACATTACATTTTTACTAGAAAAAAAATAAAAAATGTTCCAAGTGAAAAAATTGAACAATTTCACTATAAAACCATAAAAAAAATGTTAAAAGTAAAAAAACTCAACAATTTCACTATAAAAACCACACAAAAATGATCCAAGGTAAAAACAACTCAATAATTTCATTATAAAAACAATAAAAAATTCCAAGTTAAAGAATTCAACAATTTCTGAATAAAAATGATAAAAAAAAGTTCAAAGTTAAAAAAACTCAACACTTTCACTAATAAAAGCATAAAAAAGAAGTTCCAGGTTAATAAACTCAACAAATTCACTATAAAAACCACAAAAAAATGATCTAAGGTAAAAACAACTCAACAATTTCATTAGAAAAACAATAAAAAAAAGTTCCAAGTTAAAAAAATCTACAATTTCTCAATAAAAATGATTAAAAAAAACAGGTTCCATGATAAAAAAACTCAACACTTTCACTAATAAAAGCATAAAAAAGTTTCAAGTTAAAACCCAACAATTTTTCTATAAAAACCATTAAGAATAAAAGTTCCTAGCTTAAAAACCCAACAATTTAACTATAAAAAGCATAAAAAAAATTCAAGTTAAAAAATTCAACAATTTCTCAATAAAAATGATAAAATAAGATCCAAGTCTAAAAAAAACTTTAAATTTTTACAAGAAAAAAAATAAAAAATGTTCCAAGTGAAAAAATTGAACAATTTCACTATAAAAACCATAAATAAAATGTTAAAAGTTAAAAAAACTCAACAATTTCACTATAAAAACCACACAAAAATGATCCAAGTTAAAAACAAGTCAATAATTTCATTATAAAAACCTTAAAAAAAATCCAAGTTAAAGAATTCAACAATTTCTGAATAAAAATGATAAAAAAAAGTTCAAAGTTAAAAAAACTAAACACTTTCACTATTAAAAGCATAAAAAAGAATTCCAGGTTAATAAACTCAACAATTTCACTATAAAAACCACAAAAAAATGATCTAAGGTAAAAACAACTCAACAATTTCATTAGAAAAACAATAAAAAATTTCCAAGTTAATAAAATCTACAATTTCTCAATAAAAATGATAAAAAAAACAGGTTCCATGATAAAAAAAATTCATAACTTTCACTAATAAAAGCATAAAAAAAGTTTCAAGTTAAAAAACTCAACAATTACTCTATAAAAATAATTAAGAATAAAAGTTCCTAGCTTAAAACCCAACAATTTAACTTTAAAAAGCATAAAAAAATTCAAGTCAATAAATTTAACAATTCTAAATAAAAATGATAAAATAAGATCCAAGTCTAAAAAAAAACTTTACATTTTTACTAGAAAAAAAATTAAAAATGTTCCAAGTGAAAAAATTGAACAATTTCACTATAAAAAACATAAAAAAATGTTCAAGGTTAAAAAAATCAACAATTTCACTATAAAAACCACACAAAAATGATCCAAGTTAAAAACAACTCAATAATTTCATTATAAAAACCATAAAAAAATATCCAAGTTAAATCAACAATTTCTGAATAAAAATGATAAATAAAAAGTTCAAAGTTAAAAAAACTCAACACTTTCACTAATAAAAGCATAAAAAAGAAGTTCCAGGTTAATAAACTCAACAATTTCACTATAAAAACCACCAAAAAAATGATCTAAGTTAAAAACAACTCAACAATTTCTTTAGAAAAACAATAAAAAAAGTTCCAAGTTATAAAAATCTACAATTTCTCAATAAAAATGATAAACAAAAAAACAGGTTCCATGATAAAAAAAACTCAACACTTTCACTAATAAAAGCATAAAAAAAGTTTCAAGTTAAAAAACGCAACAATTACTCTATTAAAACCATTAAGAATAAAAGTTCCTAGCTTAAAAACCCAACAATTTAACTTTAAAAAGCATAAAAAAAATTCAAGTTAAAAAATTCAACAATTTCTCAATAAAAATGATAAAATAAGATCCAAGTCTAAAAAAAACTTTACATTTTTACTAGAAAAAAAATAAAAAATGTTCCAAGTGAAAAAATTGAACAATTTCACTATAAAAACCTCACAAAAATGATCCAAGTTAAAAACAAGTCAATAATTTCATTATAAAAACCATAAAAAAAAATCCAAGTTAAAGAATTCAACAATTTATGAATAAAAATGATAAAAAAAAAGTTCAAAGTTAAATAAACTCAACACTTTCACTAATAAAAGCATAAAAAAGAAGTTCCAGGTTAATAAACTCAACAATTTTACTATAAAAACCACAAAAAATGATCTAAGGTAAAAACAACTCAACAATTTCATTAGAAAAACAATAAAAAAAGTTCCAAGTTAAAAAATCTACAATTTCTCAATAAAAATGATTACAAAAAACAGGTTCCATGATAAAAAAAACTCAACACTTTCACTAATAAGAGCATAAAAAAAGTTTCAAGTTAAAAAACCCAACAATTACTCTATAAAAACCATTAAGAATAAAAGTTCCTAGCTTAAAAACCCAACAATTTAAATTTAAAAAGCATAAAAAAAATTCAAGTTAAAAAATTCCACAATTTCACAATAAAAATAATAAAATAAGATCCAAGTCTAAAAAAACTTTACATTTTTACTAGAAAAAAACTAAAAAAATGTTCCAAGTGAAAAAATTGAACAATTTCACTATAAAAACCATAAAAAAATGTTCAAGGTTAAAAAACTCAACAATTTCACTATAAAAACCACACAAAAATGATCCAAGTTAAAAACAACTCAATAATTTCATTATAAAAACCATAAAAAAAATCCAAGTTAAAGAATTCAACAATTTCTGAATAAAAATGATAAAAAAGTACAAAGTTAAAAAAACTCAACACTTTCTATAATAAAAGCATAAAAAAGAAGTTTCAAGTTAATAAACTCAACAATTTCACTATAAAAACAAAAAAAAAAAAAGATCTAAGGTAGAACAACTAAACAATTTCATTAGAAAAACAATAAAAAAGTTCCAAGTTAATATAATCTACAATTTCTCAATAAAAATGATTAAAAAAAAACAGGTTCCATGATAAAAAAAAACTCAACACTTTCACTAATAAAAGCATAAAAATAGTTTCAAGTTAAAAACCTAACAATTTTTCTATAAAAACCATTAAGAATAAAAGTTCCTAGCTTAAAAACCCAACAATTTAACTATAAAAACCATAAAAAAAATTAAAGTTAAAAAATTCAACAATTTCTCGATAAAAATGATAAAATAAGATCCAAGTCTAAAAAAAACTTTACATTTTTACAAGAACAAAAATAAAAAATGTTCCAAGTGAAAAAATTGAACAATTTCACTATAAAAACCATAAATAAAATGTTAGAAGTTAAAAAACTTAACAATTTCACTATAAAAACCACAAAAAAATGATCCAAGTTAAAAACAAGTCAATAATTTCATTATAAAAACCATAAAAAAATCCAAGTTACAGAATTCAACAATTTTTGAATAAAAATGATAAAAAAAAGTTCAAAGTTAAAAAAACTCAACACTTTCACTAATAAAAGCATAAAGAAGAAGTTACAGGTTAATAAACTCAACAATTTCACTATAAAAACCACAAAAAAATGATCTAAGTTAAAAACAACTCAAGAATTTCATTAGAAAAACAATAAAAAAAGTTCCAAGTTATAAAAATCTTCAATTTCTCACTAAAAATGATAAACAAAAAAACAGGTTCCATGATAAAAAAAACTCAACACTTCCACTAATAAAAGCATAAAAAAGTTTCAAGTTAAAACCCAACAATTTTTCTATAAAAACCATTAAGAATAAAAGTTCATAGCTTAAAAACCCAACAATTTAACTATAAAAAGCATAAAAAAAATTCAAGTTAAAAAATTCAACAATTTCTCAATAAAAATGATAAAATAAGATCCAAGTCTAAAAAAAACTTTAAATTTTTACAAGAAAAAAAATAAAAAATGTTCCAAGTGAAAAAATTGAACAATTTCACTATAAAAACCATAAATAAAATGTTAAAAGTTAAAAAAACTCAACAATTTCACTATAAAAACCACACAAAAATGATCCAAGTTAAAAACAAGTCAATAATTTCATTATAAAAACCTTTAAAAAAATCCAAGTTAAAGAATTCAACAATTTCTGAATAAAAATGATAAAAAAAAGTTCAAAGTTAAAAAAAACTAAACACTTTCACTATTAAAAGCATAAAAAAGAATTCCAGGTTAATAAACTCAACAATTTCACTATAAAAACCACAAAAAAATGATCTAAGGTAAAAACAACTCAACAATTTCATTAGAAAAACAATAAAAAATTTCCAAGTTAATAAAATCTAAAATTTCTCAATAAAAATGATAAAAAAAAAACAGGTTCCATGATAAAAAAAATTCATAACTTTCACTAATAAAAGCATAAAAAAAGTTTCAAGTTAAAAAACTCAACAATTACTCTATCAAAATAATTAAGAATAAAAGTTCCTAGCTTAAAACCCAACAATTTAACTTTAAAAAGCATAAAAAAAATTCAAGTCAATAAATTTAACAATTCTAAATAAAAATGATAAAATAAGATCCAAGTCTAAAAAAAAACTTTACATTTTTACTAGAAAAAAAATTAAAAATGTTCCAAGTGAAAAAATTGAACAATTTCACTATAAAAAACATAAAAAAATGTTCAAGGTTAAAAAACTCAACAATTTCACTATAAAAACCAAACAAAAATGATCCAAGTTAAAAACAAGTCAATAATTTCATTATAAAAACCATAAAAAATCCAAGTTAAAGAATTCAACAATTTCTGAAAAAAAATGATAAAAAAAAGTTCAAAGTTAAAAAAACTCAACACTTTCACTAATAAAAGCATAAAAAAGAAGTTCCAGGTTAATAAACTCAACAAATTCACTATAAACACCACAAAAAAATGATCTAAGGTAAAAACAACTCATCAATTTCATTAGAAAAACAATAAAAAAAGTTCCAAGTTAAAAAAATCTAATATTTCTCAATAAAAATGATTAAAAAAAACAGGTTCCATGATAAAAAAAACTCAACACTTTCACTAATAAAAGCATAAAAAAAGTTTCAAGTTAAAAGACTCAACAATTACTCTATAAAAACCATTAAGAATAAAAGTTCCTAGCTTAAAAACCCAACAATTTAACTTTAAAAGGCATAAAAAAAATTAAGTTAAAAAATTCAACAATTTCTCAATAAAAATGATAAAATAAGATCCAAGTCTAAAAAAAACTTTACATTTTTACTAGAAAAAAAATAAAAAATGTTCCAAGTGAAAAAATTGAACAATTTCACTATAAAACCATAAAAAAAATGTTAAAAGTAAAAAAACTCAACAATTTCACTATAAAAACCACACAAAAATGATCCAAGGTAAAAACAACTCAATAATTTCATTATAAAAACCATAAAAAAAATCCAAGTTAAAGAATTCAACAATTTCTGAATAAAACTGATAAAAAAAGTTCAAAGTTAAAAAAACTCAACACTTTCACTAATAAGAGCATAAAAAAGAAGTTCCGGGTTAATAAACTCAACATTTTCAGTATAAAAACCACACAAAAAATGATCTAAGGTAAAAACAACTCAACAATTTCATTAGAAAAACAATAAAAAAAGTTCAAAGTTAAAAAAATCTACAATTTCTCAATAAAAATGATTAAAAAAAACAGGTTCCATGATAAATAAATAACACTTTCACTAATAAAAGCATCAAAAAAGTTTCAAGTTAAAAAACTCAACAATTACTATATAAAAACCATTAAGAATAAAAGTTCCTAGCTTAAAAACACAACAATTTAACTATAAAAAGCATTAAAAAAATTTAAGTTAAATAATTCAACAATTTCTCAATAAAAATGATAAAATAAGATCCAAGTCTAAAAAAAACTTTACATTTTTACTAGAAAAAATATAAAAAATGTTCCAAGTGAAAAAATTGAACAATTTCACTATAAAAACCATAAAAAAATGTTCAAAATTAAGAAAACTCAACAATTTCACTATAAAAACCACACAAAAGTGATCCAAGTTAAAATCAAGTCAATAATTTCATTATAAAAACCATAAAAAAAATCCAAGTTAAAGAATTCAACAATTTCTGAATAAAAATGATAAAAAAAAAGTTCAAAGTTAAAAAAACTCAACACTTTCACTAATAAAAGCATAAAAAAGAAGTTCCAGGTTAATAAACTCAACAATTTCATTAAAAAAATTCACAAAAAAATGAGCTAAGTTAAAAACAACTCAACAATTTCATTAGAAAAACAATAAAAAAAGTTCCAAGTTATAAAAATCTACAATTTCTCAATAAAAATGATAAACAAAAAAACAGGTTCCATGATAAAAAAAAAACTCAACACTTTCACTAATAAAAGCATAAAAAAGTTTCAATTTAAAAACCCAACAATTTTTCTATAAACACCGTTAAGAATAAAAGTTCCTAGCTTAAAAACCAAACAATTTAACTATAAAAAGCATAAAAAAATTCAAGTTAAAAAATTCAACAATTTCTCAATAAAAATGATAAAATAAGATCCAAGTCTAAAAAAAACTTTACATTTTTAAAGAATTCAACAATTTCTGAATAAAAATGATAAAAAAAAGTTCAAAGTTAAAAAAACTCAACACTTTCACTAATAAAAGCATAAAGAAGAAGTTCCAAGTTAATAAACTCAACAATTTCACTATAAAAACCACAAAAAAATGATCTAAGGTAAAAACAACTCATCCATTTCATTAGAAAAATAATAAAAAAAGTTCCAAGTTATAAAAATCTACAATTTCTTTAGAAAAACAATAAAAAAGTTCCAAGTTATAAAAATCTACAATTTCTCAATAAAAATGATAATAAAAAAAACAGGTTCCATGATAAAAAAAACTCAACACTTTCACTAATAAAAGCATAAAAAAAGTTTCAAGTTAAAAAACGCAACAATTACTCTATTAAAACCATTAAGAATAAAAGTTCCTAGCTTAAAAACCCAACAATTTAACTTTAAAAAGCATAAAAAAAATTCAAGTTAAAAAATTCAACAATTTCTCAATAAAAATGATAAAATAAGATCCAAGTCTAAAAAAAACTTTAAATTTTTACTAGAAAAAAAATAAAAAATGTTCCAAGTGAAAAAATTGAACAATTTCACTATAACAAACATAAAAAATGTTCAAGGTTAAAAAAATCAACAATTTCACTATAAAAACCAAACAAAAATGATCCAAGTTAAAAACAACTCAATAATTTCATTATAAAAACCATAAAAAAAATCCAAGTTAAATCAACAATTTCTGAATAAAAATGATAAATAAAAAGTTCAAAGTTAAAAAAACTCAACACTTTCACTAATAAAAGCATAAAAAAGAAGTTCCAGGTTAATAAACTCAACAATTTCACTATAAAAACCACAAAAAAATGATCTAAGGTAAAAACAACTCATCCATTTCATTAGAAAAATAATAAAAAAAGTTCCAAGTTATAAAAATCTACAATTTCTTTAGAAAAACAATAAAAAAGTTCCAAGTTATAAAAATCTACAATTTCTCAATAAAAATGATAATAAAAAAAACAGGTTCCATGATAAAAAAAACTCAACACTTTCACTAATAAAAGCATAAAAAAAGTTTCAAGTTAAAAAACGCAACAATTACTCTATTAAAACCAATAAGAATAAAAGTTCCTAGCTTAAAAACCCAACAATTTAACTATAAAAAGCATAAAAAAAATTCAAGTTAAATAATTCAACAATTTCTCAATAAAAATGATAAAATAAGATCCAAGTCTAAAAAAAACTTTACATATTTACTAGAAAAAAAAAAGTTTCCAAGTGAAAAAATTGAACAATTTCACTATAAAAACCATAAAAAAATGTTCAAAGTTAAAAAACTCAACAATTTCACTATAAAAACCACACAAAAATGATCCAAGTTAAAAACAACACAATAATTTCAGTATAAAAACCATAAAAAAAATCCAAGTTAAAGAATTCCACAATTTCTGAATAAAAATGATTAAAAAAAAGTTCAAAGTTAAAAAAACTCAACACTTTCACTAATAAAAGCAAAAAAAAGATGTTCCAGGTTAATAAACTCAACAATTTTACTATAAAAACCACAAAAAAATGATCTAAGGTAAAAACAACTCAACAATTTCATAAGAAAAACAATAGAAAAAGTTCAAAGTTAAACAAATCTACAATTTCTCAATAAAAATGATTAAAAAAACAGGTTCCATGATAAGAAAAACGAAACACTTTCACTAATAAAAGCATAAAAAAAAGTTTCAAGTTAAAAAACTCAACAATTACTCTATAAAAACCATTAAGAATAAAAGTTCCTAGCTTAAAAACCCAAAAATTTAAATTTAAAAAGCATAAAAAAATTCAAGTTAAAAAATTCAACAATTTCTCAATAAAAATGATAAAATAAGATCCAAGTCTAAAAAAAACTTTACATTTTTACTAGAAAAAAAATAAAAATTGTTCCAAGTGAAAAAATTGAACAATTTCACTATAAAAACCATAAAAAAATGTTCAAGGTTAAAAAACTCAACAATTTCACTATGAAAACCACACACAAAATGATCCAAGTTAAAAACAACTCAATAATTTCAGTATAAAAACCATAAAAAAATCCAAGTTAAAGAATACATAATTTCTGAATAAAAATGATAAAAAAGTTCAAAGTTAAAAAAATTCAACACTTTCTCTAATAAAAGCTTTAAAAAGAAGTTTTAGGTTAATAAACTCAACAATTTCACTATAAAAACAACACAAAAAATGATCTAAGTTAAAAACAACTCAACAATTTCATTAGAAAAACAATAAAAAAAAGTTCCAAGTTAAAAAAATCTACAATTTCTCAATAAAAATGATAAACAAAAAACAGGTTCCATGATAAAAAAAAACTCAACACTTTCACTAATAAAAGCATAAAAAAGTATCAAGTTAAAAACCCAACAATTTTTCTATAAAAACCATTAAGAATAAAAGTTCTTAGCTTAAAAACCCAACAATTTAAATATAAAAAGCATAAAAAAAATTCAAGTTAAAAAATTCAACAATTTCTCAATAAAAATGATAAAATAAGATCCAAGTCTAAAAAAAACTTTACATTTTTACTAGAAAAAAAATAAAAAAATGTTCCAAGTGAAAAAGTTGAACAATTTCACTATAAAAACCATAAAAAAATGTTCAAGGTTAAAAAACTCAACAATTTCACTATAAAAACCACACAAAAGTGATTCAATTTAAAATTAAGTCAATAATTTCATTATAAAAACCATAAAAAAATCCAAGTTAAAGAATTCAACAATTTCTGAATAAAAATGATTAAAAAAAGTTCAAAGTTAAAAAAACTCAACACTTTCACTAATAAAAGCATAAAAAAGAAGTTCCAGGTTAATAAACTCAACAAATTCACTATAAACACCACAAAAAAATGATCTAAGGTAAAAACAACTCATCAATTTCATTAGAAAAACAATAAAAAAAGTTCCAAGTTAAAAAAATCTACAATTTCTCAATAAAAATGATTAAAAAAAACAGGTTCCATGATAAAAAAAACTCAACACTTTCACTAATAAAAGCATAAAAAAAGTTTCAAGTTAAAAGACTCAACAATTACTCTATAAAAACCATTAAGAATAAAAGTTCCAAGCTTAAAATCCCAACAATTTAACTTTAAAAAGCATAAAAAAAATTCAAGTTAAAAAATTCAACAATTTCTCAATAAAAATGATAAAATAAGATCCAAGTCTAAAAAAAACTTTACATTTTTACTAGAAAAAAAATAAAAAATGTTACAAGTGAAAAAATTGAACAATTTCACTATAAAACCATAAAAAAAATGTTAAAAGTAAAAAAACTCAACAATTTCACTATAAAAACCACACAAAAATGATCCAAGGTAAAAACAACTCAATAATTTCATTATAAAAACCATAAAAAAAATCCAAGTTAAAGAATTCAACAATTTCTGAATAAAAATGATAAAAAAAGTTCAAAGTTAAAAAAACTCAACACTTTCACTAATAAGAGCATAAAAAAGAAGTTCCGGGTTAATAAACTCAACATTTTCAGTATAAAAACCACACAAAAAATGATCTAAGGTAAAAACAACTCAACAATTTCATTAGAAAAACAATAAAAAAAGTTCAAAGTTAAAAAAATCTACAATTTCTCAATAAAAATGATTAAAAAAAACAGGTTCCATGATAAATAAATAACACTTTCACGAATAAAAGCATAAAAAAAGTTTCAAGTTAAAAAACTCAACAATTACTATATAAAAACCATTAAGAATAAAACTTCCTAGCTTAAAAACACAACAATTTAACTATAAAAAGCATTAAAAAACTTTAAGTTAAATAATTCAACAATTTCTCAATAAAAATGATAAAATAAGATCCAAGTCTAAAAAAAACTTTACATTTTTACTAGAAAAAATATAAAAAATGTTCCAAGTGAAAAAATTGAACAATTTCACTATAAAAACCATAAAAAAATGTTCAAAGTTAAGAAAACTCAACAATTTCACTATAAAAACCACACAAAAGTGATCCAAGTTAAAATCAAGTCAATAATTTCATTATAAAAACCATAAAAAAAATCCAAGTTAAAGAATTCAACAATTTCTGAATAAAAATGATAAAAAAAAGTTCAAAGTTAAAAAAACTCAACACTTTCACTAATAAAAGCATAAAAAAGAAGTTCCAGGTTAATAAACTCAACAATTTCATTAAAAAAATTCACAAAAAAATGAGCTAAGTTAAAAACAACTCAACAATTTCATTAGAAAAACAATAAAAAAAGTTCCAAGTTATAAAAATCTACAATTTCTCAATAAAAATGATAAACAAAAAAACAGGTTCCATGATAAAAAAAAACTCAACACTTTCACTAATAAAAGCATAAAAAAGTTTCAAGTTAAAAACCCAACAATTTTTCTATAAAAACCGTTAAGAATAAAAGTTCCTAGCTTAAAAACCAAATAATTTAACTATAAAAAGCATAAAAAAAATTCAAGTTAAAAAATTCAACAATTTCTCAATAAAAATGATAAAATAAGATCCAAGTCTAAAAAAAACTTTACATTTTTACAAGAAAAAAAATAAAAAATGTTCCAAGTGAAAAAATTGAACAATTTCACTATAAAAACCATAAATAAAATGTTAAAAGTTAAAAAACTCAACAATTTCACTATAAAAACCACACAAAAATGATCCAAGTTAAAAACAAGTCAATAATTTCATTATAAAAACCATAAAAAAAAATCCAAGTTAAAGAATTCAACAATTTCTGAATAAAAATGATAAATAAAAAGTTCAAAGTTAAAAAAACTCAACACTTTCTCTAATAAAAGAATAAAAAAGAAGTTTCAGGTTAATAAACTCAACAATTTCACTATAAATACCACAAAAAAATGATCTAAGTTAAAAACAACTCAACAATTTCATTAGAAAAACAATAAAAAAGTTCCAAGTTATAAAAATCTACAATTTCTCAATAAAAATTATAAACAAAAAACAGGTTCCATGATAAAAAAAACTCAACACTTTCACTAATAAAAGCATAAAAAAGTTTCAAGTTAAAAATCCAACAATTTTTCTATAAAAACCATTAAAAATAAAAGTTCCTAGCTTAAAAACCCAACAATTTAACTATAAAAAGCATAAAAAAAATTCAAGTTAAAAAATTCAACAATTTCTCAATAAAAATGATAAAATAAGATACAAGTCTAAAAAAAACTTTACA
The DNA here is from genome assembly GCA_963966055.1 of Lathyrus aphaca. Taxonomy (NCBI): domain Eukaryota; kingdom Viridiplantae; phylum Streptophyta; class Magnoliopsida; order Fabales; family Fabaceae; genus Lathyrus; species Lathyrus aphaca. Next base: position 407,574,267 of record OZ014520.1, read on the forward strand.
TTTTTACTAGAAAAAAATAAAAATTGTACCAAGTGAAAAAATTGAACAATTTCACTATAAAAACCATAAAAAAAATGTTCAAAGTTAAAAAAAACTCAACAATTTCACTATAAAAATCACACAAAAGTGATCCAAGTTAAAATCAAGTCAATAATTTCATTATAAAAACCATAAAAAAATCCAAGTTAAAGAATTCAACAATTTCTAAATAAAAATGATAAAAAAAAGTTCAAAGTTAAAAAAACTCAACACTGTAACAAATAAAAGCATAAAAAAGAAGTTCCAGGTTAATAAACTCAATAATTTCACTATAAAAACCACAAAAAAATGATCTAAGGTAAAAACAACTCAACAATTTCATTAGAAAAACAATAAAAAAAGTTCCAAGTTAATAAAATCTACAATTTCTCAATAAAAATGATAAAAAAAAACAGGTTCCATGATAAAACAAAACTCAACACTTTCACTAATAAAAGCATAAAAAAGATTCAACTTAAAAAACTCAACAATTACTCTATAAAAACCATTAAAGAATAAAAGTTCTTAGCTTAAAAACCCAACAATTTAACTTTAAAAAGCATAAAAAAAATTCAAGTTAAATAATTCAACAATTTCTCAATAAAAATGATAAAATAAGATCCAAGTCTAAAAAAAACTTTACATATTTACTAGAAAAAAAAAAAAGTTTCCAAGTGAAAAAATTGAACAATTTCACTATAAAAACCATAAAAAAATGTTCAAAGTTAAAAAACTCAACCATTTCACTATAAAAACCACACAAAAATGATCCAAGTTAAAAACAACACAATAATTTCAGTATAAAAACCATAAAAAAAAATCCAAGTTAAAGAATTCCACAATTTCTGAATAAAAATGATTAAAAAAAAGTTCAAAGTTAAAAAAACTCAACACTTTCACTAATAAAAGCATAAAAAAGATGTTCCAGGTTAATAAACTCAACAATTTTACTATAAAAACCACAAAAAAATGATCTAAGGTAAAAACAACTCAACAATTTCATAAGAAAAACAATAGAAAAAGTTCAAAGTTAAACAAATCTACAATTTCTCAATAAAAATGATTAAAAAAACAGGTTCCATGATAAGAAAAACGAAACACTTTCACTAATAAAAGCATAAAAAAAAGTTTCAAGTTAAAAAACTCAACAATTACTCTATAAAAACCATTAAGAATAAAAGTTCCTAGCTTAAAAACCCAAAAATTTAACTTTAAAAAGCATAAAAAAATTCAAGTTAAAAAATTCAACAATTTCTCAATAAAAATGATAAAATAAGATCCAAGTCTAAAAAAAACTTTACATTTTTACTAGAAAAAAAATAAAAATTGTTCCAAGTGAAAAAATTGAACAATTTCACTATAAAAACCATAAAAAAATGTTCAAGGTTAAAAAACTCAACAATTTCACTATAAAAACCACACACAAAATGATCCAAGTTAAAAACAACTCAATAATTTCATTATAAAAACCATAAAAAAATCCAAGTTAAAGAATACATAATTTCTGAATAAAAATGATAAAAAAGTTCAAAGTTAAAAAAATTCAACACTTTCTCTAATAAAAGCTTTAAAAAGAAGTTTTAGGTTAATAAACTCAACAATTTCACTATAAAAACAACACAAAAAATGATCTAAGTTAAAAACAACTCAACAATTTCATTAGAAAAACAATAAAAAAAAGTTCCAAGTTAAAAAAATCTACAATTTCTCAATAAAAATGATAAACAAAAAACAGGTTCCATGATAAAAAAACTCAACACTTTCACTAATAAAAGCATAAAAAAGTTTCAAGTTAAAAACCCAACAATTTTTCTATAAAAACCATTCAGAATAAAAGTTCTTAGCTTAAAAACCCAAAAATTTAACTATAAAAAGCATAAAAAAAAATTCAAGTTAAAAAATTCAACAATTTCTCAATAAAAATGATAAAATAAGATCCAAGTCTAAAAAAAACTTTACATTTTTACTAGAAAAAAAATAAAAATTGTTCCAAGTGAAAAAATTGAACAATTTCAATATAAAAAACATAAAAAAAATTTCAAAGTTAAAAAAACTCAACAATTTCACGATAAAAACCACACAAAAGTGATTCAATTTAAAATCAAGTCAATAATTTCATTATAAAAACCATAAAAAAATCCAAGTTAAAGAATTCAACAATTTCTGAATAAAAATGATTAAAAAAAGTTCAAAGTTAAAAAAACTCAACACTTTCACTAATAAAAGCATAAAAAATAAGTTTCAGGTTAATAAAATCAACAATTTAACTATAAAAACCACAAAAAAATGATCTAAGGTAAAAACAACACAACAATTTCATTAGAAAAACATTACTAAAAATCTCCAAGTTAATAAACTCTACAATTTCTCAATAAAAATGATTAAAAAAAAACATGTTCCATGATAAAACAAAACTCAACACTTTCACTAATAAAAGCATAAAAAAAGTTTCAACTTAAAAAACTCTACAATTTTTCTAAAAAAACCATTAAGAATAAAAGTTCCTAGCTTAAAAACCCAACAATTTAACTTTAAAAAGCATAATAAAATTTCAAGTTAAAAAATTCAACAATTTCTCAATAAAAATGATAAAATAAGATCCAAGTCTAAAAAAACATTACATTTTTACTATAAAAAAAAATAAAAAATGTTCCAAGTGAAAAAGTTGAACAATTTCACTATAAAAACCATAAAAAAATGTTCAAGGTTAAAAAACTCAATAATTTCACTATAAAAACCACACAAAAAATGATCCAAGTTAAAAACAACTCAATAATTTCATTATAAAAACCATAAAAAAAATCCAAGGTAAATAATTCAACAATTTCTGAATAAAAATGATAAAAAAGTTCAAAGTTAAAAAAAACTCAACACTTTCTCTAATAAGAGCATTAAAAAGAAGTTTCAGGTTAATAAATTCAACAATTTCACTATAAAAACCACAAAAAAATGAACTAAGTTAAAAACAACTCAACAATTTCATTAGAAAAACAATAAAAAAAGTTCCAAGTTAAAAAAATCTACAATTTCTCAATAAAAATGATAAACAAAAAAACAGGTTCCATGAAAAAAAACTCCACACTTTCACTAATAAAAGCATAAAAAAGTTTCAAGTTAAAAACTCAACAATTTTTCTATAAAAACCATTAAGAATAAAAGTTCCTAGCCTAAGAACCCAACAATTTAACTATAAAAAGCATAAGAAAAGATCAAGTTAAAAAATTCAACAATTTCTCAATAAAAATGATAAAATAAGATCCATGTATAAAAAAAACTGTACATTTTTACAAGAAAAAAAATTAAAAAATGTTCCAAGTGAAAAAATTGAACAAATTCACTATAAAAACCATAAACAAAAATGTTAAAAGTTTTAAAAAACTCAACAATTTCACTATAAAAACCACACAAAAATTATCAAAGTTATAAACAAGTCAATAATTTCATTATAAAAACCATAAAAAAATCCAAGTTAAAGAATTCAACAATTTCTGAATAAAAATGATAAAAAAAAATTCAAAGTTAAAAAAACTCAACACTTTCACTAATAAAAGCATAAAAAAGAAGTTCCAGGTTAATAAACTCAACAATTTCACTATAAAAACCACAAAAAAAATGATCTAAAGTAAAAACAACTCAACAATTTCATTAGAAAAAACAATAAAAAAAGTTCCAAGTTAATAAAATCTACAATTTCTCAATAAAAATGATAAAAAAAAACAGGTTCCATGATAAAAAAACTCAACACTTTCACTAATAAAAGCATAAAAAAAGTTTCAAGTTAAAAAACTCAACAATTACTCTATAAAAACCATTAAGAATAAAAGTTCCTAGCTTAAAAACCCAACAATTTAACTTTAAAAAGCATAAAAAAATTTCAAGTTAAAAAATTCAACAATTTCTCAATAAAAATGATAAAATAAGATCCAAGTCTAAAAAAAAACTTTACATTTTAACTAGAAAAAAAATAAAAAATGTTCCAAGTGAAAAAATTGAACAATTTCACTATAAAAACCATAAAAAAATGTTCAAGGTTAAAAAACTAAACAATTTCACTATAAAAACCACACAAAAAATGATCCAAGTTAAAAACAACTCAATAATTTCATTATAAAAACCATAAAAAAATCCAAGGTAAAGAATTCAACAATTTCTGAATAAAAATGATAAAAAAGTTCAAAGTTAAAAAAACTCAACACTTTCTCTAATAAAAGCATTAAAAAGAAGTTTGAGGTTAATAAACTCAACAATTTCACTATAAAAACCACACAAAAAATGATCTAAGTTAAAAACAACTCAACAATTTCATTAGAAAAACAATAAGAAAAGTTCCAAGTTAAGAAAATCTATAATTTCTCAATAAAAATGATAAACAAAAAAACAGGTTCCATGAAAAAAAAATACTTTACACTTTCACTATTAAAAGCATAAAAAAGTTTCAAGTTAAAAACTCAACAATTTTTCTATAAAAACCATTAAGAATAAAAGTTCCTAGCTTAAAAACCCAACAATTTAACTATAAAAAGCATTAAAAAAAATCAAGTTAAAAAATTCAACAATTTCTCAATAAAAATGATAAAATAAGATCCAAGTCTAAAAAAAATTTACCATTTTACAAGAAATAAAATAAAAAATGTTCCACGTGAAAAAATTGTACAATTTTACTATAAAAACCATAAACAAAAATTTTAAAAGTTAAAAAACTCAACAATTTCACTATAAAAACCACACAAAAATTATCAAAGTTAAAAACAAATCAATAATTTCATTATAAAAACCATTAAAAAAATCCAAGTTAAAGAATTCAACAATTTATGAATAAAAATGATAAAAAAAAAAGTTCAAAGTTAAAAAAACTCAGCACTTTCAATAATAAAAGCATAAAAAAGAAGTTCCAGGTTAATAAACTCAACAATCTCACTATAAAAACCACAAAAAAAATGATCTAAGGTAAAAACAACTCAACAATTTCATTAGAAAAACAATAAAAAAAGTTCCAAGTTAATAAAATCTACAATTTCTCAATAAAAATGATAAAAAAAAAACAGGTTCCATGATAAAACAAAACTCAACACTTTCACTAATAAAAGCATAAAAAAGATTCAACTTAAAAAACTCAACAATTACTCTATAAAAACCATTAAGAATAAAAGTTCTTAGCTTAAAAACCCAACAATTTAACTTTAAAAAGCATAAAAAAAATTCAAGTTAAATAATTCAACAATTTCTCAATAAAAATGATAAAATAAGATCCAAGTCTAAAAAAAACTTTACATATTTACTAGAAAAAAAAAAAGTTTCCAAGTGAAAAAATTGAACAATTTCACTATAAAAACCATAAAAAAATGTTCAAAGTTAAAAAACTCAACCATTTCACTATAAAAACCACACAAAAATGATCCAAGTTAAAAACAACACAATAATTTCAGTATAAAAACCATAAAAAAAAATCCAAGTTAAAGAATTCCACAATTTCTGAATAAAAATGATTAAAAAAAAGTTCAAAGTTAAAAAAACTCAACACTTTCACTAATAAAAGCATAAAAAAGATGTTCCAGGTTAATAAACTCAACAATTTTACTATAAAAACCACAAAAAAATGATCTAAGGTAAAAACAACTCAACAATTTCATAAGAAAAACAATAGAAAAAGTTCAAAGTTAAACAAATCTACAATTTCTCAATAAAAATGATTAAAAAAACAGGTTCCATGATAAGAAAAACGAAACACTTTCACTAATAAAAGCATAAAAAAAAGTTTCAAGTTAAAAAACTCAACAATTACTCTATAAAAACCATTAAGAATAAAAGTTCCTAGCTTAAAAACCCAAAAATTTAACTTTAAAAAGCATAAAAAAATTCAAGTTAAAAAATTCAACAATTTCTCAATAAAAATGATAAAATAAGATCCAAGTCTAAAAAAAACTTTACATTTTTACTAGAAAAAAAATAAAAATTGTTCCAAGTGAAAAAATTGAACAATTTCACTATAAAAACCATAAAAAAATGTTCAAGGTTAAAAAACTCAACAATTTCACTATGAAAACCACACACAAAATGATCCAAGTTAAAAACAACTCAATAATTTCAGTATAAAAACCATAAAAAAATCCAAGTTAAAGAATACATAATTTCTGAATAAAAATGATAAAAAAGTTCAAAGTTAAAAAAATTCAACACTTTCTCTAATAAAAGCTTTAAAAAGAAGTTTTAGGTTAATAAACTCAACAATTTCACTATAAAAACAACACAAAAAATGATCTAAGTTAAAAACAACTCAACAATTTCATTAGAAAAACAATAAAAAAAAGTTCCAAGTTAAAAAAATCTACAATTTCTCAATAAAAATGATAAACAAAAAACAGGTTCCATGATAAAAAAACTCAACACTTTCACTAATAAAAGCATAAAAAAGTTTCAAGTTAAAAACCCAACAATTTTTCTATAAAAACCATTAAGAATAAAAGTTCTTAGCTTAAAAACCCAAAAATTTAACTATAAAAAGCATAAAAAAAAATTCAAGTTAAAAAATTCAACAATTTCTCAATAAAAATGATAAAATAAGATCCAAGTCTAAAAAAAACTTTACATTTTTACTAGAAAAAAAATAAAAATTGTTCCAAGTGAAAAAATTGAACAATTTCAATATAAAAAACATAAAAAAAATTTCAAAGTTAAAAAAACTCAACAATTTCACGATAAAAACCACACAAAAGTGATTCAATTTAAAATCAAGTCAATAATTTCATTATAAAAACCATAAAAAAATCCAAGTTAAAGAATTCAACAATTTCTGAATAAAAATGATTAAAAAAAGTTCAAAGTTAAAAAAAACTCAACACTTTCACTAATAAAAGCATAAAAAATAAGTTTCAGGTTAATAAAATCAACAATTTAACTATAAAAACCACAAAAAAATGATCTAAGGTAAAAACAACACAACAATTTCATTAGAAAAACATTACTAAAAATCTCCAAGTTAATAAACTCTACAATTTCTCAATAAAAATGATTAAAAAAAAACATGTTCCATGATAAAACAAAACTCAACACTTTCACTAATAAAAGCATAAAAAAAGTTTCAACTTAAAAAACTCTACAATTTTTCTAAAAAAACCATTAAGAATAAAAGTTCCTAGCTTAAAAACCCAACAATTTAACTTTAAAAAGCATAATAAAATTTCAAGTTAAAAAATTCAACAATTTCTCAATAAAAATGATAAAATAAGATCCAAGTCTAAAAAAACATTACATTTTTACTATAAAAAAAAATAAAAAATGTTCCAAGTGAAAAAGTTGAACAATTTCACTATAAAAACCATAAAAAAATGTTCAAGGTTAAAAAACTCAACAATTTCACTATAAAAACCACACAAAAAATGATCCAAGTTAAAAACAACTCAATAATTTCATTATAAAAACCATAAAAAAAATCCAAGGTAAATAATTCAACAATTTCTGAATAAAAATGATAAAAAAGTTCAAAGTTAAAAAAAACTCAACACTTTCTCTAATAAGAGCATTAAAAAGAAGTTTCAGGTTAATAAATTCAACAATTTCACTATAAAAACCACAAAAAAATGAACTAAGTTAAAAACAACTCAACAATTTCATTAGAAAAACAATAAAAAAAGTTCCAAGTTAAAAAAATCTACAATTTCTCAATAAAAATGATAAACAAAAAAACAGGTTCCATGAAAAAAAACTCCACACTTTCACTAATAAAAGCATAAAAAAGTTTCAAGTTAAAAACTCAACAATTTTTCTATAAAAACCATTAAGAATAAAAGTTCCTAGCCTAAGAACCCAACAATTTAACTATAAAAAGCATAAAAAAAGATCAAGTTAAAAAATTCAACAATTTCTCAATAAAAATGATAAAATAAGATCCATGTATAAAAAAAACTGTACATTTTTACAAGAAAAAAAATTAAAAAATGTTCCAAGTGAAAAAATTGAACAAATTCACTATAAAAACCATAAACAAAAATGTTAAAAGTTTTAAAAAACTCAACAATTTCACTATAAAAACCACACAAAAATTATCAAAGTTATAAACAAGTCAATAATTTCATTATAAAAACCATAAAAAAATCCAAGTTAAAGAATTCAACAATTTCTGAATAAAAATGATAAAAAAAAATTCAAAGTTAAAAAAACTCAACACTTTCACTAATAAAAGCATAAAAAAGAAGTTCCAGGTTAATAAACTCAACAATTTCACTATAAAAACCACAAAAAAAATGATCTAAAGTAAAAACAACTCAACAATTTCATTAGAAAAAACAATAAAAAAAGTTCCAAGTTAATAAAATCTACAATTTCTCAATAAAAATGATAAAAAAAAACAGGTTCCATGATAAAAAAACTCAACACTTTCACTAATAAAAGCATAAAAAAAGTTTCAAGTTAAAAAACTCAACAATTACTCTATAAAAACCATTAAGAATAAAAGTTCCTAGCTTAAAAACCCAACAATTTAACTTTAAAAAGCATAAAAAAATTTCAAGTTAAAAAATTCAACAATTTCTCAATAAAAATGATAAAATAAGATCCAAGTCTAAAAAAAAACTTTACATTTTAACTAGAAAAAAAATAAAAAATGTTCCAAGTGAAAAAATTGAACAATTTCACTATAAAAACCATAAAAAAATGTTCAAGGTTAAAAAACTAAACAATTTCACTATAAAAACCACACAAAAAATGATCCAAGTTAAAAACAACTCAATAATTTCATTATAAAAACCATAAAAAAATCCAAGGTAAAGAATTCAACAATTTCTGAATAAAAATGATAAAAAAGTTCAAAGTTAAAAAAACTCAACACTTTCTCTAATAAAAGCATTAAAAAGAAGTTTGAGGTTAATAAACTCAACAATTTCACTATAAAAACCACACAAAAAATGATCTAAGTTAAAAACAACTCAACAATTTCATTAGAAAAACAATAAGAAAAGTTCCAAGTTAAGAAAATCTATAATTTCTCAATAAAAATGATAAACAAAAAAACAGGTTCCATGAAAAAAAAATACTTTACACTTTCACTATTAAAAGCATAAAAAAGTTTCAAGTTAAAAACTCAACAATTTTTCTATAAAAACCATTAAGAATAAAAGTTCCTAGCTTAAAAACCCAACAATTTAACTATAAAAAGCATTAAAAAAAATCAAGTTAAAAAATTCAACAATTTCTCAATAAAAATGATAAAATAAGATCCAAGTCTAAAAAAAATTTACCATTTTACAAGAAATAAAATAAAAAATGTTCCACGTGAAAAAATTGTACAATTTTACTATAAAAACCATAAACAAAAATTTTAAAAGTTAAAAAACTCAACAATTTTACTATAAAAACCACACAAAAATTATCAAAGTTAAAAACAACTCAATAATTTCATTATATAAACCATAAAAAAAATCCAAGTTAAAGAATTCAAAAATTTCTGAATAAAAATGATAAAAAAAATTCAAAGTTAAAAAAACTCAACAGTTTCACTAATAAAAGCATAAAAAAGAAGTTCCAGGTTAATAAACTCAACAATTTTCACTATAAAAACCACAAAAAATGATCTAAGGTAAAAACAACTCAACAATTTCATTAGAAAAACAATAAAAAAAGTTCCAATTAATAAAATCTACAATTTCTCAATAAAAATGATAAAAAAAAAAACAGGTTCCATGATAAAACAAAACTCAACACTTTCACTAATAAAAGCATAAAAAAAGTTTCAACTTAAAAAACTCAACAATTACTCTATAAAAACCATTAAGAATAAAAGTTCCTAGTTTAAAAACCCAACAATTTAACTTTAAAAAGCATTAAAAAAATTCAAGTTAAAAAATTCAACAATTTCTCAATAAAAATGATAAAATAAGATCCAAGTACAAAAAAATCATTACATTTTTACTATAAAAAAAATAAAAAATGTTCCAAGTGAAAAAGTTGAACAATTTCACTATAAAAACCATAAAAAAATGTTCAAGGTTAAAAAACTCAACAATTTCACTATCAAAACCACACAAAAAATGATCCAAGTTAAAAACAACTCAATAATTTCATAATAAAAAACATAAAAAAAATCCAAGTTAAAGAATTCAACAATTTCTGAATAAAAATGATAAAAAAGTTCAAAGTTAAAAAAACTCAACACTTTCTCTAATAAAAGCATTAAAAAGAAGTTTCAGGTTAATAAACTCAATATTTCACTATAAAAACCACACAAAAAATGATCTAAGTTAAAAACAACTCAACAATTTCATTAGAAAAACAATAAAAAAAGTTCCAAGTTAAAAAAATCTACAATTTCTCAATAAAAAATGATAAACAAAAAACAGGTTCCATGATAAAAAAAACTCAACACTTTCACTAATAAAAGCATAAAAAAAGTTTCAAGTTAAAAAACTCAACAATTACTCTATAAAAACCATTAAGAATAAAAGTTCCTAGCTTAAAACCCAACTATTTAACTTTAAAAAGCATAAAAAAATTCAAGTTAAAAAATTCAACAATTTCTCAATAAAAATGATAAAATAAGATCCAAGTCTAAAAAAAACTTTACATTTTTACTAGAAAAAAAATTAAAAATGTTCCAAGTGAAAAAATTGAACAATTTCACTATAAAAAACATAAAAAATGTTCAAGGTTAAAAAACTCAACAATTTTACTATAAAAACCACACAAAAATGATCCAAGTTAAAAAAAGCTCAATAATTTCATTATATAAACCATAAAAAAAAATCCAAGTTAAAGAATTCAACAATTTCTGAATAAAAATGATAAAAAAAATTCAAAGTTAAAAAAACTCAACACTTTCACTAATAAAAGCATAAAAAAGAAGTTCCAGGTTAATAAACTCAACAATCTCACTATAAAAACCACAAAAAAAAAATGATCTAAGGTAAAAACAACTCAACAATTTCATTAGAAAAACAATAAATAAAGTTCCAAGTTAATTAAATCTACAATTTCTCAATAAAAATGATTAAAAAAAAATTTCCATGGTAAAACAAAACTCAACACTTTCACTAATAAAAGCATAAAAAAAGTTTCAACTTAAAAAACTCAACAATTACTCTATAAAAACCATTAAGAATAAAAGTTCCTAGTTTAAAAACCCAACAATTTAACTTTAAAAAGCATTAAAAAAATTCAAGTTAAAAAATTCAACAATTTCTCAATAAAAATGATAAAATAAGATCCAAGTCCAAAAAAATCATTACATTTTTACTATAAAAAAAATAAAAAATGTTCCAAGTGAAAAAGTTGAACAATTTCACTATAAAAACCATAAAAAAATGTTCAAGGTTAAAAAACTCAACAATTTCACTATCAAAACCACACAAAAAATGATCCAAGTTAAAAACAACTCAATAATTTCAGTATAAAAACCATAAAAAAAATCTAAGTTAAAGAATTCAACAATTTCTGAATAAAAATGATAAAAAAGTTCAAAGTTAAAAAAACTCAACAATTTCTCTGATAAAAGCATTAAAAAGAAGTTTCATGTTAATAAACTCAATATTTCACTATAAAAACCACACAAAAAATGATCTAAATTAAAAACAACTCAACAATTTCATTAGAAAAACAATAAAAAAAGTTCCAAGTTAAAAAAATCTACAATTTCTCAATAAAAAATGATAAACAAAAAACAGGTTCCATGATAAAAAAAAAACTCAACACTTTCACTAATAAAAGCATAAAAAAAGTTTCAAGTTAAAAAACTCAACAATTACTCTATAAAAAACATTAAGAATAAAAGTTCCTAGCTTAAAACCCAACAATTTAACTTTAAAAAGCCTAAAAAAATTCAAGTTACAAAATTCAACAATTTCTCAATAAAAATGATAAAATCAGATCCAAGTCTAAAAAAAACTTTACATTTTTACTAGAAAAAAAATAAAAAATGTTACAAGTGAAAAAATTGAACAATTTCACTATAAAAAACATAAAAAATGTTCAAGGTTAAAAAACTCAACAATTTTACTATAAAAACCACACAAAAATGATCCAAGTTAAAAACAACTCAATAATTTCATTATATAAACCATAAAAAAAAATCCAAGTTAAAGAATTCAACAATTTCTGAATAAAAATGATAAAAAAAATTCAAAGTTAAAAAAACTCAACAGTTTCACTAATAAAAGCATAAAAAAGAAGTTCCAGGTTAATAAACTCAACAATTTTCACTATAAAAACCACAAAAAATGATCTAAGGTAAAAACAACTCAACAATTTCATTAGAAAAACAATAAAAAAAGTTCCAATTAATAAAATCTACAATTTCTCAATAAATATGATAAAAAAAAAAAACAGGTTCCATGATAAAACAAAACTCAACACTTTCACTAATAAAAGCATAAAAAAAGTTTCAACTTAAAAAACTCAACAATTACTCTATAAAAACCATTAAGAATAAAAGTTCCTAGTTTAAAAACCCAACAATTTAACTTTAAAAAGCATTAAAAAAATTCAAGTTAAAAAATTCAACAATTTCTCAATAAAAATGATAAAATAAGATCCAAGTCCAAAAAAATCATTACATTTTTACTATAAAAAAAATAAAAAATGTTCCAAGTGAAAAAGTTGAACAATTTCACTATAAAAACCATAAAAAAATGTTCAAGGTTAAAAAACTCAACAATTTCACTATCAAAACCACACAAAAAATGATCCAAGTTAAAAACAACTCAATAATTTCAGTATAAAAACCATAAAAAAAATCTAAGTTAAAGAATTCAACAATTTCTGAATAAAAATGATAAAAAAGTTCAAAGTTAAAAAAACTCAACAATTTCTCTGATAAAAGCATTAAAAAGAAGTTTCAGGTTAATAAACTCAATATTTCACTATAAAAACCACACAAAAAATGATCTAAATTAAAAACAACTCAACAATTTCATTAGAAAAACAATAAAAAAAGTTCCAAGTTAAAAAAATCTACAATTTCTCAATAAAAAATGATAAACAAAAAACAGGTTCCATGATAAAAAAAAAAACTCAACACTTTCACTAATAAAAGCATAAAAAAAGTTTCAAGTTAAAAAACTCAACAATTACTCTATAAAAAACATTAAGAATAAAAGTTCCTAGCTTAAAACCCAACAATTTAACTTTAAAAAGCCTAAAAAAATTCAAGTTAAAAAATTCAACAATTTCTCAATAAAAATGATAAAATAAGATCCAAGTCTAAAAAAAACTTTACATTTTTACTAGAAAAAAAATAAAAAATGTTACAAGTGAAAAAATTGAACAATTTCACTATAAAAAACATAAAAAATGTTCAAGGTTAAAAAACTCAACAATTTTACTATAAAAACCACACAAAAATGATCCAAGTTAAAAACAACTCAATAATTTCATTATATAAACCATAAAAAAAATCCAAGTTAAAGAATTCAACAATTTCTGAATAAAAATGATAAAAAAAATTCAAAGTTAAAAAAACTCAACACTTTCACTAATAAAAGCATAAAAAAGAAGTTCCAGGTTAATAAACTCAACAATTTTCACTATAAAAACCACAAAAAATGATCTAAGGTAAAAACAACTCAACAATTTCATTAGAAAAACAATAAAAAAAGTTCCAATTAATAAAATCTACAATTTCTCAATAAAAATGATAAAAAAAAAAAACAGGTTCCATGATAAAACAAAACTCAACACTTTCACTAATAAAAGCATAAAAAAAGTTTCAACTTAAAAAACTCAACAATTACTCTATAAAAACCATTAAGAATAAAAGTTCCTAGTTTAAAAACCCAACAATTTAACTTTAAAAAGCATTAAAAAAATTCAAGTTAAAAAATTCAACAATTTCTCAATAAAAATGATAAAATAAGATCCAAGTCCAAAAAAATCATTACATTTTTACTATAAAAAAAATAAAAAATGTTCCAAGTGAAAAAGTTGAACAATTTCACTATAAAAACCATAAAAAAATGTTCAAGGTTAAAAAACTCAACAATTTCACTATCAAAACCACACAAAAAATGATCCAAGTTAAAAACAACTCAATAATTTCAGTATAAAAACCATAAAAAAAATCTAAGTTAAAGAATTCAACAATTTCTGAATAAAAATGATAAAAAAGTTCAAAGTTAAAAAAACTCAACAATTTCTCTGATAAAAGCATTAAAAAGAAGTTTCATGTTAATAAACTCAATATTTCACTATAAAAACCACACAAAAAATGATCTAAATTAAAAACAACTCAACAATTTCATTAGAAAAACAATAAAAAAAGTTCCAAGTTAAAAAAATCTACAATTTCTCAATAAAAAATGATAAACAAAAAACAGGTTCCATGATAAAAAAAAAACTCAACACTTTCACTAATAAAAGCATAAAAAAAGTTTCAAGTTAAAAAACTAAACAATTACTCTATAAAAAACATTAAGAATAAAAGTTCCTAGCTTAAAACCCAACAATTTAACTTTAAAAAGCCTAAAAAAATTCAAGTTACAAAATTCAACAATTTCTCAATAAAAATGATAAAATCAGATCCAAGTCTAAAAAAAACTTTACATTTTTACTAGAAAAAAAATAAAAAATGTTACAAGTGAAAAAATTGAACAATTTCACTATAAAAAACATAAAAAATGTTCAAGGTTAAAAAACTCAACAATTTTACTATAAAAACCACACAAAAATGATCCAAGTTAAAAACAACTCAATAATTTCATTATATAAACCATAAAAAAAAATCCAAGTTAAAGAATTCAACAATTTCTGAATAAAAATGATAAAAAAAATTCAAAGTTAAAAAAACTCAACAGTTTCACTAATAAAAGCATAAAAAAGAAGTTCCAGGTTAATAAACTCAACAATTTTCACTATAAAAACCACAAAAAATGATCTAAGGTAAAAACAACTCAACAATTTCATTAGAAAAACAATAAAAAAAGTTCCAATTAATAAAATCTACAATTTCTCAATAAATATGATAAAAAAAAAAAACAGGTTCCATGATAAAACAAAACTCAACACTTTCACTAATAAAAGCATAAAAAAAGTTTCAACTTAAAAAACTCAACAATTACTCTATAAAAACCATTAAGAATAAAAGTTCCTAGTTTAAAAACCCAACAATTTAACTTTAAAAAGCATTAAAAAAATTCAAGTTAAAAAATTCAACAATTTCTCAATAAAAATGATAAAATAAGATCCAAGTCCAAAAAAATCATTACATTTTTACTATAAAAAAAATAAAAAATGTTCCAAGTGAAAAAGTTGAACAATTTCACTATAAAAACCATAAAAAAATGTTCAAGGTTAAAAAACTCAACAATTTCACTATCAAAACCACACAAAAAATGATCCAAGTTAAAAACAACTCAATAATTTCAGTATAAAAACCATAAAAAAAATCTAAGTTAAAGAATTCAACAATTTCTGAATAAAAATGATAAAAAAGTTCAAAGTTAAAAAAACTCAACAATTTCTCTGATAAAAGCATTAAAAAGAAGTTTCAGGTTAATAAACTCAATATTTCACTATAAAAACCACACAAAAAATGATCTAAATTAAAAACAACTCAACAATTTCATTAGAAAAACAATAAAAAAAGTTCCAAGTTAAAAAAATCTACAATTTCTCAATAAAAAATGATAAACAAAAAACAGGTTCCATGATAAAAAAAAAAAACTCAACACTTTCACTAATAAAAGCATAAAAAAAGTTTCAAGTTAAAAAACTCAACAATTACTCTATAAAAAACATTAAGAATAAAAGTTCCTAGCTTAAAACCCAACTATTTAACTTTAAAAAGCATAAAAAATTCAAGTTAAAAAATTCAACAATTTCTCAATAAAAATGATAAAATAAGATCCAAGTCTAAAAAAAACTTTACATTTTTACTAGAAAAAAAATAAAAAATGTTACAAGTGAAAAAATTGAACAATTTCACTATAAAAAACATAAAAAATGTTCAAGGTTAAAAAACTCAACAATTTTACTATAAAAACCACACAAAAATGATCCAAGTTAAAAACAACTCAATAATTTCATTATATAAACCATAAAAAAAATCCAAGTTAAAGAATTCAACAATTTCTGAATAAAAATGATAAAAAAAATTCAAAGTTAAAAAAACTCAACACTTTCACTAATAAAAGCATAAAAAAGAAGTTCCAGGTTAATAAACTCAACAATTTTCACTATAAAAACCACAAAAAATGATCTAAGGTAAAAACAACTCAACAATTTCATTAGAAAAACAATAAAAAAAGTTCCAATTAATAAAATCTACAATTTCTCAATAAAAATGATAAAAAAAAAAAACAGGTTCCATGATAAAACAAAACTCAACACTTTCACTAATAAAAGCATAAAAAAAGTTTCAACTTAAAAAACTCAACAATTACTATATAAAAACCATTAAGAATAAAAGTTCCTAGTTTAAAAACCCAACAATTTAACTTTAAAAAGCATTAAAAAAATTCAAGTTAAAAAATTCAACAATTTCTCAAAAAAAATGATAAAATAAGATCCAAGTACAAAAAAATCATTACATTTTTACTATAAAAAAAATAAAAAATGTTCCAAGTGAAAAAGTTGAACAATTTCACTATAAAAACCATAAAAAAATGTTCAAGGTTAAAAAACTCAACAATTTCACTATCAAAACCACACAAAAAATGATCCAAGTTAAAAACAACTCAATAATTTCATAATAAAAACCATAAAAAAAATCCAAGTTAAAGAATTCAACAATTTCTGAATAAAAATGATAAAAAAGTTCAAAGTTAAAAAAACTCAACACTTTCTCTAATAAAAGCATTAAAAAGAAGTTTCAGGTTAATAAACTCAATATTTCACTATAAAAACCACACAAAAAATGATCTAAGTTAAAAACAACTCAACAATTTCATTAGAAAAACAATAAAAAAAGTTCCAAGTTAAAAAAATCTACAATTTCTCAATAAAAAATGATAAACAAAAAACAGGTTCCATGATAAAAAAAACTCAACACTTTCACTAATAAAAGCATAAAAAAAGTTTCAAGTTAAAAAACTCAACAATTACTCTATAAAAACCATTAAGAATAAAAGTTCCTAGCTTAAAACCCAACTATTTAACTTTAAAAAGCATAAAAAAATTCAAGTTAAAAAATTCAACAATTTCTCAATAAAAATGATAAAATAAGATCCAAGTCTAAAAAAAACTTTACATTTTTACTAGAAAAAAAATTAAAAATGTTCCAAGTGAAAAAATTGAACAATTTCACTATAAAAAACATAAAAAATGTTCAAGGTTAAAAAACTCAACAATTTTACTATAAAAACCACACAAAAATGATCCAAGTTAAAAACAACTCAATAATTTCATTATATAAACCATAAAAAAAATCCAAGTTAAAGAATTCAACAATTTCTGAATAAAAATGATAAAAAAAATTCAAAGTTAAAAAAACTCAACACTTTCACTAATAAAAGCATAAAAAAGAAGTTCCAGGTTAATAAACTCAACAATCTCACTATAAAAACCACAAAAAAAAATGATCTAAGGTAAAAACAACTCAACAATTTCATTAGAAAAACAATAAATAAAGTTCCAAGTTAATTAAATCTACAATTTCTCAATAAAAATGATAAAAAAAAAATTTCCATGATAAAACAAAACTCAACACTTTCACTAATAAAAGCATAAAAAAAGTTTCAACTTAAAAAACTCAACAATTACTCTATAAAAACCATTAAGAATAAAAGTTCCTAGTTTAAAAACCCAACAATTTAACTTTAAAAAGCATTAAAAAAATTCAAGTTAAAAAATTCAACAATTTCTCAATAAAAATGATAAAATAAGATCCAAGTCCAAAAAAATCATTACATTTTTACTATAAAAAAAATAAAAAATGTTCCAAGTGAAAAAGTTGAACAATTTCACTATAAAAACCATAAAAAAATGTTCAAGGTTAAAAAACTCAACAATTTCACTATCAAAACCACACAAAAAATGATCCAAGTTAAAAACAACTCAATAATTTCAGTATAAAAACCATAAAAAAAATCTAAGTTAAAGAATTCAACAATTTCTGAATAAAAATGATAAAAAAGTTCAAAGTTAAAAAAACTCAACAATTTCTCTGATAAAAGCATTAAAAAGAAGTTTCAGGTTAATAAACTCAATATTTCACTATAAAAACCACACAAAAAATGATCTAAATTAAAAACAACTCAACAATTTCATTAGAAAAACAATAAAAAAAGTTCCAAGTTAAAAAAATCTACAATTTCTCAATAAAAAATGATAAACAAAAAACAGGTTCCATGATAAAAAAAAAAAAACTCAACACTTTCACTAATAAAAGCATAAAAAAAGTTTCAAGTTAAAAAACTCAACAATTACTCTATAAAAAACATTAAGAATAAAAGTTCCTAGCTTAAAACCCAACTATTTAACTTTAAAAAGCATAAAAAATTCAAGTTAAAAAATTCAACAATTTCTCAATAAAAATGATAAAATAAGATCCAAGTCTAAAAAAAACTTTACATTTTTACTAGAAAAAAAATAAAAAATGTTACAAGTGAAAAAATTGAACAATTTCACTATAAAAAACATAAAAAATGTTCAAGGTTAAAAAACTCAACAATTTTACTATAAAAACCACACAAAAATGATCCAAGTTAAAAACAACTCAATAATTTCATTATATAAACCATAAAAAAAATCCAAGTTAAAGAATTCAACAATTTCTGAATAAAAATGATAAAAAAAATTCAAAGTTAAAAAAACTCAACACTTTCACTAATAAAAGCATAAAAAAGAAGTTCCAGGTTAATAAACTCAACAATTTTCACTATAAAAACCACAAAAAATGATCTAAGGTAAAAACAACTCAACAATTTCATTAGAAAAACAATAAAAAAAGTTCCAATTAATAAAATCTACAATTTCTCAATAAAAATGATAAAAAAAAAAAACAGGTTCCATGATAAAACAAAACTCAACACTTTCACTAATAAAAGCATAAAAAAAGTTTCAACTTAAAAAACTCAACAATTACTATATAAAAACCATTAAGAATAAAAGTTCCTAGTTTAAAAACCCAACAATTTAACTTTAAAAAGCATTAAAAAAATTCAAGTTAAAAAATTCAACAATTTCTCAAAAAAAATGATAAAATAAGATCCAAGTACAAAAAAATCATTACATTTTTACTATAAAAAAAATAAAAAATGTTCCAAGTGAAAAAGTTGAACAATTTCACTATAAAAACCATAAAAAAATGTTCAAGGTTAAAAAACTCAACAATTTCACTATCAAAACCACACAAAAAATGATCCAAGTTAAAAACAACTCAATAATTTCATAATAAAAACCATAAAAAAAATCCAAGTTAAAGAATTCAACAATTTCTGAATAAAAATGATAAAAAAGTTCAAAGTTAAAAAAACTCAACACTTTCTCTAATAAAAGCATTAAAAAGAAGTTTCAGGTTAATAAACTCAATATTTCACTATAAAAACCACACAAAAAATGATCTAAGTTAAAAACAACTCAACAATTTCATTAGAAAAACAATAAAAAAAGTTCCAAGTTAAAAAAATCTACAATTTCTCAATAAAAAATGATAAACAAAAAACAGGTTCCATGATAAAAAAAACTCAACACTTTCACTAATAAAAGCATAAAAAAAGTTTCAAGTTAAAAAACTCAACAATTACTCTATAAAAACCATTAAGAATAAAAGTTCCTAGCTTAAAACCCAACTATTTAACTTTAAAAAGCATAAAAAAATTCAAGTTAAAAAATTCAACAATTTCTCAATAAAAATGATAAAATAAGATCCAAGTCTAAAAAAAACTTTACATTTTTACTAGAAAAAAAATTAAAAATGTTCCAAGTGAAAAAATTGAACAATTTCACTATAAAAAACATAAAAAATGTTCAAGGTTAAAAAACTCAACAATTTTACTATAAAAACCACACAAAAATGATCCAAGTTAAAAACAACTCAATAATTTCATTATATAAACCATAAAAAAAATCCAAGTTAAAGAATTCAACAATTTCTGAATAAAAATGATAAAAAAAATTCAAAGTTAAAAAAACTCAACACTTTCACTAATAAAAGCATAAAAAAGAAGTTCCAGGTTAATAAACTCAACAATCTCACTATAAAAACCACAAAAAAAAATGATCTAAGGTAAAAACAACTCAACAATTTCATTAGAAAAACAATAAATAAAGTTCCAAGTTAATTAAATCTACAATTTCTCAATAAAAATGAAAAAAAAAAAATTTCCATGATAAAACAAAACTCAACACTTTCACTAATAAAAGCATAAAAAAAGTTTCAACTTAAAAAACTCAACAATTACTCTATAAAAACCATTAAGAATAAAAGTTCCTAGTTTAAAAACCCAACAATTTAACTTTAAAAAGCATTAAAAAAATTCAAGTTAAAAAATTCAACAATTTCTCAATAAAAATGATAAAATAAGATCCAAGTCCAAAAAAATCATTACATTTTTACTATAAAAAAAATAAAAAATGTTCCAAGTGAAAAAGTTGAACAATTTCACTATAAAAACCATAAAAAAATGTTCAACGTTAAAAAACTCAACAATTTCACTATCAAAACCACACAAAAAATGATCCAAGTTAAAAACAACTCAATAATTTCAGTATAAAAACCATAAAAAAAATCTAAGTTAAAGAATTCAACAATTTCTGAATAAAAATGATAAAAAAGTTCAAAGTTAAAAAAACTCAACAATTTCTCTGATAAAAGCATTAAAAAGAAGTTTCAGGTTAATAAACTCAATATTTCACTATAAAAACCACACAAAAAATGATCTAAATTAAAAACAACTCAACAATTTCATTAGAAAAACAATAAAAAAAGTTCCAAGTTAAAAAAATCTACAATTTCTCAATAAAAAATGATAAACAAAAAACAGGTTCCATGATAAAAAAAAAAAAACTCAACACTTTCACTAATAAAAGCATAAAAAAAGTTTCAAGTTAAAAATCTCAACAATTACTCTATAAAAAACATTAAGAATAAAAGTTCCTAGCTTAAAACCCAACAATTTAACTTTAAAAAGCCTAAAAAAATTCAAGTTAAAAAATTCAACAATTTCTCAATAAAAATGATAAAATAAGATCCAAGTCTAAAAAAAACTTTACATTTTTACTAGAAAAAAAATAAAAAATGTTACAAGTGAAAAAATTGAACAATTTCACTATAAAAAACATAAAAAATGTTCAAGGTTAAAAAACTCAACAATTTTACTATAAAAACCACACAAAAATGATCCAAGTTAAAAACAACTCAATAATTTCATTATATAAACCATAAAAAAAATCCAAGTTAAAGAATTCAACAATTTCTGAATAAAAATGATAAAAAAAATTCAAAGTTAAAAAAACTCAACAGTTTCACTAATAAAAGCATAAAAAAGAAGTTCCAGGTTAATAAACTCAACACTTTTCACTATAAAAACCACAAAAAATGATCTAAGGTAAAAACAACTCAACAATTTCATTAGAAAAACAATAAAAAAAGTTCCAATTAATAAAATCTACAATTTCTCAATAAAAATGATAAAAAAAAAAACAGGTTCCATGATAAAACAAAACTCAACACTTTCACTAATAAAAGCATAAAAAAAGTTTCAACTTAAAAAACTCAACAATTACTCCATAAAAACCATTAAGAATAAAAGTTCCTAGTTTAAAAACCCAACAATTTAACTTTAAAAAGCATTAAAAAAATTCAAGTTAAAAAATTCAACAATTTCTCAATAAAAATGATAAAATAAGATCCAAGTACAAAAAAATCATTACATTTTTACTATAAAAAAAATAAAAAATGTTCCAAGTGAAAAAGTTGAACAATTTCACTATAAAAACCATAAAAAAATGTTCAAGGTTAAAAAACTCAACAATTTCACTATCAAAACCACACAAAAAATGATCCAAGTTAAAAACAACTCAATAATTTCATAATAAAAACCATAAAAAAAATCCAAGTTAAAGAATTCAACAATTTCTGAATAAAAATGATAAAAAAGTTCAAAGTTAAAAAAACTCAACACTTTCTCTAATAAAAGCATTAAAAAGAAGTTTCAGGTTAATAAACTCAATATTTCACTATAAAAACCACACAAAAAATGATCTAAGTTAAAAACAACTCAACAATTTCATTAGAAAAACAATAAAAAAAGTTCCAAGTTAAAAAAATCTACAATTTCTCAATAAAAAATGATAAACAAAAAACAGGTTCCATGATAAAAAAAACTCAACACTTTCACTAATAAAAGCATAAAAAAAGTTTCAAGTTAAAAAACTCAACAATTACTCTATAAAAACCATTAAGAATAAAAGTTCCTAGCTTAAAACCCAACTATTTAACTTTAAAAAGCATAAAAAATTCAAGTTAAAAAATTCAACAATTTCTCAATAAAAATGATAAAATAAGATCCAAGTCTAAAAAAAACTTTACATTTTTACTAGAAAAAAAATTAAAAATGTTCCAAGTGAAAAAATTGAACAATTTCACTATAAAAAACATAAAAAATGTTCAAGGTTAAAAAACTCAACAATTTTACTATAAAAACCACACAAAAATGATCCAAGTTAAAAACAACTCAATAATTTCATTATATAAACCATAAAAAAAATCCAAGTTAAAGAATTCAACAATTTCTGAATAAAAATGATAAAAAAAATTCAAAGTTAAAAAAACTCAACAGTTTCACTAATAAAAGCATAAAAAAGAAGTTCCAGGTTAATAAACTCAACAATTTTCACTATAAAAACCACAAAAAATGATCTAAGGTAAAAACAACTCAACAATTTCATTAGAAAAACAATAAAAAAAGTTCCAATTAATAAAATCTACAATTTCTCAATAAAAATGATAAAAAAAAAAAACAGGTTCCATGATAAAACAAAACTCAACACTTTCACTAATAAAAGCATAAAAAAAGTTTCAACTTAAAAAACTCAACAATTACTCTATAAAAACCATTAAGAATAAAAGTTCCTAGTTTAAAAACCCAACAATTTAACTTTAAAAAGCATTAAAAAAATTCAAGTTAAAAAATTCAACAATTTCTCAAAAAAAATGTTAAAATAAGATCCAAGTACAAAAAAATCATTACATTTTTACTATAAAAAAAATAAAAAATGTTCCAAGTGAAAAAGTTGAACAATTTCACTATAAAAACCATAAAAAAATGTTCAAGGTTAAAAAACTCAACAATTTCACTATCAAAACCACACAAAAAATGATCCAAGTTAAAAACAACTCAATAATTTCATAATAAAAACCATAAAAAAAATCCAAGTTAAAGAATTCAACAATTTCTGAATAAAAATGATAAAAAAGTTCAAAGTTAAAAAAACTCAACACTTTCTCTAATAAAAGCATTAAAAAGAAGTTTCAGGTTAATAAACTCAATATTTCACTATAAAAACCACACAAAAAATGATCTAAGTTAAAAACAACTCAACAATTTCATTAGAAAAACAATAAAAAAAGTTCCAAGTTAAAAAAATCTACAATTTCTCAATAAAAAATGATAAACAAAAAACAGGTTCCATGATAAAAAAAACTCAACACTTTCACTAATAAAAGCATAAAAAAAGTTTCAAGTTAAAAAACTCAACAATTACTCTATAAAAACCATTAAGAATAAAAGTTCCTAGCTTAAAACCCAACTATTTAACTTTAAAAAGCATAAAAAAATTCAAGTTAAAAAATTCAACAATTTCTCAATAAAAATGATAAAATAAGATCCAAGTCTAAAAAAAACTTTACATTTTTACTAGAAAAAAAATTAAAAATGTTCCAAGTGAAAAAATTGAACAATTTCACTATAAAAAACATAAAAAATGTTCAAGGTTAAAAAACTCAACAATTTTACTATAAAAACCACACAAAAATGATCCAAGTTAAAAACAACTCAATAATTTCATTATATAAACCATAAAAAAAATCCAAGTTAAAGAATTCAACAATTTCTGAATAAAAATGATAAAAAAAATTCAAAGTTAAAAAAACTCAACACTTTCACTAATAAAAGCATAAAAAAGAAGTTCCAGGTTAATAAACTCAACAATCTCACTATAAAAACCACAAAAAAAAATGATCTAAGGTAAAAACAACTCAACAATTTCATTAGAAAAACAATAAATAAAGTTCCAAGTTAATTAAATCTACAATTTCTCAATAAAAATGATAAAAAAAAAATTTCCATGATAAAACAAAACTCAACACTTTCACTAATAAAAGCATAAAAAAAGTTTCAACTTAAAAAACTCAACAATTACTCTATAAAAACCATTAAGAATAAAAGTTCCTAGTTTAAAAACCCAACAATTTAACTTTAAAAAGCATTAAAAAAATTCAAGTTAAAAAATTCAACAATTTCTCAATAAAAATGATAAAATAAGATCCAAGTCCAAAAAAATCATTACATTTTTACTATAAAAAAAATAAAAAATGTTCCAAGTGAAAAAGTTGAACAATTTCACTATAAAAACCATAAAAAAATGTTCAACGTTAAAAAACTCAACAATTTCACTATCAAAACCACACAAAAAATGATCCAAGTTAAAAACAACTCAATAATTTCAGTATAAAAACCATAAAAAAAATCTAAGTTAAAGAATTCAACAATTTCTGAATAAAAATGATAAAAAAGTTCAAAGTTAAAAAAACTCAACAATTTCTCTGATAAAAGCATTAAAAAGAAGTTTCAGGTTAATAAACTCAATATTTCACTATAAAAACCACACAAAAAATGATCTAAATTAAAAACAACTCAACAATTTCATTAGAAAAACAATAAAAAAAGTTCCAAGTTAAAAAAATCTACAATTTCTCAATAAAAAATGATAAACAAAAAACAGGTTCCATGATAAAAAAAAAAAACTCAACACTTTCACTAATAAAAGCATAAAAAAAGTTTCAAGTTAAAAATCTCAACAATTACTCTATAAAAAACATTAAGAATAAAAGTTCCTAGCTTAAAACCCAACAATTTAACTTTAAAAAGCCTAAAAAAATTCAAGTTAAAAAATTCAACAATTTCTCAATAAAAATGATAAAATAAGATCCAAGTCTAAAAAAAACTTTACATTTTTACTAGAAAAAAAATAAAAAATGTTACAAGTGAAAAAATTGAACAATTTCACTATAAAAAACATAAAAAATGTTCAAGGTTAAAAAACTCAACAATTTTACTATAAAAACCACACAAAAATGATCCAAGTTAAAAACAACTCAATAATTTCATTATATAAACCATAAAAAAAATCCAAGTTAAAGAATTCAACAATTTCTGAATAAAAATGATAAAAAAAATTCAAAGTTAAAAAAACTCAACAGTTTCACTAATAAAAGCATAAAAAAGAAGTTCCAGGTTAATAAACTCAACACTTTTCACTATAAAAACCACAAAAAATGATCTAAGGTAAAAACAACTCAACAATTTCATTAGAAAAACAATAAAAAAAGTTCCAAGTTAAAAAAATCTACAATTTCACAATAAAAATGATTAAAAAAACAGGTTCCATGATAAAAAAAAACTCAACACTTTCACTAATAAAAGCATAAAAAAAGTTTCAACTTAAAAAACTCAACAATTACTCTATAAAAACCATTAAGAATAAAAGTTCCTAGTTTAAAAACCCAACAATTTAACTTTAAAAAGCATTAAAAAAATTCAAGTTAAAAAATTCAACAATTTCTCAAAAAAAATGATAAAATAAGATCCAAGTACAAAAAAATCATTACATTTTTACTATAAAAAAAATAAAAAATGTTCCAAGTGAAAAAGTTGAACAATTTCACTATAAAAACCATAAAAAAATGTTCAAGGTTAAAAAACTCAACAATTTCACTATCAAAACCACACAAAAAATGATCCAAGTTAAAAACAACTCAATAATTTCATAATAAAAACCATAAAAAAAATCCAAGTTAAAGAATTCAACAATTTCTGAATAAAAATGATAAAAAAGTTCAAAGTTAAAAAAACTCAACACTTTCTCTAATAAAAGCATTAAAAAGAAGTTTCAGGTTAATAAACTCAATATTTCACTATAAAAACCACACAAAAAATGATCTAAGTTAAAAACAACTCAACAATTTCATTAGAAAAACAATAAAAAAAGTTCCAAGTTAAAAAAATCTACAATTTCTCAATAAAAAATGATAAACAAAAAACAGGTTCCATGATAAAAAAAACTCAACACTTTCACTAATAAAAGCATAAAAAAAGTTTCAAGTTAAAAAACTCAACAATTACTCTATAAAAACCATTAAGAATAAAAGTTCCTAGCTTAAAACCCAACTATTTAACTTTAAAAAGCATAAAAAAATTCAAGTTAAAAAATTCAACAATTTCTCAATAAAAATGATAAAATAAGATCCAAGTCTAAAAAAAACTTTACATTTTTACTAGAAAAAAAATTAAAAATGTTCCAAGTGAAAAAATTGAACAATTTCACTATAAAAAACATAA
This sequence comes from Lathyrus aphaca, assembly GCA_963966055.1. Lineage (NCBI taxonomy): Eukaryota > Viridiplantae > Streptophyta > Magnoliopsida > Fabales > Fabaceae > Lathyrus > Lathyrus aphaca. Next base: position 407,600,765 of record OZ014520.1, read on the forward strand.
AAAATGTTCAAGGTTAAAAAACTCAACAATTTTACTATAAAAACCACACAAAAATGATCCAAGTTAAAAACAACTCAATAATTTCATTATATAAACCATAAAAAAAATCCAAGTTAAAGAATTCAACAATTTCTGAATAAAAATGATAAAAAAAATTCAAAGTTAAAAAAACTCAACACTTTCACTAATAAAAGCATAAAAAAGAAGTTCCAGGTTAATAAACTCAACAATCTCACTATAAAAACCACAAAAAAAAAATGATCTAAGGTAAAAACAACTCAACAATTTCATTAGAAAAACAATAAATAAAGTTCCAAGTTAATTAAATCTACAATTTCTCAATAAAAATGATAAAAAAAAAATTTCCATGATAAAACAAAACTCAACACTTTCACTAATAAAAGCATAAAAAAAGTTTCAACTTAAAAAACTCAACAATTACTCTATAAAAACCATTAAGAATAAAAGTCCCTAGTTTAAAAACCCAACAATTTAACTTTAAAAAGCATTAAAAAAATTCAAGTTAAAAAATTCAACAATTTCTCAATAAAAATGATAAAATAAGATCCAAGTCCAAAAAAATCATTACATTTTTACTAGAAAAAAAATAAAAAATGTTCCAAGTGAAAAAGTTGAACAATTTCACTATAAAAACCATAAAAAAAATGTTCAAGGTTAAAAAACTCAACAATTTCACTATCAAAACCACACAAAAAATGATCCAAGTTAAAAACAACTCAATAATTTCAGTATAAAAACCATAAAAAAAATCTAAGTTAAAGAATTCAACAATTTCTGAATAAAAATGATAAAAAAGTTCAAAGTTAAAAAAACTCAACACTTTCTCTAATAAAAGCATTAAAAAGAAGTTTCAGGTTAATAAACTCAATATTTCACTATAAAAACCACACAAAAAATGATCTAAGTTAAAAACAACTCAACAATTTCATTAGAAAAACAATAAAAAAAGTTCCAAGTTAAAAAAATCTACAATTTCTCAATAAAAAATGATAAACAAAAAACAGGTTCCATGATAAAAAAAACTCAACACTTTCACTAATAAAAGCATAAAAAAAGTTTCAAGTTAAAAAACTCAACAATTACTCTATAAAAACCATTAAGAATAAAAGTTCCTAGCTTAAAACCCAACTATTTAACTTTAAAAAGCATAAAAAAATTCAAGTTAAAAAATTCAACAATTTCTCAATAAAAATGATAAAATAAGATCCAAGTCTAAAAAAAACTTTACATTTTTACTAGAAAAAAAATTAAAAATGTTCCAAGTGAAAAAATTGAACAATTTCACTATAAAAAACATAAAAAATGTTCAAGGTTAAAAAACTCAACAATTTTACTATAAAAACCACACAAAAATGATCCAAGTTAAAAACAACTCAATAATTTCATTATATAAACCATAAAAAAAATCCAAGTTAAAGAATTCAACAATTTCTGAATAAAAATGATAAAAAAAATTCAAAGTTAAAAAAACTCAACACTTTCACTAATAAAAGCATAAAAAAGAAGTTCCAGGTTAATAAACTCAACAATCTCACTATAAAAACCACAAAAAAAAAATTATCTAAGGTAAAAACAACTCAACAATTTCATTAGAAAAACAATAAATAAAGTTCCAAGTTAATTAAATCTACAATTTCTCAATAAAAATGATAAAAAAAAAATTTCCATGATAAAACAAAACTCAACACTTTCACTAATAAAAGCATAAAAAAAGTTTCAACTTAAAAAACTCAACAATTACTCTATAAAAACCATTAAGAATAAAAGTCCCTAGTTTAAAAACCCAACAATTTAACTTTAAAAAGCATTAAAAAAATTCAAGTTAAAAAATTCAACAATTTCTCAATAAAAATGATAAAATAAGATCCAAGTCCAAAAAAATCATTACATTTTTACTAGAAAAAAAATAAAAAATGTTCCAAGTGAAAAAGTTGAACAATTTCACTATAAAAACCATAAAAAAAATGTTCAAGGTTAAAAAACTCAACAATTTCACTATCAAAACCACACAAAAAATGATCCAAGTTAAAAACAACTCAATAATTTCAGTATAAAAACCATAAAAAAAATCTAAGTTAAAGAATTCAACAATTTCTGAATAAAAATGATAAAAAAGTTCAAAGTTAAAAAAACTCAACACTTTCTCTAATAAAAGCATTAAAAAGAAGTTTCAGGTTAATAAACTCAATATTTCACTATAAAAACCACACAAAAAATGATCTAAGTTAAAAACAACTCAACAATTTCATTAGAAAAACAATAAAAAAAGTTCCAAGTTAAAAAAATCTACAATTTCTCAATAAAAAATGATAAACAAAAAACAGGTTCCATGATAAAAAAAACTCAACACTTTCACTAATAAAAGCATAAAAAAAGTTTCAAGTTAAAAAACTCAACAATTACTCTATAAAAACCATTAAGAATAAAAGTTCCTAGCTTAAAACCCAACTATTTAACTTTAAAAAGCATAAAAAAATTCAAGTTAAAAAATTCAACAATTTCTCAATAAAAATGATAAAATAAGATCCAAGTCTAAAAAAAACTTTACATTTTTACTAGAAAAAAAATTAAAAATGTTCCAAGTGAAAAAATTGAACAATTTCACTATAAAAAACATAAAAAATGTTCAAGGTTAAAAAACTCAACAATTTTACTATAAAAACCACACAAAAATGATCCAAGTTAAAAACAACTCAATAATTTCATTATATAAACCATAAAAAAAATCCAAGTTAAAGAATTCAACAATTTCTGAATAAAAATGATAAAAAAAATTCAAAGTTAAAAAAACTCAACACTTTCACTAATAAAAGCATAAAAAAGAAGTTCCAGGTTAATAAACTCAACAATCTCACTATAAAAACCACAAAAAAAAAATTATCTAAGGTAAAAACAACTCAACAATTTCATTAGAAAAACAATAAATAAAGTTCCAAGTTAATTAAATCTACAATTTCTCAATAAAAATGATAAAAAAAAAATTTCCATGATAAAACAAAACTCAACACTTTCACTAATAAAAGCATAAAAAAAGTTTCAACTTAAAAAACTCAACAATTACTCTATAAAAACCATTAAGAATAAAAGTCCCTAGTTTAAAAACCCAACAATTTAACTTTAAAAAGCATTAAAAAAATTCAAGTTAAAAAATTCAAGAATTTCTCAATAAAAATGATAAAATAAGATCCAAGTCCAAAAAAATCATTACATTTTTACTAGAAAAAAAATAAAAAATGTTCCAAGTGAAAAAGTTGAACAATTTCACTATAAAAACCATAAAAAAATGTTCAAGGTTAAAAAACTCAACAATTTCACTATCAAAACCACACAAAAAATGATCCAAGTTAAAAACAACTCAATAATTTCAGTATAAAAACCATAAAAAAAATCTAAGTTAAAGAATTCAACAATTTCTGAATAAAAATGATAAAAAAGTTCAAAGTTAAAAAAACTCAACAATTTCTCTAATAAAAGCATTAAAAAGAAGTTTCAGGTTAATAAACTCAATATTTCACTATAAAAACCACACAAAAAATGATCTAAATTAAAAACAACTCAACAATTTCATTAGAAAAACAATAAAAAAAGTTCCAAGTTAAAAAAATCTACAATTTCTCAATAAAAAATGATAAACAAAAAACAGGTTCCATGATAAAAAAAAAACTCAACACTTTCACTAATAAAAGCATAAAAAAAGTTTCAAGTTAAAAAACTCAACAATTACTCTATAAAAAACATTAAGAATAAAAGTTCCTAGCTTAAAACCCAACAATTTAACTTTAAAAAGCCTAAAAAAATTCAAGTTAAAAAATTCAACAATTTCTCAATAAAAATGATAAAATAAGATCCAAGTCTAAAAAAAACTTTACATTTTTACTAGAAAAAAAATAAAAAATGTTACAAGTGAAAAAATTGAACAATTTCACTATAAAAAACATAAAAAATGTTCAAGGTTAAAAAACTCAACAATTTTACTATAAAAACCACACAAAAATGATCCAAGTTAAAAACAACTCAATAATTTCATTATATAAACCATAAAAAAAATCCAAGTTAAAGAATTCAACAATTTCTGAATAAAAATGATAAAAAAAATTCAAAGTTAAAAAAACTCAACAGTTTCACTAATAAAAGCATAAAAAAGAAGTTCCAGGTTAATAAACTCAACAATTTTCACTATAAAAACCACAAAAAATGATCTAAGGTAAAAACAACTCAACAATTTCATTAGAAAAACAATAAAAAAAGTTCCAATTAATAAAATCTACAATTTCTCAATAAAAATGATAAAAAAAAAACAGGTTCCATGATAAAACAAAACTCAACACTTTCACTAATAAAAGCATAAAAAAAGTTTCAACTTAAAAAACTCAACAATTACTCTATAAAAACCATTAAGAATAAAAGTTCCTAGTTTAAAAACCCAACAATTTAACTTTAAAAAGCATTAAAAAAATTCAAGTTAAAAAATTCAACAATTTCTCAATAAAAATGATAAAATAAGATCCAAGTACAAAAAAATCATTACATTTTTACTATAAAAAAAATAAAAAATGTTCCAAGTGAAAAAGTTGAACAATTTCACTATAAAAACCATAAAAAAATGTTCAAGGTTAAAAAACTCAACAATTTCACTATCAAAACCACACAAAAAATGATCCAAGTTAAAAACAACTCAATAATTTCATAATAAAAACCATAAAAAAAATCCAAGTTAAAGAATTCAACAATTTCTGAATAAAAATGATAAAAAAGTTCAAAGTTAAAAAAACTCAACACTTTCTCTAATAAAAGCATTAAAAAGAAGTTTCAGGTTAATAAACTCAATATTTCACTATAAAAACCACACAAAAAATGATCTAAGTTAAAAACAACTCAACAATTTCATTAGAAAAACAATAAAAAAAGTTCCAAGTTAAAAAAATCTACAATTTCTCAATAAAAAATGATAAACAAAAAACAGGTTCCATGATAAAAAAAACTCAACACTTTCACTAATAAAAGCATAAAAAAAGTTTCAAGTTAAAAAACTCAACAATTACTCTATAAAAACCATTAAGAATAAAAGTTCCTAGCTTAAAACCCAACTATTTAACTTTAAAAAGCATAAAAAAATTCAAGTTAAAAAATTCAACAATTTCTCAATAAAAATGATAAAATAAGATCCAAGTCTAAAAAAAACTTTACATTTTTACTAGAAAAAAAATTAAAAATGTTCCAAGTGAAAAAATTGAACAATTTCACTATAAAAAACATAAAAAATGTTCAAGGTTAAAAAACTCAACAATTTTACTATAAAAACCACACAAAAATGATCCAAGTTAAAAACAACTCAATAATTTCATTATATAAACCATAAAAAAAATCCAAGTTAAAGAATTCAACAATTTATGAATAAAAATGATAAAAAAAATTCAAAGTTAAAAAAACTCAACACTTTCACTAATAAAAGCATAAAAAAGAAGTTCCAGGTTAATAAACTCAACAATCTCACTATAAAAACCACAAAAAAAAATGATCTAAGGTAAAAACAACTCAACAATTTCATTAGAAAAACAATAAATAAAGTTCCAAGTTAATTAAATCTACAATTTCTCAATAAAAATGATAAAAAAAAAATTTCCATGATAAAACAAAACTCAACACTTTCACTAATAAAAGCATAAAAAAAGTTTCAACTTAAAAAACTCAACAATTACTCTATAAAAACCATTAAGAATAAAAGTCCCTAGTTTAAAAACCCAACAATTTAACTTTAAAAAGCATTAAAAAAATTCAAGTTAAAAAATTCAACAATTTCTCAATAAAAATGATAAAATAAGATCCAAGTCCAAAAAAATCATTACATTTTTACTAGAAAAAAAATAAAAAATGTTCCAAGTGAAAAAGTTGAACAATTTCACTATAAAAACCATAAAAAAAATGTTCAAGGTTAAAAAACTCAACAATTTCACTATCAAAACCACACAAAAAATGATCCAAGTTAAAAACAACTCAATAATTTCAGTATAAAAACCATAAAAAAAATCTAAGTTAAAGAATTCAACAATTTCTGAATAAAAATGATAAAAAAGTTCAAAGTTAAAAAAACTCAACACTTTCTCTAATAAAAGCATTAAAAAGAAGTTTCAGGTTAATAAACTCAATATTTCACTATAAAAACCACACAAAAAATGATCTAAGTTAAAAACAACTCAACAATTTCATTAGAAAAACAATAAAAAAAGTTCCAAGTTAAAAAAATCTACAATTTCTCAATAAAAAATGATAAACAAAAAACAGGTTCCATGATAAAAAAAACTCAACACTTTCACTAATAAAAGCATAAAAAAAGTTTCAAGTTAAAAAACTCAACAATTACTCTATAAAAACCATTAAGAATAAAAGTTCCTAGCTTAAAACCCAACTATTTAACTTTAAAAAGCATAAAAAAATTCAAGTTAAAAAATTCAACAATTTCTCAATAAAAATGATAAAATAAGATCCAAGTCTAAAAAAAACTTTACATTTTTACTAGAAAAAAAATTAAAAATGTTCCAAGTGAAAAAATTGAACAATTTCACTATAAAAAACATAAAAAATGTTCAAGGTTAAAAAACTCAACAATTTTACTATAAAAACCACACAAAAATGATCCAAGTTAAAAACAACTCAATAATTTCATTATATAAACCATAAAAAAAATCCAAGTTAAAGAATTCAACAATTTCTGAATAAAAATGATAAAAAAAATTCAAAGTTAAAAAAACTCAACACTTTCACTAATAAAAGCATAAAAAAGAAGTTCCAGGTTAATAAACTCAACAATCTCACTATAAAAACCACAAAAAAAAAATTATCTAAGGTAAAAACAACTCAACAATTTCATTAGAAAAACAATAAATAAAGTTCCAAGTTAATTAAATCTACAATTTCTCAATAAAAATGATAAAAAAAAAATTTCCATGATAAAACAAAACTCAACACTTTCACTAATAAAAGCATAAAAAAAGTTTCAACTTAAAAAACTCAACAATTACTCTATAAAAACCATTAAGAATAAAAGTCCCTAGTTTAAAAACCCAACAATTTAACTTTAAAAAGCATTAAAAAAATTCAAGTTAAAAAATTCAAGAATTTCTCAATAAAAATGATAAAATAAGATCCAAGTCCAAAAAAATCATTACATTTTTACTATAAAAAAAATAAAAAATGTTCCAAGTGAAAAAGTTGAACAATTTCACTATAAAAACCATAAAAAAATGTTCAAGGTTAAAAAACTCAACAATTTCACTATCAAAACCACACAAAAAATGATCCAAGTTAAAAACAACTCAATAATTTCAGTATAAAAACCATAAAAAAAATCTAAGTTAAAGAATTCAACAATTTCTGAATAAAAATGATAAAAAAGTTCAAAGTTAAAAAAACTCAACAATTTCTCTAATAAAAGCATTAAAAAGAAGTTTCAGGTTAATAAACTCAATATTTCACTATAAAAACCACACAAAAAATGATCTAAATTAAAAACAACTCAACAATTTCATTAGAAAAACAATAAAAAAAGTTCCAAGTTAAAAAAATCTACAATTTCTCAATAAAAAATGATAAACAAAAAACAGGTTCCATGATAAAAAAAAAACTCAACACTTTCACTAATAAAAGCATAAAAAAAGTTTCAAGTTAAAAAACTCAACAATTACTCTATAAAAAACATTAAGAATAAAAGTTCCTAGCTTAAAACCCAACAATTTAACTTTAAAAAGCCTAAAAAAATTCAAGTTAAAAAATTCAACAATTTCTCAATAAAAATGATAAAATAAGATCCAAGTCTAAAAAAAACTTTACATTTTTACTAGAAAAAAAATAAAAAATGTTACAAGTGAAAAAATTGAACAATTTCACTATAAAAAACATAAAAAATGTTCAAGGTTAAAAAACTCAACAATTTTACTATAAAAACCACACAAAAATGATCCAAGTTAAAAACAACTCAATAATTTCATTATATAAACCATAAAAAAAATCCAAGTTAAAGAATTCAACAATTTCTGAATAAAAATGATAAAAAAAATTCAAAGTTAAAAAAACTCAACAGTTTCACTAATAAAAGCATAAAAAAGAAGTTCCAGGTTAATAAACTCAACAATTTTCACTATAAAAACCACAAAAAATGATCTAAGGTAAAAACAACTCAACAATTTCATTAGAAAAACAATAAAAAAAGTTCCAATTAATAAAATCTACAATTTCTCAATAAAAATGATAAAAAAAAAAACAGGTTCCATGATAAAACAAAACTCAACACTTTCACTAATAAAAGCATAAAAAAAGTTTCAACTTAAAAAACTCAACAATTACTCTATAAAAACCATTAAGAATAAAAGTTCCTAGTTTAAAAACCCAACAATTTAACTTTAAAAAGCATTAAAAAAATTCAAGTTAAAAAATTCAACAATTTCTCAATAAAAATGATAAAATAAGATCCAATTACAAAAAAATCATTACATTTTTACTATAAAAAAAATAAAAAATGTTCCAAGTGAAAAAGTTGAACAATTTCACTATAAAAACCATAAAAAAATGTTCAAGGTTAAAAAACTCAACAATTTCACTATCAAAACCACACAAAAAATGATCCAAGTTAAAAACAACTCAATAATTTCATAATAAAAACCATAAAAAAAATCCAAGTTAAAGAATTCAACAATTTCTGAATAAAAATGATAAAAAAGTTCAAAGTTAAAAAAACTCAACACTTTCTCTAATAAAAGCATTAAAAAGAAGTTTCAGGTTAATAAACTCAATATTTCACTATAAAAACCACACAAAAAATGATCTAAGTTAAAAACAACTCAACAATTTCATTAGAAAAACAATAAAAAAAGTTCCAAGTTAAAAAAATCTACAATTTCTCAATAAAAAATGATAAACAAAAAACAGGTTCCATGATAAAAAAAACTCAACACTTTCACTAATAAAAGCATAAAAAAAGTTTCAAGTTAAAAAACTCAACAATTACTCTATAAAAACCATTAAGAATAAAAGTTCCTAGCTTAAAACCCAACTATTTAACTTTAAAAAGCATAAAAAAATTCAAGTTAAAAAATTCAACAATTTCTCAATAAAAATGATAAAATAAGATCCAAGTCTAAAAAAAACTTTACATTTTTACTAGAAAAAAAATTAAAAATGTTCCAAGTGAAAAAATTGAACAATTTCACTATAAAAAACATAAAAAATGTTCAAGGTTAAAAAACTCAACAATTTTACTATAAAAACCACACAAAAATGATCCAAGTTAAAAACAACTCAATAATTTCATTATATAAACCATAAAAAAAATCCAAGTTAAAGAATTCAACAATTTATGAATAAAAATGATAAAAAAAATTCAAAGTTAAAAAAACTCAACAGTTTCACTAATAAAAGCATAAAAAAGAAGTTCCAGGTTAATAAACTCAACAATTTTCACTATAAAAACCACAAAAAATGATCTAAGGTAAAAACAACTCAACAATTTCATTAGAAAAACAAATAAAAAAAGTTCCAATTAATAAAATCTACAATTTCTCAATAAAAATGATAAAAAAAAAAAAACAGGTTCCATGATAAAACAAAACTCAACACTTCACTAATAAAAGCATAAAAAAAGTTTCAACTTAAAAAACTCAACAATTACTCTATAAAAACCATTAAGAATAAAAGTTCCTAGTTTAAAAACCCAACAATTTAACTTTAAAAAGCATTAAAAAAATTCAAGTTAAAAAATTCAACAATTTCTCAATAAAAATGATAAAATAAGATCCAAGTACAAAAAAATCATTACATTTTTACTATAAAAAAAATAAAAAATGTTCCAAGTGAAAAAGTTGAACAATTTCACTATAAAAACCATAAAAAAATGTTCAAGGTTAAAAAACTCAACAATTTCACTATCAAAACCACACAAAAAATGATCCAAGTTAAAAACAACTCAATAATTTCATAATAAAAACCATAAAAAAAATCCAAGTTAAAGAATTCAACAATTTCTGAATAAAAATGATAAAAAAGTTCAAAGTTAAAAAAACTCAACACTTTCTCTAATAAAAGCATTAAAAAGAAGTTTCAGGTTAATAAACTCAATATTTCACTATAAAAACCACACAAAAAATGATCTAAGTTAAAAACAACTCAACAATTTCATTAGAAAAACAATAAAAAAAGTTCCAAGTTAAAAAAATCTACAATTTCTCAATAAAAAATGATAAACAAAAAACAGGTTCCATGATAAAAAAAACTCAACACTTTCACTAATAAAAGCATAAAAAAAGTTTCAAGTTAAAAAACTCAACAATTACTCTATAAAAACCATTAAGAATAAAAGTTCCTAGCTTAAAACCCAACTATTTAACTTTAAAAAGCATAAAAAAATTCAAGTTAAAAAATTCAACAATTTCTCAATAAAAATTATAAAATAAGATCCAAGTCTAAAAAAAACTTTACATTTTTACTAGAAAAAAAATTAAAAATGTTCCAAGTGAAAAAATTGAACAATTTCACTATAAAAAACATAAAAAATGTTCAAGGTTAAAAAACTCAACAATTTTACTATAAAAACCACACAAAAATGATCCAAGTTAAAAACAACTCAATAATTTCATTATATAAACCATAAAAAAAATCCAAGTTAAAGAATTCAACAATTTCTGAATAAAAATGATAAAAAAAATTCAAAGTTAAAAAAACTCAACACTTTCACTAATAAAAGCATAAAAAAGAAGTTCCAGGTTAATAAACTCAACAATCTCACTATAAAAACCACAAAAAAAAATGATCTAAGGTAAAAACAACTCAACAATTTCATTAGAAAAACAATAAATAAAGTTCCAAGTTAATTAAATCTACAATTTCTCAATAAAAATGATAAAAAAAAATTTCCATGATAAAACAAAACTCAACACTTTCACTAATAAAAGCATAAAAAAAGTTTCAACTTAAAAAACTCAACAATTACTCTATAAAAACCATTAAGAATAAAAGTTCCTAGTTTAAAAACCCAACAATTTAACTTTAAAAAGCATTAAAAAAATTCAAGTTAAAAAATTCAACAATTTCTCAATAAAAATGATAAAATAAGATCCAAGTCCAAAAAAATCATTACATTTTTACTAGAAAAAAAATAAAAAATGTTCCAAGTGAAAAAGTTGAACAATTTCACTATAAAAACCATAAAAAAATGTTCAAGGTTAAAAAACTCAACAATTTCACTATCAAAACCACACAAAAAATGATCCAAGTTAAAAACAACTCAATAATTTCAGTATAAAAACCATAAAAAAAATCTAAGTTAAAGAATTCAACAATTTCTGAATAAAAATGATAAAAAAGTTCAAAGTTAAAAAAACTCAACAATTTCTCTAATAAAAGCATTAAAAAGAAGTTTCAGGTTAATAAACTCAATATTTCACTATAAAAACCACACAAAAAATGATCTAAATTAAAAACAACTCAACAATTTCATTAGAAAAACAATAAAAAAAGTTCCAAGTTAAAAAAATCTACAATTTCTCAATAAAAAATGATAAACAAAAAACAGGTTCCATGATAAAAAAAAAACTCAACACTTTCACTAATAAAAGCATAAAAAAAGTTTCAAGTTAAAAAACTCAACAATTACTCTATAAAAAACATTAAGAATAAAAGTTCCTAGCTTAAAACCCAACAATTTAACTTTAAAAAGCCTAAAAAAATTCAAGTTAAAAAATTCAACAATTTCTCAATAAAAATGATAAAATAAGATCCAAGTCTAAAAAAAACTTTACATTTTTACTAGAAAAAAAATAAAAAATGTTACAAGTGAAAAAATTGAACAATTTCACTATAAAAAACATAAAAAATGTTCAAGGTTAAAAAACTCAACAATTTTACTATAAAAACCACACAAAAATGATCCAAGTTAAAAACAACTCAATAATTTCATTATATAAACCATAAAAAAAATCCAAGTTAAAGAATTCAACAATTTCTGAATAAAAATGATAAAAAAAATTCAAAGTTAAAAAAACTCAACACTTTCACTAATAAAAGCATAAAAAAGAAGTTCCAGGTTAATAAACTCAACAATCTCACTATAAAAACCACAAAAAAAAAATGATCTAAGGTAAAAACAACTCAACAATTTCATTAGAAAAACAATAAATAAAGTTCCAAGTTAATTAAATCTACAATTTCTCAATAAAAATGATAAAAAAAAAATTTCCATGATAAAACAAAACTCAACACTTTCACTAATAAAAGCATAAAAAAAGTTTCAACTTAAAAAACTCAACAATTACTCTATAAAAACCATTAAGAATAAAAGTTCCTAGTTTAAAAACCCAACAATTTAACTTTAAAAAGCATTAAAAAAATTCAAGTTAAAAAATTCAACAATTTCTCAATAAAAATGATAAAATAAGATCCAAGTCCAAAAAAATCATTACATTTTTACTAGAAAAAAACTAAAAAATGTTCCAAGTGAAAAAGTTGAACAATTTCACTATAAAAACCATAAAAAAATGTTCAAGGTTAAAAAACTCAACAATTTCACTATCAAAACCACACAAAAAATGATCCAAGTTAAAAACAACTCAATAATTTCAGTATAAAAACCATAAAAAAAATCTAAGTTAAAGAATTCAACAATTTCTGAATAAAAATGATAAAAAAGTTCAAAGTTAAAAAAACAACAATTTCTCTAATAAAAGCATTAAAAAGAAGTTTCAGGTTAATAAACTCAATATTTCACTATAAAAACCACACAAAAAATGATCTAAATTAAAAACAACTCAACAATTTCATTAGAAAAACAATAAAAAAAGTTCCAAGTTAAAAAAATCTACAATTTCTCAATAAAAAATGATAAACAAAAAACAGGTTCCATGATAAAAAAAAAACTCAACACTTTCACTAATAAAAGCATAAAAAAAGTTTCAAGTTAAAAAACTCAACAATTACTCTATAAAAAACATTAAGAATAAAAGTTCCTAGCTTAAAACCCAACAATTTAACTTTAAAAAGCCTAAAAAAATTCAAGTTAAAAAATTCAACAATTTCTCAATAAAAATGATAAAATAAGATCCAAGTCTAAAAAAAACTTTACATTTTTACTAGAAAGAAAATAAAAAATGTTACAAGTGAAAAAATTGAACAATTTCACTATAAAAAACATAAAAAATGTTCAAGGTTAAAAAACTCAACAATTTTACTATCAAAACCACACAAAAATGATCCAAGTTAAAAACAACTCAATAATTTCATTATATAAACCATAAAAAAAATCCAAGTTAAAGAATTCAACAATTTCTGAATAAAAATGATAAAAAAAATTCAAAGTTAATAAAACTCAACAGTTTCACTAATAAAAGCATAAAAAAGAAGTTCCAGGTTAATAAACTCAACAATTTTCACTATAAAAACCACAAAAAATGATCTAAGGTAAAAACAACTCAACAATTTCATTAGAAAAACAATAAAAAAAGTTCCAATTAATAAAATCTACAATTTCTCAATAAAAATGATAAAAAAAAAAAACAGGTTCCATGATAAAACAAAACTCAACACTTTCACTAATAAAAGCATAAAAAAAGTTTCAACTTAAAAAACTCAACAATTACTCTATAAAAACCATTAAGAATAAAAGTTCCTAGTTTAAAAACCCAACAATTTAACTTTAAAAAGCATTAAAAAAATTCAAGTTAAAAAATTCAACAATTTCTCAATAAAAATGATAAAATAAGATCCAAGTACAAAAAAAATCATTACATTTTTACTATAAAAAAAATAAAAAATGTTCCAAGTGAAAAAGTTGAACAATTTCACTATAAAAACCATAAAAAAATGTTCAAGGTTAAAAAACTCAACAATTTCACTATCAAAACCACACAAAAAATGATCCAAGTTAAAAACAACTCAATAATTTCATAATAAAAACCATAAAAAAAATCCAAGTTAAAGAATTCAACAATTTCTGAATAAAAATGATAAAAAAGTTCAAAGTTAAAAAAACTCAACACTTTCTCTAATAAAAGCATTAAAAAGAAGTTTCAGGTTAATAAACTCAATATTTCACTATAAAAACCACACAAAAAATGATCTAAGTTAAAAACAACTCAACAATTTCATTAGAAAAACAATAAAAAAAGTTCCAAGTTAAAAAAATCTACAATTTCTCAATAAAAAATGATAAACAAAAAACAGGTTCCATGATAAAAAAAACTCAACACTTTCACTAATAAAAGCATAAAAAAAGTTTCAAGTTAAAAAACTCAACAATTACTCTATAAAAACCATTAAGAATAAAAGTTCCTAGCTTAAAACCCAACTATTTAACTTTAAAAAGCATAAAAAAATTCAAGTTAAAAAATTCAACAATTTCTCAATAAAAATGATAAAATAAGATCCAAGTCTAAAAAAAACTTTACATTTTTACTAGAAAAAAAATTAAAAATGTTCCAAGTGAAAAAATTGAACAATTTCACTATAAAAAACATAAAAAATGTTCAAGGTTAAAAAACTCAACAATTTTACTATAAAAACCACACAAAAATGATCCAAGTTAAAAACAACTCAATAATTTCATTATATAAACCATAAAAAAAATCCAAGTTAAAGAATTCAACAATTTCTGAATAAAAATGATAAAAAAAATTCAAAGTTAAAAAAACTCAACAGTTTCACTAATAAAAGCATAAAAAAGAAGTTCCAGGTTAATAAACTCAACAATTTTCACTATAAAAACCACAAAAAATGATCTAAGGTAAAAACAACTCAACAATTTCATTAGAAAAACAATAAAAAAAGTTCCAATTAATAAAATCTACAATTTCTCAATAAAAATGATAAAAAAAAAACAGGTTCCATGATAAAACAAAACTCAACACTTTCACTAATAAAAGCATAAAAAAAGTTTCAACTTAAAAAACTCAACAATTACTCTATAAAAACCATTAAGAATAAAAGTTCCTAGTTTAAAAACCCAACAATTTAACTTTAAAAAGCATTAAAAAAATTCAAGTTAAAAAATTCAACAATTTCTCAATAAAAATGATAAAATAAGATCCAAGTACAAAAAAATCATTACATTTTTACTATAAAAAAAATAAAAAATGTTCCAAGTGAAAAAGTTGAACAATTTCACTATAAAAACCATAAAAAAATGTTCAAGGTTAAAAAACTCAACAATTTCACTATCAAAACCACACAAAAAATGATCCAAGTTAAAAACAACTCAATAATTTCATAATAAAAACCATAAAAAAAATCCAAGTTAAAGAATTCAACAATTTCTGAATAAAAATGATAAAAAAGTTCAAAGTTAAAAAAACTCAACACTTTCTCTAATAAAAGCATTAAAAAGAAGTTTCAGTTTATAAACTCAATATTTCACTATAAAAACCACACAAAAAATGATCTAAGTTAAAAACAACTCAACAATTTCATTAGAAAAACAATAAAAAAAGTTCCAAGTTAAAAAAATCTACAATTTCTCAATAAAAAATGATAAACAAAAAACAGGTTCCATGATAAAAAAAAACTCAACACTTTCACTAATAAAAGCATAAAAAAAGTTTCAAGTTAAAAAACTCAACAATTACTCTATAAAAACCATTAAGAATAAAAGTTCCTAGCTTAAAACCCAACTATTTAACTTTAAAAAGCATAAAAAAATTCAAGTTAAAAAATTCAACAATTTCTCAATAAAAATGATAAAATAAGATCCAAGTCTAAAAAAAACATTACATTTTTACTAGAAAAAAAATTAAAAATGTTCCAAGTGAAAAAATTGAACAATTTCACTATAAAAAACATAAAAAATGTTCAAGGTTAAAAAACTCAACAATTTTACTATAAAAACCACACAAAAATGATCCAAGTTAAAAACAACTCAATAATTTCATTATATAAACCATAAAAAAAATCCAAGTTAAAGAATTCAACAATTTCTGAATAAAAATGATAAAAAAAATTCAAAGTTAAAAAAACTCAACAGTTTCACTAATAAAAGCATAAAAAAGAAGTTCCAGGTTAATAAACTCAACAATTTTCACTATAAAAACCACAAAAAATGATCTAAGGTAAAAACAACTCAACAATTTCATTAGAAAAACAATAAAAAAAGTTCCAATTAATAAAATCTACAATTTCTCAATAAAAATGATAAAAAAAAAAAAACAGGTTCCATGATAAAACAAAACTCAACACTTCACTAATAAAAGCATAAAAAAAGTTTCAACTTAAAAAACTCAACAATTACTCTATAAAAACCATTAAGAATAAAAGTTCCTAGTTTAAAAACCCAACAATTTAACTTTAAAAAGCATTAAAAAAATTCAAGTTAAAAAATTCAACAATTTCTCAATAAAAATGATAAAATAAGATCCAAGTACAAAAAAATCATTACATTTTTACTATAAAAAAAATAAAAAATGTTCCAAGTGAAAAAGTTGAACAATTTCACTATAAAAACCATAAAAAAATGTTCAAGGTTAAAAAACTCAACAATTTCACTATCAAAACCACACAAAAAATGATCCAAGTTAAAAACAACTCAATAATTTCATAATAAAAACCATAAAAAAAATCCAAGTTAAAGAATTCAACAATTTCTGAATAAAAATGATAAAAAAGTTCAAAGTTAAAAAAACTCAACACTTTCTCTAATAAAAGCATTAAAAAGAAGTTTCAGGTTAATAAACTCAATATTTCACTATAAAAACCACACAAAAAATGATCTAAGTTAAAAACAACTCAACAATTTCATTAGAAAAACAATAAAAAAAGTTCCAAGTTAAAAAAATCTACAATTTCTCAATAAAAAATGATAAACAAAAAACAGGTTCCATGATAAAAAAAACTCAACACTTTCACTAATAAAAGCATAAAAAAAGTTTCAAGTTAAAAAACTCAACAATTACTCTATAAAAACCATTAAGAATAAAAGTTCCTAGCTTAAAACCCAACTATTTAACTTTAAAAAGCATAAAAAAATTCAAGTTAAAAAATTCAACAATTTCTCAATAAAAATGATAAAATAAGATCCAAGTCTAAAAAAAACATTACATTTTTACTAGAAAAAAAATTAAAAATGTTCCAAGTGAAAAAATTGAACAATTTCACTATAAAAAACATAAAAAATGTTCAAGGTTAAAAAACTCAACAATTTTACTATAAAAACCACACAAAAATGATCCAAGTTAAAAACAACTCAATAATTTCATTATATAAACCATAAAAAAAATCCAAGTTAAAGAATTCAACAATTTCTGAATAAAAATGATAAAAAAAATTCAAAGTTAAAAAAACTCAACAGTTTCACTAATAAAAGCATAAAAAAGAAGTTCCAGGTTAATAAACTCAACAATTTTCACTATAAAAACCACAAAAAATGATCTAAGGTAAAAACAACTCAACAATTTCATTAGAAAAACAATAAAAAAAGTTCCAATTAATAAAATCTACAATTTCTCAATAAAAATGATAAAAAAAAAAACAGGTTCCATGATAAAACAAAACTCAACACTTCACTAATAAAAGCATAAAAAAAGTTTCAACTTAAAAAACTCAACAATTACTCTATAAAAACCATTAAGAATAAAAGTTCCTAGTTTAAAAACCCAACAATTTAACTTTAAAAAGCATTAAAAAAATTCAAGTTAAAAAATTCAACAATTTCTCAATAAAAATGATAAAATAAGATCCAAGTACAAAAAAATCATTACATTTTTACTATAAAAAAAATAAAAAATGTTCCAAGTGAAAAAGTTGAACAATTTCACTATAAAAACCATAAAAAAAATGTTCAAGGTTAAAAAACTCAACAATTTCACTATCAAAACCACACAAAAAATGATCCAAGTTAAAAACAACTCAATAATTTCATAATAAAAACCATAAAAAAAATCCAAGTTAAAGAATTCAACAATTTCTGAATAAAAATGATAAAAAAGTTCAAAGTTAAAAAAACTCAACACTTTCTCTAATAAAAGCATTAAAAAGAAGTTTCAGGTTAATAAACTCAATATTTCACTATAAAAACCACACAAAAAATGATCTAAGTTAAAAACAACTCAACAATTTCATTAGAAAAACAATAAAAAAAGTTCCAAGTTAAAAAAATCTACAATTTCTCAATAAAAAATGATAAACAAAAAACAGGTTCCATGATAAAAAAAACTCAACACTTTCACTAATAAAAGCATAAAAAAAGTTTCAAGTTAAAAAACTCAACAATTACTCTATAAAAACCATTAAGAATAAAAGTTCCTAGCTTAAAACCCAACTATTTAACTTTAAAAAGCATAAAAAAATTCAAGTTAAAAAATTCAACAATTTCTCAATAAAAATGATAAAATAAGATCCAAGTCTAAAAAAAACTTTACATTTTTACTAGAAAAAAAATTAAAAATGTTCCAAGTGAAAAAATTGAACAATTTCACTATAAAAAACATAAAAAATGTTCAAGGTTAAAAAACTCAACAATTTTACTATAAAAACCACACAAAAATGATCCAAGTTAAAAACAACTCAATAATTTCATTATATAAACCATAAAAAAAATCCAAGTTAAAGAATTCAACAATTTCTGAATAAAAATGATAAAAAAAATTCAAAGTTAAAAAAACTCAACAGTTTCACTAATTAAAGCATAAAAAAGAAGTTCCAGGTTAATAAACTCAACAATTTTCACTATAAAAACCACAAAAAATGATCTAAGGTAAAAACAACTCAACAATTTCATTAGAAAAACAATAAAAAAAGTTCCAATTAATAAAATCTACAATTTCTCAATAAAAATGATTAAAAAAAAACAGGTTCCATGATAAAACAAAACTCAACACTTCACTAATAAAAGCATAAAAAAAGTTTCAACTTAAAAAACTCAACAATTACTCTATAAAAACCATTAAGAATAAAAGTTCCTAGTTTAAAAACCCAACAACTTAACTTTAAAAAGCATTAAAAAAATTCAAGTTAAAAAATTCAACAATTTCTCAATAAAAATGATAAAATAAGATCCAAGTACAAAAAAATCATTACATTTTTACTATAAAAAAAATAAAAAATGTTCCAAGTGAAAAAGTTGAACAATTTCACTATAAAAACCATAAAAAAATGTTCAAGGTTAAAAAACTCAACAATTTCACTATCAAAACCACACAAAAAATGATCCAAGTTAAAAACAACTCAATAATTTCATAATAAAAACCATAAAAAAAATCCAAGTTAAAGAATTCAACAATTTCTGAATAAAAATGATAAAAAAGTTCAAAGTTAAAAAAACTCAACACTTTCTCTAATAAAAGCATTAAAAAGAAGTTTCAGGTTAATAAACTCAATATTTCACTATAAAAACCACACAAAAAATGATCTAAGTTAAAAACAACTCAACAATTTCATTAGAAAAACAATAAAAAAAGTTCCAAGTTAAAAAAATCTACAATTTCTCAATAAAAAATGATAAACAAAAAACAGGTTCCATGATAAAAAAAACTCAACACTTTCACTAATAAAAGCATAAAAAAAGTTTCAAGTTAAAAAACTCAACAATTACTCTATAAAAACCATTAAGAATAAAAGTTCCTAGCTTAAAACCCAACTATTTAACTTTAAAAAGCATAAAAAAATTCAAGTTAAAAAATTCAACAATTTCTCAATAAAAATGATAAAATAAGATCCAAGTCTAAAAAAAACTTTACATTTTTACTAGAAAAAAAATTAAAAATGTTCCAAGTGAAAAAATTGAACAATTTCACTATAAAAAACATAAAAAATGTTCAAGGTTAAAAAACTCAACAATTTTACTATAAAAACCACACAAAAATGATCCAAGTTAAAAACAACTCAATAATTTCATTATATAAACCATAAAAAAAATCCAAGTTAAAGAATTCAACAATTTCTGAATAAAAATGATAAAAAAAATTCAAAGTTAAAAAAACTCAACAGTTTCACTAATTAAAGCATAAAAAAGAAGTTCCAGGTTAATAAACTCAACAATTTTCACTATAAAAACCACAAAAAATGATCTAAGGTAAAAACAACTCAACAATTTCATTAGAAAAACAATAAAAAAAGTTCCAATTAATAAAATCTACAATTTCTCAATAAAAATGATTAAAAAAAAACAGGTTCCATGATAAAACAAAACTCAACACTTCACTAATAAAAGCATAAAAAAAGTTTCAACTTAAAAAACTCAACAATTACTCTATAAAAACCATTAAGAATAAAAGTTCCTAGTTTAAAAACCCAACAACTTAACTTTAAAAAGCATTAAAAAAATTCAAGTTAAAAAATTCAACAATTTCTCAATAAAAATGATAAAATAAGATCCAAGTACAAAAAAATCATTACATTTTTACTATAAAAAAAATAAAAAATGTTCCAAGTGAAAAAGTTGAACAATTTCACTATAAAAACCATAAAAAAATGTTCAAGGTTAAAAAACTCAACAATTTCACTATCAAAACCACACAAAAAATGATCCAAGTTAAAAACAACTCAATAATTTCATAATAAAAACCATAAAAAAAATCCAAGTTAAAGAATTCAACAATTTCTGAATAAAAATGATAAAAAAGTTCAAAGTTAAAAAAACTCAACACTTTCTCTAATAAAAGCATTAAAAAGAAGTTTCAGGTTAATAAACTCAATATTTCACTATAAAAACCACACAAAAAATGATCTAAGTTAAAAACAACTCAACAATTTCATTAGAAAAACAATAAAAAAAGTTCCAAGTTAAAAAAATCTACAATTTCTCAATAAAAAATGATAAACAAAAAACAGGTTCCATGATAAAAAAAACTCAACACTTTCACTAATAAAAGCATAAAAAAAGTTTCAAGTTAAAAAACTCAACAATTACTCTATAAAAACCATTAAGAATAAAAGTTCCTAGCTTAAAACCCAACTATTTAACTTTAAAAAGCATAAAAAAATTCAAGTTAAAAAATTTAACAATTTCTCAATAAAAATTATAAAATAAGATCCAAGTCTAAAAAAAACTTTACATTTTTACTAGAAAAAAAATTAAAAATGTTCCAAGTGAAAAAATTGAACAATTTCACTATAAAAAACATAAAAAATGTTCAAGGTTAAAAAACTCAACAATTTTACTATAAGAACCACACAAAAATGATCCTAGTTAAAAACAACTCAATAATTTCATTATATAAACCATAAAAAAAATCCAAGTTAAAGAATTCAACAATTTCTGAATAAAAATGATAAAAAAAATTCAAAGTTAAAAAAACTCAACACTTTCACTAATAAAAGCATAAAAAAGAAGTTCCAGGTTAATAAACTCAACAATCTCACTATAAAAACCACACAAAAAAAATGATCTAAGGTAAAAACAACTCAACAATTTCATTAGAAAAACAATAAATAAAGTTCCAAGTTAATTAAATCTACAATTTCTCAATAAAAATGATAAAAAAAAATTTCCATGATAAAACAAAACTCAACACTTTCACTAATAAAAGCATAAAAAAAGTTTCAACTTAAAAAACTCAACAATTACTCTATAAAAACCATTAAGAATAAAAGTTCCTAGTTTAAAAACCCAACAATTTAACTTTAAAAAGCATTAAAAAAATTCAAGTTAAAAAATTCAACAATTTCTCAATAAAAATGATAAAATAAGATCCAAGTCCAAAAAAATCATTACATTTTTACTAGAAAAAAAATAAAAAATGTTCCAAGTGAAAAAGTTGAACAATTTCACTATAAAAACCATAAAAAAATGTTCAAGGTTAAAAAACTCAACAATTTCACTATCAAAACCACACAAAAAATGATCCAAGTTAAAAACAACTCAATAATTTCAGTATAAAAACCATAAAAAAAATCTAAGTTAAAGAATTCAACAATTTCTGAATAAAAATGATAAAAAAGTTCAAAGTTAAAAAAACTCAACAATTTCTCTAATAAAAGCATTAAAATGAAGTTTCAGGTTAATAAACTCAATATTTCACTATAAAAACCACACAAAAAATGATCTAAATTAAAAACAACTCAACAATTTCATTAGAAAAACAATAAAAAAAGTTCCAAGTTAAAAAAATCTACAATTTCTCAATAAAAAATGATAAACAAAAAACAGGTTCCATGATAAAAAAAAAACTCAACACTTTCACTAATAAAAGCATAAAAAAAGTTTCAAGTTAAAAAACTCAACAATTACTCTATAAAAAACATTAAGAATAAAAGTTCCTAGCTTAAAACCCAACAATTTAACTTTAAAAAGCCTAAAAAAATTCAAGTTAAAAAATTCAACAATTTCTCAATAAAAATGATAAAATAAGATCCAAGTCTAAAAAAAACTTTACATTTTTACTAGAAAAAAAATAAAAAATGTTACAAGTGAAAAAATTGAACAATTTCACTATAAAAAACATAAAAAATGTTCAAGGTTAAAAAACTCAACAATTTTACTATAAAAACCACACAAAAATGATCCAAGTTAAAAACAACTCAATAATTTCATTATATAAACCATAAAAAAAATCCAAGTTAAAGAATTCAACAATTTCTGAATAAAAATGATAAAAAAAATTCAAAGTTAAAAAAACTCAACAGTTTCACTAATAAAAGCATAAAAAAGAAGTTCCAGGTTAATAAACTCAACAATTTTCACTATAAAAACCACAAAAAATGATCTAAGGTAAAAACAACTCAACAATTTCATTAGAAAAACAATAAAAAAAGTTCCAATTAATAAAATCTACAATTTCTCAATAAAAATGATAAAAAAAAAAACAGGTTCCATGATAAAACAAAACTCAACACTTCACTAATAAAAGCATAAAAAAAGTTTCAACTTAAAAAACTCAACAATTACTCTATAAAAACCATTAAGAATAAAAGTTCCTAGTTTAAAAACCCAACAATTTAACTTTAAAAAGCATTAAAAAAATTCAAGTTAAAAAATTCAACAATTTCTCAATAAAAATGATAAAATAAGATCCAAGTACAAAAAAATCATTACATTTTTACTATAAAAAAAATAAAAAATGTTCCAAGTGAAAAAGTTGAACAATTTCACTATAAAAACCATAAAAAAAATGTTCAAGGTTAAAAAACTCAACAATTTCACTATCAAAACCACACAAAAAATGATCCAAGTTAAAAACAACTCAATAATTTCATAATAAAAACCATAAAAAAAATCCAAGTTAAAGAATTCAACAATTTCTGAATAAAAATGATAAAAAAGTTCAAAGTTAAAAAAACTCAACACTTTCTCTAATAAAAGCATTAAAAAGAAGTTTCAGGTTAATAAACTCAATATTTCACTATAAAAACCACACAAAAAATGATCTAAGTTAAAAACAACTCAACAATTTCATTAGAAAAACAATAAAAAAAGTTCCAAGTTAAAAAAATCTACAATTTCTCAATAAAAAATGATAAACAAAAAACAGGTTCCATGATAAAAAAAACTCAACACTTTCACTAATAAAAGCATAAAAAAAGTTTCAAGTTAAAAAACTCAACAATTACTCTATAAAAACCATTAAGAATAAAAGTTCCTAGCTTAAAACCCAACTATTTAACTTTAAAAAGCATAAAAAAATTCAAGTTAAAAAATTCAACAATTTCTCAATAAAAATGATAAAATAAGATCCAAGTCTAAAAAAAACTTTACATTTTTACTAGAAAAAAAATTAAAAATGTTCCAAGTGAAAAAATTGAACAATTTCACTATAAAAAACATAAAAAATGTTCAAGGTTAAAAAACTCAACAATTTTACTATAAAAACCACACAAAAATGATCCAAGTTAAAAACAACTCAATAATTTCATTATATAAACCATAAAAAAAATCCAAGTTAAAGAATTCAACAATTTCTGAATAAAAATGATAAAAAAAATTCAAAGTTAAAAAAACTCAACAGTTTCACTAATTAAAGCATAAAAAAGAAGTTCCAGGTTAATAAACTCAACAATTTTCACTATAAAAACCACAAAAAATGATCTAAGGTAAAAACAACTCAACAATTTCATTAGAAAAACAATAAAAAAAGTTCCAATTAATAAAATCTACAATTTCTCAATAAAAATGATTAAAAAAAAACAGGTTCCATGATAAAACAAAACTCAACACTTCACTAATAAAAGCATAAAAAAAGTTTCAACTTAAAAAACTCAACAATTACTCTATAAAAACCATTAAGAATAAAAGTTCCTAGTTTAAAAACCCAACAACTTAACTTTAAAAAGCATTAAAAAAATTCAAGTTAAAAAATTCAACAATTTCTCAATAAAAATGATAAAATAAGATCCAAGTACAAAAAAATCATTACATTTTTACTATAAAAAAAATAAAAAATGTTCCAAGTGAAAAAGTTGAACAATTTCACTATAAAAACCATAAAAAAATGTTCAAGGTTAAAAAACTCAACAATTTCACTATCAAAACCACACAAAAAATGATCCAAGTTAAAAACAACTCAATAATTTCATAATAAAAACCATAAAAAAAATCCAAGTTAAAGAATTCAACAATTTCTGAATAAAAATGATAAAAAAGTTCAAAGTTAAAAAAACTCAACACTTTCTCTAATAAAAGCATTAAAAAGAAGTTTCAGGTTAATAAACTCAATATTTCACTATAAAAACCACACAAAAAATGATCTAAGTTAAAAACAACTCAACAATTTCATTAGAAAAACAATAAAAAAAGTTCCAAGTTAAAAAAATCTACAATTTCTCAATAAAAAATGATAAACAAAAAACAGGTTCCATGATAAAAAAAACTCAACACTTTCACTAATAAAAGCATAAAAAAAGTTTCAAGTTAAAAAACTCAACAATTACTCTATAAAAACCATTAAGAATAAAAGTTCCTAGCTTAAAACCCAACTATTTAACTTTAAAAAGCATAAAAAAATTCAAGTTAAAAAATTTAACAATTTCTCAATAAAAATTATAAAATAAGATCCAAGTCTAAAAAAAACTTTACATTTTTACTAGAAAAAAAATTAAAAATGTTCCAAGTGAAAAAATTGAACAATTTCACTATAAAAAACATAAAAAATGTTCAAGGTTAAAAAACTCAACAATTTTACTATAAGAACCACACAAAAATGATCCTAGTTAAAAACAACTCAATAATTTCATTATATAAACCATAAAAAAAATCCAAGTTAAAGAATTCAACAATTTCTGAATAAAAATGATAAAAAAAATTCAAAGTTAAAAAAACTCAACACTTTCACTAATAAAAGCATAAAAAAGAAGTTCCAGGTTAATAAACTCAACAATCTCACTATAAAAACCACACAAAAAAAATGATCTAAGGTAAAAACAACTCAACAATTTCATTAGAAAAACAATAAATAAAGTTCCAAGTTAATTAAATCTACAATTTCTCAATAAAAATGATAAAAAAAAATTTCCATGATAAAACAAAACTCAACACTTTCACTAATAAAAGCATAAAAAAAGTTTCAACTTAAAAAACTCAACAATTACTCTATAAAAACCATTAAGAATAAAAGTTCCTAGTTTAAAAACCCAACAATTTAACTTTAAAAAGCATTAAAAAAATTCAAGTTAAAAAATTCAACAATTTCTCAATAAAAATGATAAAATAAGATCCAAGTCCAAAAAAATCATTACATTTTTACTAGAAAAAAAATAAAAAATGTTCCAAGTGAAAAAGTTGAACAATTTCACTATAAAAACCATAAAAAAATGTTCAAGGTTAAAAAACTCAACAATTTCACTATCAAAACCACACAAAAAATGATCCAAGTTAAAAACAACTCAATAATTTCAGTATAAAAACCATAAAAAAAATCTAAGTTAAAGAATTCAACAATTTCTGAATAAAAATGATAAAAAAGTTCAAAGTTAAAAAAACTCAACAATTTCTCTAATAAAAGCATTAAAATGAAGTTTCAGGTTAATAAACTCAATATTTCACTATAAAAACCACACAAAAAATGATCTAAATTAAAAACAACTCAACAATTTCATTAGAAAAACAATAAAAAAAGTTCCAAGTTAAAAAAATCTACAATTTCTCAATAAAAAATGATAAACAAAAAACAGGTTCCATGATAAAAAAAAAACTCAACACTTTCACTAATAAAAGCATAAAAAAAGTTTCAAGTTAAAAAACTCAACAATTACTCTATAAAAAACATTAAGAATAAAAGTTCCTAGCTTAAAACCCAACAATTTAACTTTAAAAAGCCTAAAAAAATTCAAGTTAAAAAATTCAACAATTTCTCAATAAAAATGATAAAATAAGATCCAAGTCTAAAAAAAACTTTACATTTTTACTAGAAAAAAAATAAAAAATGTTACAAGTGAAAAAATTGAACAATTTCACTATAAAAAACATAAAAAATGTTCAAGGTTAAAAAACTCAACAATTTTACTATAAAAACCACACAAAAATGATCCAAGTTAAAAACAACTCAATAATTTCATTATATAAACCATAAAAAAAATCCAAGTTAAAGAATTCAACAATTTCTGAATAAAAATGATAAAAAAAATTCAAAGTTAAAAAAACTCAACAGTTTCACTAATAAAAGCATAAAAAAGAAGTTCCAGGTTAATAAACTCAACAATTTTCACTATAAAAACCACAAAAAATGATCTAAGGTAAAAACAACTCAACAATTTCATTAGAAAAACAATAAAAAAAGTTCCAATTAATAAAATCTACAATTTCTCAATAAAAATGATAAAAAAAAAAAACAGGTTCCATGATAAAACAAAACTCAACACTTTCACTAATAAAAGCATAAAAAAAAGTTTCAACTTAAAAAACTCAACAATTACTCTATAAAAACCATTAAGAATAAAAGTTCCTAGCTTAAAAACCCAACAATTTAACTTTAAAAAGCATAAAAAAAATTCAAGTTAAAAAATTCAACAATTTCTCAATAAAAATGATAAAATAAGATCCAAGTCTAAAAAAAACATTACATTTTTACTAGAAAAAAAAATAAAAAATGTTCCAAGTGAAAAAGTTGAACAATTTCACTATAAAAACCATAAAAAAAATGTTAAAGGTTAAAAAACTCAACAATTTCACTATAAAAACCACACAAAAAATGATCCAAGTTAAAAACAACTCAATAATTTCAGTATAAAAACCATACAAAAAATCCAAGTTAAAGAATTCAACAATTTCTGAATAAAAATGATAAAAAAGTTCAAAGTTAAAAAAACTCAACACTTTCTCTAATAAAAAAGCATTAAAAAGAAGTTTCAGGTTAATAAACTCAACAATTTCACTATAAAAACCACACAAAAAATGATCTAAGTTAAAAACAACTCAACAATTTTATTAGAAAAACAATAAAAAAAGTTCCAAGTTAAAAAAATCTACAATTTCTCAATAAAAATGATAAACAAAAAAACAGGTTCCATGAAAAAAAAACTCTACACTTTCACTAATAAAAGCATAAAAAAAGTTTCAAGTTAAAAAACTCAACAATTACTCTATAAAAACCATTAAGAATAAAAGTTCCTAGCTTAAAACCCAACAATTTAACTTTAAAAAGCATAAAAAAATTCAAGTTAAAAAATTCAACAATTTCTCAATAAAAATGATAAAATAAGATCCAAGTCTAAAAAAAACTTTACATTTTTACTAGAAAAAAAATTATAAATGTTCCAAGTGAAAAAATTGAACAATTTCACTATAAAAAACATAAAAAATGTTCAAGGTTAAAAAACTCAACAATTTCACTATAAAAACCACACAAAAATTATCAAAGTTAAAAACAAGTCAATAATTTCATTATAAGAACCATAAAAAAAAATCCAAGTTAAAGAATTCAACAATTTCTGAATAAAAATGATAAAAAAAAAGTTCAAAGTTAAAAAAACTCAACACTTTCACTAATAAAAGCGTAAAAAAAAGTTCCAGGTTAATAAGTTCAACAATTTTCACTATAAAAACCACAAAAAAAATGATCTAAGGTAAAAACAACTAAACAATTTCATTAGAAAAACAATAAAAAAAGTTCCAAGTTAATAAAATCTACAATTTCTCAATAAAAATGATAAAAAAAAATAGGTTCCATGATAAAAAAAAAACTCAAAACTTTCACTAATAAAAGCATAAAAAAGTTTCAAGTTAAAAAACTCAACAATTACTCTATAAAAACCATTAAGAATAAAAGTTCTTAAAACCCAACAATTTAACTTTAAAAAGCAATAAAAAAAATTAAGTTAAAAAATTCAACAACTTCTCAATAAAAATGATAAAATAAGATCCAAGTCTAAAAAAAACTTTACATTTTTACAAGAAAAAAAAATGTTCCTAGTGAAAAAATTGAACAATTTCACTATAAAAACCATAAACAAAAATGTTAAAAGTTAAAAAAACTCAACAATTTCACTATAAAAACCACACAAAAATTATCAAAGTTAAAAACAAGTCAATAATTTCATTATAAAAACCATCAAAAAATCCAAGTTAAAGAATTCAACAATTTCTGAATAAAAATGATAAAAAAAAGTTCAAGGTTAAAAAAACTCAACACTTTCACTAATAAAAGCATAAAAAAGAAGTTCCAGGTTAATAAACTCAACAATTTTCACTATAAAAACCACAAAAAAATGATCTAAGGTAAAAACAACTCAACAATTTCATTAGAAAAACAATAAAAAAAAGTTCCAATTAATAAAATCTACAATTTCTCAATAAAAATGATAAAAAAAACAGGTTCCATTATAAAACAAAACTCAACACTTTCACTAATAAAAGCATAAAAAAAGTTTCAACTTAAAAAACTCAACAATTACTCTATAAAAACCATTAAGAATAAAAGTTCCTACCTTAAAAACCCAACAATTTAACTTTAAAAAACATAAAAAAAATTCAAGTTAAAAAATTCAACAATTTCTCAATAAAAATGATAAAATAAGATCCAAGTCTAAAAAAAACATTACATTTTTACTAGAAAAAAAATAAAAAATGTTCCAAGTGAAAAAGTTGAACAATTTCACTATAAAAACCATAAAAAAAATGTTCAAGGTTAAAAAACTCAACAATTTCACTATAAAAACCACACAAAAAATGATCCAAGTTAAAAACAACTCAATAATTTCAGTATAAAAACCATACAAAAAATCCAAGTTAAAGAATTCAACAATTTCTGAATAAAAATGATAAAAAAGTTCAAAGTTAAAAAAACTCAACACTTTCTCTAATAAAAAAGCATTAAAAAGAAGTTTCAGGTTAATAAACTCAACAATTTCACTATAAAAACCACACAAAAAATGATCTAAGTTAAAAACAACTCAACAATTTTATTAGAAAAACAATAAAAAAAGTTCCAAGTTAAAAATATCTACAATTTCTCAATAAAAATGATAAACAAAAAAACAGGTTCCATGAAAAAAAAAACTCTACACTTTCACTAATAAAAGCATAAAAAAAGTTTCAAGTTAAAAAACTCAACAATTACTCTATAAAAACCATTAAGAATAAAAGTTCCTAGCTTAAAGCCCAACAATTTAACTTTAAAAAGCATAAAAAAATTCAAGTTAAAAAATTCAACAATTTCTCAATAAAAATGATAAAATAAGATCCAAGTCTAAAAAAAACTTTACATTTTTACTAGAAAAAAATTATAAATGTTCCAAGTGAAAAAATTGAACAATTTCACTATAAAAAACATAAAAAATGTTCAAGGTTAAAAAACTCAACAATTTCACTATAAAAACCACACAAAAATTATCAAAGTTAAAAACAAGTCAATAATTTCATTATAAGAACCATAAAAAAAATCCAAGTTAAAGAATTCAACAATTTCTGAATAAAAATGATAAAAAAAAAGTTCAAAGTTAAAAAAACTCAACACTTTCACTAATAAAAGCGTAAAAAAAAAGTTCCAGGTTAATAAGTTCAACAATTTTCACTATAAAAACCACAAAAAAAATGATCTAAGGTAAAAACAACTAAACAATTTCATTAGAAAAACAATAAAAAAAGTTCCAAGTTAATAAAATCTACAATTTCTCAATAAAATGATAAAAAAAATAGGTTCCATGATAAAAAAAACTCAAAACTTTCACTAATAAAAGCATAAAAAAGTTTCAAGTTAAAAAACTCAACAATTACTCTATAAAAACCATTAAGAATAAAAGTTCTTAAAACCCAACAATTTAACTTTAAAAAGCAATAAGAAAAATTAAGTTAAAAAATTCAACAACTTCTCAATAAAAATGATAAAATAAGATCCAAGTCTAAAAAAAACTTTACATTTTTACAAGAAAAAAAAATGTTCCTAGTGAAAAAATTGAACAATTTCACTATAAAAACCATAAACAAAAATGTTAAAAGTTAAAAAAACTCAACAATTTCACTATAAAAACCACACAAAAATTATCAAAGTTAAAAACAAGTCAATAATTTCATTATAAAAACCATCAAAAAATCCAAGTTAAAGAATTCAACAATTTCTGAATAAAAATGATAAAAAAAAGTTCAAGGTTAAAAAAACTCAACACTTTCACTAATAAAAGCATAAAAAAGAAGTTCCAGGTTAATAAACTCAACAATTTTCACTATAAAAACCACAAAAAAATGATCTAAGGTAAAAACAACTCAACAATTTCATTAGAAAAACAATAAAAAAAAGTTCCAATTAATAAAATCTACAATTTCTCAATAAAAATGATAAAAAAAAATAGGTTCCATTATAAAACAAAACTCAACACTTTCACTAATAAAAGCATAAAAAAAGTTTCAACTTAAAAAACTTAACAATTACTCTATAAAAACCATTAAGAATAATAGTTCCTAGCTTAAAAACCCAACAATTTAACTTTAAAAAGCATAAAAAGAATTCAATTTAAAAATTCAACAATTTCTCAATAAAAATGATAAAATAAGATCCAAGTCTAAAAAAAACATTACATTTTTACTAGAAAAAAAATAAAAAATGTTCCAAGTGAAAAAGTTGAACAATTTCACTATAAAAACCATAAAAAATGTTAATGGTTAAAAAACTCAACAATTTAACTATAAAAACC
This sequence comes from Lathyrus aphaca, assembly GCA_963966055.1. Taxonomy (NCBI): domain Eukaryota; kingdom Viridiplantae; phylum Streptophyta; class Magnoliopsida; order Fabales; family Fabaceae; genus Lathyrus; species Lathyrus aphaca. Next base: position 407,631,806 of record OZ014520.1, read on the forward strand.
ACACAAAAAATGATTCAAGTTAAAAACAACTCAATAATTTCAGTATAAAAACCATAAAAAAATCCAAGTTAAAGAATTCAACAATTTCTGAATAAAAATGATAAAAAAGTTCAAAGTTAAAAAAACTCAACACTTTCTCTAATAAAATCATTAAAAAGAAGTTTCAGGTTAATAAACTCAACAATTTCACTATAAAAACCAGACAAAAAATGATCTAAGTTAAAAACAACTCAACAATTTCATTAGAAAAACAATAAAAAAAGTTCCAAGTTAAAAAAATCTACAATTTCTCAATAAAAATGATAAACAAAAAAATAGGTTCAATGAAAAAAAAACTCCACACTTTCACTAATAAAAGCATAAAAAAGTTTCAAGTTAAAAACTCAACAAATTTTCTATAAAAACCATTAAGAATAAAAGTTCCTAGCTTAAAAACCCAACAATTTAACTATAAAAAGCACTAAAAAAAATCAAGTTAAAAAATTCAACAATTTCTCAATAAAAATGATAAAATAAGATCAATGTCTAAAAAAACTTTACCATTTTACAAGAAAAAAAATAAAAAATGTTCCAAGTGAAAAAATTGAACAATTTCACTATAAAAACCATAAACAAAAATGTTAAAAGTTAAAAAACTCAACAATTTCACTATAAAAACCACACAAAAATTTTCAATGTTAAAAACAAGTCAATAATTTCATTATAAAAACCATAAAAAAAATCCAAGTTAAAGAATTCAAAAATTTCTGAATAAAAATGATAAAAAAAAAGTTCAAAGTTAAAAAAACTCAACAGTTTCACTAATAAAAGCATAAAAAAGAAGTTCCAGTTTAATAAACTCAACAATCTCACTATAAAAAACACAAAAAAAATGATCTACGGTAAAAACAACTCAACAATTTCATTAGAAAAACAATAAAAAAAAGTACCAAGTTAATAAAATCTACAATTTCTCAATAAAAATGATAAAAAAAAATAGGTTCCATGATAAAAAAAACTCAAAACTTTTACTAATAAAAGCATAAAAAAGTTTCAAGTTAAAAAACTCAACAATTACTCTATAAAAACCATTAAAAATAAAAGTTCTTTAAACCCAACAATTTAACTTTAAAAAGCATAAAAAAATTCTAGTTAAAAAATTCAACAATTTCTTAATAAAAATGATAAAATAAGTTCCAAGTCTAAAAAAAACTTTACATTTTTACTAGAAAAAAAATTAAAAATGTTCCAAGTAAAAAAATTGAACAATTTCACTATAAAAACATAAAAAATGTTCAAGGTTAAAAAACTCAACAATTTCACTATAAAAACCACACAAAAATGATCCAAGTTAAAAACAACTCAATAATTTCATTATAAAAACCATAAAAAAATCCAAGTTAAAGAATTCAAAAATTTCTGAATAAAAATGATAAAAAAAAGTTCAAAGTTAAAAAATTCAAAACTTTCACTAATAAAAGCATAAAAAAGAAGTTCCAGGTTAATAAACTCAACAATCTCACTATAGAAACCACAAAAAAAATGATCTAAGGTAAAAACAACTCAAAAATTTCATTAGAAAAACAATAAAAAAAAGTTCCAAGTTAATAAAATCTACAATTTCTCAATAAAAATGATAAAAAAACAGTTTCCATGATAAAACAAAACTCAACACTTTCACTAATAAAAGCATAAAAAAAGTTTCAACTTAAAAAACTCAACAATTACTCTATAAAAACCATTAAGAATAAAAGTTCCTACCTTAAAAACCCAACAATTTAACTTTAAAAAGCATAAAAAAAATTCAAGTTAAAAAATTCAACAATTTCTCAATAAAAATGATAAAATAAGATCCAAGTCTAAAAAAAACATTACATTTTTACTAGAAAAAAAATAAAAAATGTTCCAAGTGAAAAAGTTGAACAATTTCACTATAAAAACCATAAAAAAAATGTTCAAGGTTAAAAAACTCAACAATTTCACTATAAAAACCACACAAAAAATGATCCAATTTAAAAACAACTCAATAATTTCAGTATAAAAAACATAAAAAAAATCCAAGTTAAAGAATTCAACAATTTCTGAATAAAAATGATAAAAAAAAGTTCAAACTTAAAAAAACTCAACACTTTCACTAATAAAAGTATAAAAAAGAAGTTCCAGGTTAATAAACTCAACAATTTTCACTATAAAAACCACAAAAAAATGATCTAAGGTAAAAACAACTCAACAATTTCATTAGAAAAACAATAAAAAAAGTTCCAAGTTAAAAAAATCTACAATTTCTCAATAAAAATGATAAACAAAAAAACAGGTTCCATGAAAAAAAAATCCACACTTTCACTAATAAAAGCATAAAAAAGTTTCATGTTAAAAACACAACAAATTTTCTATAAAAACCATTAAGAATAAAAGTTCCTAGCTTAAAAACACAACAATTTAACTATAAAAAGCATTAAAACAAATCAAGTTAAAAAATTCAACAATTTCTCAATAAAAATGATAAAATAAGATCAATGTCTAAAAAAAACTTTACCATTTTACAAGAAAAAAAATAAAAAATGTTCCAAGTGAAAAAAATGAACAATTTCACTATAAAAACCATAAACAAAAATGTTAAAAGTTAAAAAACTCAACAATTTCACTATAAAAACCACACAAAAATTATCAAAGTTAAAAACAAGTCAATAATTTCATTATAAAAACCATAAAAAAAATCCAAGTTAAAGAATTCAAAAATTTCTGGATAAAAATGATAAAAAAAAAGTTCAAAGTTAAAAAAACTCAACACTTTCACTAATAAAAGCATAAAAAAGAAGTTCCAGGTTAATAAACTCAACAATCTCACTATAAAAACCACACAAAAAATGATCCAATTTAAAAACAACTCAATAATTTTAGTATAAAAACCATAAAAAAAATCTAAGTTAAAGAATCAACAATTTATGAATAAAAATGATAAAAAAGTTCAAAGTTAAAAAAACTCAACAATTTCTCTAAAAAAAGCATTAAAAAGATGTTTCAGGTTAATAAACTCAACAATTTCACTATAAAAACCACACAAAAAATGATCTAAGTTAAAAACAACTCAACAATTTCATTAGAAAAACAATAAAAAAAGTTCCAAGTTAAAAAAATCAACAATTTCTCAATAAAAATGATAAACAAAAAAACAGGTTCCATGAAAAAAATAATTCCACACTTTCACTAATAAAAGCATAAAAAAGTTTCAAGTTAAAAACTCAACAATTTTTCTATAAAAACCATTAAGAATAAAAGTTCCTATCTTATAAACCCAACAATTTAATTATAAAAAGCATTAAAAAAAATCAAGTTAAAAAATTCAACAATTTCTAAATATAAATGATAAAATAAGATCCAAGTCTAAAAAAAACTTTACCATTTTACAAGAAAAATAATAAAAAATGTTCCAAGTGAAAAAATTGAGCAATTTCACTATAAAAACCATAAACAAAAATGTTAAAAGTTAAAAAACTCAACAATTTCACTATAAAAACCACACAAAAATTATCAAAGTTAAAAAAAAGTCAATAATTTCATTATAAAAACCATAAAAAAAAAAATCCAAGTTAAAGAATTCAACAATTTCTGAATAAAAATGATAAAAAAAAGTTTAAAGTTAAAAAAACTCAACACTTTCACTAATAAAAGCATAAAAAAGAAGTTCCAGGTTAATAAACTCAACAATCTCACTATAAAAACCACAAAAAAATGATCTAAGGTAAAAACAACTCAACAATTTCATTAGAAAAACAATAAAAAAAGTTCCAAGTTAATAAAATCTACAATTTCTCAATAAAAATGATAAAAAAAAATAGGTTCCATGATAAAAAAAACTCAAAACTTTCACTAATAAAAGCATTAAAAAGTTTCAAGTTAAAAAACTCAACAATTACTCTATAAAAACCATTAAGAATAAAAGTTCTTAAAACCCAACAATTTAACTTTAAAAAGCATAAAAAAATTCAAGTTAAAAAATTCAACAATTTCTCAATAAAAATGATAAAATAAGATCCAAGTCTAAAAAAAACTTTACAATTTTACTAGAAAAAAAATTAAAAATGTTCCAAGTCAAAAAAGTGAACAATTTCACTATAAAAAACATAAAAAATGTTCAAGGTTAAAAAACTCAACAATTTCACTATAAAAACCACACAAAAATGATCCAAGTTATAAACAACTCAATAATTTCATTATAAAAACCATAAAAAAATCCAAGTTAAAGAATTCAACAATTTCTGAATAAAAATGATAAAAAAAGTTCAAAGTTAAAAAAACTCAACACTTTCACTAATAAAAGTATAAAAAAGAAGTTCCAGGTTAATAAACTCAACAATTTTCACTATAAAAACCACAAAAAAATGATCTAAGGTAAAAACAACTCAACAATTTCATTAGAAAAACAATAAAAAAAGTTCCATGTTAAAAAAATCTACAATTTCTCAATAAAAATGATAAACAAAAAAACAGGTTCCATGAAAAAAAAACTCCACACTTTCACTAATAAAAGCATAAAAAAGTTTCAAGTTAAAAACACAACAAATTTTCTATAAAAACCATTAAGAATAAAAGTTCCTAGCTTAAAAACCCAACAATTTAACTATAAAAAGCATTAAAACAAATCAAGTTAAAAAATTCAACAATTTCTCAATAAAAATGATAAAATAAGATCAATGTCTAAAAAAAACTTAACCATTTTACAAGAAAAAAAAATAAAAAATGTTCCAAGTGAAAAAAATGAACAATTTCACTATAAAAACCATAAACAAAAATGTTAAAAGTTAAAAAACTCAACAATTTCACTATAAAAACCACACAAAAATTATCAAAGTTAAAAAAAAGTCAATAATTTCATTATAAAAACCATAAAAAAAAAATCCAAGTTAAAGAATTCAACAATTTCTGAATAAAAATGATAAAAAAAAGTTCAAAGTTAAAAAAACTCAACACTTTCACTAATAAAAGCATAAAAAAGAAGTTCCAGGTTAATAAACTCAACAATCTCACTATAAAAACCACAAAAAAATGATCTAAGGTAAAAACAACTCAACAATTTCATTAGAAAAACAATAAAAAAAGTTCCAAGTTAATGAAATCTACAATTTCTCAATAAAAATGATAAAAAAAAATAGGTTCCATGATAAAAAAAACTCAAAACTTTCACTAATAAAAGCATTAAAAAGTTTCAAGTTAAAAAACTCAACAATTACTCTATAAAAACCATTAAGAATAAAAGTTCTTAAAACCCAACAATTTAACTTTAAAAAGCATAAAAAAATTCAAGTTAAAAAATTCAACAATTTCTCAATAAAAATGATAAAATAAGATCCAAGTCTAAAAAAAACTTTACAATTTTACTAGAAAAAAAATTAAAAATGTTCCAAGTCAAAAAAGTGAACAATTTCACTATAAAAAACATAAAAAATGTTCAAGGTTAAAAAACTCAACAATTTCACTATAAAAACCACACAAAAATGATCCAAGTTAAAAACAACTCAATAATTTCATTATAAAAACCATAAAAAAATCCAAGTTAAAGAATTCAACAATTTCTGAATAAAAATGATAAAAAAAGTTCAAAGTTAAAAAAACTCAACACTTTCACTAATAAAAGTATAAAAAAGAAGTTCCAGGTTAATAAACTCAACAATTTTCACTATAAAAACCACAAAAAAATGATCTAAGGTAAAAACAACTCAACAATTTCATTAGAAAAACAATAAAAAAAGTTCCATGTTAAAAAAATCTACAATTTCTCAATAAAAATGATAAACAAAAAAACAGGTTCCATGAAAAAAAACTCCACACTTTCACTAATAAAAGCATAAAAAAGTTTCATGTTAAAAACACAACAAATTTTCTATAAAAACCATTAAGAATAAAAGTTCCTAGCTTAAAAACACAACAATTTAACTATAAAAAGCATTAAAACAAATCAAGTTAAAAAATTCAACAATTTCTCAATAAAAATGATAAAATAAGATCAATGTCTAAAAAAAACTTTACCATTTTACAAGAAAAAAAATAAAAAATGTTCCAAGTGAAAAAAATGAACAATTTCACTATAAAAACCATAAACAAAAATGTTAAAAGTTAAAAAACTCAACAATTTCACTATAAAAACCACACAAAAATTATCAAAGTTAAAAACAAGTCAATAATTTCATTATAAAAACCATAAAAAAAATCCAAGTTAAAGAATTCAAAAATTTCTGAATAAAAATGATAAAAAAAAAGTTCAAAGTTAAAAAAACTCAACACTTTCACTAATAAAAGCATAAAAAAGAAGTTCCAGGTTAATAAACTCAACAATCTCACTATAAAAACCACACAAAAAATGATCCAATTTAAAAACAACTCAATAATTTTAGTATAAAAACCATAAAAAAAATCTAAGTTAAAGAATCAACAATTTATGAATAAAAATGATAAAAAAGTTCAAAGTTAAAAAAACTCAACAATTTCTCTAAAAAAAGCATTAAAAAGATGTTTCAGGTTAATAAACTCAACAATTTCACTATAAAAACCACACAAAAAATGATCTAAGTTAAAAACAACTCAACAATTTCATTAGAAAAACAATAAAAAAAGTTCCAAGTTAAAAAAATCAACAATTTCTCAATAAAAATGATAAACAAAAAAACAGGTTCCATGAAAAAAATAATTCCACACTTTCACTAATAAAAGCATAAAAAAGTTTCAAGTTAAAAACTCAACAATTTTTCTATAAAAACCATTAAGAATAAAAGTTCCTAGCTTAAAAACCCAACAATTTAATTATAAAAAGCATTAAAAAAATTCGAGTTAAAAAATTCAACAATTTCTAAATAAAAATGATAAAATAAGATCAATGTCTAAAAAAAACTTTACCATTTTACAAGAAAAAAAATAAAAAATGTTCCAAGTGAAAAAATTGAGCAATTTCACTATAAAAACCATAAACAAAAATGTTAAAAGTTAAAAAACTCAACAATTTCACTATAAAAACCACACAAAAATTATCAAAGTTAAAAAAAAGTCAATAATTTCATTATAAAAACCATAAAAAAAAAAATCCAAGTTAAAGAATTCAACAATTTCTGAATAAAAATGATAAAAAAAAGTTTAAAGTTAAAAAAACTCAACACTTTCACTAATAAAAGCATAAAAAAGAAGTTCCAGGTTAATAAACTCAACAATCTCACTATAAAAACCACAAAAAAATGATCTAAGGTAAAAACAACTCAACAATTTCATTAGAAAAACAATAAAAAAAGTTCCAAGTTAATAAAATCTACAATTTCTCAATAAAAATGATAAAAAAAAATAGGTTCCATGATAAAAAAAACTCAAAACTTTCACTAATAAAAGCATTAAAAAGTTTCAAGTTAAAAAACTCAACAATTACTCTATAAAAACCATTAAGAATAAAAGTTCTTAAAACCCAACAATTTAACTTTAAAAAGCATAAAAAAATTCAAGTTAAAAAATTCAACAATTTCTCAATAAAAATGATAAAATAAGATCCAAGTCTAAAAAAAACTTTACAATTTTACTAGAAAAAAAATTAAAAATGTTCCAAGTCAAAAAAGTGAACAATTTCACTATAAAAAACATAAAAAATGTTCAAGGTTAAAAAACTCAACAATTTCACTATAAAAACCACACAAAAATGATCCAAGTTATAAACAACTCAATAATTTCATTATAAAAACCATAAAAAAATCCAAGTTAAAGAATTCAACAATTTCTGAATAAAAATGATAAAAAAAGTTCAAAGTTAAAAAAACTCAACACTTTCACTAATAAAAGTATAAAAAAGAAGTTCCAGGTTAATAAACTCAACAATTTTCACTATAAAAACCACAAAAAAATGATCTAAGGTAAAAACAACTCAACAATTTCATTAGAAAAACAATAAAAAAAGTTCCATGTTAAAAAAATCTACAATTTCTCAATAAAAATGATAAACAAAAAAACAGGTTCCATGAAAAAAAAACTCCACACTTTCACTAATAAAAGCATAAAAAAGTTTCAAGTTAAAAACACAACAAATTTTCTATAAAAACCATTAAGAATAAAAGTTCCTAGCTTAAAAACCCAACAATTTAACTATAAAAAGCATTAAAACAAATCAAGTTAAAAAATTCAACAATTTCTCAATAAAAATGATAAAATAAGATCAATGTCTAAAAAAAACTTAACCATTTTACAAGAAAAAAAAATAAAAAATGTTCCAAGTGAAAAAAATGAACAATTTCACTATAAAAACCATAAACAAAAATGTTAAAAGTTAAAAAACTCAACAATTTCACTATAAAAACCACACAAAAATTATCAAAGTTAAAAAAAAGTCAATAATTTCATTATAAAAACCATAAAAAAAAAATCCAAGTTAAAGAATTCAACAATTTCTGAATAAAAATGATAAAAAAAAGTTCAAAGTTAAAAAAACTCAACACTTTCACTAATAAAAGCATAAAAAAGAAGTTCCAGGTTAATAAACTCAACAATCTCACTATAAAAACCACAAAAAAATGATCTAAGGTAAAAACAACTCAACAATTTCATTAGAAAAACAATAAAAAAAGTTCCAAGTTAATGAAATCTACAATTTCTCAATAAAAATGATAAAAAAAAATAGGTTCCATGATAAAAAAAACTCAAAACTTTCACTAATAAAAGCATTAAAAAGTTTCAAGTTAAAAAACTCAACAATTACTCTATAAAAACCATTAAGAATAAAAGTTCTTAAAACCCAACAATTTAACTTTAAAAAGCATAAAAAAATTCAAGTTAAAAAATTCAACAATTTCTCAATAAAAATGATAAAATAAGATCCAAGTCTAAAAAAAACTTTACAATTTTACTAGAAAAAAAATTAAAAATGTTCCAAGTCAAAAAAGTGAACAATTTCACTATAAAAAACATAAAAAATGTTCAAGGTTAAAAAACTCAACAATTTCACTATAAAAACCACACAAAAATGATCCAAGTTAAAAACAACTCAATAATTTCATTATAAAAACCATAAAAAAATCCAAGTTAAAGAATTCAACAATTTCTGAATAAAAATGATAAAAAAAGTTCAAAGTTAAAAAAACTCAACACTTTCACTAATAAAAGTATAAAAAAGAAGTTCCAGGTTAATAAACTCAACAATTTTCACTATAAAAACCACAAAAAAATGATCTAAGGTAAAAACAACTCAACAATTTCATTAGAAAAACAATAAAAAAAGTTCCATGTTAAAAAAATCTACAATTTCTCAATAAAAATGATAAACAAAAAAACAGGTTCCATGAAAAAAAAACTCCACACTTTCACTAATAAAAGCATAAAAAAGTTTCAAGTTAAAAACACAACAAATTTTCTATAAAAACCATTAAGAATAAAAGTTCCTAGCTTAAAAACCCAACAATTTAACTATAAAAAGCATTAAAACAAATCAAGTTAAAAAATTCAACAATTTCTCAATAAAAATGATAAAATAAGATCAATGTCTAAAAAAAACTTAACCATTTTACAAGAAAAAAAATAAAAAATGTTCCAAGTGAAAAAAATGAACAATTTCACTATAAAAACCATAAACAAAAATGTTAAAAGTTAAAAAACTCAACAATTTCACTATAAAAACCACACAAAAATTATCAAAGTTAAAAACAAGTCAATAATTTCATTATAAAAACCATAAAAAAAAATCCAAGTTAAAGAATTCAAAAATTTCTGAATAAAAATGATAAAAAAAAAGTTCAAAGTTAAAAAAACTCAACACTTTCACTAATAAAAGCATAAAAAAGAAGTTCCAGGTTAATAAACTCAACAATCTCACTATAAAAACCACACAAAAAATGATCCAATTTTAAAACAACTCAATAATTTTAGTATAAAAACCATAAAAAAAATCCAAGTTAAAGAATTCAACGATTTATGAATAAAAATGATAAAAAAGTTCAAAGTTAAAAAAACTCAACAATTTCTCTAATAAAAGCATTAAAAAGAAGTTTAAGGTTAATAAACTCAACAATTTCACTATAAAAACCATACAAAAAATGATCTAAGTTAAAAACAACTCAACAATTTCATTAGAAAAACAATAAAAAAAGTTCCAAGTTAAAAAAATCTACAATTTCTCAATAAAAATGATAAACAAAAAAACAGGTTCCATGAAAAAAAAACTCCACACTTTCACTAATAAAAGCATAAAAAAGTTTCAAGTTAAAAACTCAACAAATTTTCTATAAAAACCATTAAAAATAAAAGTTCCTAGCTTAAAAACCCAACAATTTAACTATAAAAAGCATTAAAAAAAATTCGAGTTAAAAAATTCAACAATTTCTCAATAAAAATGATAAAATAAGATCAATGTCTAAAAAAAACTTACATTTTTACTAGAAAAAAAATAAAAAATGTTCCAAGTGAAAAAGTTGAACAATTTCACTATAAAAACCATAAAAAAATGTTAAAGGTTAAAAAACTCAACAATTTCACTATAAAAACCACACAAAAAATGATCCAAGTTAAAAACAACTCAATAATTTCAGTATAAAAACCATAAAAAAAATCCAAGTTAAAGAATTCAACAATTTCTGAATAAAAATGATAAAAAAGTTCAAAGTTAAAAAAGCTCAACACTTTCTCTAATAAAAGCATTAAAAAGAAGTTTCAGGTTAATAAACGCAACAATTTCACTATAAAAACCACACAAAAAATGATCTAAGTTAAAAACAACTCATCAATTTCATTAGAAAAACAATAAAAAAAGTTCCAAGTTAAAAAAATCTACAATTTCTCAATAAAAATGATAAACAAAAAAACAGGTTCCATGAAAAAAAAAACTCCACACTTTCAATAATAAAAGCATAAAAAAGTTTCAAGTTAAAATCTCAACAATTTTTCTATAAAAACCATTAAGAATAAAAGTTCCTAGCTTAAAAACCCAACAATTTAACTATAAAAAGCATAAAAAAAATCAATTTAAAAAATTTCAACAATTTCTCAATAAAAATGATAAAATAAGATCCAAGTCTAAAAAAAACTTTACATTTTAACAAGAAAAAAAATAAAAAATGTTCTAAGTGAAAAAATTGAACAATTTCACTATAAAAACTATAAACAAAAATGTTAATTGTTAAAAAACTCAACAATTTCACTATAAAAACCACACAAAAATTATCAAAGTTAAAAACAAGGCAATAATTTCATTATAAAAACCATAAAAAAATCCAAGTAAGAGAATTCAACAATTTCTGAATAAAAATGATAAAAAAGTTCAAAGTTAAAAAAGAAGTTCCAGGTTAATAAACTCAACAATCTCACTATAAAAACCACAAAAAAATGATCTAAGGTAAAAAACAACTCAACAATTTCATTAGAAAAATAATAAAAAAAAGTTCCAAGTTAATAAAATCTACAATTTCTCAATAAAAATGATAAAAAAAATAGGTTCCATGATAAAAAAAACTCAAAACTTTCACTAATAAAAGCATAAAAAAGTTTCAAGTTAAAAAACTAAACAATTACTCTATAAAAACCATTAAGAATAAAAGTTCTTAAAACTCAACAATTTAACCTTAAAAAGCATAAAAAAATTCAAGTCAAAAAATTCAACAATTTCTCAATAAAAATGATAAAATAAGATCCAAGTCTAAAAAAAACTTTACAATTTTACTAGAAAACAAATTTAAAATGTTCCAAGTGTAAAAATTGAACAATTTCACTATAAAAAACATAAAAAATGTTCAAGGTTAAAAAACTCAACAATTTCACTATAAAAACCACAAAAAAAATGATTCAAGTTAAAAACAACTCAATAATTTCATTATAAAAACCATAAAAAAATCCAAGTTAAAGAATTTAACAATTTCTGAATAAAAATGATAAAAAAAAGTTCAAAGTTAAAAAAACTCAACACTTTCACTAATAAAAGCATAAAAAAGAAGTTCCAGGTTAATAAACTCAACAATTTTCACTATAAAATCCACAAAAAAATGATCTAAGGTAAAAACAACTCAACAATTTCATTAGAAAAACAATAAAAAAAGTTGCAATTAATAAAATCTACAATATCTCAATAAAAATGATAAAAAAAAAACAAGTTCCATGATAAAACAAAACTCAACACTTTCACTAATAAAAGAATAAAAAAAGTTTCAACTTAAAAAACTCAACAATTACTCTATAAAACCATTAAGAATAAAAGTTCCTAACTTAAAAACCCAACAATTTAACTTTAAAAAGCATAAAAAAAATTCAAGTTAAAAAATTCAACAATTTCTCAATAAAAATGATAATATAAGATCCAAGTCTAAAAAAGACATTACATTTTTACTAGAAAAAAATAAAAAATGTTCCAAGTGAAAAAGTTGAACAATTTCACTATAAAAACCATAAAAAAATGTTCAAGGTTAAAAAACTCAACAATTTCACTTTAAAAACCACACAAAAAATGATCCAAGTTAAAAATAACTCAATAATTTCAGTATAAAAACCATAAAAAAATCCAAGTTAATGAATTCAACAATTTCTGAATAAAAATGATAAAAAAGTTCAAAGTTAAAAAAACTCAACACTTTCTCTACTAAAAGCATTAAAAAGAAATTTCAGGTTAATAAACTCAACAATTTCAATATAAAAACGACACAAAAAATGATCTAAGTTAAAAACAACTTAACAATTTCATTAGAAAAACAATAAAAAAAAGTTCCAAGTTAAAAAAATCTACAATTTCTCAAAAAAAACAGGTTCCATGAAAAAAAAACCCACACTTTCAATAATAAAAGCATAAAAAAGTTTCAAGTTAAAAACTCAACAATTTTTCTATAAAAACCATTAAGAATAAAAGTTCCTAGCTTAAAAACCCAACAATTTAACTATAAAAAGCATAAAAAAAAATCAAGTTAAAAAATTAAACAATTTCTCAAAAAAAATGGTAAAATAAGATCCAAGTCTAAAAAAAACATTAAATTTTTACTAGTGAAAAAGTGAAAAATGTTCCAAGTGAAAAAGTTGAACAATTTCACTATAAAAACCATATAAAATGTTCAATGTTAAAAAACTCAACAATTTCACTATAAAAACCACACAAAAAATGATCCAAGTTAAAAACAACTCAATAATTTCAGTATAAAAACCATAAAAAAAATCCAAGTTAAAGAATTCAACAATTTCTGAATAAAAATGATTAAAAAGTTCAAAGTTAAAAAAACTCAACACTTTCTCTACTAAAAGCATTAAAAAGAAGTTTTAGGTTAATAAACTCAACAATTCACTATAAAAACAACACAAAAAATGATCTAAGTTAAAAACAACTCAACAATTTCATTAGAAAAACAATAAAAAAAAGTTCCAAGTTAAAAAAATCTACAATTTCTCAATAAAAATGATAAACAAAAAAACAGGTTCCTTGAAAAAAAAAACTCCACACTTTCAATAATAAAAGCATAAAAAAGTTTCAAGTTAAAAACTCAACAATTTTTCTATAAAATCCATTAAGAATAAAAGTTCCTAGCTTAAAAACCCAACAATTTAACTATAAAAAGCATAAAAAAAAATCAAGTTAAAAAATTCAACAATTTCTCAATAAAAATGATAAAATAAGATCCAAGTCTAAACAAACTTTACATTTTTACAAGAAAAAAAAATTAAAAATGTTCCAAGTGAAAAAATTGAACAATTTCACTATAAAAACCATAAACAAAAATGTTAAAAGTTAAAAAACTCAACAATTTCACTATAAAAATCACACAAAAATTATCAAAGTTAAAAACAAGTCAATAATTTCATTATAAAAACCATACAAAAATCCAAGTTAAAGAATTCAACAATTTCTGAATAAAAATGATAAAAAAAAATAGTTCAAATTTAAAAAAACTCAACACTTTCACTAATAAAAGCATAAAAAAGAAGTTCCAGGTTAATAAACTCAAAAATTTTCACTATAACAACAACAAAAAAATGATCTAAGGTAAAAACAACTCAACAATTTCATTAGAAAAACAATAAAAAAAGTTCCAATTAATAAAATCTACAATTTCTCAATAAAAATGATTAAAAAAAAACAGGTTCCATGATAAAACAAAACTCAACACTTTCACTAATAAAAGCATAAAAAAAGTTTCAAGTTAAAAAACTCAACAATTACTCTATAAAAACCATTAAGAATAAATGTTCCTAGCTTAAAAACCCAACAATTTAACTTTAAAAAGCATACAAAAAATTCAAGTTAAAAAATTCAACAATTTCTCAATAAAAATGATAAAATAAGATCTAAGTCTAAAAAAAACATTACATTTTTACTAGTGAAAAAGTGAAAAATGTTCCAAGTGAAAAAGTTGAACAATTTCACTATAAAAACCATAAAAAAATGTTCAAGGTTAAAAAACTCAACAATTTCACTATAAAAACCACACAAAAAATGATCCAAGTTAAAAACAACTCAATAATTTCAGTATAAAAACCATAAAAAAAATCCAAGTTAAAGAATTCAACAATTTCTGAATAAAAATGATAAAAAAGTTCAAAGTTAAAAAAACTCAACACTTTCCTTACTAAAAGCATTAAAAAGAAGTTTCAGGTTAATAAACTCAACAATTTCACTATAAAAACCACACAAAAAATGATCTAAGTTAAAAACAACTCAACAATTTCATTAGAAAAACAATAAAAAAAAGTTCCAATTAATAAAATCTACAATTTCTCAATAGAAATGATAAAAAAAAACAGGTTCCATGATAAAACAAAACTCAACACTTTCACCAATAAAAGCATAAAAAAAGTTTCAACTTAAAAAACTCAACAATTACTCTATAAAAACCATTAAGAATAAAAGTTCCTAGCTTAAAAACCCAACAATTTAATTTTAAAAAGCATAAAAAAAATTCAAGTTAAAAAATTCAACAATTTCTCAATAAAAATGATAAAATAAGATCCAAGTCTAAAAAAAACATTACATTTTTACTAGTGAAAAAGTGAAAAATGTTCCAAGTGAAAAAGTTGAACAATTTCACTATAAAAACCATAAAAAAATGTTCAAGGTTAAATAACTCAACAATTTCACTATAAAAACCACACAAAAAATGATCCAAGTTAAAAACAACTCAATAATTTCAGTATAAAAACCATAAAAAAAATCCAAGTTAAAGAATTCAACAATTTCTGAATAAAAATGATAAAAAAGTTCAAAGTTAAAAAAACTCAACACTTTCTCTACTAAAAGCATTAAAAAGAAGTTTCAGGTTAATAAACTCAACAATTTCACTATAAAAACCACACAAAAAATGATCTAAGTTAAAAACAACTCAACAATTTCATTAGAAAAACAATAAAAAAAGTTCCAAGTTAAAAAAATCTACAATTTCTCAATAAAAATGATAAACAAAAAAACAGGTTCCATGAAAAAAAAAACTCCACACTTTCAATAATAAAAGCATAAAAAAGTTTCAAGTTAAAAACTCAACAATTTTTCGATAAAATCTATTAAGAATAAAAGTTCCTAGCTTAAAAACCCAACAATTTAACTATAAAAAGCATAAAAAAAATCAAGTTAAAAAATTCAACAATTTCTCAATAAAAATGATCAATTAAGATCCAAGTCTAAAACAAACTTTACATTTTTACAAGAAAATAAAATAAAAAATGTTCCAAGTGAAAAAATTGAACAATTTCACTATAAAAACCATAAACAAATATGTTAAAAGTTAAAAAACTCAACAATTTCACTATAAAAACCACAGAAAAATTATCAAAGTTAAAAACAAGTCAATAATTTCATTATAAAAACCATAAAAAAATCCAAGTTAAAGAATTCAACAATTTCTAAATAAAAATGATAAAAAAATAGTTCAAATTTAAAAAAACTCAACACTTTCACTAATAAAAGCATAAAAAAGAAGTTCCAGGTTAATAAACTCAACAATTTTCACTATAAAAACAACAAAAAAATGATCTAAGGTAAAAAGAACTCAACAATTTCATTAGAAAAACAATAAAAAAAGTTCCAATTAATAAAATCTACAATTTCTCAATAAAAATGATAAAAAAAAAACAGGTTCCATGATAAAACAAAACTCAACACTTTCACTAATAAAAGCATAAAAAAAGTTTCAACTTAAAAAACTCAACAATTACTCTATAAAAACCATTAAGAATAAAAGTTCCTAGCTTAAAAACCCAACAATTTAATTTTAAAAAGCATAAAAAAAATTCAAGTTAAAAAATTCAACAATTTCTCAATAAAAAAAACATTACATTTTTACTAGTGAAAAAGTGAAAAATGTTCCAAGTGAAAAAGTTGAACAATTTCACTATAAAAACCATAAAAAAATGTTCAAAGTTAAATAACTCAACAATTTCACTATAAAAACCACACAATAAATGATCCAAGTTAAAAACAACTCAATAATTTCAGTATAAAAACCATAAAAAAAATCCAAGTTAAAGAATTCAACAATTTCTGAATAAAAATGATAAAAAAGTTCAAAGTTAAAAAAACTCAACACTTTCTCTACTAAAAGCATTAAAAAGAAGTTTCAGGTTAATAAACTCAACAATTTCACTATAAAAACCACACAAAAAATGATCTAAGTTAAAAACAACTCAACAATTTCATTAGAAAAACAATAAAAAAAAGTTCCAAGTTAAAAAAATCTACAATTTCTCAAAAAAAATAGGTTCCATGAAAAAAAAACTCCACACTTTCAATAATAAAAGCATTAAAAAGTTTCAAGTTAAAAACTCAACAATTTTTCTATAAAAACCATTAAGAATAAAAGTTCCTAGCTTAAAAACCCAACAATTTAACTATAAAAAGCATAAAAAAAATCAAGTTAAAAAATTCAACAATTTCTCAATAAAAATGATAAAATTAGATCCAAGTCTAAAAAAAACTTTACATTTTTACAAAAAAAAAAATAAAAAATGTTCCAAGTGAAAAAATTGTTCAATTTCACTATAAAAACCATAAACAAAAATGTTAAAAGTTAAAAAACTCAACAATTTCACTAAAAAAACCTCACAAAAATTATCAAAGTTAAAAACAAGTCAATAATTTCATTATAAAAACCATAAAAAAATCCAAGTTAAAGAATTCAACAATTTCTGAATAAAATTGATAAAAAAAATAGTTCAAAGTTAAAAAAACTAAACACTTTCACTAATAAAAGCATAAAAAAGAAGATCCAGGTTAATAAACTCAACAATGTTCACTATAAAAACAACAAAAAAATGATCTAAGGTAAAAACAACTCAACAATTTCATTAGAAAAACAATAAAAAAAAGTTCCAATTAATAAAATCTACAATTTCTCAATAAAAATGATTAAAAATAAATCAGGTTCCATGATAAAACAAAACTCAACACTTTCACTAATAAAAGCATAAAAAAAGTTTCAACTTAAAAAACTCAACAATTACTCTATAAAAACCATTAAGAATAAAAGTTCCTAGCTTAAAAACCCAACAATTTAATTTTAAAAAGCATAAAAAAAATTCAAGTTAAAAAATTCAACAATTTCTCAATAAAAATGATAAAATAAGATCCAAGTCTAAAAAAAACATTACATTTTTACTAGTGAAAAAGTGAAAAATGTTCCAAGTGAAAAAGTTGAACAATTTCACTATAAAAACCATAAAAAAATGTTCAAGGTTTAAAAACTCAACAATTTCACTATAAAAACCACACAAAAAATGATCCAAGTTAAAAACAACTCAATAATTTCAGTATAAAAACCATAAAAAAAATCCAAGTTAAAGAATTCAACAATTTCTGAATAAAAATGATAAAAAAGTTCAAAGTTAAAAAAACTCAACACTTTCTCTACTAAAAGCATTAAAAAGAAGTTTCAGGTTAATAAACTCAACAATTTCACTATAAAAACCACACAAAAAATGATCTAAGTTAAAAACAACTCAACAATTTCATTAGAAAAACAATAAAAAAAGTTCCAAGTTAAAAAAATCTACAATTTCTCAATAAAAATGATAAACAAAAAAACAGGTTCCATGAAAAAAAAAAACTCCACACTTTCAATAATAAAAGCATAAAAAAGTTTCAATTTAAAAACTCAACAATTTTTCTATAAAATCCATTAAGAATAAAAGTTCCTAGCTTAAAAACCCAACAATTTAACTATAAAAAGCATAAAAAAAAATCAAGTTAAAAAATTCAACAATTTCTCAATAAAAATGATAAAATAAGATCCAAGTCTAAAACAAACTTTACATTTTTACAAGAAAAAAAAATAAAAAATGTTCCAAGTGAAAAAATTGAACAATTTCACTATAAAAACCATAAACAAAAATGTTAAAAGTTAAAAAACTCAACAATTTCACTATAAAAACCACACAAAAATTATCAAAGTTAAAAACAAGTCAATAATTTCATTATAAAAACCATAAAAAAATCCAAGTTAAAGAATTCAAAAATTTCTGAATAAAAATGATAAAAAAATAGTTCAAATTTAAAAAAACTCAACACTTTCACTAATAAAAGCATAAAAAAGAAGTTCCAGGTTAATAAACTCAACAATTTTTACTATAAAAACAACAAAAAAATGATCTAAGGTAAAAACAACTCAACAATTTCATTAGAAAAACAATAAAAAAAAAGTTCCAATTAATAAAATCTACAATTTCTCAATAAAAATGATTAAAAAAAAACAGGTTCCATGATAAAACAAAACTCAACACTTTCACTAATAAAAGCATAAAAAAAGTTTCAACTTAAAAAACTCAACAATTACTCTATAAAAACCATTAAGAATAAAAGTTCCTAGCTTAAAAACCCAACAATTTAATTTTAAAAAGCATAAAAAAAATTCAAGTTAAAAAATTCAACAATTTCTCAATAAAAATGATAAAATAAGATCCAAGTCTAAAAAAACATTACATTTTTACTAGTGAAAAAGTGAAAAATGTTCCAAGTGAAAAAGTTGAACAATTTCACTATAAAAACCATAAAAAAATGTTCAAAGTTAAATAACTCAACAATTTCACTATAAAAACCACACAAAAAATGATCCAAGTTAAAAACAACTCAATAATTTCAGTATAAAAACCATAAAAAAAATCCAAGTTAAAGAATTCAACAATTTCTGAATAAAAATGATAAAAAAGTTCAAAGTTAAAAAAACTCAACACTTTCTCTACTAAAAGCATTAAAAAGAAGTTTCAGGTTAATAAACTCAACAATTTCACTATAAAAACCACACAAAAAATGATCTAAGTTAAAAACAACTCAACAATTTCATTAGAAAAACAATAAAAAAAAGTTCCAAGTTAAAAAAATCTACAATTTCTCAAAACAAATAGGTTCCATGAAAAAAAAAACTCCACACTTTCAATAATAAAAGCATTAAAAAGTTTCAAGTTAAAAACTCAACAATTTTTCTATAAAAACCATTAAGAATAAAAGTTCCTAGCTTAAAAACCCAACAATTTAACTATAAAAAGCATAAAAAAAATCAAGTTAAAAAATTCAACAATTTCTCAATAAAAATGATAAAATTAGATCCAAGTCTAAAAAAAACTTTACATTTTTACAAAATAAAAAATAAAAAATGTTCCAAGTGAAAAAATTGTTCAATTTCACTATAAAAACCATAAACAAAAATGTTAAAAGTTAAAAAACTCAACAATTTCACTAAAAAAACCTCACAAAAATTATCAAAGTTAAAAACAAGTCAATAATTTCATTATAAAAACCATAAAAAAATCCAAGTTAAAGAATTCAACAATTTCTGAATAAAATTGATAAAAAAATAGTTCAAAGTTAAAAAAACTAAACACTTTCACTAATAAAAGCATAAAAAAGAAGATCCAGGTTAATAAACTCAACAATGTTCACTATAAAAACAACAAAAAAATGATCTAAGGTAAAAACAACTAAACAATTTCATTAGAAAAACAATAAAAAAAAGTTCCAATTAATAAAATCTACAATTTCTCAATAAAAATGATTAAAAATAAATCAGGTTCCATGATAAAACAAAACTCAACACTTTCACTAATAAAAGCATAAAAAAAGTTTCAACTTAAAAAACTCAACAATTACTCTATAAAAACCATTAAGAATAAAAGTTCCTAGCTTAAAAACCCAACAATTTAATTTTAAAAAGCATAAAAAAAATTCAAGTTAAAAAATTCAACAATTTCTCAATAAAAATGATAAAATAAGATCCAAGTCTAAAAAAAACATTACATTTTTACTAGTGAAAAAGTGAAAAATGTTCCAAGTGAAAAAGTTGAACAATTTCACTATAAAAACCATAAAAAAATGTTCAAGGTTTAAAAACTCAACAATTTCACTATAAAAACCACACAAAAAATGATCCAAGTTAAAAACAACTCAATAATTTCAGTATAAAAACCATAAAAAAAATCCAAGTTAAAGAATTCAACAATTTCTGAATAAAAATGATAAAAAAGTTCAAAGTTAATAAAACTCAACACTTTCTCTACTAAAAGCATTAAAAAGAAGTTTCAGGTTAATAAACTCAACAATTTCACTATAAAAACCACACAAAAAATGATCTAAGTTAAAAACAACTCAACAATTTCATTAGAAAAACAATAAAAAAAGTTCCAAGTTAAAAAAATCTACAATTTCTCAATAAAAATGATAAACAAAAAAACAGGTTCCATGAAAAAAAAAACTCCACACTTTCAATAATAAAAGCATAAAAAAGTTTCAATTTAAAAACTCAACAATTTTTCTATAAAATCCATTAAGAATAAAAGTTCCTAGCTTAAAAACCCAACAATTTAACTATAAAAAGCATAAAAAAAAATCAAGTTAAAAAATTCAACAATTTCTCAATAAAAATGATAAAATAAGATCCAAGTCTAAAACAAACTTTACATTTTTACAAGAAAAAAAAATAAAAAATGTTCCAAGTGAAAAAATTGAACAATTTCACTATAAAAACCATAAACAAAAATGTTAAAAGTTAAAAAACTCAACAATTTCACTATAAAAACCACAGAAAAATTATCAAAGTTAAAAACAAGTCAATAATTTCATTATAAAAACCATAAAAAAATCCAAGTTAAAGAATTCAACAATTTCTGAATAAAAATGATAAAAAAATAGTTCAAATTTAAAAAAACTCAACACTTTCACTAATAAAAGCATAAAAAAGAAGTTCCAGGTTAATAAACTCAACAATTTTTACTATAAAAACAACAAAAAAATGATCTAAGGTAAAAACAACTCAACAATTTCATTAGAAAAACAATAAAAAAAAAGTTCCAATTAATAAAATCTACAATTTCTCAATAAAAATGATTAAAAAAAAACAGGTTCCATGATAAAACAAAACTCAACACTTTCACTAATAAAAGCATAAAAAAAGTTTCAACTTAAAAAACTCAACAATTACTCTATAAAAACCATTAAGAATAAAAGTTCCTAGCTTAAAAACCCAACAATTTAATTTTAAAAAGCATAAAAAAAATTCAAGTTAAAAAATTCAACAATTTCTCAATAAAAAAAACATTACATTTTTACTAGTGAAAAAGTGAAAAATGTTCCAAGTGAAAAAGTTGAACAATTTCACTATAAAAACCATAAAAAAATGTTCAAAGTTAAATAACTCAACAATTTCACTATAAAAACCACACAATAAATGATCCAAGTTAAAAACAACTCAATAATTTCAGTATAAAAACCATAAAAAAAATCCAAGTTAAAGAATTCAACAATTTCTGAATAAAAATGATAAAAAAGTTCAAAGTTAAAAAAACTCAACACTTTCTCTACTAAAAGCATTAAAAAGAAGTTTCAGGTTAATAAACTCAACAATTTCACTATAAAAACCACACAAAAAATGATCTAAGTTAAAAACAACTCAACAATTTCATTAGAAAAACAATAAAAAAAAGTTCCAAGTTAAAAAAATCTACAATTTCTCAAAAAAAATAGGTTCCATGAAAAAAAAACTCCACACTTTCAATAATAAAAGCATTAAAAAGTTTCAAGTTAAAAACTCAACAATTTTTCTATAAAAACCATTAAGAATAAAAGTTCCTAGCTTAAAAACCCAACAATTTAACTATAAAAAGCATAAAAAAAATCAAGTTAAAAAATTCAACAATTTCTCAATAAAAATGATAAAATTAGATCCAAGTCTAAAAAAAACTTTACATTTTTACAAAAAAAAAAATAAAAAATGTTCCAAGTGAAAAAATTGTTCAATTTCACTATAAAAACCATAAACAAAAATGTTAAAAGTTAAAAAACTCAACAATTTCACTAAAAAAACCTCACAAAAATTATCAAAGTTAAAAACAAGTCAATAATTTCATTATAAAAACCATAAAAAAATCCAAGTTAAAGAATTCAACAATTTCTGAATAAAATTGATAAAAAAAATAGTTCAAAGTTAAAAAAACTAAACACTTTCACTAATAAAAGCATAAAAAAGAAGATCCAGGTTAATAAACTCAACAATGTTCACTATAAAAACAACAAAAAAATGATCTAAGGTAAAAACAACTCAACAATTTCATTAGAAAAACAATAAAAAAAAGTTCCAATTAATAAAATCTACAATTTCTCAATAAAAATGATTAAAAATAAATCAGGTTCCATGATAAAACAAAACTCAACACTTTCACTAATAAAAGCATAAAAAAAGTTTCAACTTAAAAAACTCAACAATTACTCTATAAAAACCATTAAGAATAAAAGTTCCTAGCTTAAAAACCCAACAATTTAATTTTAAAAAGCATAAAAAAAATTCAAGTTAAAAAATTCAACAATTTCTCAATAAAAATGATAAAATAAGATCCAAGTCTAAAAAAACATTACATTTTTACTAGTGAAAAAGTGAAAAATGTTCCAAGTGAAAAAGTTGAACAATTTCACTATAAAAACCATATAAAAATGTTCAAGGTTAAAAAACTCAACAATTTCACTATAAAAACAACACAAAAAATGATCCAAGTTAAAAACAACTCAATAATTTCAGTATAAAAACCATAAAAAAAAATCCAAGTTAAAGAATTCAACAATTTCTGAATAAAAATGATAAAAAAGTTCAAATTTAAAAAAACTCAACACTTTCTCTACTAAAAGCATTAAAAAGAAGTTTCAGGTTAATAAACTCAACAATTTCACTATAAAAACCACACAAAAAATGATCTAAGTTAAAAACAACTCAACAATTTCATTAGAAAAACAATAAAAAAAGTTCCAAGTTAAAAAAATCTACAATTTCTCAATAAAAATGATAAACAAAAAAACAGGTTCCATGAAAAAAAAAACTCCACACTTTCAATAATAAAAGCATTAAAAAGTTTCAAGTTAAGAACTCAACAATTTTTCTATAAAATCCATTAAGAATAAAAGTTCCTAGCTTAAAAACCCAACAATTTAACTATAAAAAGCATAAAAAAAATTAAGTTAAAAAATTCAACAATTTCTCAATAAAAATGATAAAATAAGATCCAAGTCTAAAACAAACTTTAAATTTTTACAAGAAGAAAAAAAATAAAAAATGTTCCAAGTGAAAAAATTGAACAATTTCACTATAAAAACCATAAACAAAAATGTTAAAAGTTAAAAAACTCAACAATTTCACTATAAAAACCACACAAAAATCATCAAAGTTAAAAACAAGTCAATAATTTCATTATAAAAACCATAAAAAAATCCAAGTTAAAGAATTCAACAATTTCTGAATAAAAATGATAAAAAAATAGTTCAAATTTAAAAAAACTCAACACTTTCACTAATAAAAGCATAAAAAAGAAGTTCCAGGTTAATAAACTCAACAATTTTCACTATAAAAACAACAAAAAAATGATCTAAGGTAAAAACAACTCAACAATTTCATTAGAAAAACAATAAAAAAAAGTTCCAATTAATAAAATCTACAATTTCTCAATAAAAATGATTAAAAAAAAAACAGGTTCCATGATAACACAAAACTCAACACTTTCACTAATAAAAGCATAAAAAAAGTTTCAACTTTAAAAACTCAACAATTACTCTATAAAAACCATTAAGAATAAAAGTTCCTAGCTTAAAAACCCAACAATTTAACTTTAAAAAGCATAACAAAAATTCAAGTTAAAAAATTCATCAATTTCTCAATAAAAATGATAAAATAAGATCCAAGTCTAAAAAAAACAATACATTTTTACTAGTGAAAAAGTGAAAAATGTTCCAAGTGAAAAAGTTGAACAATTTCACTATAAAAACAATAAAACAATGTTCAAGGTTAAAAAACTCAACAATTTCACTATAAAAACCACACAAAAAATGATCCAAGTTAAAAACAACTCAATAATTTCAGTATAAAAACCATAAAAAAAATCCAAGTTAAAGAATTCAACAATTTCTGAATAAAAATGATAAAAAAGTTCAAAGTTAAAAAAACTCAACACTTTCTCTACTAAAAGCATTAAAAAGAAGTTTCAGGTTAATAAACTCAACAATTTCACTATAAAAACCACACAAAAAATGATCTAAGTTAAAACAACTCAACAATTTCATTAGAAAAACAATAAAAAAAAGTTCCAAGTTAAAAAAATCTACAATTTCTCAATAAAAATGATAAACAAAAAAACAGGTTCCATGAAAAAAAAAACTCCACACTTTCAATAATAAAAGCATAAAAAAGTTTCAAGTTAAGAACTCAACAATTTTTCTATAAAATCCATTAAGAATAAAAGTTCCTAGCTTAAAAACCCAACAATTTAACTATAAAAAGCATAAAAAAATCAAGTTAAAAAATTCAACAATTTCTCAATAAAAATGATAAAATAAGATCCAAGTCTAAAACAAACTTTAAATTTTTACAAGAAGAAAAAAAATAAAAAATGTTCCAAGTGAAAAAATTGAACAATTTCACTATAAAAACCATAAACAAAAATGTTAAAAGTTAAAAAACTCAACAATTTCACTATAAAAACCTCACAAAAATCATCAAAGTTAAAAACAAGTCAATAATTTCATTATAAAAACCATAAAAAAATCCAAGTTAAAGAATTCAACAATTTCTGAATAAAAATGATAAAAAAATAGTTCAAATTTAAAAAAACTCAACACTTTCACTAATAAAAGCATAAAAAAGAAGTTCCAGGTTAATAAACTCAACAATTTTCACTATAAAAACAACAAAAAAATGATCTAAGGTAAAAACAACTCAACAATTTCATTAGAAAAACAATAAAAAAAAGTTCCAATTAATAAAATCTACAATTTCTCAATAAAAATGATTAAAAAAAAAACAGGTTCCATGATAACACAAAACTCAACACTTTCACTAATAAAAGCATAAAAAAAGTTTCAACTTTAAAAACTCAACAATTACTCTATAAAAACCATTAAGAATAAAAGTTCCTAGCTTAAAAACCCAACAATTTAACTTTAAAAAGCATAACAAAAATTCAAGTTAAAAAATTCATCAATTTCTCAATAAAAATGATAAAATAAGATCCAAGTCTAAAAAAAACAATACATTTTTACTAGTGAAAAAGTGAAAAATGTTCCAAGTGAAAAAGTTGAATAATTTCACTATAAAAACAATAAAACAATGTTCAAGGTTAAAAAACTCAACAATTTCACTATAAAAACCACACAAAAAATGATCCAAGTTAAAAACAACTCAATAATTTCAGTATAAAAACCATAAAAAAAATCCAAGTTAAAGAATTCAACAATTTCTGAATAAAAATGATAAAAAAGTTCAAAGTTAAAAAAACTCAACACTTTCTCTACTAAAAGCATTAAAAAGAAGTTTCAGGTTAATAAACTCAACAATTTCACTATAAAAACCACACAAAAAATGATCTAAGTTAAAACAACTCAACAATTTCATTAGAAAAACAATAAAAAAAAGTTCCAAGTTAAAAAAATCTACAATTTCTCAATAAAAATGATAAACAAAAAAACAGGTTCCATGAAAAAAAAAACTCCACACTTTCAATAATAAAAGCATAAAAAAGTTTCAAGTTAAAAACTCAACAATTTTTCTATAAAATCCATTAAGAATAAAAGTTCCTAGCTTAAAAACCCAACAATTTAACTATAAAAAGCATAAAAAAATCAAGTTAAAAAATTCAACAATTTCTCAATAAAAATGATAAAATTAGATCCAAGTCTAAAAAAAACTTTACATTTTTACAAGAAAAAAAATAAAAAATGTTCCAAGTGAAAAAATTGAACAATTTCACTATAAAAACCATAAACAAAAATGTTAAAAGTTAAAAAACTCAACAATTTCACTAAAAAAACCTCACAAAAATTATCAAAGTTAAAAACAAGTCAATAATTTCATTATAAAAACCATAAAAAAATCCAAGTTAAAGAATTCAACAATTTCTGAATAAAATTGATAAAAAAATAGTTCAAAGTTAAAAAAACTCAACACTTTCACTAATAAAAGCATAAAAAAGAAGATCCAGGTTAATAAACTCAACAATGTTCACTATAAAAACAACAAAAAAATGATCTAAGGTAAAAACAACTCAACAATTTCATTAGAAAAACAATAAAAAAAAGTTCCAATTAATAAAATCTACAATTTCTCAATAAAAATGATTAAAAAAAAATCAGGTTCCATGATAAAACAAAACTCAACACTTTCACTAATAAAAGCATAAAAAAGTTTCAACTTAAAAAACTCAACAATTACTCTATAAAAACCATTAAGAATAAAAGTTCCTAGCTTAAAAACCCAACAATTTAATTTTAAAAAGCATAAAAAAAATTCAAGTTAAAAAATTCAACAATTTCTCAATAAAAATGATAAAATAAGATCCAAGTCTAAAAAAAACATTACATTTTTACTAGTGAAAAAGTGAAAAATGTTCCAAGTGAAAAAGTTGAACAATTTCACTATAAAAACCATAAAAAAATGTTCAAGGTTAAAAAACTCAACAATTTCACTATAAAAACCACACAGAAAATGATCCAAGTTAAAAACAACTCAATAATTTCAGTATAAAAACCATAAAAAAAATCCAAGTTAAAGAATTCAACAATTTCTGAATAAAAATGATAAAAAAGTTCAAAGTTAAAAAAACTCAACACTTTCTCTACTAAAAGCATTAAAAAGAAGTTTCAGGTTAATAAACTCAACAATTTCACTATAAAAACCACACAAAAAATGATCTAAGTTAAAACAACTCAACAATTTCATTAGAAAAACAATAAAAAAAAGTTCCAAGTTAAAAAAATCTACAATTTCTCAATAAAAATGATAAACAAAAAAACAGGTTCCATGAAAAAAAAAACTCCACACTTTCAATAATAAAAGCATAAAAAAGTTTCAAGTTAAAAACTCAACAATTTTTCTATAAAATCCATTAAGAATAAAAGTTCCTAGCTTAAAAACCCAACAATTTAACTATAAAAAGCATAAAAAAATCAAGTTAAAAAATTCAACAATTTCTCAATAAAAATGATAAAATTAGATCCAAGTCTAAAAAAAACTTTACATTTTTACAAGAAAAAAAATAAAAAATGTTCCAAGTGAAAAAATTGAACAATTTCACTATAAAAACCATAAACAAAAATGTTAAAAGTTAAAAAACTCAACAATTTCACTAAAAAAACCTCACAAAAATTATCAAAGTTAAAAACAAGTCAATAATTTCATTATAAAAACCATAAAAAAATCCAAGTTAAAGAATTCAACAATTTCTGAATAAAATTGATAAAAAAATAGTTCAAAGTTAAAAAAACTCAACACTTTCACTAATAAAAGCATAAAAAAGAAGATCCAGGTTAATAAACTCAACAATGTTCACTATAAAAACAACAAAAAAATGATCTAAGGTAAAAACAACTCAACAATTTCATTAGAAAAACAATAAAAAAAAGTTCCAATTAATAAAATCTACAATTTCTCAATAAAAATGATTAAAAAAAAATCAGGTTCCATGATAAAACAAAACTCAACACTTTCACTAATAAAAGCATAAAAAAGTTTCAACTTAAAAAACTCAACAATTACTCTATAAAAACCATTAAGAATAAAAGTTCCTAGCTTAAAAACCCAACAATTTAATTTTAAAAAGCATAAAAAAAATTCAAGTTAAAAAATTCAACAATTTCTCAATAAAAATGATAAAATAAGATCCAAGTCTAAAAAAAACATTACATTTTTACTAGTGAAAAAGTGAAAAATGTTCCAAGTGAAAAAGTTGAACAATTTCACTATAAAAACCATAAAAAAATGTTCAAGGTTAAAAAACTCAACAATTTCACTATAAAAACCACACAGAAAATGATCCAAGTTAAAAACAACTCAATAATTTCAGTATAAAAACCATAAAAAAAATCCAAGTTAAAGAATTCAACAATTTCTGAATAAAAATGATAAAAAAGTTCAAAGTTAAAAAAACTCAACACTTTCTCTACTAAAAGCATTAAAAAGAAGTTTCAGGTTAATAAACTCAACAATTTCACTATAAAAACCACACAAAAAATGATCTAAGTTAAAAACAACTCAACAATTTCATTAGAAAAACAATAAAAAAAGTTCCAAGTTAAAAAAATCTACAATTTCTCAATAAAAATGATAAACAAAAAAACAGGTTCCATGAAAAAAAAAACTCCACACTTTCAATAATAAAAGCATAAAAAAGTTTCAAGTTAAAAACTCAACAATTTTTCTATAAAATCCATTAAGAATAAAAGTTCCTAGCTTAAAAACCCAACAATTTAACTATAAAAAGCATAAAAAAATCAAGTTAAAAAATTCAACAATTTCTCAATAAAAATGATAAAATTAGATCCAAGTCTAAAAAAAACTTTACATTTTTACAAGAAAAAAAATAAAAAATGTTCCAAGTGAAAAAATTGAACAATTTCACTATAAAAACCATAAACAAAAATGTTAAAAGTTAAAAAAACTCAACAATTTCACTAAAAAAACCTCACAAAAATTATCAAAGTTAAAAACAAGTCAATAATTTCATTATAAAAACCATAAAAAAATCCAAGTTAAAGAATTCAACAATTTCTGAATAAAATTGATAAAAAAATAGTTCAAAGTTAAAAAAACTCAACACTTTCACTAATAAAAGCATAAAAAAGAAGATCCAGGTTAATAAACTCAACAATGTTCACTATAAAAACAACAAAAAAATGATCTAAGGTAAAAACAACTCAACAATTTCATTAGAAAAACAATAAAAAAAAGTTCCAATTAATAAAATCTACAATTTCTCAATAAAAATGATTAAAAAAAAATCAGGTTCCATGATAAAACAAAACTCAACACTTTCACTAATAAAAGCATAAAAAAGTTTCAACTTAAAAAACTCAACAATTACTCTATAAAAACCATTAAGAATAAAAGTTCCTAGCTTAAAAACCCAACAATTTAATTTTAAAAAGCATAAAAAAAATTCAAGTTAAAAAATTCAACAATTTCTCAATAAAAATGATAAAATAAGATCCAAGTCTAAAAAAAACATTACATTTTTACTAGTGAAAAAGTGAAAAATGTTCCAAGTGAAAAAGTTGAACAATTTCACTATAAAAACCATAAAAAAATGTTCAAGGTTAAAAAACTCAACAATTTCACTATAAAAACCACACAGAAAATGATCCAAGTTAAAAACAACTCAATAATTTCAGTATAAAAACCATAAAAAAAATCCAAGTTAAAGAATTCAACAATTTCTGAATAAAAATGATAAAAAAGTTCAAAGTTAAAAAAACTCAACACTTTCTCTACTAAAAGCATTAAAAAGAAGTTTCAGGTTAATAAACTCAACAATTTCACTATAAAAACCACACAAAAAATGATCTAAGTTAAAAACAACTCAACAATTTCATTAGAAAAACAATAAAAAAAGTTCCAAGTTAAAAAAATCTACAATTTCTCAATAAAAATGATAAACAAAAAAACAGGTTCCATGAAAAAAAAAACTCCACACTTTCAATAATAAAAGCATAAAAAAGTTTCAAGTTAAAAACTCAACAATTTTTCTATAAAATCCATTAAGAATAAAAGTTCCTAGCTTAAAAACCCAACAATTTAACTATAAAAAGCATAAAAAAAAATCAAGTTAAAAAATTCAACAATTTCTCAATAAAAATGATAAAATAAGATCCAAGTCTAAAACAAACTTTACATTTTTACAAGAAAAAAAAATAAAAAATGTTCCAAGTGAAAAAATTGAACAATTTCACTATAAAAACCATAAACAAAAATGTTAAAAGTTAAAAAACTCAACAATTTCACTATAAAAACCACACAAAAATTATCAAAGTTAAAAACAAGTCAATAATTTCATTATAAAAACCATAAAAAAATCCAAGTTAAAGAATTCAACAATTTCTGAATAAAAATGATAAAAAAATAGTTCAAATTTAAAAAAACTCAACACTTTCACTAATAAAAGCATAAAAAAGAAGTTCCAGGTTAATAAACTCAACAATTTTTACTATAAAAACAACAAAAAAATGATCTAAGGTAAAAACTACTCAACAATTTCATTAGAAAAACAATAAAAAAAAGTTCCAATTAATAAAATCTACAATTTCTCAATAAAAATGATTAAAAAAAAAATCAGGTTCCATGATAAAACAAAACTCAACACTTTCACTATTAAAAGCATAAAAAAAGTTTCAACTTAAAAAACTCAACAATTACTCTATAAAAACCATTAAGAATAAAAGTTCCTAGCTTAAAAACCCAACAATTTAATTTTAAAAAGCATAAAAAAAATTCAAGTTAAAAAATTCAACAATTTCTCAATAAAAATGATAAAATAAGATCCAAGTCTAAAAAAAACATTACATTTTTACTAGTGAAAAAGTGAAAAATGTTCCAAGTGAAAAAGTTGAACAATTTCACTATAAAAACCATAAAAAAATGTTCAAGGTTTAAAAACTCAACAATTTCACTATAAAAACCACACAGAAAATGATCCAAGTTAAAAACAACTCAATAATTTCAGTATAAAAACCATAAAAAAAATCCAAGTTAAAGAATTCAACAATTTCTGAATAAAAATGATAAAAAAGTCCAAAGTTAAAAAAACTCAACACTTTCTCTACTAAAAGCATTAAAAAGAAGTTTCAGGTTAATAAACTCAACAATTTCACTATAAAAACCACACAAAAAATGATCTAAGTTAAAAACAACTCAACAATTTCATTAGAAAAACAATAAAAAAAGTTCCAAGTTAAAAAAATCTACAATTTCTCAATAAAA
This sequence comes from Lathyrus aphaca, assembly GCA_963966055.1. Lineage (NCBI taxonomy): Eukaryota > Viridiplantae > Streptophyta > Magnoliopsida > Fabales > Fabaceae > Lathyrus > Lathyrus aphaca. Next base: position 407,662,963 of record OZ014520.1, read on the forward strand.
ATGATAAACAAAAAAACAGGTTCCATGAAAAAAAAAACTCCACACTTTCAATAATAAAAGCATAAAAAAGTTTCAAGTTAAAAACTCAACAATTTTTCTATAAAATCCATTAAGAATAAAAGTTCCTAGCTTAAAAACCCAACAATTTAACTATAAAAAGCATAAAAAAAATTCAAGTTAAAAAATTCAACAATTTCTCAATAAAAATGATAAAATAAGATCCAAGTCTAAAACAAACTTTACATTTTTACAAGAAAAAAAATAAAAAATGTTCCAAGTGAAAAAATTGAACAATTTCACTATAAAAACCATAAACAAAAATGTTAAAAGTTAAAAAACTCAACAATTTCACTATAAAAACCACACAAAAATTATCAAAGTTAAAAACAAGTCAATAATTTCATTATAAAAACCATAAAAAAATCCAAGTTAAAGAATTCAACAATTTCTGAAATAAAAATGATAAAAAAATAGTTCAAATTTAAAAAAACTCAACACTTTCACTAATAAAAGCATAAAAAAGAAGTTCCAGGTTAATAAACTCAACAATTTTTACTATAAAAACAACAAAAAAATGATCTAAGGTAAAAACAACTCAACAATTTCATTAGAAAAACAATAAAAAAAAGTTCCAATTAATAAAATCTACAATTTCTCAATAAAAATGATTAAAAAAAAAATCAGGTTCCATGATAAAACAAAACTCAACACTTTCACTAATAAAAGCATAAAAAAAGTTTCAACTTAAAAAACTCAACAATTACTCTATAAAAACCATTAAGAATAAAAGTTCCTAGCTTAAAAACCCAACAATTTAATTTAAAAAAGCATAAAAAAAATTCAAGTTAAAAAATTCAACAATTTCTCAATAAAAATGATAAAATAAGATCCAAGTCTAAAAAAAACATTACATTTTTACTAGTGAAAAAGTGAAAAATGTTCCAAGTGAAAAAGTTGAACAATTTCACTATAAAAACCATAAAAAAATGTTCAAGGTTTAAAAACTCAACAATTTCACTATAAAAACCACACAGAAAATGATCCAAGTTAAAAACAACTCAATAATTTCAGTATAAAAACCATAAAAAAAATCCAAGTTAAAGAATTCAACAATTTCTGAATAAAAATGATAAAAAAGTTCAAAGTTAAAAAAACTCAACACTTTCTCTACTAAAAGCATTAAAAAGAAGTTTCAGGTTAATAAACTCAACAATTTCACTATAAAAATCACACAAAAAATGATCTAAGTTAAAAACAACTCAACAATTTCATTAGAAAAACAATAAAAAAAGTTCCAAGTTAAAAAAATCTACAATTTCTCAATAAAAATGATAAACAAAAAAACAGGTTCCATGAAAAAAAAAACTCCACACTTTCAATAATAAAAGCATAAAAATGTTTCAAGTTAAAAACTCAACAATTTTTCTATAAAATCCATTAAGAATAAAAGTTCCTAGCTTAAAAACCCAACAATTTAACTATAAAAAGCATAAAAAAAAATCAAGTTAAAAAATTCAACAATTTCTCAATAAAAATGATAAAATAAGATCCAAGTCTAAAACAAACTTTACATTTTTACAAGAAAAAAAAATAAAAAATGTTCCAAGTGAAAAAATTGAACAATTTCACTATAAAAACCATAAACAAAAATGTTAAAAGTTAAAAAACTCAACAATTTCACTATAAAAACCACACAAAAATTATCAAAGTTAAAAACAAGTCAATAATTTCATTATAAAAACCATAAAAAAAATCCAAGTTAAAGAATTCAACAATTTCTGAATAAAAATGATAAAAAAGTCCAAAGTTAAAAAAACTCAACACTTTCTCTACTAAAAGCATTAAAAAGAAGTTTCAGGTTAATAAACTCAACAATTTCACTATAAAAACCACACAAAAAATGATCTAAGTTAAAAACAACTCAACAATTTCATTAGAAAAACAATAAAAAAAGTTCCAAGTTAAAAAAATCTACAATTTCTCAATAAAAATGATAAACAAAAAAACAGGTTCCATGAAAAAAAAAACTCCACACTTTCAATAATAAAAGCATAAAAAAGTTTCAAGTTAAAAACTCAACAATTTTTCTATAAAATCCATTAAGAATAAAAGTTCCTAGCTTAAAAACCCAACAATTTAACTATAAAAAGCATAAAAAAAATTCAAGTTAAAAAATTCAACAATTTCTCAATAAAAATGATAAAATAAGATCCAAGTCTAAAACAAACTTTACATTTTTACAAGAAAAAAAATAAAAAATGTTCCAAGTGAAAAAATTGAACAATTTCACTATAAAAACCATAAACAAAAATGTTAAAAGTTAAAAAACTCAACAATTTCACTATAAAAACCACACAAAAATTATCAAAGTTAAAAACAAGTCAATAATTTCATTATAAAAACCATAAAAAAATCCAAGTTAAAGAATTCAACAATTTCTGAAATAAAAATGATAAAAAAATAGTTCAAATTTAAAAAAACTCAACACTTTCACTAATAAAAGCATAAAAAAGAAGTTCCAGGTTAATAAACTCAACAATTTTTACTATAAAAACAACAAAAAAATGATCTAAGGTAAAAACAACTCAACAATTTCATTAGAAAAACAATAAAAAAAAGTTCCAATTAATAAAATCTACAATTTCTCAATAAAAATGATTAAAAAAAAAATCAGGTTCCATGATAAAACAAAACTCAACACTTTCACTAATAAAAGCATAAAAAAAGTTTCAACTTAAAAAACTCAACAATTACTCTATAAAAACCATTAAGAATAAAAGTTCCTAGCTTAAAAACCCAACAATTTAATTTAAAAAAGCATAAAAAAAATTCAAGTTAAAAAATTCAACAATTTCTCAATAAAAATGATAAAATAAGATCCAAGTCTAAAAAAAACATTACATTTTTACTAGTGAAAAAGTGAAAAATGTTCCAAGTGAAAAAGTTGAACAATTTCACTATAAAAACCATAAAAAAATGTTCAAGGTTTAAAAACTCAACAATTTCACTATAAAAACCACACAGAAAATGATCCAAGTTAAAAACAACTCAATAATTTCAGTATAAAAACCATAAAAAAAATCCAAGTTAAAGAATTCAACAATTTCTGAATAAAAATGATAAAAAAGTTCAAAGTTAAAAAAACTCAACACTTTCTCTACTAAAAGCATTAAAAAGAAGTTTCAGGTTAATAAACTCAACAATTTCACTATAAAAATCACACAAAAAATGATCTAAGTTAAAAACAACTCAACAATTTCATTAGAAAAACAATAAAAAAAGTTCCAAGTTAAAAAAATCTACAATTTCTCAATAAAAATGATAAACAAAAAAACAGGTTCCATGAAAAAAAAAACTCCACACTTTCAATAATAAAAGCATAAAAATGTTTCAAGTTAAAAACTCAACAATTTTTCTATAAAATCCATTAAGAATAAAAGTTCCTAGCTTAAAAACCCAACAATTTAACTATAAAAAGCATAAAAAAAAATCAAGTTAAAAAATTCAACAATTTCTCAATAAAAATGATAAAATAAGATCCAAGTCTAAAACAAACTTTACATTTTTACAAGAAAAAAAAATAAAAAATGTTCCAAGTGAAAAAATTGAACAATTTCACTATAAAAACCATAAACAAAAATGTTAAAAGTTAAAAAACTCAACAATTTCACTATAAAAACCACACAAAAATTATCAAAGTTAAAAACAAGTCAATAATTTCATTATAAAAACCATAAAAAAAATCCAAGTTAAAGAATTCAACAATTTCTGAATAAAAATGATAAAAAAATAGTTCAAATTTAAAAAAACTCAACACTTTCACTAATAAAAGCATAAAAAAGAAGTTCCAGGTTAATAAACTCAACAATTTTTACTATAAAAACAACAAAAAAATGATCTAAGGTAAAAACAACTCAACAATTTCATTAGAAAAACAATAAAAAAAAGTTCCAATTAATAAAATCTACAATTTCTCAATAAAAATGATTAAAAAAAAACAGGTTCCATGATAAAACAAAACTCAACACTTTCACTAATAAAAGCATAAAAAAAGTTTCAACTTAAAAAACTCAACAATTACTCTATAAAAACCATTAAGAATAAAAGTTCCTAGCTTAAAAACCCAACAATTTAATTTTAAAAAGCATAAAAAAAATTCAAGTTAAAAAATTCAACAATTTCTCAATAAAAATGATAAAATAAGATCCAAGTCTAAAAAAACATTACATTTTTACTAGTGAAAAAGTGAAAAATGTTCCAAGTGAAAAAGTTGAACAATTTCACTATAAAAACCATATAAAAATGTTCAAGGTTAAAAAACTCAACAATTTCACTATAAAAACCACACAAAAAATGATCCAAGTTAAAAACAACTCAATAATTTCAGTATAAAAACCATAAAAAAAAATCCAAGTTAAAGAATTCAACAATTTCTGAATAAAAATGATAAAAAAGTTCAAATTTAAAAAAACTCAACACTTTCTCTACTAAAAGCATTAAAAAGAAGTTTCAGGTTAATAAACTCAACAATTTCACTATAAAAACCACACAAAAAATGATCTAAGTTAAAAACAACTCAACAATTTCATTAGAAAAACAATAAAAAAAGTTCCAAGTTAAAAAAATCTACAATTTCTCAATAAAAATGATAAACAAAAAAACAGGTTCCATGAAAAAAAAAACTCCACACTTTCAATAATAAAAGCATTAAAAAGTTTCAAGTTAAGAACTCAACAATTTTTCTATAAAATCCATTAAGATTAAAAGTTCCTAGCTTAAAAACCCAACAATTTAACTATAAAAAGCATAAAAAAAATTAAGTTAAAAAATTCAACAATTTCTCAATAAACATGATAAAATAAGATCCAAGTCTAAAACAAACTTTACATTTTTACAAGAAGAAAAATAATATAAAATGTTCCAAGTGAAAAAATTGAACAATTTCACTATAAAAACCATAAACAAAAATGTTAAAAGTTAAAAAACTCAACAATTTCACTATAAAAACCACACAAAAATCATCAAAGTTAAAAACAAGTCAATAATTTCATTATAAAAACCATAAAAAAATCCAAGTTAAAGAATTCAACAATTTCTGAATAAAAATGATAAAAAAATAGTTCAAATTTAAAAAAACTCAACACTTTCCCTAATAAAAGCATAAAAAAGAAGTTCCAGGTTAATAAACTCAACAATTTTCACTATAAAAACAACAAAAAAATGATCTAAGGTAAAAACAACTCAACAATTTCATTAGAAAAACTATAAAAAAAAGTTCCAATTAATAAAATCTACAATTTCTCAATAAAAATGATTAAAAAAAAACAGGTTCCATGATAACACAAAACTCAACACTTTCACTAATAAAAGCATAAAAAAAGTTTCAACTTTAAAAACTCAACAATTACTCTATAAAAACCATTAAGAATAAAAGTTCCTAGCTTAAAAACCCGACAATTTAACCTTAAAAAGCATAAAAAAAATTCAAGTTAAAAAATTCAACAATTTCTCAATAAAAATGATAAAATAAGATCCAAGTCTAAAAAAAACATTACATTTTTACTAGTGAAAAAGTGAAAAATGTTCCAAGTGAAAAAGTTGAACAATTTCACCATAAAAACCATAAAAAAAAATGTTCAAGGTTAAAAAACTCAACAATTTCACTATAAAAACCACACAAAAAATGATCCAAGTTAAAAACAACTCAATAATTTCAGTATAAAAACCATAAAAAAAAAATCCAAGTTAAAGAATTCAACAATTTCTGAATAAAAATGATAAAAAAGTTCAAAGTTAAAAAAACTCAACACTTTCTCTACTAAAAGCATTAAAAAGAAGTTTCAGGTTAATAAACTCAACAATTTCACTATAAAAACCACACAAAAAATGATCTAAGTTAAAAACAACTCAACAATTTCATTAGAAAAACAATAAAAAAAAGTTCCAAGTTAAAGAAATCTACAATTTCTCAAAAAAAAACAGGTTCCATGAAAAAAAAACTCCACACTTTCAATAATAAAAGCATTAAAAAGTTTCAAGTTAAAAACTCAACAATTTTTCTATAAAAACCATTAAGAATAAAAGTTCCTAGCTTAAAAACCCAACAATTTAACTATAAAAAGCTTTAACAAAATGAAGTTAAAAAATTCAACAATTTCTCAATAAAAATGGTAAAATAAGATCCAAGTCTAAAAAAAACATTAAATTTTTACTAGTGAAAAAGTGAAAAATGTTCCAAGTGAAAAAGTTGAACAATTTCACTATAAAAACCATAAAAAATGTTCAAGGTTAAAAAACTCAACAATTTCACTATAAAAACCACACAAAAAATGATCCAAGTTAAAAACAACTCAATAATTTCAGTATAAAAACCATAATAAAAATCCAAGTTAAAGAATTCAACAATTTCTGAATAAAAATGATAAAAAAGTTCAAAGTTAAAAAAACTCAACACTTTCTCTACTAAAAGCATTAAAAAGAAGTTTCAGGTTAATAAACTCAACAATTTCACTATAAAAACCACACAAAAAATGATCTAAGTTAAAAACAACTCAACAATTTCATTAGAAAAACAATAAAAAAAGTTCCAAGTTAAAAAAATCTACAATTTCTCAATAAAAATGATAAACAAAAAAACAGGTTCCATGAAAAAAAAACTCCACACTTTCAATAATAAAAGCATAAAAAAGTTTCAAGTTAAAAACTCAACAATTTTTCTATAAAATCCATTAAGAATAAAAGTTCCTAGCTTAAAAACCCAACAATTTAACTATAAAAAGCATAAAAAAAATCAAGTTAAAAAATTCAACAATTTCTCAAAATAAATTATAAAATAAGATCCAAGTCTAAAACAAACTTTACATTTTTACAAGAAAAAAAAATAAAAAATGTTCCAAGTGAAAAAATTGAACAATTTCACTATAAAAACCATAAACAAAAATGTTAAAAGTTAAAAAACTCAACAATTTCACTATAAAAACCACACAAAAATTATCAAAGTTAAAAACAAGTCAATAATTTCATTATAAAAACCATAAAAAAATCCAAGTTAAAGAATTCAACAATTTCTGAATAAAAATGATAAAAAAAATAGTTCAAATTTAAAAAAACTCAACACTTTCACTAATAAAAGCATAAAAAAGAAGTTCCAGGTTAATAAACTCAACAATTTTTACTATAAAAACAACAAAAAAATGATCTAAGGTAAAAACAACTCAACAATTTCATTAGAAAAACAATAAAAAAAAGTTCCAAGTTAAAGAAATTTACAATTTCTAAAAACAAAACAGGTTCCATGAAAAAAAAACTCCACACTTTCAATAATAAAAGCATTAAAAAGTTTCAAGTTAAAAACTCAACAATTTTTCTATAAAAACCATTAAGAATAAAAGTTCCTAGCTTAAAAACCCAACAATTTAACTATAAAAAGCATTAAAAAAATTCAAGTTAAAAATTTCAACAATTTCTCAATAAAAATGATAAAATAAGATCCAAGTCTAAAAAAAACATTACATTTTTACTAGTGAAAAAGTGAAAAATGTTCCAAGTGAAAAAGTTGAACAATTTCACTATAAAAACCATAAAAAAAAATGTTCAAGGTTAAAAAACTCAACAATTTCACTATAAAAACCACACAAAAAATGATCCAAGTTAAAAACAACTCAATAATTTCAGTATAAAAACCATAAAAAAAATCCAAGTTAAAGAATTCAACAATTTCTGAATAAAAATGATAAAAAAGTTCAAAGTTAAAAAAACTCAACACTTTCTCTACTAAAAGCATTAAAAAGAAGTTTCAGGTTAATAAACTCAACAATTTCACTATAAAAACCACACAAAAAATGATCTAAGTTAAAAACAACTCAACAATTTCATTAGAAAAACAATAAAAAAAAGTTCCAAGTTAAAGAAATCTACAATTTCTCAAAAAAAAACAGGTTCCATGAAAAAAAAAAAACTCCACACTTTCAATAATAAAAGCATTAAAAAGTTTCAAGTTAAAAACTCAACAATTTTTCTATAAAAACCATTAAGAATAAAAGTTCCTAGCTTAAAAACCCAACAATTTAACTATAAAAAGCATAAAAAAAAATCAAGTTAAAAAATTCAACAATTTCTCAATAAAAATGATAAAATAAGATCCAAGTCTAAAACAAACTTTACATTTTTACAAGAAAAAAAAAATGTTCCAAGTGAAAAAATTGAACAATTTCACTATAAAAACCATAAACAAAAATGTTAAAAGTTAAAAAAACTCAACAATTTCACTATAAAAACCACACAAAAATTATCAAAGTTAAAAACAAGTCAATAATTTCATTATAAAAACCATAAAAAAATCCAAGTTAAAGAATTCAACAATTTCTGAATAAAAATGATAAAAAAATAGTTCAAATTTAAAAAAACTCAACACTTTCACTAATAAAAGCATAAAAAAGAATTTCCAGGTTAATAAACTCAACAATTTTCACTATAAAAACAACAAAAAAATGATCTAAGGTAAAAACAACTCAACAATTTCATTAGAAAAACAATAAAAAAAGTTCCAATTAATAAAATCTACAATTTCTCAATAAAAATGATAAAAAAAAAACAGGTTCCATGATAAAACAAAACTCAACACTTTCACTAATAAAAACATAAAAAAAGTTTCAACTTAAAAAACTCAACAATTACTTTATAAAAACCATTAAGAATAAAAGTTCCTAGCTTAAAAACCCAACAATTTAACTTTAAAAAGCATAAAAAAAATTCAAGTTAAAAAATTCAACAATTTCTCAATAAAAATGATAAAATAAGATCCAAGTCTAAAAAAAACATTACATTTTTACTAGTGAAAAAGTGAAGAATGTTCCAAGTGAAAAAGTTGAACAATTTCACTATAAAAACCATAAAAAAAATGTTCAAGGTTAAAAAACTCAACAATTTCACTATAAAAACCACACAAAAAATGATCCAAGTTAAAAACAACTCAATAATTTCAGTATAAAAACCATAAAAAAAAATCCAAGTTAAAGAATTCAACAATTTCTGAATAAAAATGATAAAAAAGTTCAAAGTTAAAAAAACTCAACACTTTCTCTACTAAAAGCATTAAAAAGAAGTTTCAGGTTAATAAACTCAACAATTTCACTATAAAAACCACACAAAAAATGATCTAAGTTAAAAACAACTCAACAATTTCATTAGAAAAACAATAAAAAAAAGTTCCAAGTTAAAGAAATCTACAATTTCTCAAAAAAAAACAGGTTCCATGAAAAAAAAAAACTCCACACTTTCAATAATAAAAGCATTAAAAAGTTTCAAGTTAAAAACTCAACAATTTTTCTATAAAAACCATTAAGAATAAAAGTTCCTAGCTTAAAAACCCAACAATTTAACTATAAAAAGCATTAAAAAAAATCAAGTTAAAAAATTCAAAAATTTCTCAATAAAAATGGTAAAATAAAATCCAAGTCTAAAAAAAACATTAAATTTTTACTAGTGAAAAAGTGAAAAATGTTCCAAGTGAAAAAGTTGAACAATTTCACTATAAAAACCATAAAAAATGTTCAAGGTTAAAAAACTCAACAATTTCACTATAAAAACCACACAAAAAATGATCCAAGTTAAAAACAACTCAATAATTTCAGTATAAAAACCATAAAAAAAATCCAAGTTAAAGAATTCAACAATTTCTGAATAAAAATGATAAAAAAGTTCAAAGTTAAAAAAACTGAACACTTTCTCTACTAAAAGCATTAAAAAGAAGTTTCAGGTTAATAAACTCAACAATTTCACTATAAAAACCACACAAAAAATGATCTAAGTTAAAAACAACTCAACAATTTCATTAGAAAAACAATAAAAAAAGTTCCAAGTTAAAAAAATCTACAATTTCTCAATAAAGTTGATAAACAAAAAAACAGGTTCCATGAAAAAAAACTCCACACTTTCAATAATAAAAGCATAAAAAAGTTTCAAGTTAAAAACTCAACAATTTTTCTATAAAATCCATTAAGAATAAAAGTTCCTAGCTTAAAAACCCAACAATTCAACTATAAAAAGCATAAAAAAAAATCAAGTTAAAAAATTCAACAATTTCTCAATAAAAATGATAAAATAAGATCCAAGTCTAAAACAAACTTTACATTTTTATAAGAAAAAAAAATAAAAAATGTTCCAAGTGAAAAAATTGAACAATTTCACTATAAAAACCATAAACAAAAATGTTAAAAGTTAAAAAAACTCAACAATTTCACTATAAAAACCACACAAAAATTATCAAAGTTAAAAACAAGTCAATAATTTCATTATAAAAACCATAAAAAAATCCAAGTTAAAGAATTCAACAATTTCTGAATAAAAATGATAAAAAAATAGTTCAAATTTAAAAAAACTCAACACTTTCACTAATAAAAGCATAAAAAAGAATTTCCAGGTTAATAAACTCAACAATTTTCACTATAAAAACAACAAAAAAATGATCTAAGGTAAAAACAACTCAACAATTTCATTAGAAAAACAATAAAAAAAGTTCCAATTAATAAAATCTACAATTTCTCAATAAAAATGATAAAAAAAAAACAGGTTCCATGATAAAACAAAACTCAACACTTTCACTAATAAAAACATAAAAAAAGTTTCAACTTAAAAAACTCAACAATTACTTTATAAAAACCATTAAGAATAAAAGTTCCTAGCTTAAAAACCCAACAATTTAACTTTAAAAAGCATAAAAAAAATTAAAGTTACAAAATTCAACAATTTCTCAATAAAAATGATAAAATAAGATCCAAGTCTAAAAAAAACATTACATTTTTACTAGTGAAAAAGTGAAAAATGTTCCAAGTGAAAAAGTTGAACAATTTCACTATAAAAACCATAAAAAAAATGTTCAAGGTTAAAAAACTCAACAATTTCACTATAAAAACCACACAAAAAATGATCCAAGTTAAAAACAACTCAATAATTTCAGTATAAAAACCATAAAAAAAATCCAAGTTAAAGAATTCAAAAATTTCTGAATAAAAATGATAAAAAAGTTCAAAGTTTAAAAAACTCAACACTTTCTCTACTAAAAGCATTAAAAAGAAGTTTCAGGTTAATAAACTCAACAATTTCACTATAAAAACCACACAAAAAATGATCTAAGTTAAAAACAACTCAACAATTTCATTAGAAAAACAATAAAAAAAAGTTCCAAGTTAAAGAAATCTACAATTTCTCAAAAAAAACAGGTTCCATGATAAAACAAAACTCAACACTTTCACTAATAAAAGCATAAAAAAAGTTTCAACTTAAAAAACTCAACAATTACTCTATAAAAACCATTAAGAATAAAAGTTCCTAGCTTAAAAACCCAACAATTTAATTTTAAAAAGCATAAAAAAAATTCAAGTTAAAAAATTCAACAATTTCTCAATAAAAATGATAAAATAAGATCCAAGTCTCAAAAAAACATTACATTTTTACTAGTGAAAAAGTGAAAAATGTTCCAAGTGAAAAAGTTGAACAATTTCACTATAAAAACCATAAAAAAATGTTCAAGGTTAAAAAACTCAACAATTTCACTATAAAAACCATACAAAAAATGATCCAAGTTAAAAACAACTCAATAATTTCAGTATAAAAACCATAAAAAAAATCCAAGTTAAAGAATTCAACAATTTCTGAATAAAAATGATAAAAAAGTTCAAAGTTTAAAAAACTCAACACTTTCTCTACTAAAAGCATTAAAAAGAAGTTTCAGGTTAATAAACTCAACAATTTCACTATAAAAACCACACAAAAAATGATCTAAGTTAAAAACAACTCAACAATTTCATTAGAAAAACAATAAAAAAAAGTTCCAAGTTAAAGAAATCTACAATTTCTCAAAAAAAACAGGTTCCATGATAAAACAAAACTCAACACTTTCACTAATAAAAGCATAAAAAAAGTTTCAACTTAAAAAACTCAACAATTACTCTATAAAAACCATTAAGAATAAAAGTTCCTAGCTTAAAAACCCAACAATTTAATTTTAAAAAGCATAAAAAAAATTCAAGTTAAAAAATTCAACAATTTCTCAATAAAAATGATAAAATAAGATCCAAGTCTAAAAAAAACATTACATTTTTACTAGTGAAAAAGTGAAAAATGTTCCAAGTGAAAAAGTTGAACAATTTCACTATAAAAACCATAAAAAAATGTTCAAGGTTTAAAAACTCAACAATTTCACTATAAAAACCACACAGAAAATGATCCAAGTTAAAAACAACTCAATAATTTCAGTATAAAAACCATAAAAAAAATCCAAGTTAAAGAATTCAACAATTTCTGAATAAAAATGATAAAAAAGTCCAAAGTTAAAAAAACTCAACACTTTCTCTACTAAAAGCATTAAAAAGAAGTTTCAGGTTAATAAACTCAACAATTTCACTATAAAAACCACACAAAAAATGATCTAAGTTAAAAACAACTCAACAATTTCATTAGAAAAACAATAAAAAAAGTTCCAAGTTAAAAAAATCTACAATTTCTCAATAAAAATGATAAACAAAAAAACAGGTTCCATGAAAAAAAAAACTCCACACTTTCAATAATAAAAGCATAAAAAAGTTTCAAGTTAAAAACTCAACAATTTTTCTATAAAATCCATTAAGAATAAAAGTTCCTAGCTTAAAAACCCAACAATTTAACTATAAAAAGCATAAAAAAAATTCAAGTTAAAAAATTCAACAATTTCTCAATAAAAATGATAAAATAAGATCCAAGTCTAAAACAAACTTTACATTTTTACAAGAAAAAAAATAAAAAATGTTCCAAGTGAAAAAATTGAACAATTTCACTATAAAAACCATAAACAAAAATGTTAAAAGTTAAAAAACTCAACAATTTCACTATAAAAACCACACAAAAATTATCAAAGTTAAAAACAAGTCAATAATTTCATTATAAAAACCATAAAAAAATCCAAGTTAAAGAATTCAACAATTTCTGAAATAAAAATGATAAAAAAATAGTTCAAATTTAAAAAAACTCAACACTTTCACTAATAAAAGCATAAAAAAGAAGTTCCAGGTTAATAAACTCAACAATTTTTACTATAAAAACAACAAAAAAATGATCTAAGGTAAAAACAACTCAACAATTTCATTAGAAAAACAATAAAAAAAAGTTCCAATTAATAAAATCTACAATTTCTCAATAAAAATGATTAAAAAAAAAATCAGGTTCCATGATAAAACAAAACTCAACACTTTCACTAATGAAAGCATAAAAAAAGTTTCAACTTAAAAAACTCAACAATTACTCTATAAAAACCATTAAGAATAAAAGTTCCTAGCTTAAAAACCCAACAATTTAATTTAAAAAAGCATAAAAAAAATTCAAGTTAAAAAATTCAACAATTTCTCAATAAAAATGATAAAATAAGATCCAAGTCTAAAAAAAACATTACATTTTTACTAGTGAAAAAGTGAAAAATGTTCCAAGTGAAAAAGTTGAACAATTTCACTATAAAAACCATAAAAAAATGTTCAAGGTTTAAAAACTCAACAATTTCACTATAAAAACCACACAGAAAATGATCCAAGTTAAAAACAACTCAATAATTTCAGTATAAAAACCATAAAAAAAATCCAAGTTAAAGAATTCAACAATTTCTGAATAAAAATGATAAAAAAGTTCAAAGTTAAAAAAACTCAACACTTTCTCTACTAAAAGCATTAAAAAGAAGTTTCAGGTTAATAAACTCAACAATTTCACTATAAAAATCACACAAAAAATGATCTAAGTTAAAAACAACTCAACAATTTCATTAGAAAAACAATAAAAAAAGTTCCAAGTTAAAAAAATCTACAATTTCTCAATAAAAATGATAAACAAAAAAACAGGTTCCATGAAAAAAAAAACTCCACACTTTCAATAATAAAAGCATAAAAATGTTTCAAGTTAAAAACTCAACAATTTTTCTATAAAATCCATTAAGAATAAAAGTTCCTAGCTTAAAAACCCAACAATTTAACTATAAAAAGCATAAAAAAAAATCAAGTTAAAAAATTCAACAATTTCTCAATAAAAATGATAAAATAAGATCCAAGTCTAAAACAAACTTTACATTTTTACAAGAAAAAAAAATAAAAAATGTTCCAAGTGAAAAAATTGAACAATTTCACTATAAAAACCATAAACAAAAATGTTAAAAGTTAAAAAACTCAACAATTTCACTATAAAAACCACACAAAAATTATCAAAGTTAAAAACAAGTCAATAATTTCATTATAAAAACCATAAAAAAAATCCAAGTTAAAGAATTCAACAATTTCTGAATAAAAATGATAAAAAAGTCCAAAGTTAAAAAAACTCAACACTTTCTCTACTAAAAGCATTAAAAAGAAGTTTCAGGTTAATAAACTCAACAATTTCACTATAAAAACCACACAAAAAATGATCTAAGTTAAAAACAACTCAACAATTTCATTAGAAAAACAATAAAAAAAGTTCCAAGTTAAAAAAATCTACAATTTCTCAATAAAAATGATAAACAAAAAAACAGGTTCCATGAAAAAAAAAACTCCACACTTTCAATAATAAAAGCATAAAAAAGTTTCAAGTTAAAAACTCAACAATTTTTCTATAAAATCCATTAAGAATAAAAGTTCCTAGCTTAAAAACCCAACAATTTAACTATAAAAAGCATAAAAAAAATTCAAGTTAAAAAATTCAACAATTTCTCAATAAAAATGATAAAATAAGATCCAAGTCTAAAACAAACTTTACATTTTTACAAGAAAAAAAATAAAAAATGTTCCAAGTGAAAAAATTGAACAATTTCACTATAAAAACCATAAACAAAAATGTTAAAAGTTAAAAAACTCAACAATTTCACTATAAAAACCACACAAAAATTATCAAAGTTAAAAACAAGTCAATAATTTCATTATAAAAACCATAAAAAAATCCAAGTTAAAGAATTCAACAATTTCTGAAATAAAAATGATAAAAAAATAGTTCAAATTTAAAAAAACTCAACACTTTCACTAATAAAAGCATAAAAAAGAAGTTCCAGGTTAATAAACTCAACAATTTTTACTATAAAAACAACAAAAAAATGATCTAAGGTAAAAACAACTCAACAATTTCATTAGAAAAACAATAAAAAAAAGTTCCAATTAATAAAATCTACAATTTCTCAATAAAAATGATTAAAAAAAAAATCAGGTTCCATGATAAAACAAAACTCAACACTTTCACTAATAAAAGCATAAAAAAAGTTTCAACTTAAAAAACTCAACAATTACTCTATAAAAACCATTAAGAATAAAAGTTCCTAGCTTAAAAACCCAACAATTTAATTTAAAAAAGCATAAAAAAAATTCAAGTTAAAAAATTCAACAATTTCTCAATAAAAATGATAAAATAAGATCCAAGTCTAAAAAAAACATTACATTTTTACTAGTGAAAAAGTGAAAAATGTTCCAAGTGAAAAAGTTGAACAATTTCACTATAAAAACCA
Source organism: Lathyrus aphaca (assembly GCA_963966055.1). NCBI lineage: Eukaryota > Viridiplantae > Streptophyta > Magnoliopsida > Fabales > Fabaceae > Lathyrus > Lathyrus aphaca. The sequence continues at coordinate 407,678,444 of OZ014520.1, forward strand.
TAAAAAAATGTTCAAGGTTTAAAAACTCAACAATTTCACTATAAAAACCACACAGAAAATGATCCAAGTTAAAAACAACTCAATAATTTCAGTATAAAAACCATAAAAAAAATCCAAGTTAAAGAATTCAACAATTTCTGAATAAAAATGATAAAAAAGTTCAAAGTTAAAAAAACTCAACACTTTCTCTACTAAAAGCATTAAAAAGAAGTTTCAGGTTAATAAACTCAACAATTTCACTATAAAAATCACACAAAAAATGATCTAAGTTAAAAACAACTCAACAATTTCATTAGAAAAACAATAAAAAAAGTTCCAAGTTAAAAAAATCTACAATTTCTCAATAAAAATGATAAACAAAAAAACAGGTTCCATGAAAAAAAAAACTCCACACTTTCAATAATAAAAGCATAAAAATGTTTCAAGTTAAAAACTCAACAATTTTTCTATAAAATCCATTAAGAATAAAAGTTCCTAGCTTAAAAACCCAACAATTTAACTATAAAAAGCATAAAAAAAAATCAAGTTAAAAAATTCAACAATTTCTCAATAAAAATGATAAAATAAGATCCAAGTCTAAAACAAACTTTACATTTTTACAAGAAAAAAAAATAAAAAATGTTCCAAGTGAAAAAATTGAACAATTTCACTATAAAAACCATAAACAAAAATGTTAAAAGTTAAAAAACTCAACAATTTCACTATAAAAACCACACAAAAATTATCAAAGTTAAAAACAAGTCAATAATTTCATTATAAAAACCATAAAAAAAATCCAAGTTAAAGAATTCAACAATTTCTGAATAAAAATGATAAAAAAATAGTTCAAATTTAAAAAAACTCAACACTTTCACTAATAAAAGCATAAAAAAGAAGTTCCAGGTTAATAAACTCAACAATTTTTACTATAAAAACAACAAAAAAATGATCTAAGGTAAAAACAACTCAACAATTTCATTAGAAAAACAATAAAAAAAAGTTCCAATTAATAAAATCTACAATTTCTCAATAAAAATGATTAAAAAAAAACAGGTTCCATGATAAAACAAAACTCAACACTTTCACTAATAAAAGCATAAAAAAAGTTTCAACTTAAAAAACTCAACAATTACTCTATAAAAACCATTAAGAATAAAAGTTCCTAGCTTAAAAACCCAACAATTTAATTTTAAAAAGCATAAAAAAAATTCAAGTTAAAAAATTCAACAATTTCTCAATAAAAATGATAAAATAAGATCCAAGTCTAAAAAAACATTACATTTTTACTAGTGAAAAAGTGAAAAATGTTCCAAGTGAAAAAGTTGAACAATTTCACTATAAAAACCATATAAAAATGTTCAAGGTTAAAAAACTCAACAATTTCACTATAAAAACCACACAAAAAATGATCCAAGTTAAAAACAACTCAATAATTTCAGTATAAAAACCATAAAAAAAAATCCAAGTTAAAGAATTCAACAATTTCTCAATAAAAATGATAAAAAAGTTCAAATTTAAAAAAACTCAACACTTTCTCTACTAAAAGCATTAAAAAGAAGTTTCAGGTTAATAAACTCAACAATTTCACTATAAAAACCACACAAAAAATGATCTAAGTTAAAAACAACTCAACAATTTCATTAGAAAAACAATAAAAAAAGTTCCAAGTTAAAAAAATCTACAATTTCTCAATAAAAATGATAAACAAAAAAACAGGTTCCATGAAAAAAAAAACTCCACACTTTCAATAATAAAAGCATTAAAAAGTTTCAAGTTAAGAACTCAACAATTTTTCTATAAAATCCATTAAGATTAAAAGTTCCTAGCTTAAAAACCCAACAATTTAACTATAAAAAGCATAAAAAAAATTAAGTTAAAAAATTCAACAATTTCTCAATAAACATGATAAAATAAGATCCAAGTCTAAAACAAACTTTACATTTTTACAAGAAGAAAAATAATATAAAATGTTCCAAGTGAAAAAATTGAACAATTTCACTATAAAAACCATAAACAAAAATGTTAAAAGTTAAAAAACTCAACAATTTCACTATAAAAACCACACAAAAATCATCAAAGTTAAAAACAAGTCAATAATTTCATTATAAAAACCATAAAAAAATCCAAGTTAAAGAATTCAACAATTTCTGAATAAAAATGATAAAAAAATAGTTCAAATTTAAAAAAACTCAACACTTTCCCTAATAAAAGCATAAAAAAGAAGTTCCAGGTTAATAAACTCAACAATTTTCACTATAAAAACAACAAAAAAATGATCTAAGGTAAAAACAACTCAACAATTTCATTAGAAAAACTATAAAAAAAAGTTCCAATTAATAAAATCTACAATTTCTCAATAAAAATGATTAAAAAAAAACAGGTTCCATGATAACACAAAACTCAACACTTTCACTAATAAAAGCATAAAAAAAGTTTCAACTTTAAAAACTCAACAATTACTCTATAAAAACCATTAAGAATAAAAGTTCCTAGCTTAAAAACCCGACAATTTAACCTTAAAAAGCATAAAAAAAATTCAAGTTAAAAAATTCAACAATTTCTCAATAAAAATGATAAAATAAGATCCAAGTCTAAAAAAAACATTACATTTTTACTAGTGAAAAAGTGAAAAATGTTCCAAGTGAAAAAGTTGAACAATTTCACCATAAAAACCATAAAAAAAAATGTTCAAGGTTAAAAAACTCAACAATTTCACTATAAAAACCACACAAAAAATGATCCAAGTTAAAAACAACTCAATAATTTCAGTATAAAAACCATAAAAAAAAAATCCAAGTTAAAGAATTCAACAATTTCTGAATAAAAATGATAAAAAAGTTCAAAGTTAAAAAAACTCAACACTTTCTCTACTAAAAGCATTAAAAAGAAGTTTCAGGTTAATAAACTCAACAATTTCACTATAAAAACCACACAAAAAATGATCTAAGTTAAAAACAACTCAACAATTTCATTAGAAAAACAATAAAAAAAAGTTCCAAGTTAAAGAAATCTACAATTTCTCAAAAAAAAACAGGTTCCATGAAAAAAAAACTCCACACTTTCAATAATAAAAGCATTAAAAAGTTTCAAGTTAAAAACTCAACAATTTTTCTATAAAAACCATTAAGAATAAAAGTTCCTAGCTTAAAAACCCAACAATTTAACTATAAAAAGCTTTAACAAAATGAAGTTAAAAAATTCAACAATTTCTCAATAAAAATGGTAAAATAAGATCCAAGTCTAAAAAAAACATTAAATTTTTACTAGTGAAAAAGTGAAAAATGTTCCAAGTGAAAAAGTTGAACAATTTCACTATAAAAACCATAAAAAATGTTCAAGGTTAAAAAACTCAACAATTTCACTATAAAAACCACACAAAAAATGATCCAAGTTAAAAACAACTCAATAATTTCAGTATAAAAACCATAATAAAAATCCAAGTTAAAGAATTCAACAATTTCTGAATAAAAATGATAAAAAAAGTTCAAAGTTAAAAAAACTCAACACTTTCTCTACTAAAAGCATTAAAAAGAAGTATCAGGTTAATAAACTCAACAATTTCACTATAAAAACCACACAAAAAATGATCTAAGTTAAAAACAACTCAACAATTTCATTAGAAAAACAATAAAAAAAGTTCCAAGTTAAAAAAATCTACAATTTCTCAATAAAAATGATAAACAAAAAAACAGGTTCCATGAAAAAAAAACTCCACACTTTCAATAATAAAAGCATAAAAAAGTTTCAAGTTAAAAACTCAACAATTTTTCTATAAAATCCATTAAGAATAAAAGTTCCTAGCTTAAAAACCCAACAATTTAACTATAAAAAGCATAAAAAAAATCAAGTTAAAAAATTCAACAATTTCTCAAAATAAATTATAAAATAAGATCCAAGTCTAAAACAAACTTTACATTTTTACAAGAAAAAAAAATAAAAAATGTTCCAAGTGAAAAAATTGAACAATTTCACTATAAAAACCATAAACAAAAATGTTAAAAGTTAAAAAACTCAACAATTTCACTATAAAAACCACACAAAAATTATCAAAGTTAAAAACAAGTCAATAATTTCATTATAAAAACCATAAAAAAATCCAAGTTAAAGAATTCAACAATTTCTGAATAAAAATGATTAAAAAAATAGTTCAAATTTAAAAAAACTCAACACTTTCACTAATAAAAGCATAAAAAAGAAGTTCCAGGTTAATAAACTCAACAATTTTTACTATAAAAACAACAAAAAAATGATCTAAGGTAAAAACAACTCAACAATTTCATTAGAAAAACAATAAAAAAAAGTTCCAAGTTAAAGAAATTTACAATTTCTAAAAACAAAACAGGTTCCATGAAAAAAAAACTCCACACTTTCAATAATAAAAGCATTAAAAAGTTTCAAGTTAAAAACTCAACAATTTTTCTATAAAAACCATTAAGAATAAAAGTTCCTAGCTTAAAAACCCAACAATTTAACTATAAAAAGCATTAAAAAAATTCAAGTTAAAAATTTCAACAATTTCTCAATAAAAATGATAAAATAAGATCCAAGTCTAAAAAAAACATTACATTTTTACTAGTGAAAAAGTGAAAAATGTTCCAAGTGAAAAAGTTGAACAATTTCACTATAAAAACCATAAAAAAAAATGTTCAAGGTTAAAAAACTCAACAATTTCACTATAAAAACCACACAAAAAATGATCCAAGTTAAAAACAACTCAATAATTTCAGTATAAAAACCATAAAAAAAATCCAAGTTAAAGAATTCAACAATTTCTGAATAAAAATGATAAAAAAGTTCAAAGTTAAAAAAACTCAACACTTTCTCTACTAAAAGCATTAAAAAGAAGTTTCAGGTTAATAAACTCAACAATTTCACTATAAAAACCACACAAAAAATGATCTAAGTTAAAAACAACTCAACAATTTCATTAGAAAAACAATAAAAAAAAGTTCCAAGTTAAAGAAATCTACAATTTCTCAAAAAAAACAGGTTCCATGAAAAAAAAAAAACTCCACACTTTCAATAATAAAAGCATTAAAAAGTTTCAAGTTAAAAACTCAACAATTTTTCTATAAAAACCATTAAGAATAAAAGTTCCTAGCTTAAAAACCCAACAATTTAACTATAAAAAGCATAAAAAAAAATCAAGTTAAAAAATTCAACAATTTCTCAATAAAAATGATAAAATAAGATCCAAGTCTAAAACAAACTTTACATTTTTACAAGAAAAAAAAAATGTTCCAAGTGAAAAAATTGAACAATTTCACTATAAAAACCATAAACAAAAATGTTAAAAGTTAAAAAAACTCAACAATTTCACTATAAAAACCACACAAAAATTATCAAAGTTAAAAACAAGTCAATAATTTCATTATAAAAACCATAAAAAAATCCAAGTTAAAGAATTCAACAATTTCTGAATAAAAATGATAAAAAAATAGTTCAAATTTAAAAAAACTCAACACTTTCACTAATAAAAGCATAAAAAAGAATTTCCAGGTTAATAAACTCAACAATTTTCACTATAAAAACAACAAAAAAATGATCTAAGGTAAAAACAACTCAACAATTTCATTAGAAAAACAATAAAAAAAGTTCCAATTAATAAAATCTACAATTTCTCAATAAAAATGATAAAAAAAAAACAGGTTCCATGATAAAACAAAACTCAACACTTTCACTAATAAAAACATAAAAAAAGTTTCAACTTAAAAAACTCAACAATTACTTTATAAAAACCATTAAGAATAAAAGTTCCTAGCTTAAAAACCCAACAATTTAACTTTAAAAAGCATAAAAAAAATTCAAGTTAAAAAATTCAACAATTTCTCAATAAAAATGATAAAATAAGATCCAAGTCTAAAAAAAACATTACATTTTTACTAGTGAAAAAGTGAAGAATGTTCCAAGTGAAAAAGTTGAACAATTTCACTATAAAAACCATAAAAAAAATGTTCAAGGTTAAAAAACTCAACAATTTCACTATAAAAACCACACAAAAAATGATCCAAGTTAAAAACAACTCAATAATTTCAGTATAAAAACCATAAAAAAAAATCCAAGTTAAAGAATTCAACAATTTCTGAATAAAAATGATAAAAAAGTTCAAAGTTAAAAAAACTCAACACTTTCTCTACTAAAAGCATTAAAAAGAAGTTTCAGGTTAATAAACTCAACAATTTCACTATAAAAACCACACAAAAAATGATCTAAGTTAAAAACAACTCAACAATTTCATTAGAAAAACAATAAAAAAAAGTTCCAAGTTAAAGAAATCTACAATTTCTCAAAAAAAAACAGGTTCCATGAAAAAAAAAAACTCCACACTTTCAATAATAAAAGCATTAAAAAGTTTCAAGTTAAAAACTCAACAATTTTTCTATAAAAACCATTAAGAATAAAAGTTCCTAGCTTAAAAACCCAACAATTTAACTATAAAAAGCATTAAAAAAAATCAAGTTAAAAAATTCAAAAATTTCTCAATAAAAATGGTAAAATAAAATCCAAGTCTAAAAAAAACATTAAATTTTTACTAGTGAAAAAGTGAAAAATGTTCCAAGTGAAAAAGTTGAACAATTTCACTATAAAAACCATAAAAAATGTTCAAGGTTAAAAAACTCAACAATTTCACTATAAAAACCACACAAAAAATGATCCAAGTTAAAAACAACTCAATAATTTCAGTATAAAAACCATAAAAAAAATCCAAGTTAAAGAATTCAACAATTTCTGAATAAAAATGATAAAAAAGTTCAAAGTTAAAAAAACTGAACACTTTCTCTACTAAAAGCATTAAAAAGAAGTTTCAGGTTAATAAACTCAACAATTTCACTATAAAAACCACACAAAAAATGATCTAAGTTAAAAACAACTCAACAATTTCATTAGAAAAACAATAAAAAAAGTTCCAAGTTAAAAAAATCTACAATTTCTCAATAAAGATGATAAACAAAAAAACAGGTTCCATGAAAAAAAACTCCACACTTTCAATAATAAAAGCATAAAAAAGTTTCAAGTTAAAAACTCAACAATTTTTCTATAAAATCCATTAAGAATAAAAGTTCCTAGCTTAAAAACCCAACAATTCAACTATAAAAAGCATAAAAAAAAATCAAGTTAAAAAATTCAACAATTTCTCAATAAAAATGATAAAATAAGATCCAAGTCTAAAACAAACTTTACATTTTTATAAGAAAAAAAAATAAAAAATGTTCCAAGTGAAAAAATTGAACAATTTCACTATAAAAACCATAAACAAAAATGTTAAAAGTTAAAAAAACTCAACAATTTCACTATAAAAACCACACAAAAATTATCAAAGTTAAAAACAAGTCAATAATTTCATTATAAAAACCATAAAAAAATCCAAGTTAAAGAATTCAACAATTTCTGAATAAAAATGATAAAAAAATAGTTCAAATTTAAAAAAACTCAACACTTTCACTAATAAAAGCATAAAAAAGAATTTCCAGGTTAATAAACTCAACAATTTTCACTATAAAAACAACAAAAAAATGATCTAAGGTAAAAACAACTCAACAATTTCATTAGAAAAACAATAAAAAAAGTTCCAATTAATAAAATCTACAATTTCTCAATAAAAATGATAAAAAAAAAACAGGTTCCATGATAAAACAAAACTCAACACTTTCACTAATAAAAACATAAAAAAAGTTTCAACTTAAAAAACTCAACAATTACTTTATAAAAACCATTAAGAATAAAAGTTCCTAGCTTAAAAACCCAACAATTTAACTTTAAAAAGCATAAAAAAAATTAAAGTTACAAAATTCAACAATTTCTCAATAAAAATGATAAAATAAGATCCAAGTCTAAAAAAAACATTACATTTTTACTAGTGAAAAAGTGAAAAATGTTCCAAGTGAAAAAGTTGAACAATTTCACTATAAAAACCATAAAAAAAAATGTTCAAGGTTAAAAAACTCAACAATTTCACTATAAAAACCACACAAAAAATGATCCAAGTTAAAAACAACTCAATAATTTCAGTATAAAAACCATAAAAAAAATCCAAGTTAAAGAATTCAAAAATTTCTGAATAAAAATGATAAAAAAGTTCAAAGTTTAAAAAACTCAACACTTTCTCTACTAAAAGCATTAAAAAGAAGTTTCAGGTTAATAAACTCAACAATTTCACTATAAAAACCACACAAAAAATGATCTAAGTTAAAAACAACTCAACAATTTCATTAGAAAAACAATAAAAAAAAGTTCCAAGTTAAAGAAATCTACAATTTCTCAAAAAAAACAGGTTCCATGATAAAACAAAACTCAACACTTTCACTAATAAAAGCATAAAAAAAGTTTCAACTTAAAAAACTCAACAATTACTCTATAAAAACCATTAAGAATAAAAGTTCCTAGCTTAAAAACCCAACAATTTAATTTTAAAAAGCATAAAAAAAATTCAAGTTAAAAAATTCAACAATTTCTCAATAAAAATGATAAAATAAGATCCAAGTCTCAAAAAAACATTACATTTTTACTAGTGAAAAAGTGAAAAATGTTCCAAGTGAAAAAGTTGAACAATTTCACTATAAAAACCATAAAAAAATGTTCAAGGTTAAAAAACTCAACAATTTCACTATAAAAACCATACAAAAAATGATCCAAGTTAAAAACAACTCAATAATTTCAGTATAAAAACCATAAAAAAAATCCAAGTTAAAGAATTCAACAATTTCTGAATAAAAATGATAAAAAAGTTCAAAGTTTAAAAAACTCAACACTTTCTCTACTAAAAGCATTAAAAAGAAGTTTCAGGTTAATAAACTCAACAATTTCACTATAAAAACCACACAAAAAATGATCTAAGTTAAAAACAACTCAACAATTTCATTAGAAAAACAATAAAAAAAAGTTCCAAGTTAAAGAAATCTACAATTTCTCAAAAAAAACAGGTTCCATGATAAAACAAAACTCAACACTTTCACTAATAAAAGCATAAAAAAAGTTTCAACTTAAAAAACTCAACAATTACTCTATAAAAACCATTAAGAATAAAAGTTCCTAGCTTAAAAACCCAACAATTTAATTTTAAAAAGCATAAAAAAAATTCAAGTTAAAAAATTCAACAATTTCTCAATAAAAATGATAAAATAAGATCCAAGTCTAAAAAAAACATTACATTTTTACTAGTGAAAAAGTGAAAAATGTTCCAAGTGAAAAAGTTGAACAATTTCACTATAAAAACCATAAAAAAATGTTCAAGGTTAAAAAACTCAACAATTTCACTATAAAAACCACACAAAAAATGATCCAAGTTAAAAACAACTCAATAATTTCAGTATAAAAACCATAAAAAAAATCCAAGTTAAAGAATTCAACAATTTCTGAATAAAAATGATAAAAAAGTTCAAAGTTTAAAAAACTCAACACTTTCTCTACTAAAAGCATTAAAAAGAAGTTTCAGGTTAATAAACTCAACAATTTCACTATAAAAACCACACAAAAAATGATCTAAGTTAAAAACAACTCAACAATTTCATTAGAAAAACAATAAAAAAAGTTCCAAGTTAAAAAAATCTACAATTTCTCAATAAAGATGATAAACAAAAAAACAGGTTCCATGAAAAAAAAACTCCACACTTTCAATAATAAAAGCATAAAAAAGTTTCAAGTTAAAAACTCAACAATTTTTCTATAAAATCCATTAAGAATAAAAGTTCCTAGCTTAAAAACCCAACAATTTAACTATAAAAAGCATAAAAAAAATCAAGTTAAAAAATTCAACAATTTCTCAATAAAAATGATAAAATAAGATCCAAGTCTAAAACAAACTTTACATTTTTATAAGAAAAAAAAAATAAAAAATGTTCCAAGTGAAAAAATTGAACAATTTCACTATAAAAACCATAAACAAAAATGTTAAAAGTTAAAAAAACTCAACAATTTCACTATAAAAACCACACAAAAATTATCAAAGTTAAAAACAAGTCAATAATTTCATTATAAAAACCATAAAAAAATCCAAGTTAAAGAATTCAACAATTTCTGAATAAAAATGATAAAAAAATAGTTCAAATTTAAAAAAACTCAACACTTTCACTAATAAAAGCATAAAAAAGAATTTCCAGGTTAATAAACTCAACAATTTTCACTATAAAAACAACAAAAAAATGATCTAAGGTAAAAACAACTCAACAATTTCATTAGAAAAACAATAAAAAAAGTTCCAATTAATAAATCTACAATTTCTCAATAAAAATGATAAACAAAAAAACAGGTTCCATGAAAAAAAAAACTCCACACTTTCAATAATAAAAGCATAAAAAAGTTTCAAGTTAAAAACTCAACAATTTTTCTATAAAATCCATTAAGAATAAAAGTTCCTAGCTTAAAAACCCAACAATTTAACTATAAAAAGCATAAAAAAAAATCAAGTTAAAAAATTCAACAATTTCTCAATAAAAATGATAAAATAAGATCCAAGTCTAAAACAAACTTTACATTTTTACAAGAAAAAAAAATAAAAAATGTTCCAAGTGAAAAAATTGAACAATTTCACTATAAAAACCATAAACAAAAATGTTAAAAGTTAAAAAACTCAACAATTTCACTATAAAAACCACACAAAAATCATCAAAGTTAAAAACAAATCAATAATTTCATTATAAAAACCATAAAAAAATCCAAGTTAAAGAATTCAACAATTTCTGAATAAAAATGATAAAAAAAATAGTTCAAATTTAAAAAAAACTCAACACTTTCACTAATAAAAGCATAAAAAAGAAGTTCCAGGTTAATAAACTCAACAATTTTCACTATAAAAATAACAAAAAAATGATCTAAGGTAAAAACAACTCAACAATTTCATTAGAAAAACAATAAAAATAAGTTCCAATTAATAAAATCTACAATTTCTCAATAAAAATGATAAAAAAAAAACAGGTTCCATGATAAAACAAAACTCAACACTTTCACTAATAAAAACATAAAAAAAGTTTCAACTTAAAAAACTCAACAATTACTTTATAAAAACCATTAAGAATAAAAGTTCCTAGCTTAAAAACCCAACAATTTAACTTTAAAAAGCATTAAAAAAATTCAAGTTAAAAAATTCAACAATTTCTCAATAAAAATGATAAAATAAGATCCAAGTCTAAAAAAAACATTACATTTTTACTAGTGAAAAAGTGAAAAATGTTCCAAGTGAAAAAGTTGAACAATTTCACTATAAAAACCATAAAAAAAATGTTCAAGGTTAAAAAACTCAACAATTTCACTATAAAAACCACACAAAAAATGATCCAAGTTAAAAACAACTCAATAATTTCAGTATAAAAACCATAAAAAAAATCCAAGTTAAAGAATTCAACAATTTCTGAATAAAAATGATAAAAAAGTTCAAAGTTAAAAAAACTCAACACTTTCTCTACTAAAAGCATTAAAAAGAAGTTTCAGGTTAATAAACTCAACAATTTCACTATAAAAACCACACAAAAAATGATCTAAGTTAAAAATAACTCAACAATTTCATTAGAAAAACAATAAAAAAAAAGTTCCAAGTTAAAGAAATCTACAATTTCTCAAAAAAAACAGGTTCCATGAAAAAAAAAACTCCACACTTTCAATAATAAAAGCATTAAAAAGTTTCAAGTTAAAAATTCAACAATTTTTCTATAAAAACCATTAAGAATAAAAGTTCCTAGCTTAAAAACCCAACAATTTAACTATAAAAAGCATAAAAAAATCAAGTTAAAAAATTCAACAATTTCTCAATAAAAATGGTAAAATAAGATCCAAGTCTAAAAAAAACATTAAATTTTTACTAGTGAAAAAGTGAAAAATGTTCCAAGTGAAAAAGTTGAACAATTTCACTATAAAAACCATAAAAAATGTTCAAGGTTAAAAAACTCAACAATTTCACTATAAAAACCACACAAAAAATGATCCAAGTTAAAAACAACTCAATAATTTCAGTATAAAAACCATAAAAAATATCCAAGTTAAAGAATTCAACAATTTCTGATTAAAAATGATAAAAAAGTTCAAAGTTAAAAAAACTCAACACTTTTTCTACTAAAAGCATTAAAAAGAAGTTTCAGGTTAATAAACTCAACAATTTCACTATAAAAACCACACAAAAAATGATCTAAGTTAAAAACAACTCAACAATTTCATTAGAAAAACAATAAAAAAGTTCCAAGTTAAAAAAATCTACAATTTCTCAATAAAAATGATAAACAAAAAAACAGGTTCCATGAAAAAAAAAACTCCACACTTTCAATAATAAAAGCATAAAAAAGTTTCAAGTTAAAAACTCAACAATTTTTCTATAAAATCCATTAAGAATAAAAGTTCCTAGCTTAAAAACCCAACAATTTAACTATAAAAAGTATAAAAAAAATCAAGTTAAAAGATTCAACAATTTCTCAATAAAAATGATAAAATAAGATCCAAGTCTAAAAAAAACTTTACATTTTTACAAGAAAAAAAATAAAAAATGTTCCAAGTGAAAAAATTGAACAATTTCACTATAAAAACCATAAACAAAAATGTTAAAAGTTAAAAAACTCAACAATTTCACTAAAAAAACCTCACAAAAATTATCAAAGTTAAAAACAAGTCAATAATTTCATTATAAAAACCATTAAAAAAATCCAAGTTAAAGAATTCAATAATTTATGAATAAAATTGATAAAAAAATAGTTCAAAGTTAAAAAAACTCAACACTTTCACTAATAAAAGCATAAAAAAGAAGTTCCAGGTTAATAAACTCAACAATGTTCACTATAAAAACAACAAAAAAATGATCTAAGGTAAAAACAACTAAACAATTTCATTAGAAAAACAATAAAAAAAAGTTCCAATTAATAAAATCTACAATTTCTCAATAAAAATGATTTAAAAAAAAAACAGGTTCCATGATAAAACAAAACTCAACACTTTCACTAATAAAAGCATAAAAAAAAGTTTCAACTTAAAAAACTCAACAATTACTCTATAAAAACCATTAAGAATAAAAGTTCCTAGCTTAAAAACCCAACAATTTAATTTTAAAAAGCATAAAAAAAATTCAAGTTAAAAAATTCAACAATTTCTCAATAAAAATGATAAAATAAGATCCAAGTCTAAAAAAAACATTACATTTTTACTAGTGAAAAAGTGAAAAATGTTCCAAGTGAAAAAGTTGAACAATTTCGCTATAAAAACCATAAAAAAAATGTTCAAGGTTAAAAAACTCAACAATTTCACTATAAAAACCACACAAAAAATGATCCAAGTTAAAAACAACTCAATAATTTCAGTATAAAAACCATAAAAAAATCCAAGTTAAAGAATTCAACAATTTCTGAATAAAAATGATAAAAAAGTTCAAAGTTAAAAAAACTCAACACTTTCTCTACTAAAAGCATTAAAAAAGAAGTTTCAGGTTAATAAACTCAACAATTTCACTATAAAAACCACACAAAAAATGATCTAAGTTAAAAACAACTCAACAATTTCATTAGAAAAACAATAAAAAAAGTTCCAAGTTAAAAAAATCTTCAATTTCTCAATAAAAATGATAAACAAAAAAACAGGTTCCATGAAAAAAAAAACTCCACACTTTCAATAATAAAAGCATAAAAAAGTTTCAAGTTAAAAACTCAACAATTTTTCTATAAAATCCATTAAGAATAAAAGTTCCTAGCTTAAAAACCCAACAATTTAACTATAAAAAGCATAAAAAAAATCAAGTTAAAAAATTCAACAATTTCTCAATAAAAATGATAAAATAAGATCCAAGTCTAAAATAAACTTTACATTTTTACAAGAAAAAAAATAAAAAATGTTCCAAGTGAAAAAATTGAACAATTTCACTATAAAAACCATAAACAAAAATGTTAAAAGTTAAAAAACTCAACAATTTCACTAAAAAAAACCTCACAAAAATTATCAAAGTTAAAAACAAGTCAATAATTTCATTATAAAAACCATAAAAAAATCCAAGTTAAAGAATTCAACAATTTATGAATAAAATTGATAAAAAAAATAGTTCAAAGTTAAAAAAACTCAACACTTTCACTAATAAAAGCATAAAAAAGAAGTTCCAGGTTAATAAACTCAACAATGTTCACTATAAAAACAACAAAAAAATGATCTAAGGTAAAAACAACTCAACAATTTCATTAGAAAAACAATAAAAAAAAGTTCCAATTAATAAAATCTACAATTTCTCAATAAAAATGATTAAAAAAAAAACAGGTTCCATGATAAAACAAAACTCAACACTTTCACTAATAAAAGCATAAAAAAAGTTTCAACTTAAAAAACTCAACAATTACTCTATAAAAACCATTAAGAATAAAAGTTCCTAGCTTAAAAACCCAACAATTTAATTTTAAAAAGCATAAAAAAATTCAAGTTAAAAAATTCAACAATTTCTCAATAAAAATGATAAAATAAGATCCAAGTCTAAAAAAAACATTACATTTTTACTAGTGAAAAAGTGAAAAATGTTCCAAGTGAAAAAGTTGAACAATTTCACTATAAAAAGCATAAAAAAATGTTCAAGGTTAAAAAACTCAACAATTTCACTATAAAAACCACACAAAAAATGATCCAAGTTAAAAACAATTCAATAATTTCAGTATAAAAACCATAAAAAAAATCCAAGTTAAAGAATTCAACAATTTCTGAATAAAAATGATAAAAAAAGTTCAAAGTTTAAAAAACTCAAAACTTTCTCTACTAAAAGCATTAAAAAGAAGTTTCAGGTTAATAAACTCAACAATTTAACTATAAAAACCACACAAAAAATGATCTAAGTTAAAAACAACTCAACAATTTCATTAGAAAAACAATAAAAAAAAGTTCCAAGTTAAAGAAATCTACAATTTCTAAAAAAAAAACAGGTTCCATGAAAAAAAAAACTCCACACTTTCAATAATAAAAGCATTAAAAAGTTTCAAGTTAAAAACTCAACAATTTTTCTATAAAAACCATTAAGAATAAAAGTTCCTAGCTTAAAAACCCAACAATTTAACTATAAAAAGCTTTAAAAAAAATGAAGTTAAAAAATTCAACAATTTCTCAATAAAAATGGTAAAATAAGATCCAAGTCTAAAAAAAACATTAAATTTTTACTAGTGAAAAAGTGAAAAATGTTCCAAGTGAAAAAGTTGAACAATTTCACTATAAAAACCATAAAAAATGTTCAAGGTTAAAAAACTCAACAATTTCACTATAAAAACCACACAAAAAATGATCCAAGTTAAAAACAACTCAATAATTTCAGTATAAAAACCATAAAAAAAATCCAAGTTAAAGAATTCAACAATTTCTGAATAAAAATGATAAAAAAGTTCAAAGTTAAAAAAACTCAACACTTTCTCTACTAAAAGTATTAAAAAGAAGTTTTAGGTTAATAAACTCAACAATTTCACTATAAAAACCACACAAAAAATGATCTAAGTTAAAAACAACTCAACAATTTCATTAGAAAAACTATAAAAAAAGTTCCAAGTTAAAAAAATCTACAATTTCTCAATAAAAATGATAAACAAAAAAACAGGTTCCATGAAAAAAAAAACTCCACACTTTCAATAATAAAAGCATAAAAAAGTTTCGAGTTAAAAACTCAACAATTTTTCTATAAAATCCATTAAGAATAAAAGTTCCTAGCTTAAAAACCCAACAATTTAACTATAAAAAGCATAAAAAAAATCAAGTTAAAAAATTCAACAATTTCTCAATAAAAATGATAAAATAAGATCCAAGTCTAAAAAAAACTTTACATTTTTACAAGAAAAAAAATAAAAAATGTTCCAAGTGAAAAAATTGAACAATTTCACTATAAAAACCATAAACAAAAATGTTAAAAGTTAAAAAACTCAACAATTTCACTAAAAAAAACCTCACAAAAATTATCAAAGTTAAAAACAAGTCAATAATTTCATTATAAAAACCATAAAAAAATCCAAGTTAAAGAATTCAACAATTTATGAATAAAATTGATAAAAAAAATAGTTCAAAGTTAAAAAAACTCAACACTTTCACTAATAAAAGCATAAAAAAGAAGTTCCAGGTTAATAAACTCAACAATGTTCACTATAAAAACAACAAAAAAATGATCTAAGGTAAAAACAACTAAACAATTTCATTAGAAAAACAATAAAAAAAAGTTCCAATTAATAAAATCTACAATTTCTCAATAAAAATGATTTAAAAAAAAACAGGTTCCATGATAAAACAAAACTCAACACTTTCACTAATAAAAGCATAAAAAAAAGTTTCAACTTAAAAAACTCAACAATTACTCTATAAAAACCATTAAGAATAAAAGTTCCTAGCTTAAAAACCCAACAATTTAATTTTAAAAAGCATAAAAAAAATTCAAGTTAAAAAATTCAACAATTTCTCAATAAAAATGATAAAATAAGATCCAAGTCTAAAAAAAACATTACATTTTTACTAGTGAAAAAGTGAAAAATGTTCCAAGTGAAAAAGTTGAACAATTTCGCTATAAAAACCATAAAAAAAATGTTCAAGGTTAAAAAACTCAACAATTTCACTATAAAAACCACACAAAAAATGATCCAAGTTAAAAACAACTCAATAATTTCAGTATAAAAACCATAAAAAAAATCCAAGTTAAAGAATTCAACAATTTCTGAATAAAAATGATAAAAAAGTTCAAAGTTTAAAAAACTCAACACTTTCTCTACTAAAAGCATTAAAAAAGAAGTTTCAGGTTAATAAACTCAACAATTTCACTATAAAAACCACACAAAAAATGATCTAAGTTAAAAACAACTCAACAATTTCATTAGAAAAACTATAAAAAAAGTTCCAAGTTAAAAAAATCTACAATTTCTCAATAAAAATGATAAACAAAAAAACAGGTTCCATGAAAAAAAAAACTCCACACTTTCAATAATAAAAGCATAAAAAAGTTTCGAGTTAAAAACTCAACAATTTTTCTATAAAATCCATTAAGAATAAAAGTTCCTAGCTTAAAAACCCAACAATTTAACTATAAAAAGCATAAAAAAAATCAAGTTAAAAAATTCAACAATTTCTCAATAAAAATGATAAAATAAGATCCAAGTCTAAAAAAAACTTTACATTTTTACAAGAAAAAAAATAAAAAATGTTCCAAGTGAAAAAATTGAACAATTTCACTATAAAAACCATAAACAAAAATGTTAAAGTTAAAAAACTCAACAATTTCACTAAAAAAACCTCACAAAAATTATCAAAGTTAAAAACAAGTCAATAATTTCATTATAAAAACCATAAAAAAATCCAAGTTAAAGAATTCAACAATTTATGAATAAAATTGATAAAAAAAATAGTTCAAAGTTAAAAAAACTCAACACTTTCACTAATAAAAGCATAAAAAAGAAGTTCCAGGTTAATAAACTCAACAATGTTCACTATAAAAA
Organism: Lathyrus aphaca; assembly: GCA_963966055.1. Lineage (NCBI taxonomy): Eukaryota > Viridiplantae > Streptophyta > Magnoliopsida > Fabales > Fabaceae > Lathyrus > Lathyrus aphaca. The sequence continues at coordinate 407,695,816 of OZ014520.1, forward strand.
CAACAAAAAAATGATCTAAGGTAAAAAAAACTCAACAATTTCATTAGAAAAACAATAAAAAAAAGTTCCAATTAATAAAATCTACAATTTCTCAATAAAAATGATTAAAAAAAAAACAGGTTCCATGATAAAACAAAACTCAACACTTTCACTAATAAAAGCATAAAAAAAGTTTCAACTTAAAAAACTCAACAATTACTCTATAAAAACCATTAAGAATAAAAGTTCCTAGCTTAATAACCCAACAATTTAATTTTAAAAAGCATAAAAAAATTCAAGTTAAAAAATTCAACAATTTCTCAATAAAAATGATAAAATAAGATCCAAGTCTAAAAAAAACATTACATTTTTACTAGTGAAAAAGTGAAAAATGTTCCAAGTGAAAAAGTTGAACAATTTCACTATAAAAACCATAAAAAAATGTTCAAGGTTAAAAAACTCAACAATTTCACTATAAAAACCACACAAAAAATGATCCAAGTTAAAAACAACTCAATAATTTCAGTATAAAAACCATAAAAAAAATCCAAGTTAAAGAATTCAACAATTTCTGAATAAAATTGATAAAAAAGTTCAAAGTTTAAAAAACTCAAAACTTTCTCTACTAAAAGCATTAAAAAGAAGTTTCAGGTTAATAAACTCAACAATTTAACTATAAAAACCACACAAAAAATGATCTAAGTTAAAAACAACTCAACAATTTCATTAGAAAAACAATAAAAAAAAGTTCCAAGTTAAAGAAATCTACAATTTCTAAAAAAAAAACAGGTTCCATGAAAAAAAAAACTCCACACTTTCAATAATAAAAGCATTAAAAAGTTTCAAGTTAAAAACTCAACAATTTTTCTATAAAAACCATTAAGAATAAAAGTTCCTAGCTTAAAAACCCAACAATTTAACTATAAAAAGCTTTAAAAAAAATGAAGTTAAAAAATTCAACAATTTCTCAATAAAAATGGTAAAATAAGATCCAAGTCTAAAAAAAACATTAAATTTTTACTAGTGAAAAAGTGAAAAATGTTCCAAGTGAAAAAGTTGAACAATTTCACTATAAAAACCATAAAAAATGTTCAAGGTTAAAAAACTCAACAATTTCACTATAAAAACCACACAAAAAATGATCCAAGTTAAAAACAACTCAATAATTTCAGTATAAAAACCATAAAAAAAATCCAAGTTAAAGAATTCAACAATTTCTGAATAAAAATGATAAAAAAGTTCAAAGTTAAAAAAACTCAACACTTTCTCTACTAAAAGTATTAAAAAGAAGTTTTAGGTTAATAAACTCAACAATTTCACTATAAAAACCACACAAAAAATGATCTAAGTTAAAAACAACTCAACAATTTCATTAGAAAAACTATAAAAAAAGTTCCAAGTTAAAAAAATCTACAATTTCTCAATAAAAATGATAAACAAAAAAACAGGTTCCATGAAAAAAAAAACTCCACACTTTCAATAATAAAAGCATAAAAAAGTTTCAAGTTAAAAACTCAACAATTTTTCTATAAAATCCATTAAGAATAAAAGTTCCTAGCTTAAAAACCCAACAATTTAACTATAAAAAGCATAAAAAAAATCAAGTTAAAAAATTCAACAATTTCTCAATAAAAATGATAAAATAAGATCCAAGTCTAAAAAAAACTTTACATTTTTACAAGAAAAAAAATAAAAAATGTTCCAAGTGAAAAAATTGAACAATTTCACTATAAAAACCATAAACAAAAATGTTAAAAGTTAAAAAACTCAACAATTTCACTAAAAAAAACCTCACAAAAATTATCAAAGTTAAAAACAAGTCAATAATTTCATTATAAAAACCATAAAAAAATCCAAGTTAAAGAATTCAACAATTTATGAATAAAATTGATAAAAAAAATAGTTCAAAGTTAAAAAAACTCAACACTTTCACTAATAAAAGCATAAAAAAGAAGTTCCAGGTTAATAAACTCAACAATGTTCACTATAAAAACAACAAAAAAATGATCTAAGGTAAAAAAAACTCAACAATTTCATTAGAAAAACAATAAAAAAAAGTTCCAATTAATAAAATCTACAATTTCTCAATAAAAATGATTAAAAAAAAAACAGGTTCCATGATAAAACAAAACTCAACACTTTCACTAATAAAAGCATAAAAAAAGTTTCAACTTAAAAAACTCAACAATTACTCTATAAAAACCATTAAGAATAAAAGTTCCTAGCTTAATAACCCAACAATTTAATTTTAAAAAGCATAAAAAAATTCAAGTTAAAAAATTCAACAATTTCTCAATAAAAATGATAAAATAAGATCCAAGTCTAAAAAAAACATTACATTTTTACTAGTGAAAAAGTGAAAAATGTTCCAAGTGAAAAAGTTGAACAATTTCACTATAAAAACCATAAAAAAATGTTCAAGGTTAAAAAACTCAACAATTTCACTATAAAAACCACACAAAAAATGATCCAAGTTAAAAACAACTCAATAATTTCAGTATAAAAACCATAAAAAAAATCCAAGTTAAAGAATTCAACAATTTCTGAATAAAATTGATAAAAAAGTTCAAAGTTTAAAAAACTCAAAACTTTCTCTACTAAAAGCATTAAAAAGAAGTTTCAGGTTAATAAACTCAACAATTTAACTATAAAAACCACACAAAAAATGATCTAAGTTAAAAACAACTCAACAATTTCATTAGAAAAACAATAAAAAAAAGTTCCAAGTTAAAGAAATCTACAATTTCTAAAAAAAAAACAGGTTCCATGAAAAAAAAAACTCCACACTTTCAATAATAAAAGCATTAAAAAGTTTCAAGTTAAAAACTCAACAATTTTTCTATAAAAACCATTAAGAATAAAAGTTCCTAGCTTAAAAACCCAACAATTTAACTATAAAAAGCTTTAAAAAAAATGAAGTTAAAAAATTCAACAATTTCTCAATAAAAATGGTAAAATAAGATCCAAGTCTAAAAAAAACATTAAATTTTTACTAGTGAAAAAGTGAAAAATGTTCCAAGTGAAAAAGTTGAACAATTTCACTATAAAAACCATAAAAAATGTTCAAGGTTAAAAAACTCAACAATTTCACTATAAAAACCACACAAAAAATGATCCAAGTTAAAAACAACTCAATAATTTCAGTATAAAAACCATAAAAAAAATCCAAGTTAAAGAATTCAACAATTTCTGAATAAAAATGATAAAAAAGTTCAAAGTTAAAAAAACTCAACACTTTCTCTACTAAAAGCATTAAAAAGAAGTTTTAGGTTAATAAACTCAACAATTTCACTATAAAAACCACACAAAAAATGATCTAAGTTAAAAACAACTCAACAATTTCATTAGAAAAACTATAAAAAAAGTTCCAAGTTAAAAAAATCTACAATTTCTCAATAAAAATGATAAACAAAAAAATAGGTTCCATGAAAAAAAAAACTCCACAATTTCAATAATAAAAGCATAAAAAAGTTTCAAGTTAAAAACTCAACAATTTTTCTATAAAATCCATTAAGAATAAAAGTTCCTAGCTTAAAAACCCAACAATTTAACTATAAAAAGCATAAAAAAAATCAAGTTAAAAAATTCAACAATTTCTCAATAAAATTATAAAATAAGATCCAAGTCTAAAAAAAACTTTACATTTTTACAAGAAAAAAAATAAAAAATGTTCCAAGTGAAAAAATTGAACAATTTCACTATAAAAACCATAAACAAAAATGTTAAAAGTTAAAAAACTCAACAATTTCACTAAAAAAACCTCACAAAAATTATCAAAGTTAAAAACAAGTCAATAATTTCATTATAAAAACCATAAAAAAATCCAAGTTAAAGAATTCAATAATTTATGAATAAAATTGATAAAAAAAATAGTTCAAAGTTAAAAAAACTCAACACTTTCACTAATAAAAGCATAAAAAAGAAGTTCCAGGTTAATAAACTCAACAATGTTCACTATAAAAACAACAAAAAAATGATCTAAGGTAAAAACAACTCAACAATTTCATTAGAAAAACAATAAAAAAAAGTTCCAATTAATAAAATCTACAATTTCTCAATAAAAATGATTAAAAAAAAAACAGGTTCCATGATAAAACAAAACTCAACACTTTCACTAATAAAAGCATAAAAAAAGTTTCAACTTAAAAAACTCAACAATTACTCTATAAAAACCATTAAGAATAAAAGTTCCTAGCTTAAAAACCCAACAATTTAATTTTAAAAAGCATAAAAAAATTCAAGTTAAAAAATTCAACAATTTCTCAATAAAAATGATAAAATAAGATCCAAGTCTAAAAAAAACATTACATTTTTACTAGTGAAAAAGTGAAAAATGTTCCAAGTGAAAAAGTTGAACAATTTCACTATAAAAACCATAAAAAAATGTTCAAGGTTAAAAAACTCAACAATTTCACTATAAAAACCACACAAAAAATGATCCAAGTTAAAAACAACTCAATAATTTCAGTATAAAAACCATAAAAAAAATCCAAGTTAAAGAATTCAACAATTTCTGAATAAAATTGATAAAAAAGTTCAAAGTTTAAAAAACTCAAAACTTTCTCTACTAAAAGCATTAAAAAGAAGTTTCAGGTTAATAAACTCAACAATTTAACTATAAAAACCACACAAAAAATGATCTAAGTTAAAAACAACTCAACAATTTCATTAGAAAAACAATAAAAAAAAGTTCCAAGTTAAAGAAATCTACAATTTCTAAAAAAAAAACAGGTTCCATGAAAAAAAAAACTCCACACTTTCAATAATAAAAGCATTAAAAAGTTTCAAGTTAAAAACTCAACAATTTTTCTATAAAAACCATTAAGAATAAAAGTTCCTAGCTTAAAAACCCAACAATTTAACTATAAAAAGCTTTAAAAAAAATGAAGTTAAAAAATTCAACAATTTCTCAATAAAAATGGTAAAATAAGATCCAAGTCTAAAAAAAACATTAAATTTTTACTAGTGAAAAAGTGAAAAATGTTCCAAGTGAAAAAGTTGAACAATTTCACTATAAAAACCATAAAAAATGTTCAAGGTTAAAAAACTCAACAATTTCACTATAAAAACCACACAAAAAATGATCCAAGTTAAAAACAACTCAATAATTTCAGTATAAAAACCATAAAAAAAATCCAAGTTAAAGAATTCAACAATTTCTGAATAAAAATGATAAAAAAGTTCAAAGTTAAAAAAACTCAACACTTTCTCTACTAAAAGTATTAAAAAGAAGTTTTAGGTTAATAAACTCAACAATTTCACTATAAAAACCACACAAAAAATGATCTAAGTTAAAAACAACTCAACAATTTCATTAGAAAAACTATAAAAAAAGTTCCAAGTTAAAAAAATCTACAATTTCTCAATAAAAATGATAAACAAAAAAACAGGTTCCATGAAAAAAAAAACTCCACACTTTCAATAATAAAAGCATAAAAAAGTTTCGAGTTAAAAACTCAACAATTTTTCTATAAAATCCATTAAGAATAAAAGTTCCTAGCTTAAAAACCCAACAATTTAACTATAAAAAGCATAAAAAAAATCAAGTTAAAAAATTCAACAATTTCTCAATAAAAATGATAAAATAAGATCCAAGTCTAAAAAAAACTTTACATTTTTACAAGAAAAAAAATAAAAAATGTTCCAAGTGAAAAAATTGAACAATTTCACTATAAAAACCATAAACAAAAATGTTAAAAGTTAAAAAACTCAACAATTTCACTAAAAAAAACCTCACAAAAATTATCAAAGTTAAAAACAAGTCAATAATTTCATTATAAAAACCATAAAAAAATCCAAGTTAAAGAATTCAACAATTTATGAATAAAATTGATAAAAAAAATAGTTCAAAGTTAAAAAAACTCAACACTTTCACTAATAAAAGCATAAAAAAGAAGTTCCAGGTTAATAAACTCAACAATGTTCACTATAAAAACAACAAAAAAATGATCTAAGGTAAAAACAACTAAACAATTTCATTAGAAAAACAATAAAAAAAAGTTCCAATTAATAAAATCTACAATTTCTCAATAAAAATGATTTAAAAAAAAACAGGTTCCATGATAAAACAAAACTCAACACTTTCACTAATAAAAGCATAAAAAAAAGTTTCAACTTAAAAAACTCAACAATTACTCTATAAAAACCATTAAGAATAAAAGTTCCTAGCTTAAAAACCCAACAATTTAATTTTAAAAAGCATAAAAAAAATTCAAGTTAAAAAATTCAACAATTTCTCAATAAAAATGATAAAATAAGATCCAAGTCTAAAAAAAACATTACATTTTTACTAGTGAAAAAGTGAAAAATGTTCCAAGTGAAAAAGTTGAACAATTTCGCTATAAAAACCATAAAAAAAATGTTCAAGGTTAAAAAACTCAACAATTTCACTATAAAAACCACACAAAAAATGATCCAAGTTAAAAACAACTCAATAATTTCAGTATAAAAACCATAAAAAAAATCCAAGTTAAAGAATTCAACAATTTCTGAATAAAAATGATAAAAAAGTTCAAAGTTTAAAAAACTCAACACTTTCTCTACTAAAAGCATTAAAAAAGAAGTTTCAGGTTAATAAACTCAACAATTTCACTATAAAAACCACACAAAAAATGATCTAAGTTAAAAACAACTCAACAATTTCATTAGAAAAACAATAAAAAAAGTTCCAAGTTAAAAAAATCTTCAATTTCTCAATAAAAATGATAAACAAAAAAACAGGTTCCATGAAAAAAAAACTCCACACTTTCAATAATAAAAGCATAAAAAAGTTTCAAGTTAAAAACTCAACAATATTTCTATAAAATCCATTAAGAATAAAAGTTCCTAGCTTAAAAACCCAACAATTTAACTATAAAAAGCATAAAAAAAATCAAGTTAAAAAATTCAACAATTTCTCAATAAAAATGATAAAATAAGATCCAAGTCTAAAAAAAACTTTACATTTTTACAAGAAAAAAAATAAAAAATGTTCCAAGTGAAAAAATTGAACAATTTCACTATAAAAACCATAAACAAAAATGTTAAAGTTAAAAAACTCAACAATTTCACTAAAAAAACCTCACAAAAATTATCAAAGTTAAAAACAAGTCAATAATTTCATTATAAAAACCATAAAAAAATCCAAGTTAAAGAATTCAACAATTTATGAATAAAATTGATAAAAAAAATAGTTCAAAGTTAAAAAAACTCAACACTTTCACTAATAAAAGCATAAAAAAGAAGTTCCAGGTTAATAAACTCAACAATGTTCACTATAAAAACAACAAAAAAATGATCTAAGGTAAAAAAAACTCAACAATTTCATTAGAAAAACAATAAAAAAAAGTTCCAATTAATAAAATCTACAATTTCTCAATAAAAATGATTAAAAAAAAAACAGGTTCCATGATAAAACAAAACTCAACACTTTCACTAATAAAAGCATAAAAAAAGTTTCAACTTAAAAAACTCAACAATTACTCTATAAAAACCATTAAGAATAAAAGTTCCTAGCTTAATAACCCAACAATTTAATTTTAAAAAGCATAAAAAAATTCAAGTTAAAAAATTCAACAATTTCTCAATAAAAATGATAAAATAAGATCCAAGTCTAAAAAAAACATTACATTTTTACTAGTGAAAAAGTGAAAAATGTTCCAAGTGAAAAAGTTGAACAATTTCACTATAAAAACCATAAAAAAATGTTCAAGGTTAAAAAACTCAACAATTTCACTATAAAAACCACACAAAAAATGATCCAAGTTAAAAACAACTCAATAATTTCAGTATAAAAACCATAAAAAAAATCCAAGTTAAAGAATTCAACAATTTCTGAATAAAATTGATAAAAAAGTTCAAAGTTTAAAAAACTCAAAACTTTCTCTACTAAAAGCATTAAAAAGAAGTTTCAGGTTAATAAACTCAACAATTTAACTATAAAAACCACACAAAAAATGATCTAAGTTAAAAACAACTCAACAATTTCATTAGAAAAACAATAAAAAAAAGTTCCAAGTTAAAGAAATCTACAATTTCTAAAAAAAAAACAGGTTCCATGAAAAAAAAAACTCCACACTTTCAATAATAAAAGCATTAAAAAGTTTCAAGTTAAAAACTCAACAATTTTTCTATAAAAACCATTAAGAATAAAAGTTCCTAGCTTAAAAACCCAACAATTTAACTATAAAAAGCTTTAAAAAAAATGAAGTTAAAAAATTCAACAATTTCTCAATAAAAATGGTAAAATAAGATCCAAGTCTAAAAAAAACATTAAATTTTTACTAGTGAAAAAGTGAAAAATGTTCCAAGTGAAAAAGTTGAACAATTTCACTATAAAAACCATAAAAAATGTTCAAGGTTAAAAAACTCAACAATTTCACTATAAAAACCACACAAAAAATGATCCAAGTTAAAAACAACTCAATAATTTCAGTATAAAAACCATAAAAAAAATCCAAGTTAAAGAATTCAACAATTTCTGAATAAAAATGATAAAAAAGTTCAAAGTTAAAAAAACTCAACACTTTCTCTACTAAAAGCATTAAAAAGAAGTTTTAGGTTAATAAACTCAACAATTTCACTATAAAAACCACACAAAAAATGATCTAAGTTAAAAACAACTCAACAATTTCATTAGAAAAACTATAAAAAAAGTTCCAAGTTAAAAAAATCTACAATTTCTCAATAAAAATGATAAACAAAAAAATAGGTTCCATGAAAAAAAAAACTCCACAATTTCAATAATAAAAGCATAAAAAAGTTTCAAGTTAAAAACTCAACAATTTTTCTATAAAATCCATTAAGAATAAAAGTTCCTAGCTTAAAAACCCAACAATTTAACTATAAAAAGCATAAAAAAAATCAAGTTAAAAAATTCAACAATTTCTCAATAAAATTATAAAATAAGATCCAAGTCTAAAAAAAACTTTACATTTTTACAAGAAAAAAAATAAAAAATGTTCCAAGTGAAAAAATTGAACAATTTCACTATAAAAACCATAAACAAAAATGTTAAAAGTTAAAAAACTCAACAATTTCACTAAAAAAACCTCACAAAAATTATCAAAGTTAAAAACAAGTCAATAATTTCATTATAAAAACCATAAAAAAATCCAAGTTAAAGAATTCAATAATTTATGAATAAAATTGATAAAAAAAATAGTTCAAAGTTAAAAAAACTCAACACTTTCACTAATAAAAGCATAAAAAAGAAGTTCCAGGTTAATAAACTCAACAATGTTCACTATAAAAACAACAAAAAAATGATCTAAGGTAAAAACAACTCAACAATTTCATTAGAAAAACAATAAAAAAAAGTTCCAATTAATAAAATCTACAATTTCTCAATAAAAATGATTAAAAAAAAAACAGGTTCCATGATAAAACAAAACTCAACACTTTCACTAATAAAAGCATAAAAAAAGTTTCAACTTAAAAAACTCAACAATTACTCTATAAAAACCATTAAGAATAAAAGTTCCTAGCTTAAAAACCCAACAATTTAATTTTAAAAAGCATAAAAAAATTCAAGTTAAAAAATTCAACAATTTCTCAATAAAAATGATAAAATAAGATCCAAGTCTAAAAAAAACATTACATTTTTACTAGTGAAAAAGTGAAAAATGTTCCAAGTGAAAAAGTTGAACAATTTCACTATAAAAACCATAAAAAAATGTTCAAGGTTAAAAAACTCAACAATTTCACTATAAAAACCACACAAAAAATGATCCAAGTTAAAAACAACTCAATAATTTCAGTATAAAAACCATAAAAAAATCCAAGTTAAAGAATTCAACAATTTCTGAATAAAATTGATAAAAAAGTTCAAAGTTTAAAAAACTCAAAACTTTCTCTACTAAAAGCATTAAAAAGAAGTTTCAGGTTAATAAACTCAACAATTTAACTATAAAAACCACACAAAAAATGATCTAAGTTAAAAACAACTCAACAATTTCATTAGAAAAACAATAAAAAAAAGTTCCAAGTTAAAGAAATCTACAATTTCTAAAAAAAAAACAGGTTCCATGAAAAAAAAAACTCCACACTTTCAATAATAAAAGCATTAAAAAGTTTCAAGTTAAAAACTCAACAATTTTTCTATAAAAACCATTAAGAATAAAAGTTCCTAGCTTAAAAACCCAACAATTTAACTATAAAAAGCTTTAAAAAAAATGAAGTTAAAAAATTCAACAATTTCTCAATAAAAATGGTAAAATAAGATCCAAGTCTAAAAAAAACATTAAATTTTTACTAGTGAAAAAGTGAAAAATGTTCCAAGTGAAAAAGTTGAACAATTTCACTATAAAAACCATAAAAAATGTTCAAGGTTAAAAAACTCAACAATTTCACTATAAAAACCACACAAAAAATGATCCAAGTTAAAAACAACTCAATAATTTCAGTATAAAAACCATAAAAAAAATCCAAGTTAAAGAATTCAACAATTTCTGAATAAAAATGATAAAAAAGTTCAAAGTTAAAAAAACTCAACACTTTCTCTACTAAAAGTATTAAAAAGAAGTTTTAGGTTAATAAACTCAACAATTTCACTATAAAAACCACACAAAAAATGATCTAAGTTAAAAACAACTCAACAATTTCATTAGAAAAACTATAAAAAAAGTTCCAAGTTAAAAAAATCTACAATTTCTCAATAAAAATGATAAACAAAAAAACAGGTTCCATGAAAAAAAAAACTCCACACTTTCAATAATAAAAGCATAAAAAAGTTTCAAGTTAAAAACTCAACAATTTTTCTATAAAATCCATTAAGAATAAAAGTTCCTAGCTTAAAAACCCAACAATTTAACTATAAAAAGCATAAAAAAAATCAAGTTAAAAAATTCAACAATTTCTCAATAAAAATGATAAAATAAGATCCAAGTCTAAAAAAAACTTTACATTTTTACAAGAAAAAAAATAAAAAATGTTCCAAGTGAAAAAATTGAACAATTTCACTATAAAAACCATAAACAAAAATGTTAAAAGTTAAAAAACTCAACAATTTCACTAAAAAAAACCTCACAAAAATTATCAAAGTTAAAAACAAGTCAATAATTTCATTATAAAAACCATAAAAAAATCCAAGTTAAAGAATTCAACAATTTATGAATAAAATTGATAAAAAAAATAGTTCAAAGTTAAAAAAACTCAACACTTTCACTAATAAAAGCATAAAAAAGAAGTTCCAGGTTAATAAACTCAACAATGTTCACTATAAAAACAACAAAAAAATGATCTAAGGTAAAAAAAACTCAACAATTTCATTAGAAAAACAATAAAAAAAAGTTCCAATTAATAAAATCTACAATTTCTCAATAAAAATGATTAAAAAAAAAACAGGTTCCATGATAAAACAAAACTCAACACTTTCACTAATAAAAGCATAAAAAAAGTTTCAACTTAAAAAACTCAACAATTACTCTATAAAAACCATTAAGAATAAAAGTTCCTAGCTTAATAACCCAACAATTTAATTTTAAAAAGCATAAAAAAATTCAAGTTAAAAAATTCAACAATTTCTCAATAAAAATGATAAAATAAGATCCAAGTCTAAAAAAAACATTACATTTTTACTAGTGAAAAAGTGAAAAATGTTCCAAGTGAAAAAGTTGAACAATTTCACTATAAAAACCATAAAAAAATGTTCAAGGTTAAAAAACTCAACAATTTCACTATAAAAACCACACAAAAAATGATCCAAGTTAAAAACAACTCAATAATTTCAGTATAAAAACCATAAAAAAAATCCAAGTTAAAGAATTCAACAATTTCTGAATAAAATTGATAAAAAAGTTCAAAGTTTAAAAAACTCAAAACTTTCTCTACTAAAAGCATTAAAAAGAAGTTTCAGGTTAATAAACTCAACAATTTAACTATAAAAACCACACAAAAAATGATCTAAGTTAAAAACAACTCAACAATTTCATTAGAAAAACAATAAAAAAAAGTTCCAAGTTAAAGAAATCTACAATTTCTAAAAAAAAAACAGGTTCCATGAAAAAAAAAACTCCACACTTTCAATAATAAAAGCATTAAAAAGTTTCAAGTTAAAAACTCAACAATTTTTCTATAAAAACCATTAAGAATAAAAGTTCCTAGCTTAAAAACCCAACAATTTAACTATAAAAAGCTTTAAAAAAAATGAAGTTAAAAAATTCAACAATTTCTCAATAAAAATGGTAAAATAAGATCCAAGTCTAAAAAAAACATTAAATTTTTACTAGTGAAAAAGTGAAAAATGTTCCAAGTGAAAAAGTTGAACAATTTCACTATAAAAACCATAAAAAATGTTCAAGGTTAAAAAACTCAACAATTTCACTATAAAAACCACACAAAAAATGATCCAAGTTAAAAACAACTCAATAATTTCAGTATAAAAACCATAAAAAAAATCCAAGTTAAAGAATTCAACAATTTCTGAATAAAAATGATAAAAAAGTTCAAAGTTAAAAAAACTCAACACTTTCTCTACTAAAAGCATTAAAAAGAAGTTTTAGGTTAATAAACTCAACAATTTCACTATAAAAACCACACAAAAAATGATCTAAGTTAAAAACAACTCAACAATTTCATTAGAAAAACTATAAAAAAAGTTCCAAGTTAAAAAAATCTACAATTTCTCAATAAAAATGATAAACAAAAAAATAGGTTCCATGAAAAAAAAAACTCCACAATTTCAATAATAAAAGCATAAAAAAGTTTCAAGTTAAAAACTCAACAATTTTTCTATAAAATCCATTAAGAATAAAAGTTCCTAGCTTAAAAACCCAACAATTTAACTATAAAAAGCATAAAAAAAATCAAGTTAAAAAATTCAACAATTTCTCAATAAAATTATAAAATAAGATCCAAGTCTAAAAAAAACTTTACATTTTTACAAGAAAAAAAATAAAAAATGTTCCAAGTGAAAAAATTGAACAATTTCACTATAAAAACCATAAACAAAAATGTTAAAAGTTAAAAAACTCAACAATTTCACTAAAAAAACCTCACAAAAATTATCAAAGTTAAAAACAAGTCAATAATTTCATTATAAAAACCATAAAAAAATCCAAGTTAAAGAATTCAATAATTTATGAATAAAATTGATAAAAAAAATAGTTCAAAGTTAAAAAAACTCAACACTTTCACTAATAAAAGCATAAAAAAGAAGTTCCAGGTTAATAAACTCAACAATGTTCACTATAAAAACAACAAAAAAATGATCTAAGGTAAAAACAACTCAACAATTTCATTAGAAAAACAATAAAAAAAAGTTCCAATTAATAAAATCTACAATTTCTCAATAAAAATGATTAAAAAAAAAACAGGTTCCATGATAAAACAAAACTCAACACTTTCACTAATAAAAGCATAAAAAAAGTTTCAACTTAAAAAACTCAACAATTACTCTATAAAAACCATTAAGAATAAAAGTTCCTAGCTTAAAAACCCAACAATTTAATTTTAAAAAGCATAAAAAAATTCAAGTTAAAAAATTCAACAATTTCTCAATAAAAATGATAAAATAAGATCCAAGTCTAAAAAAAACATTACATTTTTACTAGTGAAAAAGTGAAAAATGTTCCAAGTGAAAAAGTTGAACAATTTCACTATAAAAACCATAAAAAAATGTTCAAGGTTAAAAAACTCAACAATTTCACTATAAAAACCACACAAAAAATGATCCAAGTTAAAAACAACTCAATAATTTCAGTATAAAAACCATAAAAAAATCCAAGTTAAAGAATTCAACAATTTCTGAATAAAATTGATAAAAAAGTTCAAAGTTTAAAAAACTCAAAACTTTCTCTACTAAAAGCATTAAAAAGAAGTTTCAGGTTAATAAACTCAACAATTTAACTATAAAAACCACACAAAAAATGATCTAAGTTAAAAACAACTCAACAATTTCATTAGAAAAACAATAAAAAAAAGTTCCAAGTTAAAGAAATCTACAATTTCTAAAAAAAAAACAGGTTCCATGAAAAAAAAAACTCCACACTTTCAATAATAAAAGCATTAAAAAGTTTCAAGTTAAAAACTCAACAATTTTTCTATAAAAACCATTAAGAATAAAAGTTCCTAGCTTAAAAACCCAACAATTTAACTATAAAAAGCTTTAAAAAAAATGAAGTTAAAAAATTCAACAATTTCTCAATAAAAATGGTAAAATAAGATCCAAGTCTAAAAAAAACATTAAATTTTTACTAGTGAAAAAGTGAAAAATGTTCCAAGTGAAAAAGTTGAACAATTTCACTATAAAAACCATAAAAAATGTTCAAGGTTAAAAAACTCAACAATTTCACTATAAAAACCACACAAAAAATGATCCAAGTTAAAAACAACTCAATAATTTCAGTATAAAAACCATAAAAAAAATCCAAGTTAAAGAATTCAACAATTTCTGAATAAAAATGATAAAAAAGTTCAAAGTTAAAAAAACTCAACACTTTCTCTACTAAAAGTATTAAAAAGAAGTTTTAGGTTAATAAACTCAACAATTTCACTATAAAAACCACACAAAAAATGATCTAAGTTAAAAACAACTCAACAATTTCATTAGAAAAACTATAAAAAAAGTTCCAAGTTAAAAAAATCTACAATTTCTCAATAAAAATGATAAACAAAAAAACAGGTTCCATGAAAAAAAAAACTCCACACTTTCAATAATAAAAGCATAAAAAAGTTTCAAGTTAAAAACTCAACAATTTTTCTATAAAATCCATTAAGAATAAAAGTTCCTAGCTTAAAAACCCAACAATTTAACTATAAAAAGCATAAAAAAAATCAAGTTAAAAAATTCAACAATTTCTCAATAAAAATGATAAAATAAGATCCAAGTCTAAAAAAAACTTTACATTTTTACAAGAAAAAAAATAAAAAATGTTCCAAGTGAAAAAATTGAACAATTTCACTATAAAAACCATAAACAAAAATGTTAAAAGTTAAAAAACTCAACAATTTCACTAAAAAAAACCTCACAAAAATTATCAAAGTTAAAAACAAGTCAATAATTTCATTATAAAAACCATAAAAAAATCCAAGTTAAAGAATTCAACAATTTATGAATAAAATTGATAAAAAAAATAGTTCAAAGTTAAAAAAACTCAACACTTTCACTAATAAAAGCATAAAAAAGAAGTTCCAGGTTAATAAACTCAACAATGTTCACTATAAAAACAACAAAAAAATGATCTAAGGTAAAAAAAACTCAACAATTTCATTAGAAAAACAATAAAAAAAAGTTCCAATTAATAAAATCTACAATTTCTCAATAAAAATGATTAAAAAAAAAACAGGTTCCATGATAAAACAAAACTCAACACTTTCACTAATAAAAGCATAAAAAAAGTTTCAACTTAAAAAACTCAACAATTACTCTATAAAAACCATTAAGAATAAAAGTTCCTAGCTTAATAACCCAACAATTTAATTTTAAAAAGCATAAAAAAATTCAAGTTAAAAAATTCAACAATTTCTCAATAAAAATGATAAAATAAGATCCAAGTCTAAAAAAAACATTACATTTTTACTAGTGAAAAAGTGAAAAATGTTCCAAGTGAAAAAGTTGAACAATTTCACTATAAAAACCATAAAAAAATGTTCAAGGTTAAAAAACTCAACAATTTCACTATAAAAACCACACAAAAAATGATCCAAGTTAAAAACAACTCAATAATTTCAGTATAAAAACCATAAAAAAAATCCAAGTTAAAGAATTCAACAATTTCTGAATAAAATTGATAAAAAAGTTCAAAGTTTAAAAAACTCAAAACTTTCTCTACTAAAAGCATTAAAAAGAAGTTTCAGGTTAATAAACTCAACAATTTAACTATAAAAACCACACAAAAAATGATCTAAGTTAAAAACAACTCAACAATTTCATTAGAAAAACAATAAAAAAAAGTTCCAAGTTAAAGAAATCTACAATTTCTAAAAAAAAAACAGGTTCCATGAAAAAAAAAACTCCACACTTTCAATAATAAAAGCATTAAAAAGTTTCAAGTTAAAAACTCAACAATTTTTCTATAAAAACCATTAAGAATAAAAGTTCCTAGCTTAAAAACCCAACAATTTAACTATAAAAAGCTTTAAAAAAAATGAAGTTAAAAAATTCAACAATTTCTCAATAAAAATGGTAAAATAAGATCCAAGTCTAAAAAAAACATTAAATTTTTACTAGTGAAAAAGTGAAAAATGTTCCAAGTGAAAAAGTTGAACAATTTCACTATAAAAACCATAAAAAATGTTCAAGGTTAAAAAACTCAACAATTTCACTATAAAAACCACACAAAAAATGATCCAAGTTAAAAACAACTCAATAATTTCAGTATAAAAACCATAAAAAAAATCCAAGTTAAAGAATTCAACAATTTCTGAATAAAAATGATAAAAAAGTTCAAAGTTAAAAAAACTCAACACTTTCTCTACTAAAAGCATTAAAAAGAAGTTTTAGGTTAATAAACTCAACAATTTCACTATAAAAACCACACAAAAAATGATCTAAGTTAAAAACAACTCAACAATTTCATTAGAAAAACTATAAAAAAAGTTCCAAGTTAAAAAAATCTACAATTTCTCAATAAAAATGATAAACAAAAAAATAGGTTCCATGAAAAAAAAAACTCCACAATTTCAATAATAAAAGCATAAAAAAGTTTCAAGTTAAAAACTCAACAATTTTTCTATAAAATCCATTAAGAATAAAAGTTCCTAGCTTAAAAACCCAACAATTTAACTATAAAAAGCATAAAAAAAATCAAGTTAAAAAATTCAACAATTTCTCAATAAAATTATAAAATAAGATCCAAGTCTAAAAAAAACTTTACATTTTTACAAGAAAAAAAATAAAAAATGTTCCAAGTGAAAAAATTGAACAATTTCACTATAAAAACCATAAACAAAAATGTTAAAAGTTAAAAAACTCAACAATTTCACTAAAAAAACCTCACAAAAATTATCAAAGTTAAAAACAAGTCAATAATTTCATTATAAAAACCATAAAAAAATCCAAGTTAAAGAATTCAATAATTTATGAATAAAATTGATAAAAAAAATAGTTCAAAGTTAAAAAAACTCAACACTTTCACTAATAAAAGCATAAAAAAGAAGTTCCAGGTTAATAAACTCAACAATGTTCACTATAAAAACAACAAAAAAATGATCTAAGGTAAAAACAACTCAACAATTTCATTAGAAAAACAATAAAAAAAAGTTCCAATTAATAAAATCTACAATTTCTCAATAAAAATGATTAAAAAAAAAACAGGTTCCATGATAAAACAAAACTCAACACTTTCACTAATAAAAGCATAAAAAAAGTTTCAACTTAAAAAACTCAACAATTACTCTATAAAAACCATTAAGAATAAAAGTTCCTAGCTTAAAAACCCAACAATTTAATTTTAAAAAGCATAAAAAAATTCAAGTTAAAAAATTCAACAATTTCTCAATAAAAATGATAAAATAAGATCCAAGTCTAAAAAAAACATTACATTTTTACTAGTGAAAAAGTGAAAAATGTTCCAAGTGAAAAAGTTGAACAATTTCACTATAAAAACCATAAAAAAATGTTCAAGGTTAAAAAACTCAACAATTTCACTATAAAAACCACACAAAAAATGATCCAAGTTAAAAACAACTCAATAATTTCAGTATAAAAACCATAAAAAAAATCCAAGTTAAAGAATTCAACAATTTCTGAATAAAATTGATAAAAAAGTTCAAAGTTTAAAAAACTCAAAACTTTCTCTACTAAAAGCATTAAAAAGAAGTTTCAGGTTAATAAACTCAACAATTTAACTATAAAAACCACACAAAAAATGATCTAAGTTAAAAACAACTCAACAATTTCATTAGAAAAACAATAAAAAAAAGTTCCAAGTTAAAGAAATCTACAATTTCTAAAAAAAAAACAGGTTCCATGAAAAAAAAAACTCCACACTTTCAATAATAAAAGCATTAAAAAGTTTCAAGTTAAAAACTCAACAATTTTTCTATAAAAACCATTAAGAATAAAAGTTCCTAGCTTAAAAACCCAACAATTTAACTATAAAAAGCTTTAAAAAAAATGAAGTTAAAAAATTCAACAATTTCTCAATAAAAATGGTAAAATAAGATCCAAGTCTAAAAAAAACATTAAATTTTTACTAGTGAAAAAGTGAAAAATGTTCCAAGTGAAAAAGTTGAACAATTTCACTATAAAAACCATAAAAAATGTTCAAGGTTAAAAAACTCAACAATTTCACTATAAAAACCACACAAAAAATGATCCAAGTTAAAAACAACTCAATAATTTCAGTATAAAAACCATAAAAAAAATCCAAGTTAAAGAATTCAACAATTTCTGAATAAAAATGATAAAAAAGTTCAAAGTTAAAAAAACTCAACACTTTCTCTACTAAAAGTATTAAAAAGAAGTTTTAGGTTAATAAACTCAACAATTTCACTATAAAAACCACACAAAAAATGATCTAAGTTAAAAACAACTCAACAATTTCATTAGAAAAACTATAAAAAAAGTTCCAAGTTAAAAAAATCTACAATTTCTCAATAAAAATGATAAACAAAAAAACAGGTTCCATGAAAAAAAAAACTCCACACTTTCAATAATAAAAGCATAAAAAAGTTTCAAGTTAAAAACTCAACAATTTTTCTATAAAATCCATTAAGAATAAAAGTTCCTAGCTTAAAAACCCAACAATTTAACTATAAAAAGCATAAAAAAAATCAAGTTAAAAAATTCAACAATTTCTCAATAAAAATGATAAAATAAGATCCAAGTCTAAAAAAAACTTTACATTTTTACAAGAAAAAAAATAAAAAATGTTCCAAGTGAAAAAATTGAACAATTTCACTATAAAAACCATAAACAAAAATGTTAAAAGTTAAAAAACTCAACAATTTCACTAAAAAAAACCTCACAAAAATTATCAAAGTTAAAAACAAGTCAATAATTTCATTATAAAAACCATAAAAAAATCCAAGTTAAAGAATTCAATAATTTATGAATAAAATTGATAAAAAAAATAGTTCAAAGTTAAAAAAACTCAACACTTTCACTAATAAAAGCATAAAAAAGAAGTTCCAGGTTAATAAACTCAACAATGTTCACTATAAAAACAACAAAAAAATGATCTAAGGTAAAAACAACTCAACAATTTCATTAGAAAAACAATAAAAAAAAGTTCCAATTAATAAAATCTACAATTTCTCAATAAAAATGATTAAAAAAAAAACAGGTTCCATGATAAAACAAAACTCAACACTTTCACTAATAAAAGCATAAAAAAAGTTTCAACTTAAAAAACTCAACAATTACTCTATAAAAACCATTAAGAATAAAAGTTCCTAGCTTAAAAACCCAACAATTTAATTTTAAAAAGCATAAAAAAATTCAAGTTAAAAAATTCAACAATTTCTCAATAAAAATGATAAAATAAGATCCAAGTCTAAAAAAAACATTACATTTTTACTAGTGAAAAAGTGAAAAATGTTCCAAGTGAAAAAGTTGAACAATTTCACTATAAAAACCATAAAAAAATGTTCAAGGTTAAAAAACTCAACAATTTCACTATAAAAACCACACAAAAAATGATCCAAGTTAAAAACAACTCAATAATTTCAGTATAAAAACCATAAAAAAAATCCAAGTTAAAGAATTCAACAATTTCTGAATAAAATTGATAAAAAAGTTCAAAGTTTAAAAAACTCAAAACTTTCTCTACTAAAAGCATTAAAAAGAAGTTTCAGGTTAATAAACTCAACAATTTAACTATAAAAACCACACAAAAAATGATCTAAGTTAATAACAACTCAACAATTTCATTAGAAAAACAATAAAAAAAAGTTCCAAGTTAAAGAAATCTACAATTTCTAAAAAAAAAACAGGTTCCATGAAAAAAAAAACTCCACACTTTCAATAATAAAAGCATTAAAAAGTTTCAAGTTAAAAACTCAACAATTTTTCTATAAAAACCATTAAGAATAAAAGTTCCTAGCTTAAAAACCCAACAATTTAACTATAAAAAGCTTTAAAAAAAATGAAGTTAAAAAATTCAACAATTTCTCAATAAAAATGGTAAAATAAGATCCAAGTCTAAAAAAAACATTAAATTTTTACTAGTGAAAAAGTGAAAAATGTTCCAAGTGAAAAAGTTGAACAATTTCACTATAAAAACCATAAAAAATGTTCAAGGTTAAAAAACTCAACAATTTCACTATAAAAACCACACAAAAAATGATCCAAGTTAAAAACAACTCAATAATTTCAGTATAAAAACCATAAAAAAAATCCAAGTTAAAGAATTCAACAATTTCTGAATAAAAATGATAAAAAAGTTCAAAGTTAAAAAAACTCAACACTTTCTCTACTAAAAGTATTAAAAAGAAGTTTTAGGTTAATAAACTCAACAATTTCACTATAAAAACCACACAAAAAATGATCTAAGTTAAAAACAACTCAACAATTTCATTAGAAAAACTATAAAAAAAGTTCCAAGTTAAAAAAATCTACAATTTCTCAATAAAAATGATAAACAAAAAAACAGGTTCCATGAAAAAAAAAACTCCACACTTTCAATAATAAAAGCATAAAAAAGTTTCAAGTTAAAAACTCAACAATTTTTCTATAAAATCCATTAAGAATAAAAGTTCCTAGCTTAAAAACCCAACAATTTAACTATAAAAAGCATAAAAAAAATCAAGTTAAAAAATTCAACAATTTCTCAATAAAAATGATAAAATAAGATCCAAGTCTAAAAAAAACTTTACATTTTTACAAGAAAAAAAATAAAAAATGTTCCAAGTGAAAAAATTGAACAATTTCACTATAAAAACCATAAACAAAAATGTTAAAAGTTAAAAAACTCAACAATTTCACTAAAAAAAACCTCACAAAAATTATCAAAGTTAAAAACAAGTCAATAATTTCATTATAAAAACCATAAAAAAATCCAAGTTAAAGAATTCAACAATTTATGAATAAAATTGATAAAAAAAATAGTTCAAAGTTAAAAAAACTCAACACTTTCACTAATAAAAGCATAAAAAAGAAGTTCCAGGTTAATAAACTCAACAATGTTCACTATAAAAACAACAAAAAAATGATCTAAGGTAAAAACAACTAAACAATTTCATTAGAAAAACAATAAAAAAAAGTTCCAATTAATAAAATCTACAATTTCTCAATAAAAATGATTTAAAAAAAAACAGGTTCCATGATAAAACAAAACTCAACACTTTCACTAATAAAAGCATAAAAAAAAGTTTCAACTTAAAAAACTCAACAATTACTCTATAAAAACCATTAAGAATAAAAGTTCCTAGCTTAAAAACCCAACAATTTAATTTTAAAAAGCATAAAAAAAATTCAAGTTAAAAAATTCAACAATTTCTCAATAAAAATGATAAAATAAGATCCAAGTCTAAAAAAAACATTACATTTTTACTAGTGAAAAAGTGAAAAATGTTCCAAGTGAAAAAGTTGAACAATTTCGCAATAAAAACCATAAAAAAAATGTTCAAGGTTAAAAAACTCAACAATTTCACTATAAAAACCACACAAAAAATGATCCAAGTTAAAAACAACTCAATAATTTCAGTATAAAAACCATAAAAAAAATCCAAGTTAAAGAATTCAACAATTTCTGAATAAAAATGATAAAAAAGTTCAAAGTTTAAAAAACTCAACACTTTCTCTACTAAAAGCATTAAAAAAGAAGTTTCAGGTTAATAAACTCAACAATTTCACTATAAAAACCACACAAAAAATGATCTAAGTTAAAAACAACTCAACAATTTCATTAGAAAAACAATAAAAAAAGTTCCAAGTTAAAAAAATCTTCAATTTCTCAATAAAAATGATAAACAAAAAAACAGGTTCCATGAAAAAAAAAACTCCACACTTTCAATAATAAAAGCATAAAAAAGTTTCAAGTTAAAAACTCAACAATTTTTCTATAAAATCCATTAAGAATAAAAGTTCCTAGCTTAAAAACCCAACAATTTAACTATAAAAAGCATAAAAAAAATCAAGTTAAAAAATTCAACAATTTCTCAATAAAAATGATAAAATAAGATCCAAGTCTAAAAAAAACTTTACATTTTTACAAGAAAAAAAATAAAAAATGTTCCAAGTGAAAAAATTGAACAATTTCACTATAAAAACCATAAACAAAAATGTTAAAGTTAAAAAACTCAACAATTTCACTAAAAAAACCTCACAAAAATTATCAAAGTTAAAAACAAGTCAATAATTTCATTATAAAAACCATAAAAAAATCCAAGTTAAAGAATTCAACAATTTATGAATAAAATTGATAAAAAAAATAGTTCAAAGTTAAAAAAACTCAACACTTTCACTAATAAAAGCATAAAAAAGAAGTTCCAGGTTAATAAACTCAACAATGTTCACTATAAAAACAACAAAAAAATGATCTAAGGTAAAAACAACTCAACAATTTCATTAGAAAAACAATAAAAAAAAGTTCCAATTAATAAAATCTACAATTTCTCAATAAAAATGATTAAAAAAAAAACAGGTTCCATGATAAAACAAAACTCAACACTTTCACTAATAAAAGCATAAAAAAAGTTTCAACTTAAAAAACTCAACAATTACTCTATAAAAACCATTAAGAATAAAAGTTCCTAGCTTAATAACCCAACAATTTAATTTTAAAAAGCATAAAAAAATTCAAGTTAAAAAATTCAACAATTTCTCAATAAAAATGATAAAATAAGATCCAAGTCTAAAAAAAACATTACATTTTTACTAGTGAAAAAGTGAAAAATGTTCCAAGTGAAAAAGTTGAACAATTTCACTATAAAAACCATAAAAAAATGTTCAAGGTTAAAAAACTCAACAATTTCACTATAAAAACCACACAAAAAATGATCCAAGTTAAAAACAACTCAATAATTTCAGTATAAAAACCATAAAAAAAATCCAAGTTAAAGAATTCAACAATTTCTGAATAAAAATGATAAAAAAGTTCAAAGTTTAAAAAACTCAAAACTTTCTCTACTAAAAGCATTAAAAAGAAGTTTCAGGTTAATAAACTCAACAATTTAACTATAAAAACCACACAAAAAATGATCTAAGTTAAAAACAACTCAACAATTTCATTAGAAAAACAATAAAAAAAAGTTCCAAGTTAAAGAAATCTACAATTTCTAAAAAAAAAACAGGTTCCATGAAAAAAAAAACTCAACACTTTCACTAATAAAAGCATTAAAAAGTTTCAAGTTAAAAACTCAACAATTTTTCTATAAAAACCATTAAGAATAAAAGTTCCTAGCTTAAAAACCCAACAATTTAACTATAAAAAGCTTTAAAAAAAATGAAGTTAAAAAATTCAACAATTTCTCAATAAAAATGGTAAAATAAGATCCAAGTCTAAAAAAAACATTAAATTTTTACTAGTGAAAAAGTGAAAAATGTTCCAAGTGAAAAAGTTGAACAATTTCACTATAAAAACCATAAAAAATGTTCAAGGTTAAAAAACTCAACAATTTCACTATAAAAACCACACAAAAAATGATCCAAGTTAAAAACAACTCAATAATTTCAGTATAAAAACCATAAAAAAAATCCAAGTTAAAGAATTCAACAATTTCTGAATAAAAATGATAAAAAAGTTCAAAGTTAAAAAAACTCAACACTTTCTCTACTAAAAGCATTAAAAAGAAGTTTTAGGTTAATAAACTCAACAATTTCACTATAAAAACCACACAAAAAATGATCTAAGTTAAAAACAACTCAACAATTTCATTAGAAAAACTATAAAAAAAGTTCCAAGTTAAAAAAATCTACAATTTCTCAATAAAAATGATAAACAAAAAAACAGGTTCCATGAAAAAAAAAACTCCACAATTTCAATAATAAAAGCATAAAAAAGTTTCAAGTTAAAAACTCAACAATTTTTCTATAAAATCCATTAAGAATAAAAGTTCCTAGCTTAAAAACCCAACAATTTAACTATAAAAAGCATAAAAAAAATCAAGTTAAAAAATTCAACAATTTCTCAATAAAATTATAAAATAAGATCCAAGTCTAAAAAAAACTTTACATTTTTACAAGAAAAAAAATAAAAAATGTTCCAAGTGAAAAAATTGAACAATTTCACTATAAAAACCATAAACAAAAATGTTAAAAGTTAAAAAACTCAACAATTTCACTAAAAAAACCTCACAAAAATTATCAAAGGTAAAAACAAGTCAATAATTTCATTATAAAAACCATAAAAAAATCCAAGTTAAAGAATTCAATAATTTATGAATAAAATTGATAAAAAAAATAGTTCAAAGTTAAAAAAACTCAACACTTTCACTAATAAAAGCATAAAAAAGAAGTTCCAGGTTAATAAACTCAACAATGTTCACTATAAAAACAACAAAAAAATGATCTAAGGTAAAAACAACTCAACAATTTCATTAGAAAAACAATAAAAAAAAGTTCCAATTAATAAAATCTACAATTTCTCAATAAAAATGATTAAAAAAAAAACAGGTTCCATGATAAAACAAAACTCAACACTTTCACTAATAAAAGCATAAAAAAAGTTTCAACTTAAAAAACTCAACAATTACTCTATAAAAACCATTAAGAATAAAAGTTCCTAGCTTAAAAACCCAACAATTTAATTTTAAAAAGCATAAAAAAATTCAAGTTAAAAAATTCAACAATTTCTCAATAAAAATGATAAAATAAGATCCAAGTCTAAAAAAAACATTACATTTTTACTAGTGAAAAAGTGAAAAATGTTCCAAGTGAAAAAGTTGAACAATTTCACTATAAAAACCATAAAAAAATGTTCAAGGTTAAAAAACTCAACAATTTCACTATAAAAACCACACAAAAAATGATCCAAGTTAAAAACAACTCAATAATTTCAGTATAAAAACCATAAAAAAAATCCAAGTTAAAGAATTCAACAATTTCTGAATAAAAATGATAAAAAAGTTCAAAGTTTAAAAAACTCAAAACTTTCTCTACTAAAAGCATTAAAAAGAAGTTTCAGGTTAATAAACTCAACAATTTAACTATAAAAACCACACAAAAAATGATCTAAGTTAAAAACAACTCAACAATTTCATTAGAAAAACAATAAAAAAAAGTTCCAAGTTAAAGAAATCTACAATTTCTAAAAAAAAAAACAGGTTCCATGAAAAAAAAAACTCCACACTTTCAATAATAAAAGCATTAAAAAGTTTCAAGTTAAAAACTCAACAATTTTTCTATAAAAACCATTAAGAATAAAAGTTCCTAGCTTAAAAACCCAACAATTTAACTATAAAAAGCTTTAAAAAAAATGAAGTTAAAAAATTCAACAATTTCTCAATAAAAATGGTAAAATAAGATCCAAGTCTAAAAAAAACATTAAATTTTTACTAGTGAAAAAGTGAAAAATGTTCCAAGTGAAAAAGTTGAACAATTTCACTATAAAAACCATAAAAAATGTTCAAGGTTAAAAAACTCAACAATTTCACTATAAAAACCACACAAAAAATGATCCAAGTTAAAAACAACTCAATAATTTCAGTATAAAAACCATAAAAAAAATCCAAGTTAAAGAATTCAACAATTTCTGAATAAAAATGATAAAAAAGTTCAAAGTTAAAAAAACTCAACACTTTCTCTACTAAAAGCATTAAAAAGAAGTTTTAGGTTAATAAACTCAACAATTTCACTATAAAAACCACACAAAAAATGATCTAAGTTAAAAACAACTCAACAATTTCATTAGAAAAACTATAAAAAAAGTTCCAAGTTAAAAAAATCTACAATTTCTCAATAAAAATGATAAACAAAAAAACAGGTTCCATGAAAAAAAAAACTCCACACTTTCAATAATAAAAGCATAAAAAAGTTTCAAGTTAAAAACTCAACAATTTTTCTATAAAATCCATTAAGAATAAAAGTTCCTAGCTTAAAAACCCAACAATTTAACTATAAAAAGCATAAAAAAAATCAAGTTAAAAAATTCAACAATTTCTCAATAAAATTATAAAATAAGATCCAAGTCTAAAAAAAACTTTACATTTTTACAAGAAAAAAAATAAAAAATGTTCCAAGTGAAAAAATTGAACAATTTCACTATAAAAACCATAAACAAAAATGTTAAAAGTTAAAAAACTCAACAATTTCACTAAAAAAACCTCACAAAAATTATCAAAGTTAAAAACAAGTCAATAATTTCATTATAAAAACCATAAAAAAATCCAAGTTAAAGAATTCAATAATTTATGAATAAAATTGATAAAAAAAATAGTTCAAAGTTAAAAAAACTCAACACTTTCACTAATAAAAGCATAAAAAAGAAGTTCCAGGTTAATAAACTCAACAATGTTCACTATAAAAACAACAAAAAAATGATCTAAGGTAAAAACAACTAAACAATTTCATTAGAAAAACAATAAAAAAAAGTTCCAATTAATAAAATCTACAATTTCTCAATAAAAATGATTTAAAAAAAAACAGGTTCCATGATAAAACAAAACTCAACACTTTCACTAATAAAAGCATAAAAAAAAGTTTCAACTTAAAAAACTCAACAATTACTCTATAAAAACCATTAAGAATAAAATTTCCTAGCTTAAAAACCCAACAATTTAATTTTAAAAAGCATAAAAAAAATTCAAGTTAAAAAATTCAACAATTTCTCAATAAAAATGATAAAATAAGGTCCAAGTCTAAAAAAAACATTACATTTTTACTAGTGAAAAAGTGAAAAATGTTCCAAGTGAAAAAGTTGAACAATTTCGCTATAAAAACCATAAAAAAAATGTTCAAGGTTAAAAAACTCAACAATTTCACTATAAAAACCACACAAAAAATGATCCAAGTTAAAAACAACTCAATAATTTCAGTATAAAAACCATAAAAAAATCCAAGTTAAAGAATTCAACAATTTCTGAATAAAAATGATAAAAAAGTTCAAAGTTTAAAAAACTCAACACTTTCTCTACTAAAAGCATTAAAAAAGAAGTTTCAGGTTAATAAACTCAACAATTTCACTATAAAAACCACACAAAAAATGATCTAAGTTAAAAACAACTCAACAATTTCATTAGAAAAACAATAAAAAAAGTTCCAAGTTAAAAAAATCTTCAATTTCTCAATAAAAATGATAAACAAAAAAACAGGTTCCATGAAAAAAAAAACTCCACACTTTCAATAATAAAAGCATAAAAAAGTTTCAAGTTAAAAACTCAACAATATTTCTATAAAATCCATTAAGAATAAAAGTTCCTAGCTTAAAAACCCAACAATTTAACTATAAAAAGCATAAAAAAAATCAAGTTAAAAAATTCAACAATTTCTCAATAAAAATGATAAAATAAGATCCAAGTCTAAAAAAAACTTTACATTTTTACAAGAAAAAAAATAAAAAATGTTCCAAGTGAAAAAATTGAACAATTTCACTATAAAAACCATAAACAAAAATGTTAAAGTTAAAAAACTCAACAATTTCACTAAAAAAACCTCACAAAAATTATCAAAGTTAAAAACAAGTCAATAATTTCATTATAAAAACCATAAAAAAATCCAAGTTAAAGAATTCAACAATTTATGAATAAAATTGATAAAAAAAATAGTTCAAAGTTAAAAAAACTCAACACTTTCACTAATAAAAGCATAAAAAAGAAGTTCCAGGTTAATAAACTCAACAATGTTCACTATAAAAACAACAAAAAAATGATCTAAGGTAAAAACAACTCAACAATTTCATTAGAAAAACAATAAAAAAAAGTTCCAATTAATAAAATCTACAATTTCTCAATAAAAATGATTAAAAAAAAAACAGGTTCCATGATAAAACAAAACTCAACACTTTCACTAATAAAAGCATAAAAAAAAGTTTCAACTTAAAAAACTCAACAATTACTCTATAAAAACCATTAAGAATAAAAGTTCCTAGCTTATAAACCCAACAATTTAATTTTAAAAAGCATAAAAAAATTCAAGTTAAAAAATTCAACAATTTCTCAATAAAAATGATAAAATAAGATCCAAGTCTAAAAAAAACATTACATTTTTACTAGTGAAAAAGTGAAAAATGTTCCAAGTGAAAAAGTTGAACAATTTCACTATAAAAACCATAAAAAAATGTTCAAGGTTAAAAAACTCAACAATTTCACTATAAAAACCACACAAAAAATGATCCAAGTTAAAAACAACTCAATAATTTCAGTATAAAAACCATAAAAAAAATCCAAGTTAAAGAATTCAACAATTTCTGAATAAAAATGATAAAAAAGTTCAAAGTTTAAAAAACTCAAAACTTTCTCTACTAAAAGCATTAAAAAGAAGTTTCAGGTTAATAAACTCAACAATTTAACTATAAAAACCACACAAAAAATGATCTAAGTTAAAAACAACTCAACAATTTCATTAGAAAAACAATAAAAAAAAGTTCCAAGTTAAAGAAATCTACAATTTCTAAAAAAAAAAACAGGTTCCATGAAAAAAAAAACTCCACACTTTCAATAATAAAAGCATTAAAAAGTTTCAAGTTAAAAACTCAACAATTTTTCTATAAAAACCATTAAGAATAAAAGTTCCTAGCTTAAAAACCCAACAATTTAACAATAAAAAGCTTTAAAAAAAATGAAGTTAAAAAATTCAACAATTTCTCAATAAAAATGGTAAAATAAGATCCAAGTCTAAAAAAAACATTAAATTTTTACTAGTGAAAAAGTGAAAAATGTTCCAAGTGAAAAAGTTGAACAATTTCACTATAAAAACCATAAAAAATGTTCAAGGTTAAAAAACTCAACAATTTCACTATAAAAACCACACAAAAAATGATCCAAGTTAAAAACAACTCAATAATTTCAGTATAAAAACCATAAAAAAAATCCAAGTTAAAGAATTCAACAATTTCTGAATAAAAATGATAAAAAAGTTCAAAGTTAAAAAAACTCAACACTTTCTCTACTAAAAGCATTAAAAAGAAGTTTTAGGTTAATAAACTCAACAATTTCACTATAAAAACCACACAAAAAATGATCTAAGTTAAAAACAACTCAACAATTTCATTAGAAAAACTATAAAAAAAGTTCCAAGTTAAAAAAATCTACAATTTCTCAATAAAAATGATAAACAAAAAAACAGGTTCCATGAAAAAAAAAACTCCACACTTTCAATAATAAAAGCATAAAAAAGTTTCAAGTTAAAAACTCAACAATTTTTCTATAAAATCCATTAAGAATAAAAGTTCCTAGCTTAAAAACCCAACAATTTAACTATAAAAAGCATAAAAAAAAATCAAGTTAAAAAATTCAACAATTTCTCAATAAAAATGATAAAATAAGATCCAAGTCTAAAACAAACTTTACATTTTTACAAGAAAAAAAAATAAAAAATGTTCCAAGGGAAAAAATTGAACAATTTCACTATAAAAACCATAAACAAAAATGTTAAAAGTTAAAAACTCAACAATTTCACTATAAAAACCACACAAAAATTATCAAAGTTAAAAACAAGTCAATAATTTCATTATAAAAACCATAAAAAAATCCAAGTTAAAGAATTCAACAATTTCTGAATAAAAATGATAAAAAAATAGTTCAAATTTAAAAAAACTCAACACTTTTACTAATTAAAGCATAAAAAAGAAGTTCCAGGTTAATAAACTCAACAATTTTCACTATAAAAACAACAAAAAAATGATCTAAGGTAAAAACAACTCAACAATTTCATTAGAAAAACAATAAAAAAAAGTTCCAATTAATAAAATCTACAATTTCTCAATAAAAATGATAAAAAAAAAAACAGGTTCCATGATAAAACAAAACTCAACACTTTCACTAATAAAAGCATAAAAAAAGTTTCAACTTAAAAAACTCAACAATTACTCTATAAAAACCATTAAGAATAAAAGTTCCTAGCTTATAAACCCAACAATTTAACTTTAAAAAGCATTAAAAAAATTCAAGTTAAAAAATTCAACAATTTCTCAATAAAAATGATAAAATAAGATCCAAGTCTAAAAAAAACATTACATTTTTACTAGTGAAAAAGTGAAAAATGTACCAAGTGAAAAAGTTGAACAATTTCACTATAAAAACCATAAAAAAATGTTCAAGGTTAAAAAACTCAACAATTTCACTATAAAAACCACACAAAAAATGATCCAAGTTAAAAACAACTCAATAATTTCAGTATAAAAACCATAAAAAAAATCCAAGTTAAAGAATTCAACAATTTCTGAATAAAAATGATAAAAAAGTTCAAAGTTAAAAAAACTCAACACTTTCTCTACTAAAAGCATTAAAAAGAAGTTTCAAGTTAATAAACTCAACAATTTCACTATAAAAACCACACAAAAAATGATCTAAGTTAAAAACAACTCAACAATTTCATTAGAAAAACAATAAAAAAAAGTTCCAAGTTAAAGAAATCTACAATTTCTAAAAAAAAAACAGGTTCCATGAAAAAAAAAACTCCACACTTTCAATAATAAAAGCATTAAAAAGTTTCAAGTTAAAAACTCAACAATTTTTCTATAAAAACCATTAAGAATAAAAGTTCCTAGCTTAAAAACCCAACAATTTAACTATAAAAAGCTTTAAAAAAAATGAAGTTAAAAAATTCAACAATTTCTCAATAAAAATGGTAAAATAAGATCCAAGTCTAAAAAAAACATTAAATTTTTACTAGTGAAAAAGTGAAAAATGTTCAAAGTGAAAAAGTTGAACAATTTCACTATAAAAACCATAAAAAATGTTCAAGGTTAAAAAACTCAACAATTTCACTATAAAAACCACACAAAAAATGATCCAAGTTAAAAACAACTCAATAATTTCAGTATAAAAACCATAAAAAAATCCAAGTTAAAGAATTCAACAATTTCTGAATAAAAATGATAAAAAAGTTCAAAGTTAAAAAAACTCAACACTTTCTCTACTAAAAGCATTAAAAAGAAGTTTTAGGTTAATAAACTCAACAATTTCACTATAAAAACCACACAAAAAATGATCTAAGTTAAAAACAACTCAACAATTTCATTAGAAAAACTATAAAAAAAGTTCCAAGTTAAAAAAATCTACAATTTCTCAATAAAAATGATAAACAAAAAAACAGGTTCCATGAAAAAAAAAACTCCACACTTTCAATAATAAAAGCATAAAAAAGTTTCAAGTTAAAAACTCAACAATTTTTCTATAAAATCCATTAAGAATAAAAGTTCCTAGCTTAAAAACCCAACAATTTAACTATAAAAAGCATAAAAAAAAATCAAGTTAAAAAATTCAACAATTTCTCAATAAAAATGATAAAATAAGATCCAAGTCTAAAACAAACTTTACATTTTTACAAGAAAAAAAAATAAAAAATGTTCCAAGGGAAAAAATTGAACAATTTCACTATTAAAACCATAAACAAAAATGTTAAAAGTTAAAAACTCAACAATTTCACTATAAAAACCACACAAAAATTATCAAAGTTAAAAACAAGTCAATAATTTCATTATAAAAACCATAAAAAAATCCAAGTTAAAGAATTCAACAATTTCTGAATAAAAATGATAAAAAAATAGTTCAAATTTAAAAAAACTCAACACTTTTACTAATTAAAGCATAAAAAAGAAGTTCCAGGTTAATAAACTCAACAATTTTCACTATAAAAACAACAAAAAAATGATCTAAGGTAAAAACAACTCAACAATTTCATTAGAAAAACAATAAAAAAAAGTTCCAATTAATAAAATCTACAATTTCTCAATAAAAATTATAAAAAAAAAACAGGTTCCATGATAAAACAAAACTCAACACTTTCACTAATAAAAGCATAAAAAAAGTTTCAACTTAAAAAACTCAACAATTACTCTATAAAAACCATTAAGAATAAAAGTTCCTAGCTTATAAACCCAACAATTTAACTTTAAAAAGCATTAAAAAAATTCAAGTTAAAAAATTCAACAATTTCTCAATAAAAATGATAAAATAAGATCCAAGTCTAAAAAAAACATTACATTTTTACTAGTGAAAAAGTGAAAAATGTACCAAGTGAAAAAGTTGAACAATTTCACTATAAAAACCATAAAAAAATGTTCAAGGTTAAAAAACTCAACAATTTCACTATAAAAACCACACAAAAAATGATCCAAGTTAAAAACAACTCAATAATTTCAGTATAAAAACCATAAAAAAAATCCAAGTTAAAGAATTCAACAATTTCTGAATAAAAATGATAAAAAAGTTCAAAGTTAAAAAAACTCAACACTTTCTCTACTAAAAGCATTAAAAAGAAGTTTCAGGTTAATAAACTCAACAATTTCACTATAAAAACCACACAAAAAATGATCTAAGTTAAAAACAACTCAACAATTTCATTAGAAAAACAATAAAAAAAAGTTCCAAGTTAAAGAAATCTACAATTTCTAAAAAAAAAACAGGTTCCATGAAAAAAAAAACTCCACACTTTCAATAATAAAAGCATTAAAAAGTTTCAAGTTAAAAACTCAACAATTTTTCTATAAAAACCATTAAGAATAAAAGTTCCTAGCTTAAAAACCCAACAATTTAACTATAAAAAGCTTTAAAAAAAATGAAGTTAAAAAATTCAACAATTTCTCAATAAAAATGGTAAAATAAGATCCAAGTCTAAAAAAAACATTAAATTTTTACTAGTGAAAAAGTGAAAAATGTTCCAAGTGAAAAAGTTGAACAATTTCACTATAAAAACCATAAAAAATGTTCAAGGTTAAAAAACTCAACAATTTCACTATAAAAACCACACAAAAAATGATCCAAGATAAAAACAACTCAATAATTTCAGTATAAAAACCATAAAAAAATCCAAGTTAAAGATTTCAACAATTTCTGAATAAAAATGATAAAAAAGTTCAAAGTTAAAAAAACTCAACACTTTCTCTACTAAAAGCATTAAAAAGAAGTTTTAGGTTAATAAACTCAACAATTTCACTATAAAAACCACACAAAAAATGATCTAAGTTAAAAACAACTCAACAATTTCATTAGAAAAACTATAAAAAAAGTTCCAAGTTAAAAAAATCTACAATTTCTCAATAAAAATGATAAACAAAAAAACAGGTTCCATGAAAAAAAAAACTCCACACTTTCAATAATAAAAGCATAAAAAAGTTTCAAGTTAAAAACTCAACAATTTTTCTATAAAATCCATTAAGAATAAAAGTTCCTAGCTTAAAAACCCAACAATTTAACTATAAAAAGCATAAAAAAAAATCAAGTTAAAAAATTCAACAATTTCTCAATAAAAATGATAAAATAAGATCCAAGTCTAAAACAAACTTTACATTTTTACAAGAAAAAAAAATAAAAAATGTTCCAAGGGAAAAAATTGAACAATTTCACTATTAAAACCATAAACAAAAATGTTAAAAGTTAAAAACTCAACAATTTCACTATAAAAACCACACAAAAATTATCAAAGTTAAAAACAAGTCAATAATTTCATTATAAAAACCATAAAAAAATCCAAGTTAAAGAATTCAACAATTTCTGAATAAAAATGATAAAAAAATAGTTCAAATTTAAAAAAACTCAACACTTTTACTAATTAAAGCATAAAAAAGAAGTTCCAGGTTAATAAACTCAACAATTTTCACTATAAAAACAACAAAAAAATGATCTAAGGTAAAAACAACTCAACAATTTCATTAGAAAAACAATAAAAAAAAGTTCCAATTAATAAAATCTACAATTTCTCAATAAAAATTATAAAAAAAAAACAGGTTCCATGATAAAACAAAACTCAACACTTTCACTAATAAAAGCATAAAAAAAGTTTCAACTTAAAAAACTCAACAATTACTCTATAAAAACCATTAAGAATAAAAGTTCCTAGCTTATAAACCCAACAATTTAACTTTAAAAAGCATTAAAAAAATTCAAGTTAAAAAATTCAACAATTTCTCAATAAAAATGATAAAATAAGATCCAAGTCTAAAAAAAACATTACATTTTTACTAGTGAAAAAGTGAAAAATGTACCAAGTGAAAAAGTTGAACAATTTCACTATAAAAACCATAAAAAAATGTTCAAGGTTAAAAAACTCAACAATTTCACTATAAAAACCACACAAAAAATGATCCAAGTTAAAAACAACTCAATAATTTCAGTATAAAAACCATAAAAAAAATCCAAGTTAAAGAATTCAACAATTTCTGAATAAAAATGATAAAAAAGTTCAAAGTTAAAAAAACTCAACACTTTCTCTACTAAAAGCATTAAAAAGAAGTTTCAGGTTAATAAACTCAACAATTTCACTATAAAAACCACACAAAAAATGATCTAAGTTAAAAACAACTCAACAATTTCATTAGAAAAACAATAAAAAAAAGTTCCAAGTTAAAGAAATCTACAATTTCTAAAAAAAAAACAGGTTCCATGAAAAAAAAAACTCCACACTTTCAATAATAAAAGCATTAAAAAGTTTCAAGTTAAAAACTCAACAATTTTTCTATAAAAACCATTAAGAATAAAAGTTTCTAGCTTAAAAACCCAACAATTTAACTATAAAAAGCTTTAAAAAAAATGAAGTTAAAAAATTCAACAATTTCTCAATAAAAATGGTAAAATAAGATCCAAGTCTAAAAAAAACATTAAATTTTTACTAGTGAAAAAGTGAAAAATGTTCCAAGTGAAAAAGTTGAACAATTTCACTATAAAAACCATAAAAAATGTTCAAGGTTAAAAAACTCAACAATTTCACTATAAAAACCACACAAAAAATGATCCAAGTTAAAAACAACTCAATAATTTCAGTATAAAAACCATAAAAAAAATCCAAGTTAAAGAATTCAACAATTTCTGAATAAAAATGATAAAAAAGTTCAAAGTTAAAAAAACTCAACACTTTCTCTACTAAAAGCATTAAAAAGAAGTTTTAGGTTAATAAACTCAACAATTTCACTATAAAAACCACACAAAAAATGATCTAAGTTAAAAACAACTCAACAATTTCATTAGAAAAACTATAAAAAAAAGTTCCAAGTTAAAAAAATCTACAATTTCTCAATAAAAATGATAAACAAAAAAACAGGTTCCATGAAAAAAAAAACTCCACACTTTCAATAATAAAAGCATAAAAAAGTTTCAAGTTAAAAACTCAACAATTTTTCTATAAAATCCATTAAGAATAAAAGTTCCTAGCTTAAAAACCCAACAATTTAACTATAAAAAGCATAAAAAAAAATCAAGTTAAAAAATTCAACAATTTCTCAATAAAAATGATAAAATAAGATCCAAGTCTAAAACAAACTTTACATTTTTACAAGAAAAAAAAATAAAAAATGTTCCAAGGGAAAAAATTGAACAATTTCACTATAAAAACCATAAACAAAAATGTTAAAAGTTAAAAACTCAACAATTTCACTATAAAAACCACACAAAAATTATCAAAGTTAAAAACAAGTCAATAATTTCATTATAAAAACCATAAAAAAATCCAAGTTAAAGAATTCAACAATTTCTGAATAAAAATGATAAAAAAATAGTTCAAATTTAAAAAAACTCAACACTTTCACTAATTAAAGCATAAAAAAGAAGTTCCAGGTTAATAAACTCAACAATTTTCACTATAAAAACAACAAAAAAATGATCTAAGGTAAAAACAACTCAACAATTTCATTAGAAAAACAATAAAAAAAAGTTCCAATTAATAAAATCTACAATTTCTCAATAAAAATGATAAAAAAAAAACAGGTTCCATGATAAAACAAAACTCAACACTTTCACTAATAAAAGAATAAAAAAAGTTTCAACTTAAAAAACTCAACAATTACTCTATAAAAACCATTAAGAATAAAAGTTCCTAGCTTATAAACCCAACAATTTAACTTTAAAAAGCATTAAAAAAATTCAAGTTAAAAAATTCAACAATTTCTCAATAAAAATGATAAAATAAGATCCAAGTCTAAAAAAAACATTACATTTTTACTAGTGAAAAAGTGAAAAATGTACCAAGTGAAAAAGTTGAACAATTTCACTATAAAAACCATAAAAAAATGTTCAAGGTTAAAAAACTCAACAATTTCACTATAAAAACCACACAAAAAATGATCCAAGTTAAAAACAACTCAATAATTTCAGTATAAAAACCATAAAAAAAATCCAAGTTAAAGAATTCAACAATTTCTGAATAAAAATGATAAAAAAAAGTTCAAAGTTAAAAAAACTCAACACTTTCTCTACTAAAAGCATTAAAAAGAAGTTTCAGGTTAATAAACTCAACAATTTCACTATAAAAACCACACAAAAAATGATCTAAGTTAAAAACAACTCAACAATTTCATTAGAAAAACAATAAAAAAAAGTTCCAAGTTAAAGAAATCTACAATTTCTAAAAAAAAACAGGTTCCATGAAAAAAAAAACTCCACACTTTCAATAATAAAAGCATTAAAAAGTTTCAAGTTAAAAACTCAACAATTTTTCTATAAAAACCATTAAGAATAAAAGTTCCTAGCTTAAAAACCCAACAATTTAACTATAAAAAGCTTTAAAAAAAATGAAGTTAAAAAATTCAACAATTTCTCAATAAAAATGGTAAAATAAGATCCAAGTCTAAAAAAAACATTAAATTTTTACTAGTGAAAAAGTGAAAAATGTTCCAAGTGAAAAAGTTGAACAATTTCACTATAAAAACCATAAAAAATGTTCAAGGTTAAAAAACTCAACAATTTCACTATAAAAACCACACAAAAAATGATCCAAGTTAAAAACAACTCAATAATTTCAGTATAAAAACCATAAAAAAAATCCAAGTTAAAGAATTCAACAATTTCTGAATAAAAATGATAAAAAAGTTCAAAGTTAAAAAAACTCAACACTTTCTCTACTAAAAGCATTAAAAAGAAGTTTTAGGTTAATAAACTCAACAATTTCACTATAAAAACCACACAAAAAATGATCTAAGTTAAAAACAACTCAACAATTTCATTAGAAAAACTATAAAAAAAGTTCCAAGTTAAAAAAATCTACAATTTCTCAATAAAAATGATAAACAAAAAAACAGGTTCCATGAAAAAAAAAACTCCACACTTTCAATAATAAAAGCATAAAAAAGTTTCAAGTTAAAAACTCAACAATTTTTCTATAAAATCCATTAAGAATAAAAGTTCCTAGCTTAAAAACCCAACAATTTAACTATAAAAAGCATAAAAAAAAATCAAGTTAAAAAATTCAACAATTTCTCAATAAAAATGATAAAATAAGATCCAAGTCTAAAACAAACTTTACATTTTTACAAGAAAAAAAAATAAAAAATGTTCCAAGGGAAAAAATTGAACAATTTCACTATAAAAACCATAAACAAAAATGTTAAAAGTTAAAAACTCAACAATTTCACTATAAAAACCACACAAAAATTATCAAAGTTAAAAACAAGTCAATAATTTCATTATAAAAACCATAAAAAAATCCAAGTTAAAGAATTCAACAATTTCTGAATAAAAATGATAAAAAAATAGTTCAAATTTAAAAAAACTCAACACTTTCACTAATTAAAGCATAAAAAAGAAGTTCCAGGTTAATAAACTCAACAATTTTCACTATAAAAACAACAAAAAAATGATCTAAGGTAAAAACAACTCAACAATTTCATTAGAAAAACAATAAAAAAAAGTTCCAATTAATAAAATCTACAATTTCTCAATAAAAATGATAAAAAAAAAACAGGTTCCATGATAAAACAAAACTCAACACTTTCACTAATAAAAGAATAAAAAAAGTTTCAACTTAAAAAACTCAACAATTACTCTATAAAAACCATTAAGAATAAAAGTTCCTAGCTTATAAACCCAACAATTTAACTTTAAAAAGCATTAAAAAAATTCAAGTTAAAAAATTCAACAATTTCTCAATAAAAATGATAAAATAAGATCCAAGTCTAAAAAAAACATTACATTTTTACTAGTGAAAAAGTGAAAAATGTACCAAGTGAAAAAGTTGAACAATTTCACTATAAAAACCATAAAAAAATGTTCAAGGTTAAAAAACTCAACAATTTCACTATAAAAACCACACAAAAAATGATCCAAGTTAAAAACAACTCAATAATTTCAGTATAAAAACCATAAAAAAAATCCAAGTTAAAGAATTCAACAATTTCTGAATAAAAATGATAAAAAAAAGTTCAAAGTTAAAAAAACTCAACACTTTCTCTACTAAAAGCATTAAAAAGAAGTTTCAGGTTAATAAACTCAACAATTTCACTATAAAAACCACACAAAAAATGATCTAAGTTAAAAACAACTCAACAATTTCATTAGAAAAACAATAAAAAAAAGTCCCAAGTTAAAGAAATCTAC
Organism: Lathyrus aphaca; assembly: GCA_963966055.1. NCBI lineage: Eukaryota > Viridiplantae > Streptophyta > Magnoliopsida > Fabales > Fabaceae > Lathyrus > Lathyrus aphaca. Next base: position 407,734,057 of record OZ014520.1, read on the forward strand.
AATTTCTAAAAAAAAAACAGGTTCCATGAAAAAAAAAACTCCACACTTTCAATAATAAAAGCATTAAAAAGTTTCAAGTTAAAAACTCAACAATTTTTCTATAAAAAACCATTAAGAATAAAAGTTCCTAGCTTAAAAACCCAACAATTTAACTATAAAAAGCTTTAAAAAAAATGAAGTTAAAAAATTCAACAATTTCTCAATAAAAATGGTAAAATAAGATCCAAGTCTAAAAAAAACATTAAATTTTTACTAGTGAAAAAGTGAAAAATGTTCCAAGTGAAAAAGTTGAACAATTTCACTATAAAAACCATAAAAAATGTTCAAGGTTAAAAAACTCAACAATTTCACTATAAAAACCACACAAAAAATGATCCAAGTTAAAAACAACTCAATAATTTCAGTATAAAAACCATAAAAAAAATCCAAGTTAAAGAATTCAACAATTTCTGAATAAAAATGATAAAAAAGTTCAAAGTTAAAAAAACTCAACACTTTCTCTACTAAAAGCATTAAAAAGAAGTTTTAGGTTAATAAACTCAACAATTTCACTATAAAAACCACACAAAAAATGATCTAAGTTAAAAACAACTCAACAATTTCATTAGAAAAACTATAAAAAAAAGTTCCAAGTTAAAAAAATCTACAATTTCTCAATAAAAATGATAAACAAAAAAACAGGTTCCATGAAAAAAAAAACTCCACACTTTCAATAATAAAAGCATAAAAAAGTTTCAAGTTAAAAACTCAACAATTTTTCTATAAAATCCATTAAGAATAAAAGTTCCTAGCTTAAAAACCCAACAATTTAACTATAAAAAGCATAAAAAAAAATCAAGTTAAAAAATTCAACAATTTCTCAATAAAAATGATAAAATAAGATCCAAGTCTAAAACAAACTTTACATTTTTACAAGAAAAAAAAATAAAAAATGTTCCAAGGGAAAAAATTGAACAATTTCACTATAAAAACCATAAACAAAAATGTTAAAAGTTAAAAACTCAACAATTTCACTATAAAAACCACACAAAAATTATCAAAGTTAAAAACAAGTCAATAATTTCATTATAAAAACCATAAAAAAATCCAAGTTAAAGAATTCAACAATTTCTGAATAAAAATGATAAAAAAATAGTTCAAATTTAAAAAAACTCAACACTTTCACTAATTAAAGCATAAAAAAGAAGTTCCAGGTTAATAAACTCAACAATTTTCACTATAAAAACAACAAAAAAATGATCTAAGGTAAAAACAACTCAACAATTTCATTAGAAAAACAATAAAAAAAAGTTCCAATTAATAAAATCTACAATTTCTCAATAAAAATGATAAAAAAAAAACAGGTTCCATGATAAAACAAAACTCAACACTTTCACTAATAAAAGAATAAAAAAAGTTTCAACTTAAAAAACTCAACAATTACTCTATAAAAACCATTAAGAATAAAAGTTCCTAGCTTATAAACCCAACAATTTAACTTTAAAAAGCATTAAAAAAATTCAAGTTAAAAAATTCAACAATTTCTCAATAAAAATGATAAAATAAGATCCAAGTCTAAAAAAAACATTACATTTTTACTAGTGAAAAAGTGAAAAATGTACCAAGTGAAAAAGTTGAACAATTTCACTATAAAAACCATAAAAAAATGTTCAAGGTTAAAAAACTCAACAATTTCACTATAAAAACCACACAAAAAATGATCCAAGTTAAAAACAACTCAATAATTTCAGTATAAAAACCATAAAAAAAATCCAAGTTAAAGAATTCAACAATTTCTGAATAAAAATGATAAAAAAAAGTTCAAAGTTAAAAAAACTCAACACTTTCTCTACTAAAAGCATTAAAAAGAAGTTTCAGGTTAATAAACTCAACAATTTCACTATAAAAACCACACAAAAAATGATCTAAGTTAAAAACAACTCAACAATTTCATTAGAAAAACAATAAAAAAAAGTTCCAAGTTAAAGAAATCTACAATTTCTAAAAAAAAAACAGGTTCCATGAAAAAAAAAACTCCACACTTTCAATAATAAAAGCATTAAAAAGTTTCAAGTTAAAAACTCAACAATTTTTCTATAAAAAACCATTAAGAATAAAAGTTCCTAGCTTAAAAACCCAACAATTTAACTATAAAAAGCTTTAAAAAAAATGAAGTTAAAAAATTCAACAATTTCTCAATAAAAATGGTAAAATAAGATCCAAGTCTAAAAAAAACATTAAATTTTTACTAGTGAAAAAGTGAAAAATGTTCCAAGTGAAAAAGTTGAACAATTTCACTATAAAAACCATAAAAAATGTTCAAGGTTAAAAAACTCAACAATTTCACTATAAAAACCACACAAAAAATGATCCAAGTTAAAAACAACTCAATAATTTCAGTATAAAAACCATAAAAAAAAATCCAAGTTAAAGAATTCAACAATTTCTGAATAAAAATGATAAAAAAGTTCAAAGTTAAAAAAACTCAACACTTTCTCTACTAAAAGCATTAAAAAGAAGTTTTAGGTTAATAAACTCAACAATTTCACTATAAAAACCACACAAAAAATGATCTAAGTTAAAAACAACTCAACAATTTCATTAGAAAAACTATAAAAAAAGTTCCAAGTTAAAAAAATCTACAATTTCTCAATAAAAATGATAAACAAAAAAACAGGTTCCATGAAAAAAAAAACTCCACACTTTCAATAATAAAAGCATAAAAAAGTTTCAAGTTAAAAACTCAACAATTTTTCTATAAAATCCATTAAGAATAAAAGTTCCTAGCTTAAAAACCCAACAATTTAACTATAAAAAGCATAAAAAAAAATCAAGTTAAAAAATTCAACAATTTCTCAATAAAAATGATAAAATAAGATCCAAGTCTAAAACAAACTTTACATTTTTACAAGAAAAAAAAATAAAAAATGTTCCAAGGGAAAAAATTGAACAATTTCACTATAAAAACCATAAACAAAAATGTTAAAAGTTAAAAACTCAACAATTTCACTATAAAAACCACACAAAAATTATCAAAGTTAAAAACAAGTCAATAATTTCATTATAAAAACCATAAAAAAATCCAAGTTAAAGAATTCAACAATTTCTGAATAAAAATGATAAAAAAATAGTTCAAATTTAAAAAAACTCAACACTTTCACTAATTAAAGCATAAAAAAGAAGTTCCAGGTTAATAAACTCAACAATTTTCACTATAAAAACAACAAAAAAATGATCTAAGGTAAAAACAACTCAACAATTTCATTAGAAAAACAATAAAAAAAAGTTCCAATTAATAAAATCTACAATTTCTCAATAAAAATGATAAAAAAAAACAGGTTCCATGATAAAACAAAACTCAACACTTTCACTAATAAAAGCATAAAAAAAGTTTCAACTTAAAAAACTCAACAATTACTCTATAAAAACCATTAAGAATAAAAGTTCCTAGCTTATAAACCCAACAATTTAACTTTAAAAAGCATTAAAAAAATTCAAGTTAAAAAATTCAACAATTTCTCAATAAAAATGATAAAATAAGATCCAAGTCTAAAAAAAACATTACATTTTTACTAGTGAAAAAGTGAAAAATGTACCAAGTGAAAAAGTTGAACAATTTCACTATAAAAACCATAAAAAAATGTTCAAGGTTAAAAAACTCAACAATTTCACTATAAAAACCACACAAAAAATGATCCAAGTTAAAAACAACTCAATAATTTCAGTATAAAAACCATAAAAAAAATCCAAGTTAAAGAATTCAACAATTTCTGAATAAAAATGATAAAAAAGTACAAAGTTAAAAAAACTCAACACTTTCTCTACTAAAAGCATTAAAAAGAAGTTTCAGGTTAATAAACTCAACAATTTCACTATAAAAACCACACAAAAAATGATCTAAGTTAAAAACAACTCAACAATTTCATTAGAAAAACAATAAAAAAAAGTTCCAAGTTAAAGAAATCTACAATTTCTAAAAAAAAAACAGGTTCCATGAAAAAAAAAACTCCACACTTTCAATAATAAAAGCATTAAAAAGTTTCAAGTTAAAAACTCAACAATTTTTCTATAAAAACCATTAAGAATAAAAGTTCCTAGCTTAAAAACCCAACAATTTAACTATAAAAAGCTTTAAAAAAAATGAAGTTAAAAAATTCAACAATTTCTCAATAAAAATGGTAAAATAAGATCCAAGTCTAAAAAAAACATTAAATTTTTACTAGTGAAAAAGTGAAAAATGTTCCAAGTGAAAAAGTTGAACAATTTCACTATAAAAACCATAAAAAATGTTCAAGGTTAAAAAACTCAACAATTTCACTATAAAAACCACACAAAAAATGATCCAAGTTAAAAACAACTCAATAATTTCAGTATAAAAACCATAAAAAAAATCCAAGTTAAAGAATTCAACAATTTCTGAATAAAAATGATAAAAAAGTTCAAAGTTAAAAAAACTCAACACTTTCTCTACTAAAAGCATTAAAAAGAAGTTTTAGGTTAATAAACTCAACAATTTCACTATAAAAACCACACAAAAAATGATCTAAGTTAAAAACAACTCAACAATTTCATTAGAAAAACTATAAAAAAAGTTCCAAGTTAAAAAAATCTACAATTTCTCAATAAAAATGATAAACAAAAAAACAGGTTCCATGAAAAAAAAAACTCCACACTTTCAATAATAAAAGCATAAAAAAGTTTCAAGTTAAAACATTCAACAATTTTTCTATAAAATCCATTAAGAATAAAAGTTCCTAGCTTAAAAACCCAACAATTTAACTATAAAAAGCATAAAAAAAAATCAAGTTAAAAAATTCAACAATTTCTCAATAAAAATGATAAAATAAGATCCAAGTCTAAAACAAACTTTACATTTTTACAAGAAAAAAAAATAAAAAATGTTCCAAGGGAAAAAATTGAACAATTTCACTATAAAAACCATAAACAAAAATGTTAAAAGTTAAAAACTCAACAATTTCACTATAAAAACCACACAAAAATTATCAAAGTTAAAAACAAGTCAATAATTTCATTATAAAAACCATAAAAAAATCCAAGTTAAAGAATTCAACAATTTTTGAATAAAAATGATAAAAAAATAGTTCAAATTTAAAAAAAAACTCAACACTTTCACTAATTAAAGCATAAAAAAGAAGTTCCAGGTTAATAAACTCAACAATTTTCACTATAAAAACAACAAAAAAATGATCTAAGGTAAAAACAACTCAACAATTTCATTAGAAAAACAATAAAAAAAAGTTCCAATTAATAAAATCTACAATTTCTCAATAAAAATGATAAAAAAAAAAACAGGTTCCATGATAAAACAAAACTCAACACTTTCACTAATAAAAGCATAAAAAAAGTTTCAACTTAAAAAACTCAACAATTACTCTATAAAAACCATTAAGAATAAAAGTTCCTAGCTTATAAACCCAACAATTTAACTTTAAAAAGCATTAAAAAAATTCAAGTTAAAAAATTCAACAATTTCTCAATAAAAATGATAAAATAAGATCCAAGTCTAAAAAAAACATTACATTTTTACTAGTGAAAAAGTGAAAAATGTACCAAGTGAAAAAGTTGAACAATTTCACTATAAAAACCATAAAAAAATGTTCAAGGTTAAAAAACTCAACAATTTCACTATAAAAACCACACAAAAAATGATCCAAGTTAAAAACAACTCAATAATTTCAGTATAAAAACCATAAAAAAAATCCAAGTTAAAGAATTCAACAATTTCTGAATAAAAATGATAAAAAAGTTCAAAGTTAAAAAAACTCAACACTTTCTCTACTAAAAGCATTAAAAAGAAGTTTCAGGTTAATAAACTCAACAATTTCACTATAAAAACCACACAAAAAATGATCTAAGTTAAAAACAACTCAACAATTTCATTAGAAAAACAATAAAAAAAGTTCCAAGTTAAAAAAATCTACAATTTCTCAATAAAAATGATAAACAAAAAAACAGGTTCCATGAAAAAAAAAACTCCACACTTTCAATAATAAAAGCATAAAAAAGTTTCAAGTTAAAAACTCAACAATTTTTCTATAAAATCCATTAAGAATAAAAGTTCCTAGCTTAAAAACCCAACAATTTAACTATAAAAAGCATAAAAAAAATCAAGTTAAAAAATTCAACAATTTCTCAATAAAAATGATAAAATAAGATCCAAGTCTAAAAAAAACTTTACATTTTTACAAGAAAAAAAATAAAAAATGTTCCAAGTGAAAAAATTGAACAATTTCACTATAAAAACCATAAAGAAAAATGTTAAAAGTTAAAAAACTCAACAATTTCATTAAAAAAACCTCACAAAAATTATCAAAGTTAAAAACAAGTCAATAATTTCATTATAAAAACCATAAAAAAATCCAAGTTAAAGAATTCAACAATTTATGAATAAAATTGATAAAAAAATAGTTCAAAGTTAAAAAAACTCAACACTTTCACTAATAAAAGCATAAAAAAGAAGTTCCAGGTTAATAAACTCAACAATGTTCACTATAAAAACAACAAAAAATGATCTAAGGTAAAAACAACTCAACAATTTCATTAGAAAAACAATAAAAAAAAGTTCCAATTAATAAAATCTACAATTTCTCAATAAAAATGATTAAAAAAAAACAGGTTCCATGATAAAACAAAACTCAACACTTTCACTAATAAAAGCATAAAAAAAGTTTCAACTTAAAAAACTCAACATTTACTCTATAAAAACCATTAAGAATAAAAGTTCCTAGCTTAAAAATCCAACAATTTAACTTTAAAAAGCATAAAAAAAATTGAAGTTAAAAAATTCAACAATTTCTCAATAAAAATGATAAAATAAGATCCAAGTCTAAAAAAAACATTACATTTTTACTAGTGAAAAAGTGAAAAATGTACCAAGTGAAAAAGTTGAACAATTTCACTATAAAAACCATAAAAAAATGTTCAAGGTTAAAAAAATCAACAATTTCACTATAAAAACCACACAAAAAATGATCCAAGTTAAAAACAACTCAATAATTTCAGTATAAAAACCATAAAAAAAATCCAAGTTAAAGAATTCAACAATTTCTGAATAAAAATGATAAAAAAGTTTAAAGTTAAAAAAACTCAACACTTTCTCTACTAAAAGCATTAAAAAGAAGTTTTAGGTTAATAAACTCAACAATTTCACTATAAAAACCACACAAAAAATGATCTAAGTTAAAAACAACTCAACAATTTCATTAGAAAAACAATAAAAAAAGTTCCAAGTTAAAAAAATCTACAATTTCTCAATAAAAATGATAAACAAAAAAACAGGTTCCATGAAAAAAAAAATTCCACACTTTCAATAATAAAAGCATAAAAAAGTTTCAAGTTAAAAACTCAACAATTTTTCTATAAAATCCATTAAGAATAAAAGTTCCTAGCTTAAAAACCCAACAATTTAACTATAAAAAGCATAAAAAAAAATCAAGTTAAAAAATTCAACAATTTCTCAATAAAAATGATAAAATAAGATCCAATTCTAAAACAAACTTTACATTTTTACAAGAAAAAAAAATAAAAACTGTTCCAAGTGAAAAAATTGAACAATTTCACTATAAAAACCATAAACAAAAATGTTAAAAGTTAAAAACTCAACAATTTCACAATAAAAACCACACAAAAATTATCAAAGTTAAAAACAAGTCAATAATTTCATTATAAAAACCATAAAAAAATCCAAGTTAAAGAATTCAACAATTTCTGAATAAAAATGATAAAAAAATAGTTCAAATTTAAAAAAACTCAACACTTTCACTAATAAAAGCATAAAAAAGAAGTTCCAGGTTAATAAACTCAACAATTTTCACTATAAAAACAACAAAAAAATGATCTAAGGTAAAAACAACTCAACAATTTCATTAGAAAAACAATAAAAAAAAGTTCCAATTAATAAAATCTACAATTTCTCAATAAAAATGATAAAAAAAAACAGGTTCCATGATAAAACAAAACTCAACACTTTCACTAATAAAAGCATAAAAAAAGTTACAACTTAAAAAACTCAACAATTACTCTATAAAAACCATTAAGAATAAAAGTTCCTAGCTTAAAAACCCAACAATTTAACTTTAAAAAGCATAAAAAAAATTCAAGTTAAAAAATTCAACAATTTCTCAATAAAAATGATAAAATAAGATCCAAGTCTAAAAAAAACATTACATTTTTACTAGTGAAAAAGTGAAAAATGTTCCAAGTGAAAAAGTTGAACAATTTCACTATAAAAACCATAAAAAAAATGTTCAAGGATAAAAAACTCAACAATTTCACTATAAAAACCACACAAAAAATGATCCAAGTTAAAAACAACTCAATAATTTCAGTATAAAAACCATAAAAAAAATCCAAGTTAAAGAATTCAACAATTTCTGAATAAAAATGATAAAAAAGTTCAAAGTTAAAAAAACTCAACACTTTCTCTACTAAAAGCATTAAAAAGAAGTTTCAGGTTCATAAACTCAACAATTTCACTATAAAAACCACACAAAAAATGATCTAAGTTAAAAACAACTCAACAATTTCATTAGAAAAACAATAAAAAAAGTCCCAAGTTAAAAAAATCTACAATTTCTCAAAAAAAACTCCACACTTTCAATAATAAAAGCATTAAAAAGTTTCAAGTTAAAAACTCAACAATTTTTCTATAAAAACCATTAAGAATAAAAGTTCCTAGCTTAAAAACCCAACAATTTAACTATAAAAAGCATAAAAAAAAATCAAGTTAAAAAATTCAACAATTTCTCAATAAAAATGGTAAAATAAGATCCAAGTCTAAAAAAACATTAAATTTTTACTAGTGAAAAAGTGAAAAATGTTCCAAGTGAAAAAGTTGAACAATTTCACTATAAAAACCATAAAAAATGTTCAAGGTTAAAAAAACTCAACAATGTCACTATAAAAACCACACAAAAAATGATCCAAGTTAAAAACAACTCAATAATTTCAGTATAAAAACCATAAAAAAAATCCAAGTTAAAGAATTCAACAATTTCTGAATAAAAATGATAAAAAAGTTCAAAGTTAAAAAAACTCAACACTTTCGTTACTAAAAGCATTAAAAAGAAGTTTCAGGTTAATAAACTCAACAATTTCACTATAAAAACCACACAAAAAATGATCTAAGTTAAAAACAACTCAACAATTTCATTAGAAAAACAATAAAAAAAGTCCCAAGTTAAAAAAATCTACAATTTCTCAAAAAAAAACAGGTTCCATGAAAAAAAAACTCCACACTTTCAATAATAAAAGCATTAAAAAGTTTCAAGTTAAAAACTCAACAATTTTTCTATAAAAACCATTAAGAATAAAAGTTCCTAGCTTAAAAACCCAACAATTTAACTATAAAAAGCATAAAAAAAAATCAAGTTAAAAAATTCAACAATTTCTCAATAAAAATGGTAAAATAAGATCCAAGTCTAAAAAAACATTAAATTTTTACTAGTGAAAAAGTGAAAAATGTTCCAAGTGAAAAAGTTGAACAATTTCACTATAAAAACCATAAAAAATGTTCAAGGTTAAAAAAACTCAACAATTTCACTATAAAAACCACACAAAAAATGATCCAAGTTAAAAACAACTCAATAATTTCAGTATAAAAACCATAAAAAAAATCCAAGTTAAAGAATTCAACAATTTCGGAATAAAAATGATAAAAAAGTTCAAAGTTAAAAAAACTCAACACTTTCGTTACTAAAAGCATTAAAAAGAAGTTTCAGGTTAATAAACTCAACAATTTCACTATAAAAACCACACAAAAAATGATCTAAGTTAAAAACAACTCAACAATTTCATTAGAAAAACAATAAAAAAAGTCCCAAGTTAAAAAAATCTACAATTTCTAAAAAAAAAACAGGTTCCATGAAAAAAAAACTCCACACTTTCAATAATAAAAGCATTAAAAAGTTTCAAGTTAAAAACTCAACAATTTTTCTATAAAAACCATTAAGAATAAAAGTTCCTAGCTTAAAAACCCAACAATTTAACTATAAAAAGCATAAAAAAAAATCAAGTTAAAAAATTCAACAATTTCTCAATAAAAATGGTAAAATAAGATCCAAGTCTAAAAAAACATTAAATTTTTACTAGTGAAAAAGTGAAAAATGTTCCAAGTGAAAAAGTTGAACAATTTCACTATAAAAACCATAAAAAATGTTCAAGGTTAAAAAAACTCAACAATGTCACTATAAAAACCACACAAAAAATGATCCAAGTTAAAAACAACTCAATAATTTCAGTATAAAAACCATAAAAAAAATCCAAGTTAAAGAATTCAACAATTTCTGAATAAAAATGATAAAAAAGTTCAAAGTTAAAAAAACTCAACACTTTCGTTACTAAAAGCATTAAAAAGAAGTTTCAGGTTAATAAACTCAACAATTTCACTATAAAAACCACACAAAAAATGATCTAAGTTAAAAACAACTCAACAATTTCATTAGAAAAACAATAAAAAAAGTCCCAAGTTAAAAAAATCTACAATTTCTCAAAAAAAAACAGGTTCCATGAAAAAAAAACTCCACACTTTCAATAATAAAAGCATTAAAAAGTTTCAAGTTAAAAACTCAACAATTTTTCTATAAAAACCATTAAGAATAAAAGTTCCTAGCTTAAAAACCCAACAATTTAACTATAAAAAGCATAAAAAAAAATCAAGTTAAAAAATTCAACAATTTCTCAATAAAAATGGTAAAATAAGATCCAAGTCTAAAAAAACATTAAATTTTTACTAGTGAAAAAGTGAAAAATGTTCCAAGTGAAAAAGTTGAACAATTTCACTATAAAAACCATAAAAAATGTTCAAGGTTAAAAAAACTCAACAATTTCACTATAAAAACCACACAAAAAATGATCCAAGTTAAAAACAACTCAATAATTTCAGTATAAAAACCATAAAAAAAATCCAAGTTAAAGAATTCAACAATTTCGGAATAAAAATGATAAAAAAGTTCAAAGTTAAAAAAACTCAACACTTTCGTTACTAAAAGCATTAAAAAGAAGTTTCAGGTTAATAAACTCAACAATTTCACTATAAAAACCACACAAAAAATGATCTAAGTTAAAAACAACTCAACAATTTCATTAGAAAAACAATAAAAAAAGTCCCAAGTTAAAAAAATCTACAATTTCTAAAAAAAAAACAGGTTCCATGAAAAAAAACTCCACACTTTCAATAATAAAAGCATTAAAAAGTTTCAAGTTAAAAACTCAACAATTTTTCTATAAAAACCATTAAGAATAAAAGTTCCTAGCTTAAAAACCCAACAATTTAACTATAAAAAGCATAAAAAAAAATCAAGTTAAAAAATTCAACAATTTCTCAATAAAAATGGTAAAATAAGATCCAAGTCTAAAAAAACATTAAATTTTTACTAGTGAAAAAGTGAAAAATGTTCCAAGTGAAAAAGTTGAACAATTTCACTATAAAAACCATAAAAAATGTTCAAGGTTAAAAAAACTCAACAATTTCACTATAAAAACCACACAAAAAATGATCCAAGTTAAAAACAACTCAATAATTTCAGTATAAAAACCATAAAAAAAATCCAAGTTAAAGAATTCAACAATTTCGGAATAAAAATGATAAAAAAGTTCAAAGTTAAAAAAACTCAACACTTTCGTTACTAAAAGCATTAAAAAGAAGTTTCAGGTTAATAAACTCAACAATTTCACTATAAAAACCACACAAAATATGATCTAAGTTAAAAACAACTCAACAATTTCATTAGAAAAACAATAAAAAAAGTCCCAAGTTAAAAAAATCTACAATTTCTCAAAAAAAACAGGTTCCATGAAAAAAAAAACTCCACACTTTCAATAATAAAAGCATTAAAAAGTTTCAAGTTAAAAACTCAACAATTTTTCTATAAAAACCATTAAGAATAAAAGTTCCTAGCTTAAAAACCCAACAATTTAACTATAAAAAGCATAAAAAAAAATCAAGTTAAAAAATTCAACAATTTCTCAATAAAAATGGTAAAATAAGATCCAAGTCTAAAAAAACATTAAATTTTTACTAGTGAAAAAGTGAAAAATGTTCCAAGTGAAAAAGTTGAACAATTTCACTATAAAAACCATAAAAAAAAGTTCAAGGTTAAAAAAACTCAACAATTTCACTATAAAAACCACACAAAAAATGATCCAAGTTAAAAATAACTCAATAATTTCAGTATAAAAACCATAAAAAAAATCCAAGTTAAAGAATTCAACAATTTCTGAATAAAAATGATAAAAAAGTTCAAAGTTAAAAAAACTCAACACTTTCTCTACTAAAAGCATTAAAAAGAAGTTTCAGGTTAATAAACTCAACAATTTCACTATAAAAACCACACAAAAAATGATCTAAGTTAAAAACAACTCAACAATATCATTAGAAAAACAATAAAAAAAGTTCCAAGTTAAAAAAATCTACGATTTCTCAATAAAAATGAGAAACAAAAAAACAGGTTCCATGAAAGAAAAAAACTTCACACTTTCAATAATAAAAGCATAATAAAGTTTCAAGTTAAAAACTCAACAATTTTTCTATAAAATCCATTAAGAATAAAAGTTCCTAGCTTAAAAACCCAACAATTTAACTATAAAAAGCATAAAAAAAATCAAGTTAAAAAATTCAACAATTTCTCAATAAAAATGATAAAATAAGATCCAAGTCTAATACAAACTTTACATTTTTACAAGAAAAAAAATAAAAAATGTTCCAAGTGAAAAAATTGAACAATTTCAGTTTAAAAACCATAAACAAAAATGTTAAAAGTTAAAAAACTCAACAATTTCACTATAAAAACCACACAAAAATTGTCAAAGTTAAAAACAAGTCAATAATTTCATTATAAAAACCATAAAAAAATCCAAGTTAAAGAATTCAATAATTTCTGAATAAAAATAATAAAAAAAATAGTTCAAAGTTAAAAAAACTCAACACTTTCACTAATAAAAGCATAAAAAAGAAGTTTCAGGTTAATAAACTCAACAATTATCACTATAAAAACAACAAAAAAATGATCTAAGGTAAAAACAACTCAACAATTTCAATAGAAAAACAAGAAAAAAAAGTTCAAATTAATAAAATCTACAATCTCTCAATAAAAATGATAAAAAAAAACAGGTTCCATGATAAAACAAAACTCAACACTTTCACTTATAAAAGCATAAAAAAAGTTTCAACTTAAAAAACTCAACAATTACTCTATAAAAACCATTAAGAATAAAAGTTCCTAGCTTAAAAACCCAACAATTTAACTTTAAAAAGCATAAAAAAAATTCAAGTTAAAAAATTCAACAATTTCTCAATAAAAATGATAAAATAAGATCCAAGTCTAAAAAAAACATTACATTTTTACTAGTGAAAAAGTGAAAAATGTTCCAAGTGAAAAAGTTGAACAATTTCACTATAAAAACCATAAAAAAATGTTCAAGGTTAAAAAAACTCAACAATTTCACTATAAAAACCACACAAAAAATGATCCAAGTTAAAAATAACTCAATAATTTCAGTATAAAAACCATAAAAAAAATCTAAGTTAAAGAATTCAACAATTTCTGAATAAAAATGATAAAAAAGTTCAAAGTTAAAAAAACTCAACACTTTCTCTACTAAAAGCATTAAAAAGAAGTTTCAGGTTAATAAACTCAACAATTTCACTATAAAAACCACACAAAAAATGATCTAAGTTAAAAACAACTCAACAATATCATTAGAAAAACAATAAAAAAAGTTCCAAGTTAAAAAAATCTACGATTTCTCAATAAAAATGAGAAACAAAAAAACAGGTTCCATGAAAGAAAAAAACTTCACACTTTCAATAATAAAAGCATAATAAAGTTTCAAGTTAAAAACTCAACAATTTTTCTATAAAATCCATTAAGAATAAAAGTTCCTAGCTTAAAAACCCAACAATTTAACTATAAAAAGCATAAAAAAAATCAAGTTAAAAAATTCAACAATTTCTCAATAAAAATGATAAAATAAGATCCAAGTCTAATACAAACTTTACATTTTTACAAGAAAAAAAATAAAAAATGTTCCAAGTGAAAAAATTGAACAATTTCAGTTTAAAAACCATAAACAAAAATGTTAAAAGTTAAAAAACTCAACAATTTCACTATAAAAACCACACAAAAATTGTCAAAGTTAAAAACAAGTCAATAATTTCATTATAAAAACCATAAAAAAATCCAAGTTAAAGAATTCAACAATTTCTGAATAAAAATAATAAAAAAAATAGTTCAAAGTTAAAAAAACTCAACACTTTCACTAATAAAAGCATAAAAAAGAAGTTTCAGGTTAATAAACTCAACAATTATCACTATAAAAACAACAAAAAAATGATCTAAGGTAAAAACAACTCAACAATTTCAATAGAAAAACAAGAAAAAAAAGTTCAAATTAATAAAATCTACAATCTCTCAATAAAAATGATAAAAAAAAACAGGTTCCATGATAAATCAAAACTCAACACTTTCACTTATAAAAGCATAAAAAAAGTTTCAACTTAAAAAACTCAACAATTACTCTATAAAAACCATTAAGAATAAAAGTTCCTAGCTTAAAAACCCAACAATTTAACTTTAAAAAGCATAAAAAAAATTCAAGTTAAAAAATTCAACAATTTCTCAATAAAAATGATAAAATAAGATCCAAGTCTAAAAAAAACATTACATTTTTACTAGTGAAAAAGTGAAAAATGTTCCAAGTGAAAAAGTTGAACAATTTCACTATAAAAACCATAAAAAAATGTTCAAGGTTAAAAAACTCAACAATTTCACTATAAAAACCACACAAAAAATGATCCAAGTTAAAAACAACTCAATAATTTCAGTATAAAAACCATAAAAAAAAATCCAAGTTAAAGAATTCAACAATTTCTGAATAAAAATTATAAAAAAGTTCAAAGTTAAAAAAACTCAACACTTTCTGTAATAAAAGCATTAAAAAGAAGTTTCAGGTTAATAAACTCAACAATTTCACTATAAAAACCACACAAAAAATGATCTAAGTTAAAAACAACTCAACAATTTCATTAGAAAAACAATAAAAAAAGTTCCAAGTTAAAAAAATCTACGATTTCTCAATAAAAATGATAAACAAAAAAACAGGTTCCATGAAAAAAAAAACTCCACACTTTCAATAATAAAAGCATAAAAAAGTTTAAGTTAAAAACTCAACAATTTTTCTATAAAATCCATTAAGAATAAAAGTTCCTAGCTTAAAAACCCAACAATTTAACTATAAAAAGCATAAAAAAAAAATCAAGTTAAAAAATTCAACAATTTCTCAATAAAAATGATAAAATAAGATCCAAGTCTAAAACAAACTTTACATTTTTACAAGAAAAAAAATAAAAAATGTTCTAAGTGAAAAAGTTGAACAATTTCACTATAAAAACCATAATCAAAAATGTTAAAAGTTAAAAAACTCAATAATTTCACTATAAAAACCACACAAAAATTATCAAAGTTAAAAACAAGTCAATAATTTTATTATAAAAACCATAAAAAATCCAAGTTAAAGAATTCAACAATTTCTGAATAAAAATGATAAAAAAGTAGTTCAAATTTAAAAAAACTCAACACTTTCACTAATAAAAGCATAAAAAAGAAGTTCCAGGTTAATAAACTCAACAATTTTCACTATAAAAACAACAAAAAAATGATCTAAGGTAAAAACAACTCAACAATTACATTAGAAAAACAATAAAAAAAAGTTCCAATTAATAAAATCTACAATTTCTCAATAAAAATGATAAAAAAAAAACAGGTTCCATGATAAAACAAAACTCAACACTTTCACTAATAAAAGCATAAAAAAAGTTTCAACTTAAAAAACTCAACAATTACTCTATAAAAACCATTAAGAATAAAAGTTCCTAGCTTAAAAACCCAACAATTTAACTTTAAAAAGCATAAAAAAAATTCAAGTTAAAAAATTCAACAATTTCTCAATAAAAATGATAAAATAAGATCCAAGTCTAAAAAAAAACATTACATTTTTACTAGTGAAAAAGTGAAAAAGTTCCAAGTGAAAAAGTTGAACAATTTCACTTTAAAAACCATAAAAAAATGTTCAAGGTTAAAAAACTCAACAATTTCACTATAAAAACCACACAAAAAATGATCCAAGTTAAAAACAACTCAATAATTTCAGTATAAAAACCATAAAAAAAATCCAAGTTAAAGAATTCAACAATTTCTGAATAAAAATGA
The DNA here is from genome assembly GCA_963966055.1 of Lathyrus aphaca. NCBI lineage: Eukaryota > Viridiplantae > Streptophyta > Magnoliopsida > Fabales > Fabaceae > Lathyrus > Lathyrus aphaca. The sequence continues at coordinate 407,750,262 of OZ014520.1, forward strand.
TTAAAAAGTTCAAAGTTAATAAAACTCAACACTTTCTCTACTAAAAGCATTAAAAAGAAGTTTCAGGTTAATAAACTCAACAATTTCACTATAAAAACCACACAAAAAATGATCTAAGTTAAAAACAACTCAACAATTTCATTAGAAAAACAATAAAAAAAGTTCCAAGTTAAAAAAATCTACGATTTCTCAATAAAAATGAGAAACAAAAAAACAGGTTCCATGAAAGAAAAAAACTTCACACTTTCAATAATAAAAGCATAATAAAGTTTCAAGTTAAAAACTCAACAATTTTTCTATAAAATCCATTAAGAATAAAAGTTCCTAGCTTAAAAACCCAACAATTTAACTATAAAAAGCATAAAAAAAATCAAGTTAAAAAATTCAACAATTTCTCAATAAAAATGATAAAATAAGATCCAAGTCTAAAACAAACTTTACATTTTTACAAGAAAAAAAATAAAAAATGTTCCAAGTGAAAAAATTGAACAATTTCAGTATAAAAACCATAAACAAAAATGTTAAAAAACTCAACAATTTTAGTATTAAAAAACCATAAAAAAAATCCAAGTTAAAGAATTCAACAATTTCTGAATAAAAATGATAAAAAAACAGTTCAAAGTTAAAAAAACTCAACAATTTCAGTATAAAAACCACACAAAAACGATCCAAGTTAAAAACAACTCAATAATTTCATTATAAAAACAATAAAAAAAATCCAAGTTAAAGAATTCAACAATTTCTGAATAAAAATGATAAAAAGTTCAAAGTTAATAAATCTCAACACTTTCACTAATAAAAGCATAAAATAGAAGTTCCAGGTTATTAATCTCAACAATTTTACTATAAACACCACACACAAAAAATGATCTAAGTTAAAAACAACTCAACAATTTCATTAGAAAAACAATAAAAAAAAGTTACAAGTTAAAAAAATCTACAATTTCTCAATAAAAATGATAAAAAAAAATAGGTTCCATGATTAAAAAAAACTCAACACTTTCACTAATAAAAGCATAAAAAAAGTTCCAAGTTAAAAAACTCAACAATTCTCTATAAAAACCATTAAGAATAAAAGTTCATAGCTTAAAAACCCAACGATTAACTATAAAAAGCATAAAAAAAAATTCAAGTTAAAAAATTCAACAATATCTCAATAAAAATGATAAAACAAGATCCATGTCTAAAAAAACGTTACATTTTTTGTATAAAAAAATTAAAAAATGATCCAAGCGATAAAATTGAAATATTTCACTATAAAAACCATAAAAAATGTTCAAAGTTAAAAAAACTCAACAATTTCACTATAAAAACCACAAAAATGATCTAAGTTAAAAAAAATACTTAACAATTTCATTAGAAAACCCGTAAAAAAGCTCCAAGTTAAAAAATGTATACTTTCTCAATAAAAATGATTAAAAAACACATGTTCCATGATAAATCAAATTCAACATTTTCACTAATAAAAGCATAAAAAAGTTTCAAGTTAAAAAACTCAATAATTTCTCTATAAAATATGATCCAAGTCTAAAAAAACATTACATTTTTACTAGAAAAAAATAAAAAATGTTCCTAGTTAAAAAATTGAACAATTTCTGAATAAAAATTTTATTATAAAAACCATAAAAAAAATCCAAGTTAAAGAATTCAACAATTTCTGAATAAAAATTTTAAAAAAGTTCAAAGTTAAAAAAACTCAACACTTTTACTAATAAAAGCATAAAAAAGAAGTTCCAGGTTATTAAACTCAACAATTTCACTATAAAAACCACACAAAAAAATGATCTAAGTTAAAAACAACTCAACAATTTCATTAGAAAAACAATAAAAAAAGTTACAAGTTAAAAAAATCTACAATTTCTCAATAATAATGATAAAAAAAATATGCTCCATGATTAAAAAAAACTCAACACTTTCACTAATAAAAGCATAAAAAAGTTCCAAGTTAAAAAAACTCAACAATTCTCTATAAAAACCATTAAGAATAAAAGTTCCTAGCTTAAAAACCCAACAATTTAACTATAAAAAGCATTAAAAAAAAATTCAAGTTAAAAAATTCAACAATTTCTCAATAAAAATGATAAAACAAGATCCATGTCTAAAAAAACATTACATTTTTTGTATAAAAAAATCATCCAATCGATAAAATTGAATTATTTCACTATAAAAACCATAAACAAAATGTTCAAAGTTAAAAAACTAAACAATTTCACTATAAAAACCACACAAAAAAAAATCCAAGTTAAAGAATTCAATAATTTCTCTATAAATATGATCCAAGTCTAAAAAAACATTACATTTTTACCAGAAAAAAATAAAAAATGTTCCTAGTTAAAAAATTGAACAATTTCAATATAAAAACCATAAAAAAAATGTTCAAAGTTAAAAAACTCAACAATTTCACTATAAAAACCACACAAAAATGATCCAAGTTAAAAACAACTCAATAATTTCATTATAAAAACCATAAAAAAATCCAAGTTAAAGAATTCAACAATTTCTGAATAAAATGATAAAAAGTTCAAAGTTAATAAATCTCAACACTTTCACTAATAAAAGCATAAAATAGAAGTTCCAGGTTATTAAGCTCAACAATTTTACTATAAACACCACACAAAAAAAATGATCTAAGTTAAAAACAACTCAACAATTTCATTAGAAAAACAATAAAAAAGTTACAAGTTAAAAAAATCTACAATTTCTCAATAAAAATGATAAAAAAAATAGGTTCCATGATTAAAAAAAAAACTCAACACTTTCACTAATAAAAGCATAAAAAAAGTTCCATGTTAAAAAACTCAACAATTCTCTATAAAAACCATTAAGAATAAAAGTTCCTAGCTTAAAAACCCAACGATTTAACTATAAAAAGCATAAAAAAAAATTCAAGTTAAAAAATTCAACAATATCTCAATAAAAATGATAAAACAAGATCCATGTCTAAAAAAACATTACATTTTTTGAATAAAAAAATTAAAAAATGATCCAAGCGATAAAATTGAAATATTTCAGTATAAAAACCATAAAAAAAATGTTCAAAGTTAAAAAACTCAACAATTTCACTATAAAAACCACAAAAAATGATCAAAGTTAAAAATAACTCAATAATTTAATTAAAACAACTTTACAAAAAATTCAAGTTAAAAAATTCAACAGATTCTGAATAAAAAGGTTTAAAAAGTTAAAAATTAAAAAACTCTATACTTTCACTAATAAAAGCATAAAAAAGTTCCAAATTAATAAATTCAACAATTTCACTATAAAAAACAAACAAAAAGTTCAAAGTTAAAAAAATCTACAATTTCTCAATAAAAATGATTAAAAAATAAAGTTTCATGATTAAAAACTAAACACATTCACTAATAAAAGCATACAAAAAGTGCCAAGTTAAAAAAACTCATCAATTTCATTATAAAAACCATTAAGACTAAGAGTTCCTAGTTTAAAAACCCAACAATTTAACTATAAAAAGCATAAAAAAAGTTTCAAGTTAAAAAATTCAACAATTTCTCTATAAAAATGATAAAACAAGATCTAAGTCTAAAAAATCTTTACATGTTTACTAGAAACAAAAATGTTCCAAGTGAAAAAATTGAACAATTTAACTATAAAAACCATAAAAAATGTTCAAAGTTAAAAAAACTCAACAATTTCACTATAAAAACCACAAAAGTGATCTAAGTTAAAAACAAATACTTAACAATTTCATTAGAAAACCCATAAAAAAAGTACCAAGTTAAAAAACGTACAATTTCTCAATAAAAATGATTAAAAAACACAGGTTCCATGATAAATCAAATTCAACATTTTCACTAATAAAAGCATAAAAAAAGTTTCGAGTTAAAAAACTCAACAATTTCTCTATAAAATAAGATCCAAGTCTAAAAAAACTTTACATTTTTACTAGAAAAAAAATAAAAAATGTTCCAAGTGAAAAAATTGAACTATTTTACTATAAAAACCATAAAAAAATGTTCAAAGTTAAAAAACACAACAATTTCACTATAAAAACCACACAAAAACGATCCAAGTTAAAAACAACTCAATAATTTCATTATAAAAACCATAAAAAAACACAAGTTAAAAAATTCAACAATTTTTGAATAAAAATGATAAAAAGTTCAAAGTAAATAAATCTCAACACTTTCACTAATAAAAGCATAAAATAGAAGTTCCAGGTTATTAAGCTCAACAATTTTACTATAAACACCACACAAAAAAAAATGATCTAAGTTAAAAACAACTCAACAATTTCATTAGAAAAACAATAAAAAAAAATACAAGTTAAAAAAATCTACAATTTCTCTATAAAAATGATTAAAAAAAATAGGTTCCATGATTAAAAAAAACTCAACACTTTCACTAATAAAAGCATAAAAAAAGTTCCAAGTTAAAAAACTCAACAATTCTCTATAAAAACCATTAAGAATAAAAGTTCCTAGCTTAAAAACCCAACGATTTAACTATAAAAAGCATAAAAAAAATTCAAGTTAAAAAATTCAACAATATCTCAATAAAAATGATAAAACAAGATCCATGTCTAAAAAAACATTACATTTTTTGAATAAAAAAATTAAAAAATGATCCAAGCGATAAAATTGAAATATTTCAGTATAAAAACCATAAAAAAAATGTTCAAAGTTAAAAAACTCAACTATTTCACTATAAAAACCACAAAAAATGATCAAAGTTAAAAATAACTCAATAATTTAATTAAAACAACTTTACAAAAAATTCAAGTTAAAAAATTCAACAGATTCTGAATAAAAAGGTTTAAAAAGTTAAAAATTAAAAAACTCTATACTTTCACTAATAAAAGCATAAAAAAGTTCCAAATTAATAAATTCAACAATTTCACTATAAAAACCAAACAAAAAGTTCAAATTAAAAAAAATCTACAATTTCTCAATAAAAATGATTAAAAAATAAAGTTTCATGATTAAAAACTAAACACATTCACTAATAAAAGCATACAAAAAGTGCCAAGTTAAAAAATCTCATCAATTTCATTATAAAAACCATTAAGACTAAAAGTTCCTAGTTTAAAAACCCAACAATTTAACTATAAAAAGCATAAAAAAAGTTTCAAGTTAAAAAATTCAACAATTTCTCTATAAAAATGTTAAAACAAGATCTAAGTCTAAAAAATCTTTACATGTTTACTAGAAACAAAAATGTTCCAAGTGAAAAAATTGAACAATTTAACTATAAAAACCATAAAAAATGTTCAAAGTTAAAAAAACTCAACAATTTCACTATAAAAACCACAAAAGTGATCTAAGTTAAAAACAAATACTTAACAATTTCATTAGAAAACCCATAAAAAAAGTACCAAGTTAAAAAACGTACAATTTCTCAATAAAAATGATTAAAAAACACAGGTTCCATGATAAATCAAATTCAACATTTTCACTAATAAAAGCATAAAATAAGTTTCGAGTTAAAAAACTCAACAATTTCTCTATAAAATAAGATCCAAGTCTAAAAAAACTTTACATTTTTACTAGAAAAAAAATAAAAAATGTTCCAAGTGAAAAAATTGAACTATTTTACTATAAAAACCATAAAAAAATGTTCAAAGTTAAAAAACTCAACAATTTCACTATAAAAACCACACAAAAACGATCCAAGTTAAAAACAACTCAATAATTTCATTATAAAAACCATAAAAAAACACAAGTTAAAGAATTCAACAATTTTTGAATAAAAATGATAAAAAGTTCAAAGTAAATAAATCTCAACACTTTCACTAATAAAAGCATAAAATAGAAGTTCCAGGTTATTAAGCTCAACAATTTTACTATAAACACCACACAAAAAAAAATGATCTAAGTTAAAAACAACTCAACAATTTCATTAGAAAAACAATAAAAAAAATACAAGTTAAAAAAATCTACAATTTCTCTATAAAAATGATAAAAAAAAATAGGTTCCATGATTAAAAAAAACTCAACACTTTCACTAATAAAAGCATAAAAAAAGTTCCAAGTTAAAAAACTCAACAATTCTCTATAAAAACCATTAAGAATAAAAGTTCCTAGCTTAAAAACCCAACGATTTAACTATAAAAAGCATAAAAAAAAATTCAAGTTAAAAAATTCAACAATATCTCAATAAAAATGATAAAACAAGATCCATGTCTAAAAAAACATTACATTTTTTGAATAAAAAAATTAAAAAATGATCCAAGCGATAAAATTGAAATATTTCAGTATAAAAACCATAAAAAAAATGTTCAAAGTTAAAAAACTCAACAATTTCACTATAAAAACCACAAAAAATGATCAGAGTTAAAAATAACTCAATAATTTAATTAAAACAACTTTACAAAAAATTCAAGTTAAAAAATTCAACAGATTCTGAATAAAAAGGTTTAAAAAGTTAAAAATTAAAAAACTCTATACTTTCACTAATAAAAGCATAAAAAAGTTCCAAGTTAATAAATTCAACAATTTCACTATAAAAACCAAACAAAAAGTTCAAAGTTAAAAAAATCTACAATTTCTCAATAAAAATGATTAAAAAATAAAGTTTCAAGATTAAAAACTAAACACATTCACTAATAAAAGCATACAAAAAGTGCCAAGTTAAAAAAACTCATCAATTTCATTATAAAAACCATTAAGACTAAAAGTTCCTAGTTTAAAAACCCAACAATTTAACTATAAAAAGCATAAAAAAAGTTTCAAGTTAAAAAATTCAACAATTTCTCTATAAAAATGATAAAACAAGATCTAAGTCTAAAAAATCTTTACATGTTTACTAGAAACAAAAATGTTCCAAGTGAAAAAATTGAACAATTTAACTATAAAAACCATAAAAAATGTTCAAAGTTAAAAAAACTCAACAATTTCACTATAAAAACCACAAAAGTGATCTAAGTTAAAAACAAATACTTAACAATTTCATTAGAAAACCCATAAAAAAAGTACCAAGTTAAAAAACGTACAATTTCTCAATAAAAATGATTAAAAAACACAGGTTCCATGATAAATCAAATTCAACATTTTCACTAATAAAAGCATAAAATAAGTTTCGAGTTAAAAAACTCAACAATTTCTCTATAAAATAAGATCCAAGTCTAAAAAAACTTTACATTTTTACTAGAAAAAAAATAAAAAATGTTCCAAGTGAAAAAATTGAACTATTTTACTATAAAAACCATAAAAAAATGTTCAAAGTTAAAAAACTCAACAATTTCACTATAAAAACCACACAAAAACGATCCAAGTTAAAAACAACTCAATAATTTCATTATAAAAACCATAAAAAAACACAAGTTAAAGAATTCAACAATTTTTGAATAAAAATGATAAAAAGTTCAAAGTTAATAAATCTCAACACTTTCACTAATAAAAGCATAAAATAGAAGTTCCAGGTTATTAAGCTCAACAATTTTACTATAAACACCACACAAAAAAAAATGATCTAAGTTAAAAACAACTCAACAATTTCATTAGAAAAACAATAAAAAAAAATACAAGTTAAAAAAATCTACAATTTCTCTATAAAAATGATTAAAAAAAATAGGTTCCATGATTAAAAAAAACTCAACACTTTCACTAATAAAAGCATAAAAAAAGTTCCAAGTTAAAAAACTCAACAATTCTCTATAAAAACCATTAAGAATAAAAGTTCCTAGCTTAAAAACCCAACGATTTAACTATAAAAAGCATAAAAAAAAATTCAAGTTAAAAAATTCAACAATATCTCAATAAAAATGATAAAACAAGATCCATGTCTAAAAAAACATTACATTTTTTGAATAAAAAAATTAAAAAATGATCCAAGCGATAAAATTGAAATATTTCAGTATAAAAACCATAAAAAAAATGTTCAAAGTTAAAAAACTCAACAATTTCACTATAAAAACCACAAAAAATGATCAGAGTTAAAAATAACTCAATAATTTAATTAAAACAACTTTACAAAAAATTCAAGTTAAAAAATTCAACAGATTCTGAATAAAAAGGTTTAAAAAGTTAAAAATTAAAAAACTCTATACTTTCACTAATAAAAGCATAAAAAAGTTCCAAGTTAATAAATTCAACAATTTCACTATAAAAACCAAACAAAAAGTTCAAAGTTAAAAAAATCTACAATTTCTCAATAAAAATGATTAAAAAATAAAGTTTCAAGATTAAAAACTAAACACATTCACTAATAAAAGCATACAAAAAGTGCCAAGTTAAAAAAACTCATCAATTTCATTATAAAAACCATTAAGACTAAAAGTTCCTAGTTTAAAAACCCAACAATTTAACTATAAAAAGCATAAAAAAAAGTTTCAAGTTAAAAAATTCAACAATTTCTCTATAAAAATGATAAAACAAGATCTAAGTCTAAAAAATCTTTACATGTTTACTAGAAACAAAAATGTTCCAAGTGAAAAAATTGAACAATTTAACTATAAAAACCATAAAAAATGTTCAAAGTTAAAAAAACTCAACAATTTCACTATAAAAACCACAAAAGTGATCTAAGTTAAAAACAAATACTTAACAATTTCATTAGAAAACCCATAAAAAAAGTACCAAGTTAAAAAACGTACAATTTCTCAATAAAAATGATTAAAAAACACAGGTTCCATGATAAATCAAATTCAACATTTTCACTAATAAAAGCATAAAATAAGTTTCGAGTTAAAAAACTCAACAATTTCTCTATAAAATAAGATCCAAGTCTAAAAAAACTTTACATTTTTACTAGAAAAAAAATAAAAAATGTTCCAAGTGAAAAAATTGAACTATTTTACTATAAAAACCATAAAAAAATGTTCAAAGTTAAAAAACTCAACAATTTCACTATAAAAACCACACAAAAACGATCCAAGTTAAAAACAACTCAATAATTTCATTATAAAAACCATAAAAAAACACAAGTTAAAGAATTCAACAATTTTTGAATAAAAATGATAAAAAGTTCAAAGTTAATAAATCTCAACACTTTCACTAATAAAAGCATAAAATAGAAGTTCCAGGTTATTAAGCTCAACAATTTTACTATAAACACCACACAAAAAAAAATGATCTAAGTTAAAAACAACTCAACAATTTCATTAGAAAAACAATAAAAAAAAATACAAGTTAAAAAAATCTACAATTTCTCTATAAAAATGATTAAAAAAAATAGGTTCCATGATTAAAAAAAACTCAACACTTTCACTAATAAAAGCATAAAAAAAGTTCCAAGTTAAAAAACTCAACAATTCTCTATAAAAACCATTAAGAATAAAAGTTCCTAGCTTAAAAACCCAACGATTTAACTATAAAAAGCATAAAAAAAAATTCAAGTTAAAAAATTCAACAATATCTCAATAAAAATGATAAAACAAGATCCATGTCTAAAAAAACATTACATTTTTTGAATAAAAAAATTAAAAAATGATCCAAGCGATAAAATTGAAATATTTCAGTATAAAAACCATAAAAAAAATGTTCAAAGTTAAAAAACTCAACAATTTCACTATAAAAACCACAAAAAATGATCAAAGTTAAAAATAACTCAATAATTTAATTAAAACAACTTTACAAAAAATTCAAGTTAAAAAATTCAACAGATTCTGAATAAAAAGGTTTAAAAAGTTAAAAATTAAAAAACTCTATACTTTCACTAATAAAAGCATAAAAAAGTTCCAAGTTAATAAATTCAACAATTTCACTATAAAAACCAAACAAAAAGTTCAAAGTTAAAAAAATCTACAATTTCTCAATAAAAATGATTAAAAAATAAAGTTTCAAGATTAAAAACTAAACACATTCACTAATAAAAGCATACAAAAAGTGCCAAGTTAAAAAAACTCATCAATTTCATTATAAAAACCATTAAGACTAAAAGTTCCTAGTTTAAAAACCCAACAATTTAACTATAAAAAGCATAAACAAAGTTTCAAGTTAAAAAATTCAACAATTTCTCTATAAAAATGATAAAACAAGATCTAAGTCTAAAAAATCTTTACATGTTTACTAGAAACAAAAATGTTCCAAGTGAAAAAATTGAACAATTTAACTATAAAAACCATAAAAAATGTTCAAAGTTAAAAAAACTCAACAATTTCACTATAAAAACCACAAAAGTGATCTAAGTTAAAAACAAATACTTAACAATTTCATTAGAAAACCCATAAAAAAAGTACCAAGTTAAAAAACGTACAATTTCTCAATAAAAATGATTAAAAAACACAGGTTCCATGATAAATCAAATTCAACATTTTCACTAATAAAAGCATAAAAAAAGTTTCGAGTTAAAAAACTCAACAATTTCTCTATAAAATAAGATCCAAGTCTAAAAAAACTTTACATTTTTACTAGAAAAAAAATAAAAAATGTTCCAAGTGAAAAAATTGAACTATTTTACTATAAAAACCATAAAAAAATGTTCAAAGTTAAAAAACACAACAATTTCACTATAAAAACCACACAAAAACGATCCAAGTTAAAAACAACTCAATAATTTCATTATAAAAACCATAAAAAAACACAAGTTAAAGAATTCAACAATTTTTGAATAAAAATGATAAAAAGTTCAAAGTAAATAAATCTCAACACTTTCACTAATAAAAGCATAAAATAGAAGTTCCAGGTTATTAAGCTCAACAATTTTACTATAAACACCACACAAAAAAAATGATCTAAGTTAAAAACAACTCAACAATTTCATTAGAAAAACAATAAAAAAAAATACAAGTTAAAAAACTCTACAATTTCTCTATAAAAATGATTAAAAAAAATAGGTTCCATGATTAAAAAAAACTCAACACTTTCACTAATAAAAGCATAAAAAAAGTTCCAAGTTAAAAAACTCAACAATTCTCTATAAAAACCATTAAGAATAAAAGTTCCTAGCTTAAAAACCCAACGATTTAACTATAAAAAGCATAAAAAAAAATTCAAGTTAAAAAATTCAACAATATCTCAATAAAAATGATAAAACAAGATCCATGTCTAAAAAAACATTACATTTTTTGAATAAAAAAATTAAAAAATGATCCAAGCGATAAAATTGAAATATTTCAGTATAAAAACCATAAAAAAAATGTTCAAAGTTAAAAAACTCAACAATTTCACTATAAAAACCACAAAAAATGATCAGAGTTAAAAATAACTCAATAATTTAATTAAAACAACTTTACAAAAAATTCAAGTTAAAAAATTCAACAGATTCTGAATAAAAAGGTTTAAAAAGTTAAAAATTAAAAAACTCTATACTTTCACTAATAAAAGCATAAAAAAGTTCCAAGTTAATAAATTCAACAATTTCACTATAAAAACCAAACAAAAAGTTCAAAGTTAAAAAAATCTACAATTTCTCAATAAAAATGATTAAAAAATAAAGTTTCAAGATTAAAAACTAAACACATTCACTAATAAAAGCATACAAAAAGTGCTAAGTTAAAAAAACTCATCAATTTCATTATAAAAACCATTAAGACTAAAAGTTCCTAGTTTAAAAACCCAACAATTTAACTATAAAAAGCATAAAAAAAGTTTCAAGTTAAAAAATTCAACAATTTCTCTTTAAAAATGATAAAACAAGATCTAAGTCTAAAAAAACTTTACATGTTTACTAGAAACAAAAATGTTCCAAGTGAAAAAATTGAACAATTTAACTATAAAAACCATAAAAAATGTTCAAAGTTAAAAAAGCTCAACAATTTCACTATAAAAACCACAAAAGTGATCTAAGTTAAAAAAAAATACTTAACAATTTCATTAGAAAACCCATAAAAAAAGTACCAAGTTAAAAAACGTACAATTTCTCAATAAAAATGATTAAAAAAACACAGGTTCCATGATAAATCAAATTCAACATTTTCACTAATAAAAGCATAAAAAAAGTTTCGAGTTAAAAAACTCAACAATTTCTCTATAAAATAAGATCCAAGTCTAAAAAAACTTTACATTTTTACTAGAAAAAAAAATAAAAAATGTTCCAAGTGAAAAAATTGAACTATTTTACTATAAAAACCATAAAAAAATGTTCAAAGTTAAAAAACTCAACAATTTCACTATAAAAACCACACAAAAACGATCCAAGTTAAAAACAACTCAATAATTTCATTATAAAAACCATAAAAAAACACAAGTTAAAGAATTCAACAATTTTTGAATAAAAATGATAAAAAGTTCAAAGTTAATAAATCTCAACACTTTCACTAATAAAAGCATAAAATAGAAGTTCCAGGTTATTAAGCTCAACAATTTTACTATAAACACCACACAAAAAAAAATGATCTAAGTTAAAAACAACTCAACAATTTCATTAGAAAAACAATAAAAAAAAATACAAGTTAAAAAAATCTACAATTTCTCAATAAAAATGATTAAAAAAAATAGGTTCCATGATTAAAAAAAACTCAACACTTTCACTAATAAAAGCATAAAAAAAGTTCCAAGTTAAAAAACTCAACAATTCTCTATAAAAACCATTAAGAATAAAAGTTCCTAGCTTAAAAACCCAACGATTTAACTATAAAAAGCATAAAAAAAAATTCAAGTTAAAAAATTCAACAATATCTCAATAAAAATGATAAAACAAGATCCATGTCTAAAAAAACATTACATTTTTTGAATAAAAAAATTAAAAAATGATCCAAGCGATAAAATTGAAATATTTCAGTATAAAAACCATAAAAAAAATGTTCAAAGTTAAAAAACTCAACAATTTCACTATAAAAACCACAAAAAATGATCAGAGTTAAAAATAACTCAATAATTTAATTAAAAAAACTATACAAAAAATTCAAGTTAAAAAATTCAACAGATTCTAAATAAAAAGGTTTAAAAAGTTCAAAATTAAAAAACTCAATACTTTCACTAAGAAAAGCATAAAAAAGTTCCAAATTAATAAATTCAACAATTTCACTATATAAACCAAACAAAAAGTTCAAAGTTAAAAAAATCTACAATTTCTCAATAAAAATGATTAAAAAATAAAGTTTCAAGATTAAAAACTAAACACATTCACTAATAAAAGCATACAAAAAGTGCCAAGTTAAAAAAACTCATCAATTTCATTATAAAAACCATTAAGACTAAAAGTTCCTAGTTTAAAAACCCAACAATTTAACTATAAAAAGCATAAAAAAAGTTTCAAGTTAAAAAATTCAACAATTTCTCTTTAAAAATGATAAAACAAGATCTAAGTCTAAAAAATCTTTACATGTTTACTAGAAACAAAAATGTTCCAAGTGAAAAAATTGAACAATTTAACTATAAAAACCATAAAAAATGTTCAAAGTTTAAAAAGCTCAACAATTTCACTATAAAAACCACAAAAGTGATCTAAGTTAAAAAAAAATACTTAACAATTTTATTAGAAAACCCATAAAAAAAGTACCAAGTTAAAAAACGTACAATTTCTCAATAAAAATGATTAAAAAAACACAGGTTCCATGATAAATCAAATTCAACATTTTCACTAATAAAAGCATAAAAAAAGTTTCGAGTTAAAAAACTCAACAATTTCTCTATAAAATAAGATCCAAGTCTAAAAAAAACTTTACATTTTTACTAGAAAAAAAAATAAAAAATGTTCCAAGTGAAAAAATTGAACTATTTTACTATAAAAACCATAAAAAAAAATGTTCAAAGTTAAAAAACTCAACAATTTCACTATAAAAACCACACAAAAACGATCCAAGTTAAAAACAACTCAATAATTTCATTATAAAAACCATAAAAAAAAACCAAGTTAAAGAATTCAACAATTTTTGAATAAAAATGATAAAAAGTTCAAAGTTAATAAATCTCAACACTTTCACTAATAAAAGCATAAAATAGAAGTTCCAGGTTATTAAGCTCAACAATTTTACTATAAACACCACACACAAAAAATGATCTAAGTTAAAAACAACTCAACAATTTCATTAGAAAAACAATAAAAAAAGTTACAAGTTAAAAAAATCTACAATTTCTCAATAAAATTGATTAAAAAAAATAGGTTCCATGATTAAAAAAAACTCAACACTTTCACTAATAAAAGCATAAAAAAAGTTCCAAGTTAAAAAACTCAACAATTCTCTATAAAAACCATTAAGAATAAAAGTTCCTAGCTTAAAAACCCAACGATTTAACTATAAAAAGCATTAAAAAAAATTCAAGTTAAAAAATTCAACAATATCTCAATAAAAATGATAAAACAAGATCCATGTCTAAAAAATCATTACATTTTTTGAATAAAAAAATTAATAATGATCCAAGCGATAAAATTGAAATATTTCACTATAAAAACCATAAAAAAAAATGTTCAAAGTTAAAAAACTCAACAATTTCACTATAAAAACCACAAAAAAATGATCAAAGTTAAAAATAACTCAATAATTTAATTAAAAAAACTATACAAAAAATTCAAGTTAAAAAATTCAACAGATTATGAATAAAAAGGTTTAAAAAGTTCAAAATTAAAAAACTCAATACTTTCACTAATAAAAGCATAAAAAAGTTCCAAATTAATAAATTCAACAATTTCACTATAAAAACCAAACAAAAAGTTCAAAGTTAAGAAAATCTACAATTTCTCAATAAAAATGATTAAAAAATAAAGTTTCATGATTAAAAACTAAACACATTCACTAATAAAAGCATACAAAAAGTGCCAAGTTAAAAAAACTCATCAATTTCATTATAAAAACCATTAAGACTAAAAGTTCCTAGTTTAAAAACCCAACAATTTAACTATAAAAAGCATAAAAAAGTTTCAAGTTAAAAAATTCAACAATTTCTCTTTAAAAATGATAAAACAAGATCTAAGTCTAAAAAATCTTTACATGTTTACTAGAAACAAAAATGTTCCAAGTGAAAAAATTGAACAATTTAACTATAAAAACCATAAAAAATGTTCAAAGTTAAAAAAGCTCAACAATTTCACTATAAAAACCACAAAAGTGATCTAAGTTAAAAAAAAATACTTAACAATTTCATTAGAAAACCCATAAAAAAAGTACCAAGTTAAAAAACGTACAATTTCTCAATAAAAATGATTAAAAAAACACAGGTTCCATGATAAATCAAATTCAACATTTTCACTAATAAAAGCATAAAAAAAGTTTCGAGTTAAAAAACTCAACAATTTCTCTATAAAATAAGATCCAAGTCTAAAAAAACTTTACATTTTTACTAGAAAAAAAAATAAAAAATGTTCCAAGTGAAAAAATTGAACTATTTTACTATAAAAACCATAAAAAAATGTTCAAAGTTAAAAAACTCAACAATTTCACTATAAAAACCACACAAAAACGATCCAAGTTAAAAACAACTCAATAATTTCATTATAAAAACCATAAAAAAAAAAACCAAGTTAAAGAATTCAACAATTTTTGAATAAAAATGATAAAAAGTTCAAAGTTAATAAATCTCAACACTTTCACTAATAAAAGCATAAAATAGAAGTTCCAGGTTATTAAGCTCAACAATTTTACTATAAACACCACACAAAAAAATGATCTAAGTTAAAAACAACTCAACAATTTCATTAGAAAAACAATAAAAAAAAATACAAGTTAAAAAAATCTACAATTTCTCAATAAAATTGATTAAAAAAAATAGGTTCCATGATTAAAAAAAACTCAACACTTTCACTAATAAAAGCATAAAAAAAGTTCCAAGTTAAAAAACTCAACAATTCTCTATAAAAACCATTAAGAATAAAAGTTCCTAGCTTAAAAACCCAACGATTTAACTATAAAAAGCATAAAAAAAAATTCAAGTTAAAAAATTCAACAATATCTCAATAAAAATGATAAAACAAGATCCATGTCTAAAAAATCATTACATTTTTTGAATAAAAAAATTAAAAAATGATCCAAGCGATAAAATTGAAATATTTCAGTATAAAAACCATAAAAAAAAATGTTCAAAGTTAAAAAACTCAACAATTTCACTATAAAAACCACAAAAAATGATCAAAGTTAAAAATAACTCAATAATTTAATTAAAAAAACTATACAAAAAATTCAAGTTAAAAAATTCAACAGATTCTGAATAAAAAGGTTTAAAAAGTTCAAAATTAAAAAACTCAATACTTTCACTAAGAAAAGCATAAAAAAGTTCCAAATTAATAAATTCAACAATTTCACTATAAAAACCAAACAAAAAGTTCAAAGTTAAAAAAATCTACAATTTCTCAATAAAAATGATTAAAAAATAAAGTTTCAAGATTAAAAACTAAACACATTCACTAATAAAAGCATACAAAAAGTGCCATGTTAAAAAAACTCATCAATTTCATTATAAAAACCATTAAGACTAAAAGTTCCTAGTTTAAAAACCCAACAATTTAACTATAAAAAGCATAAAAAAAGTTTCAAGTTAAAAAATTCAACAATTTCTCTTTAAAAATGATAAAACAAGATCTAAGTCTAAAAAATCTTTACATGTTTACTAGAAACAAAAATGTTCCAAGTGAAAAAATTGAACAATTTAACTATAAAAACCATAAAAAATGTTCAAAGTTAAAAAAGCTCAACAATTTCACTATAAAAACCACAAAAGTGATCTAAGTTAAAAAAAATACTTAATAATTTCATTAGAAAACCCATAAAAAAGTACCAAGTTAAAAAACGTACAATTTCTCAATAAAAATGATTAAAAAAACACAGGTTCCATGATAAATCAAATTCAACATTTTCACTAATAAAAGCATAAAAAAAGTTTCGAGTTAAAAAACTCAACAATTTCTCTATAAAATAAGATCCAAGTCTAAAAAAACTTTACATTTTTACTAGAAAAAAAAATAAAAAATGTTCCAAGTGAAAAAATTGAACTATTTTACTATAAAAACCATAAAAAAATGTTCAAAGTTAAAAAACTCAACAATTTCACTATAAAAACCACACTAAAACGATCCAAGTTAAAAACAACTCAATAATTTCATTATAAAAACCATAAAAAAACACAAGTTAAAGAATACAACAATTTTTGAATAAAAATGATAAAAAGTTCAAAGTTAATAAATCTCAACACTTTCACTAATAAAAGCATAAAATAGAAGTTCCAGGTTATTAAGCTCAACAATTTTACTATAAACACCACACAAAAAAAAAATGATCTAAGTTAAAAACAACTCAACAATTTCATTAGAAAAACAATAAAAAAAAATACAAGTTAAATAAATCTACAATTTCTCAATAAAAATGATTAAAAAAAATAGGTTCCATGATTAAAAAAAACTCAACACTTTCACTAATAAAAGCATAAAAAAAGTTCCAAGTTAAAAAACTCAACAATTCTCTATAAAAACCATTAAGAATAAAAGTTCCTAGCTTAAAAACCCAACGATTTAACTATAAAAAGCATAAAAAAAAATTCAAGTTAAAAAATTCAACAATATCTCAATAAAAATGATAAAACAAGATCCATGTCTAAAAAAACATTACATTTTTTGAATAAAAAAATTAAAAAATGATCCAAGCGATAAAATTGAAATATTTCAGTATAAAAACCATAAAAAAAATGTTCAAAGTTAAAAAACTCAACAATTTCACTATAAAAACCACAAAAAATGATCAAAGTTAAAAATAACTCAATAATTTAATTAAAAAAACTATACAAAAAATTCAAGTTAAAAAATTCAACAGATTCTGAATAAAAAAGTTTAAAAAGTTAAAAATTAAAAAACTCAATACTTTCACTAAGAAAAGCATAAAAAAGTTCCAAATTAATAAATTCAACAATTTCACTATATAAACCAAACAAAAAGTTCAAAGTTAAAAAAATCTACAATTTCTCAATAAAAATGATTAAAAAATAAAGTTTCAAGATTAAAAACTAAACACATTCACTAATAAAACCATACAAAAAGTGCCAAGTTAAAAAAACTCATCAATTTCATTATAAAAACCATTAAGACTAAAAGTTCCTAGTTTAAAAACCCAACAATTTAACTATAAAAAGCATAAAAAAAGTTTCAAGTTAAAAAATTCAACAATTTCTCTTTAAAAATGATAAAACAAGATCTAAGTCTAAAAAATCTTTACATGTTTACTAGAAACAAAAATGTTCCAAGTGAAAAAATTGAACAATTTAACTATAAAAACCATAAAAAATGTTCAAAGTTTAAAAAGCTCAACAATTTCACTATAAAAACCACAAAAGTGATCTAAGTTAAAAAAATTACTTAATAATTTCATTAGAAAACCCATAAAAAAGTACCAAGTTAAAAAACGTACAATTTCTCAATAAAAATGATTAAAAAAACACAGGTTCCATGATAAATCAAATTCAACATTTTCACTAATAAAAGCATAAAAAAAGTTTCGAGTTAAAAAACTCAACAATTTCTCTATAAAATAAGATCCAAGTCTAAAAAAACTTTACATTTTTACTAGAAAAAAAAATAAAAAATGTTCCAAGTGAAAAAATTGAACTATTTTACTATAAAAACCATAAAAAAATGTTCAAAGTTAAAAAACTCAACAATTTCACTATAAAAACCACACAAAAACGATCCAAGTTAAAAACAACTCAATAATTTCATTATAAAAACCATAAAAAAAAACCAAGTTAAAGAATTCAACAATTTTTGAATAAAAATGATAAAAAGTTCAAAGTTAATAAATCTCAACACTTTCACTAATAAAAGCATAAAATAGAAGTTCCAGGTTATTAAGCTCAACAATTTTACTATAAACACCACACAAAAAAAATGATCTAAGTTAAAAACAACTCAACAATTTCATTAGAAAAACAATAAAAAAAGTTACAAGTTAAAAAAATCTACAATTTCTCAATAAAAATGATTAAAAAAAATAGGTTCCATGATTAAAAAAAACTCAACACTTTCACTAATAAAAGCATAAAAAAAGTTCCAAGTTAAAAAACTCAACAATTCTCTATAAAAACCATTAAGAATAAAAGTTCCTAGCTTAAAAACCCAACGATTTAACTATAAAAAGCATAAAAAAAAATTCAAGTTAAAAAATTCAACAATATCTCAATAAAAATGATAAAACAAGATCCATGTCTAAAAAATCATTACATTTTTTGAATAAAAAAATTAAAAAATGATCCAAGCGATAAAATTGAAATATTTCACCATAAAAACCATAAAAAAAATGTTCAAAGTTAAAAAACTCAACAATTTCACTATAAAAACCACAAAAAAATGATCAAAGTTAAAAATAACTCAATAATTTAATTAAAAAAACTATACAAAAAATTCAAGTTAAAAAATTCAACAGATTATGAATAAAAAGGTTTAAAAAGTTCAAAATTAAAAAACTCAATACTTTCACTAATAAAAGCATAAAAAAGTTCCAAATTAATAAATTCAACAATTTCACTATAAAAACCAAACAAAAAGTTCAAAGTTAAAAAAATCTACAATTTCTCAATAAAAATGATTAAAAAATAAAGTTTCATGATTAAAAACTAAACACATTCACTAATAAAAGCATACAAAAAGTGCCAAGTTAAAAAAACTCATCAATTTCATTATAAAAACCATTAAGACTAAAAGTTCCTAGTTTAAAACCCAACAATTTAACTATAAAAAGCATAAAAAAGTTTCAAGTTAAAAAATTCAACAATTTCTCTTTAAAAATGATAAAACAAGATCTAAGTCTAAAAAATCTTTACATGTTTACTAGAAACAAAAATGTTCCAAGTGAAAAAATTGAACAATTTAACTATAAAAACCATAAAAAATGTTCAAAGTTAAAAAAGCTCAACAATTTCACTATAAAAACCACAAAAGTGATCTAAGTTAAAAAAAAATACTTAACAATTTCATTAGAAAACCCATAAAAAAAGTACCAAGTTAAAAAACGTACAATTTCTCAATAAAAATGATTAAAAAAACACAGGTTCCATGATAAATCAAATTCAACATTTTCACTAATAAAAGCATAAAAAAAGTTTCGAGTTAAAAAACTCAACAATTTCTCTATAAAATAAGATCCAAGTCTAAAAAAACATTACATTTTTACTAGAAAAAAAAATAAAAAATGTTCCAAGTGAAAAAATTGAACTATTTTACTATAAAAACTATAAAAAAATGTTCAAAGTTAAAAAACTCAACAATTTCACTATAAAAACCACACAAAAACGATCCAAGTTAAAAACAACTCAATAATTTCATTATAAAAACCATAAAAAAACACAAGTTAAAGAATTCAACAATTTTTGAATAAAAATGATAAAAAGTTCAAAGTTAATAAATCTCAACACTTTCACTAATAAAAGCATAAAATAGAAGTTCCAGGTTATTAAGCTCAACAATTTTACTATAAACACCACACAAAAAAAATGATCTAAGTTAAAAACAACTCAACAATTTCATTAGAAAAACAATAAAAAAAAATACAAGTTAAAAAAATCTACAATTTCTCAATAAAAATGATTAAAAAAAATAGGTTCCATGATTAAAAAAAACTCAACACTTTCACTAATAAAAGCATAAAAAAAGTTCCAAGTTAAAAAACTCAACAATTCTCTATAAAAACCATTAAGAATAAAAGTTCCTAGCTTAAAAACCCAACGATTTAACTATAAAAAGCATAAAAAAAAATTCAAGTTAAAAAATTCAACAATATCTCAATAAAAATGATAAAACAAGATCCATGTCTAAAAAAACATTACATTTTTTGAATAAAAAAATTAAAAAATGATCCGAGCGATAAAATTGAAATATTTCAGTATAAAAACCATAAAAAAAAATGTTCAAAGTTAAAAAACTCAACAATTTCACTATAAAAACCACAAAAAATGATCAAAGTTAAAAATAACTCAATAATTTAATTAAAAAAACTATACAAAAAATTCAAGTTAAAAAATTCAACAGATTATGAATAAAAAGGTTTAAAAAGTTCAAAATTAAAAAACTCAATACTTTCACTAATAAAAGCATAAAAAAGTTCCAAATTAATAAATTCAACAATTTCACTATAAAAACCAAACAAAAAGTTCAAAGTTAAAAAAATCTACAATTTCTCAATAAAAATGATTAAAAAATAAAGTTTCATGATTAAAAACTAAACACATTCACTAATAAAAGCATACAAAAAGTGCCAAGTTAAAAAAACTCATCAATTTCATTATAAAAACCATTAAGACTAAAAGTTCCTAGTTTAAAACCCAACAATTTAACTATAAAAAGCATAAAAAAGTTTCAAGTTAAAAAATTCAACAATTTCTCTTTAAAAATGATAAAACAAGATCTAAGTCTAAAAAATCTTTACATGTTTACTAGAAACAAAAATGTTCCAAGTGAAAAAATTGAACAATTTAACTATAAAAACCATAAAAAATGTTCAAAGTTAAAAAAGCTCAACAATTTCACTATAAAAACCACAAAAGTGATCTAAGTTAAAAAAAAATACTTAATAATTTCATTAGAAAACCCATAAAAAAAGTACCAAGTTAAAAAACGTACAATTTCTCAATAAAAATGATTAAAAAAACACAGGTTCCATGATAAATCAAATTCAACATTTTCACTAATAAAAGCATAAAAAAAGTTTCGAGTTAAAAAACTCAACAATTTCTCTATAAAATAAGATCCAAGTCTAAAAAAACTTTACATTTTTACTAGAAAAAAAAATAAAAAATGTTCCAAGTGAAAAAAATTGAACTATTTTACTATAAAAACCATAAAAAAAATGTTCAAAGTTAAAAAACTCAACAATTTCACTATAAAAACCACACAAAAACGATCCAAGTTAAAAACAACTCAATAATTTCATTATAAAAACCATAAAAAAAACCAAGTTAAAGAATTCAACAATTTTTGAATAAAAATGATAAAAAGTTCAAAGTTAATAAATCTCAACACTTTCACTAATAAAAGCATAAAATAGAAGTTCCAGGTTATTAAGCTCAACAATTTTACTATAAACACCACACAAAAAAAATGATCTAAGTTAAAAACAACTCAACAATTTCATTAGAAAAACAATAAAAAAAGTTACAAGTTAAAAAAATCTACAATTTCTCAATAAAAATGATTAAAAAAAATAGGTTCCATGATTAAAAAAAACTCAACACTTTCACTAATAAAAGCATAAAAAAAGTTCCAAGTTAAAAAACACAACAATTCTCTATAAAAACCATTAAGAATAAAAGTTCCTAGCTTAAAAACCCAACGATTTAACTATAAAAAGCATAAAAAAAAAATTCAAGTTAAAAAATTCAACAATATCTCAATAAAAATGATAAAACAAGATCCATGTCTAAAAAATCATTACATTTTTTGAATAAAAAAATTAATAATGATCCAAGCGATAAAATTGAAATATTTCACCATAAAAACCATAAAAAAAATGTTCAAAGTTAAAAAACTCAACAATTTCACTATAAAAACCACAAAAAAATGATCAAAGTTAAAAATAACTCAATAATTTAATTAAAAAAACTATACAAAAAATTCAAGTTAAAAAATTCAACAGATTATGAATAAAAAGGTTTAAAAAGTTCAAAATTAAAAAACTCAATACTTTCACTAATAAAAGCATAAAAAAGTTCCAAATTAATAAATTCAACAATTTCACTATAAAAACCAAACAAAAAGTTCAAAGTTAAAAAAATCTATAATTTCTCAATAAAAATGATTAAAAAATAAAGTTTCATGATTAAAAACTAAACACATTCACTAATAAAAGCATACAAAAAGTGCCAAGTTAAAAAAACTCATCAATTTCATTATAAAAACCATTAAGACTAAAAGTTCCTAGTTTAAAACCCAACAATTTAACTATAAAAAGCATAAAAAAGTTTCAAGTTAAAAAATTCAACAATTTCTCTTTAAAAATGATAAAACAAGATCTAAGTCTAAAAAATCTTTACATGTTTACTAGAAACAAAAATGTTCCAAGTGAAAAAATTGAACAATTTAACTATAAAAACCATAAAAAATGTTCAAAGTTAAAAAAGCTCAACAATTTCACTATAAAAACCACAAAAGTGATCTAAGTTAAAAAAAAATACTTAACAATTTCATTAGAAAACCCATAAAAAAAGTACCAAGTTAAAAAACGTACAATTTCTCAATAAAAATGATTAAAAAAACACAGGTTCCATGATAAATCAAATTCAACATTTTCACTAATAAAAGCATAAAAAAAGTTTCGAGTTAAAAAACTCAACAATTTCTCTATAAAATAAGATCCAAGTCTAAAAAAACATTACATTTTTACTAGAAAAAAAAATAAAAAATGTTCCAAGTGAAAAAATTGAACTATTTTACTATAAAAACTATAAAAAAATGTTCAAAGTTAAAAAACTCAACAATTTCACTATAAAAACCACACAAAAACGATCCAAGTTAAAAACAACTCAATAATTTCATTATAAAAACCATAAAAAAACACAAGTTAAAGAATTCAACAATTTTTGAATAAAAATGATAAAAAGTTCAAAGTTAATAAATCTCAACACTTTCACTAATAAAAGCATAAAATAGAAGTTCCAGGTTATTAAGCTCAACAATTTTACTATAAACACCACACACAAAAAATGATCTAAGTTAAAAACAACTCAACAATTTCATTAGAAAAACAATAAAAAAAGTTACAAGTTAAAAAAATCTACAATTTCTCAATAAAAATGATTAAAAAAAATAGGTTCCATGATTAAAAAAAACTCAACACTTTCACTAATAAAAGCATAAAAAAAGTTCCAAGTTAAAAAACTCAACAATTCTCTATAAAAACCATTAAGAATAAAAGTTCCTAGCTTAAAAACCCAACGATTTAACTATAAAAAGCATAAAAAAAAATTCAAGTTAAAAAATTCAACAATATCTCAATAAAAATGATAAAACAAGATCCATGTCTAAAAAATCATTACATTTTTTGAATAAAAAAATTAAAAAATGATCCAAGCGATAAAATTGAAATATTTCACTATAAAAACCATAAAAAAAAAATGTTCAAAGTTAAAAAACTCAACAATTTCACTATAAAAACCACAAAAAATGATCAAAGTTAAAAATAACTCAATAATTTAATTAAAAAAACTATACAAAAAATTCAAGTTAAAAAATTCAACAGATTATGAATAAAAAGGTTTAAAAAGTTCAAAATTAAAAAACTCAATACTTTCACTAATAAAAGCATAAAAAAGTTCCAAATTAATAAATTCAACAATTTCACTATAAAAAGCAAACAAAAAGTTCAAAGTTAAAAAAATCTACAATTTCTCAATAAAAATGATTAAAAAATAAAGTTTCATGATTAAAAACTAAACACATTCACTAATAAAAGCATACAAAAAGTGCCAAGTTAAAAAAAACTCATCAATTTCATTATAAAAACCATTAAGACTAAAAGTTCCTAGTTTAAAAACCCAACAATTTAACTATAAAAAGCATAAAAAAGTTTCAAGTTAAAAAATTCAACAATTTCTCTTTAAAAATGATAAAACAAGATCTAAGTCTAAAAAATCTTTACATGTTTACTAGAAACAAAAATGTTCCAAGTGAAAAAATTGAACAATTTAACTATAAAAACCATAAAAAAATGTTCAAAGTTTAAAAAGCTCAACAATTTCACTATAAAAACCACAAAAGTGATCTAAGTTAAAAAAAAATACTTAATAATTTCATTAGAAAACCCATAAAAAAGTACCAAGTTAAAAAACGTACAATTTCTCAATAAAAATGATTAAAAAAACACAGGTTCCATGATAAATCAAATTCAACATTTTCACTAATAAAAGCATAAAAAAAGTTTCGAGTTAAAAAACTCAACAATTTCTCTATAAAATAAGATCCAAGTCTAAAAAAACTTTACATTTTTACTAGAAAAAAAAATAAAAAATGTTCCAAGTGAAAAAAATTGAACTATTTTACTATAAAAACCATAAAAAAAATGTTCAAAGTTAAAAAACTCAACAATTTCACTATAAAAACCACACAAAAACGATCCAAGTTAAAAACAACTCAATAATTTCATTATAAAAACCATAAAAAAAACCAAGTTAAAGAATTCAACAATTTTTGAATAAAAATGATAAAAAGTTCAAAGTTAATAAATCTCAACACTTTCACTAATAAAAGCATAAAATAGAAGTTCCAGGTTATTAAGCTCAACAATTTTACTATAAACACCACACAAAAAAAATGATCTAAGTTAAAAACAACTCAACAATTTCATTAGAAAAACAATAAAAAAAAATACAAGTTAAAAAAATCTACAATTTCTCAATAAAAATGATTAAAAAAAATAGGTTCCATGATTAAAAAAAACTCAACACTTTCACTAATAAAAGCATAAAAAAAGTTCCAAGTTAAAAAACTCAACAATTCTCTATAAAAACCATTAAGAATAAAAGTTCCTAGCTTAAAAACCCAACGATTTAACTATAAAAAGCATAAAAAAAAATTCAAGTTAAAAAATTCAACAATATCTCAATAAAAATGATAAAACAAGATCCATGTCTAAAAAAACATTACATTTTTTGAATAAAAAAATTAAAAAATGATCCAAGCAATAAAATTGAAATATTTCAGTATAAAAACCATAAAAAAAAATGTTCAAAGTTAAAAAACTCAACAATTTCACTATAAAAACCACAAAAAATGATCAAAGTTAAAAATAACTCAATAATTTAATTAAAAAAACTATACAAAAAATTCAAGTTAAAAAATTCAACAGATTATGAATAAAAAGGTTTAAAAAGTTCAAAATTAAAAAACTCAATACTTTCACTAATAAAAGCATAAAAAAGTTCCAAATTAATAAATTCAACAATTTCACTATAAA
Organism: Lathyrus aphaca; assembly: GCA_963966055.1. Lineage (NCBI taxonomy): Eukaryota > Viridiplantae > Streptophyta > Magnoliopsida > Fabales > Fabaceae > Lathyrus > Lathyrus aphaca. Next base: position 407,775,958 of record OZ014520.1, read on the forward strand.
AACCAAACAAAAAGTTCAAAGTTAAAAAAATCTACAATTTCTCAATAAAAATGATTAAAAAATAAAGTTTCATGATTAAAAACTAAACACATTCACTAATAAAAGCATACAAAAAGTGCCAAGTTAAAAAAACTCATCAATTTCATTATAAAAACCATTAAGACTAAAAGTTCCTAGTTTAAAACCCAACAATTTAACTATAAAAAGCATAAAAAAGTTTCAAGTTAAAAAATTCAACAATTTCTCTTTAAAAATGATAAAACAAGATCTAAGTCTAAAAAATCTTTACATGTTTACTAGAAACAAAAATGTTCCAAGTGAAAAAATTGAACAATTTAACTATAAAAACCATAAAAAATGTTCAAAGTTAAAAAAGCTCAACAATTTCACTATAAAAACCACAAAAGTGATCTAAGTTAAAAAAAAATACTTAACAATTTCATTAGAAAACCCATAAAAAAAGTACCAAGTTAAAAAACGTACAATTTCTCAATAAAAATGATTAAAAAAACACAGGTTCCATGATAAATCAAATTCAACATTTTCACTAATAAAAGCATAAAAAAAGTTTCGAGTTAAAAAACTCAACAATTTCTCTATAAAATAAGATCCAAGTCTAAAAAAACATTACATTTTTACTAGAAAAAAAAATAAAAAATGTTCCAAGTGAAAAAATTGAACTATTTTACTATAAAAACTATAAAAAAATGTTCAAAGTTAAAAAACTCAACAATTTCACTATAAAAACCACACAAAAACGATCCAAGTTAAAAACAACTCAATAATTTCATTATAAAAACCATAAAAAAACACAAGTTAAAGAATTCAACAATTTTTGAATAAAAATGATAAAAAGTTCAAAGTTAATAAATCTCAACACTTTCACTAATAAAAGCATAAAATAGAAGTTCCAGGTTATTAAGCTCAACAATTTTACTATAAACACCACACAAAAAAAATGATCTAAGTTAAAAACAACTCAACAATTTCATTAGAAAAACAATAAAAAAAAATACAAGTTAAAAAAATCTACAATTTCTCAATAAAAATGATTAAAAAAAATAGGTTCCATGATTAAAAAAAACTCAACACTTTCACTAATAAAAGCATAAAAAAAGTTCCAAGTTAAAAAACTCAACAATTCTCTATAAAAACCATTAAGAATAAAAGTTCCTAGCTTAAAAACCCAACGATTTAACTATAAAAAGCATAAAAAAAAATTCAAGTTAAAAAATTCAACAATATCTCAATAAAAATGATAAAACAAGATCCATGTCTAAAAAAACATTACATTTTTTGAATAAAAAAATTAAAAAATGATCCAAGCGATAAAATTGAAATATTTCAGTATAAAAACCATAAAAAAAAATGTTCAAAGTTAAAAAACTCAACAATTTCACTATAAAAACCACAAAAAATGATCAAAGTTAAAAATAACTCAATAATTTAATTAAAAAAACTATACAAAAAATTCAAGTTAAAAAATTCAACAGATTCTGAATAAAAAGGTTTAAAAAGTTAAAAATTAAAAAACTCAATACTTTCACTAAGAAAAGCATAAAAAAGTTCCAAATTAATAAATTCAACAATTTCACTATATAAACCAAACAAAAAGTTCAAAGTTAAAAAAATCTACAATTTCTCAATAAAAATGATTAAAAAATAAAGTTTCAAGATTAAAAACTAAACACATTCACTAATAAAACCATACAAAAAGTGCCAAGTTAAAAAAACTCATCAATTTCATTATAAAAACCATTAAGACTTAAAGTTCCTAGTTTAAAAACCCAACAATTTAACTATAAAAAGCATAAAAAAAGTTTCAAGTTAAAAAATTCAACAATTTCTCTTTAAAAATGATAAAACAAGATCTAAGTCTAAAAAATCTTTACATGTTTACTAGAAACAAAAATGTTCCAAGTGAAAAAATTGAACAATTTAACTATAAAAACCATAAAAAATGTTCAAAGTTTAAAAAGCTCAACAATTTCACTATAAAAACCACAAAAGTGATCTAAGTTAAAAAAAATACTTAATAATTTCATTAGAAAACCCATAAAAAAGTACCAAGTTAAAAAACGTACAATTTCTCAATAAAAATGATTAAAAAAACACAGGTTCCATGATAAATCAAATTCAACATTTTCACTAATAAAAGCATAAAAAAAGTTTCGAGTTAAAAAACTCAACAATTTCTCTATAAAATAAGATCCAAGTCTAAAAAAACTTTACATTTTTACTAGAAAAAAAAATAAAAAATGTTCCAAGTGAAAAAATTGAACTATTTTACTATAAAAACCATAAAAAAATGTTCAAAGTTAAAAAACTCAACAATTTCACTATAAAAACCACACAAAAATGATCCAAGTTAAAAACAACTCAATAATTTCATTATAAAAACCATAAAAAAACACAAGTTAAAGAATACAACAATTTTTGAATAAAAATGATAAAAAGTTCAAAGTTAATAAATCTCAACACTTTCACTAATAAAAGCATAAAATAGAAGTTCCAGGTTATTAAGCTCAACAATTTTACTATAAACACCACACAAAAAAAAATGATCTAAGTTAAAAACAACTCAACAATTTCATTAGAAAAACAATAAAAAAAAAATACAAGTTAAATAAATCTACAATTTCTCAATAAAAATGATTAAAAAAAATAGGTTCCATGATTAAAAAAAACTCAACACTTTCACTAATAAAAGCATAAAAAAAGTTCCAAGTTAAAAAACTCAACAATTCTCTATAAAAACCATTAAGAATAAAAGTTCCTAGCTTAAAAACCCAACGATTTAACTATAAAAAGCATAAAAAAAAATTCAAGTTAAAAAATTCAACAATATCTCAATAAAAATGATAAAACAAGATCCATGTCTAAAAAAACATTACATTTTTTGAATAAAAAAATTAAAAAATGATCCAAGCGATAAAATTGAAATATTTCAGTATAAAAACCATAAAAAAAATGTTCAAAGTTAAAAAACTCAACAATTTCACTATAAAAACCACAAAAAATGATCAAAGTTAAAAATAACTCAATAATTTAATTAAAAAAACTATACAAAAAATTCAAGTTAAAAAATTCAACAGATTATGAATAAAAAAGTTTAAAAAGTTAAAAATTAAAAAACTCAATACTTTCACTAATAAAAGCATAAAAAAGTTCCAAATTAATAAATTCAAAAATTTCACTATATAAACCAAACAAAAAGTTCAAAGTTAAAAAAATCTACAATTTCTCAATAAAAATGATTAAAAAATAAAGTTTCAAGATTAAAAACTAAACACATTCACTAATAAAACCATACAAAAAGTGCCAAGTTAAAAAAACTCATCAATTTCATTATAAAAACCATTAAGACTAAAAGTTCCTAGTTTAAAAACCCAACAATTTAACTATAAAAAGCATAAAAAAAGTTTCAAGTTAAAAAATTCAACAATTTCTCTTTAAAAATGATAAAACAAGATCTAAGTCTAAAAAATCTTTACATGTTTACTAGAAACAAAAATGTTCCAAGTGAAAAAATTGAACAATTTAACTATAAAAACCATAAAAAATGTTCAAAGTTTAAAAAGCTCAACAATTTCACTATAAAAACCACAAAAGTGATCTAAGTTAAAAAAATTACTTAATAATTTCATTAGAAAACCCATAAAAAAGTACCAAGTTAAAAAACGTACAATTTCTCAATAAAAATGATTAAAAAAACACAGGTTCCATGATAAATCAAATTCAACATTTTCACTAATAAAAGCATAAAAAAAGTTTCGAGTTAAAAAACTCAACAATTTCTCTATAAAATAAGATCCAAGTCTAAAAAAACTTTACATTTTTACTAGAAAAAAAAATAAAAAATGTTCCAAGTGAAAAAATTGAACTATTTTACTATAAAAACCATAAAAAAATGTTCAAAGTTAAAAAACTCAACAATTTCACTATAAAAACCACACAAAAACGATCCAAGTTAAAAACAACTCAATAATTTCATTATAAAAACCATAAAAAAAAACCAAGTTAAAGAATTCAACAATTTTTGAATAAAAATGATAAAAAGTTCAAAGTTAATAAATCTCAACACTTTCACTAATAAAAGCATAAAATAGAAGTTCCATGTTATTAAGCTCAACAATTTTACTATAAACACCACACACAAAAAATGATCTAAGTTAAAAACAACTCAACAATTTCATTAGAAAAACAATAAAAAAAGTTACAAGTTAAAAAAATCTACAATTTCTCAATAAAAATGATTAAAAAAAATAGGTTCCATGATTAAAAAAAACTCAACACTTTCACTAATAAAAGCATAAAAAAAGTTCCAAGTTAAAAAACACAACAATTCTCTATAAAAACCATTAAGAATAAAAGTTCCTAGCTTAAAAACCCAACGATTTAACTATAAAAAGCATAAAAAAAAAATTCAATTTAAAAAATTCAACAATATCTCAATAAAAATGATAAAACAAGATCCATGTCTAAAAAATCATTACATTTTTTGAATAAAAAAATTAATAATGATCCAAGCGATAAAATTGAAATATTTCACTATAAAAACCATAAAAAAAATGTTCAAAGTTAAAAAACTCAACAATTTCACTATAAAAACCACAAAAAAATGATCAAAGTTAAAAATAACTCAATAATTTAATTAAAAAAACTATACAAAAAATTCAAGTTAAAAAATTCAACAGATTATGAATAAAAAGGTTTAAAAAGTTCAAAATTAAAAAACTCAATACTTTCACTAATAAAAGCATAAAAAAGTTCCAAATTAATAAATTCAACAATTTCACTATAAAAAGCAAACAAAAAGTTCAAAGTTAAAAAAATCTACAATTTCTCAATAAAAATGATTAAAAAATAAAGTTTCATGATTAAAAACTAAACACATTCACTAATAAAAGCATACAAAAAGTGCCAAGTTAAAAAAAACTCATCAATTTCATTATAAAAACCATTAAGACTAAAAGTTCCTAGTTTAAAAACCCAACAATTTAACTATAAAAAGCATAAAAAAGTTTCAAGTTAAAAAATTCAACAATTTCTCTTTAAAAATGATAAAACAAGATCTAAGTCTAAAAAATCTTTACATGTTTACTAGAAACAAAAATGTTCCAAGTGAAAAAATTGAACAATTTAACTATAAAAACCATAAAAAATGTTCAAAGTTTAAAAAGCTCAACAATTTCACTATAAAAACCACAAAAGTGATCTAAGTTAAAAAAAAATACTTAATAATTTCATCAGAAAACCCATAAAAAAGTACCAAGTTAAAAAACGTACAATTTCTCAATAAAAATGATTAAAAAAACACAGGTTCCATGATAAATCAAATTCAACATTTTCACTAATAAAAGCATAAAAAAAGTTTCGAGTTAAAAAACTCAACAATTTCTCTATAAAATAAGATCCAAGTCTAAAAAAACTTTACATTTTTACTAGAAAAAAAAATAAAAAATGTTCCAAGTGAAAAAAATTGAACTATTTTACTATAAAAACCATAAAAAAAATGTTCAAAGTTAAAAAACTCAACAATTTCACTATAAAAACCACACAAAAACGATCCAAGTTAAAAACAACTCAATAATTTCATTATAAAAACCATAAAAAAAACCAAGTTAAAGAATTCAACAATTTTTGAATAAAAATGATAAAAAGTTCAAAGTTAATAAATCTCAACACTTTCACTAATAAAAGCATAAAATAGAAGTTCCATGTTATTAAGCTCAACAATTTTACTATAAACACCACACACAAAAAATGATCTAAGTTAAAAACAACTCAACAATTTCATTAGAAAAACAATAAAAAAAGTTACAAGTTAAAAAAATCTACAATTTCTCAATAAAAATGATTAAAAAAAATAGGTTCCATGATTAAAAAAAACTCAACACTTTCACTAATAAAAGCATAAAAAAAGTTCCAAGTTAAAAAACACAACAATTCTCTATAAAAACCATTAAGAATAAAAGTTCCTAGCTTAAAAACCCAACGATTTAACTATAAAAAGCATAAAAAAAAAATTCAATTTAAAAAATTCAACAATATCTCAATAAAAATGATAAAACAAGATCCATGTCTAAAAAATCATTACATTTTTTGAATAAAAAAATTAATAATGATCCAAGCGATAAAATTGAAATATTTCACTATAAAAACCATAAAAAAAATGTTCAAAGTTAAAAAACTCAACAATTTCACTATAAAAACCACAAAAAAATGATCAAAGTTAAAAATAACTCAATAATTTAATTAAAAAAACTATACAAAAAATTCAAGTTAAAAAATTCAACAGATTATGAATAAAAAGGTTTAAAAAGTTCAAAATTAAAAAACTCAATACTTTCACTAATAAAAGCATAAAAAAGTTCCAAATTAATAAATTCAACAATTTCACTATAAAAACCAAACAAAAAGTTCAAAGTTAAAAAAATCTACAATTTCTCAATAAAAATGATTAAAAAATAAAGTTTCATGATTAAAAACTAAACACATTCACTAATAAAAGCATACAAAAAGTGCCAAGTTAAAAAAACTCATCAATTTCATTATAAAAACCATTAAGACTAAAAGTTCCTAGTTTAAAAACCCAACAATTTAACTATAAAAAGCATAAAAAAGTTTCAAGTTAAAAAATTCAACAATTTCTCTTTAAAAATGATAAAACAAGATCTAAGTCTAAAAAATCTTTACATGTTTACTAGAAACAAAAATGTTCCAAGTGAAAAAATTGAACAATTTAACTATAAAAACCATAAAAAATGTTCAAAGTTAAAAAAGCTCAACAATTTCACTATAAAAACCACAAAAGTGATCTAAGTTAAAAAAAAAATACTTAACAATTTCATTAGAAAACCCATAAAAAAAGTACCAAGTTAAAAAACGTACAATTTCTCAATAAAAATGATTAAAAAAACACAGGTTCCATGATAAATCAAATTCAACATTTTCACTAATAAAAGCATAAAAAAAGTTTCGAGTTAAAAAACTCAACAATTTCTCTATAAAATAAGATCCAAGTCTAAAAAAACTTTACATTTTTACTAGAAAAAAAAATAAAAAATGTTCCAAGTGAAAAAATTGAACTATTTTACTATAAAAACCATAAAAAAATGTTCAAAGTTAAAAAACTCAACAATTTCACTATAAAAACCACACAAAAACGATCCAAGTTAAAAACAACTCAATAATTTCATTATAAAAACCATAAAAAAACACAAGTTAAAGAATTCAACAATTTTTGAATAAAAATGATAAAAAGTTCAAAGTTAATAAATCTCAACACTTTCACTAATAAAAGCATAAAATAGAAGTTCCAGGTTATTAAGCTCAACAATTTTACTATAAACACCACACAAAAAAAATGATCTAAGTTAAAAACAACTCAACAATTTCATTAGAAAAACAATAAAAAAAAATACAAGTTAAAAAAATCTACAATTTCTCAATAAAAATGATTAAAAAAAATAGGTTCCATGATTAAAAAAAACTCAACACTTTCACTAATAAAAGCATAAAAAAAGTTCCAAGTTAAAAAACTCAACAATTCTCTATAAAAACCATTAAGAATAAAAGTTCCTAGCTTAAAAACCCAACGATTTAACTATAAAAAGCATAAAAAAAAATTCAAGTTAAAAAATTCAACAATATCTCAATAAAAATGATAAAACAAGATCCATGTCTAAAAAAACATTACATTTTTTGAATAAAAAAATTAAAAAATGATCCAAGCGATAAAATTGAAATATTTCAGTATAAAAACCATAAAAAAAAATGTTCAAAGTTAAAAAACTCAACAATTTCACTATAAAAACCACAAAAAATGATCAAAGTTAAAAATAACTCAATAATTTAATTAAAAAAACTATACAAAAAATTCAAGTTAAAAAATTCAACAGATTCTGAATAAAAAGGTTTAAAAAGTTAAAAATTAAAAAACTCAATACTTTCACTAAGAAAAGCATAAAAAAGTTCCAAATTAATAAATTCAACAATTTCACTATATAAACCAAACAAAAAGTTCAAAGTTAAAAAAATCTACAATTTCTCAATAAAAATGATTAAAAAATAAAGTTTCAAGATTAAAAACTAAACACATTCACTAATAAAACCATACAAAAAGTGCCAAGTTAAAAAAATTCATCAATTTCATTATAAAAACCATTAAGACTTAAAGTTCCTAGTTTAAAAACCCAACAATTTAACTATAAAAAGCATAAAAAAAGTTTCAAGTTAAAAAATTCAACAATTTCTCTTTAAAAATGATAAAACAAGATCTAAGTCTAAAAAATCTTTACATGTTTACTAGAAACAAAAATGTTCCAAGTGAAAAAATTGAACAATTTAACTATAAAAACCATAAAAAATGTTCAAAGTTTAAAAAGCTCAACAATTTCACTATAAAAACCACAAAAGTGATCTAAGTTAAAAAAAATACTTAATAATTTCATTAGAAAACCCATAAAAAAGTACCAAGTTAAAAAACGTACAATTTCTCAATAAAAATGATTAAAAAAACACAGGTTCCATGATAAATCAAATTCAACATTTTCACTAATAAAAGCATAAAAAAAGTTTCGAGTTAAAAAACTCAACAATTTCTCTATAAAATAAGATCCAAGTCTAAAAAAACTTTACATTTTTACTAGAAAAAAAAATAAAAAATGTTCCAAGTGAAAAAATTGAACTATTTTACTATAAAAACCATAAAAAAATGTTCAAAGTTAAAAAACTCAACAATTTCACTATAAAAACCACACAAAAACGATCCAAGTTAAAAACAACTCAATAATTTCATTATAAAAACCATAAAAAAACACAAGTTAAAGAATTCAACAATTTTTGAATAAAAATGATAAAAAGTTCAAAGTTAATAAATCTCAACACTTTCACTAATAAAAGCATAAAATAGAAGTTCCAGGTTATTAAGCTCAACAATTTTACTATAAACACCACACAAAAAAAATGATCTAAGTTAAAAACAACTCAACAATTTCATTAGAAAAACAATAAAAAAAAATACAAGTTAAAAAAATCTACAATTTCTCAATAAAAATGATTAAAAAAAATAGGTTCCATGATTAAAAAAAACTCAACACTTTCACTAATAAAAGCATAAAAAAAGTTCCAAGTTAAAAAACTCAACAATTCTCTATAAAAACCATTAAGAATAAAAGTTCCTAGCTTAAAAACCCAACGATTTAACTATAAAAAGCATAAAAAAAAATTCAAGTTAAAAAATTCAACAATATCTCAATAAAAATGATAAAACAAGATCCATGTCTAAAAAAACATTACATTTTTTGAATAAAAAAATTAAAAAATGATCCAAGCGATAAAATTGAAATATTTCAGTATAAAAACCATAAAAAAAAATGTTCAAAGTTAAAAAACTCAACAATTTCACTATAAAAACCACAAAAAATGATCAAAGTTAAAAATAACTCAATAATTTAATTAAAAAAACTATACAAAAAATTCAAGTTAAAAAATTCAACAGATTCTGAATAAAAAGGTTTAAAAAGTTAAAAATTAAAAAACTCAATACTTTCACTAAGAAAAGCATAAAAAAGTTCCAAATTAATAAATTCAACAATTTCACTATATAAACCAAACAAAAAGTTCAAAGTTAAAAAAATCTACAATTTCTCAATAAAAATGATTAAAAAATAAAGTTTCAAGATTAAAAACTAAACACATTCACTAATAAAACCATACAAAAAGTGCCAAGTTAAAAAAATTCATCAATTTCATTATAAAAACCATTAAGACTTAAAGTTCCTAGTTTAAAAACCCAACAATTTAACTATAAAAAGCATAAAAAAAGTTTCAAGTTAAAAAATTCAACAATTTCTCTTTAAAAATGATAAAACAAGATCTAAGTCTAAAAAATCTTTACATGTTTACTAGAAACAAAAATGTTCCAAGTGAAAAAATTGAACAATTTAACTATAAAAACCATAAAAAATGTTCAAAGTTTAAAAAGCTCAACAATTTCACTATAAAAACCACAAAAGTGATCTAAGTTAAAAAAAATACTTAATAATTTCATTAGAAAACCCATAAAAAAGTACCAAGTTAAAAAACGTACAATTTCTCAATAAAAATGATTAAAAAAACACAGGTTCCATGATAAATCAAATTCAACATTTTCACTAATAAAAGCATAAAAAAAGTTTCGAGTTAAAAAACTCAACAATTTCTCTATAAAATAAGATCCAAGTCTAAAAAAACTTTACATTTTTACTAGAAAAAAAAATAAAAAATGTTCCAAGTGAAAAAATTGAACTATTTTACTATAAAAACCATAAAAAAATGTTCAAAGTTAAAAAACTCAACAATTTCACTATAAAAACCACACAAAAACGATCCAAGTTAAAAACAACTCAATAATTTCATTATAAAAACCATAAAAAAACACAAGTTAAAGAATACAACAATTTTTGAATAAAAATGATAAAAAGTTCAAAGTTAATAAATCTCAACACTTTCACTAATAAAAGCATAAAATAGAAGTTCCAGGTTATTAAGCTCAACAATTTTACTATAAACACCACACAAAAAAAAAATGATCTAAGTTAAAAACAACTCAACAATTTCATTAGAAAAACAATAAAAAAAAAATACAAGTTAAATAAATCTACAATTTCTCAATAAAAATGATTAAAAAAAATAGGTTCCATGATTAAAAAAAACTCAACACTTTCACTAATAAAAGCATAAAAAAAGTTCCAAGTTAAAAAAACTCAACAATTCTCTATAAAAACCATTAAGAATAAAAGTTCCTAGCTTAAAAACCCAACGATTTAACTATAAAAAGCATAAAAAAAAATTCAAGTTAAAAAATTCAACAATATCTCAAAAAAAATGATAAAACAAGATCCATGTCTAAAAAAACATTACATTTTTTGAATAAAAAAATTAAAAAATGATCCAAGCGATAAAATTGAAATATTTCAGTATAAAAACCATAAAAAAAATGTTCAAAGTTAAAAAACTCAACAATTTCACTATAAAAACCACAAAAAATGATCAAAGTTAAAAATAACTCAATAATTTAATTAAAAAAACTATACAAAAAATTCAAGTTAAAAAATTCAACAGATTCTGAATAAAAATGTTTAAAAAGTTAAAAATTAAAAAACTCAATACTTTCACTAAGAAAAGCATAAAAAAGTTCCAAATTAATAAATTCAACAATTTCACTATATAAACCAAACAAAAAGTTCAAAGTTAAAAAAATCTACAATTTCTCAATAAAAATGATTAAAAAATAAAGTTTCAAGATTAAAAACTAAACACATTCACTAATAAAAGCATACAAAAAGTGCCAAGTTAAAAAAACTCATCAATTTCATTATAAAAACCATTAAGACTAAAAGTTCCTAGTTTAAAAACCCAACAATTTAACTATAAAAAGCATAAAAAAAGTTTCAAGTTAAAAAATTCAACAATTTCTCTTTAAAAATGATAAAACAAGATCTAAGTCTAAAAAATCTTTACATGTTTACTAGAAACAAAAATGTTCCAAGTGAAAAAATTGAACAATTTAACTATAAAAACCATAAAAAATGTTCAAAGTTTAAAAAGCTCAACAATTTCACTATAAAAACCACAAAAGTGATCTAAGTTAAAAAAATTACTTAATAATTTCATTAGAAAACCCATAAAAAAGTACCAAGTTAAAAAACGTACAATTTCTCAATAAAAATGATTAAAAAAACACAGGTTCCATGATAAATCAAATTCAACATTTTCACTAATAAAAGCATAAAAAAAGTTTCGAGTTAAAAAACTCAACAATTTCTCTATAAAATAAGATCCAAGTCTAAAAAAACTTTACATTTTTACTAGAAAAAAAAATAAAAAATGTTCCAAGTGAAAAAATTGAACTATTTTACTATAAAAACCATAAAAAAATGTTCAAAGTTAAAAAACTCAACAATTTCACTATAAAAACCACACAAAAACGATCCAAGTTAAAAACAACTCAATAATTTCATTATAAAAACCATAAAAAAAAACCAAGTTAAAGAATTCAACAATTTTTGAATAAAAATGATAAAAAGTTCAAAGTTAATAAATCTCAACACTTTCACTAATAAAAGCATAAAATAGAAGTTCCAGGTTATTAAGCTCAACAATTTTACTATAAACACCACACACAAAAAATGATCTAAGTTAAAAACAACTCAACAATTTCATTAGAAAAACAATAAAAAAAGTTACAAGTTAAAAAAATCTACAATTTCTCAATAAAAATGATTAAAAAAAATAGGTTCCATGATTAAAAAAAACTCAACACTTTCACTAATAAAAGCATAAAAAAAGTTCCAAGTTAAAAAACTCAACAATTCTCTATAAAAACCATTAAGAATAAAAGTTCCTAGCTTAAAGACCCAACGATTTAACTATAAAAAGCATAAAAAAAAATTCAAGTTAAAAAATTCAACAATATCTCAATAAAAATGATAAAACAAGATCCATGTCTAAAAAATCATTACATTTTTTGAATAAAAAAATTAATAATGATCCAAGCGATAAAATTGAAATATTTCACTATAAAAACCATAAACAAAATGTTCAAAGTTAAAAAACTCAACAATTTCACTATAAAAACCACAAAAAATGATCAAAGTTAAAAATAACTCAATAATTTAATTAAAAAAACTATACAAAAAATTCAAGTTAAAAAATTCAACAGATTATGAATAAAAAGGTTTAAAAAGTTCAAAATTAAAAAACTCAATACTTTCACTAATAAAAGCATAAAAAAGTTCCAAATTAATAAATTCAACAATTTCACTATAAAAAGCAAACAAAAAGTTCAAAGTTAAAAAAATCTACAATTTCTCAATAAAAATGATTAAAAAATAAAGTTTCATGATTAAAAACTAAACACATTCACTAATAAAAGCATACAAAAAGTGCCAAGTTAAAAAAAACTCATCAATTTCATTATAAAAACCATTAAGACTAAAAGTTCCTAGTTTAAAAACCCAACAATTTAACTATAAAAAGCATAAAAAAGTTTCAAGTTAAAAAATTCAACAATTTCTCTTTAAAAATGATAAAACAAGATCTAAGTCTAAAAAATCTTTACATGTTTACTAGAAACAAAAATGTTCCAAGTGAAAAAATTGAACAATTTAACTATAAAAACCATAAAAAATGTTCAAAGTTTAAAAAGCTCAACAATTTCACTATAAAAACCACAAAAGTGATCTAAGTTAAAAAAAAATACTTAACAATTTTATTAGAAAACCCATAAAAAAAGTACCAAGTTAAAAAACGTACAATTTCTCAATAAAAATGATTAAAAAAACACAGGTTCCATGATAAATCAAATTCAACATTTTCACTAATAAAAGCATAAAAAAAGTTTCGAGTTAAAAAACTCAACAATTTCTCTATAAAATAAGATCCAAGTCTAAAAAAAACTTTACAATTTTACTAGAAAAAAAAATAAAAAATGTTCCAAGTGAAAAAATTGAACTATTTTACTATAAAAACCATAAAAAAAATGTTCAAAGTTAAAAAACTCAACAATTTCACTATAAAAACCACACAAAAACGATCCAAGTTAAAAACAACTCAATAATTTCATTATAAAAACCATAAAAAAAACCAAGTTAAAGAATTCAACAATTTTTGAATAAAAATGATAAAAAGTTCAAAGTTAATAAATCTCAACACTTTCACTAATAAAAGCATAAAATAGAAGTTCCAGGTTATTAAGCTCAACAATTTTACTATAAACACCACACACAAAAAATGATCTAAGTTAAAAACAACTCAACAATTTCATTAGAAAAACAATAAAAAAAGTTACAAGTTAAAAAAATCTACAATTTCTCAATAAAATTGATTAAAAAAAATAGGTTCCATGATTAAAAAAAACTCAACACTTTCACTAATAAAAGCATAAAAAAAGTTCCAAATTAAAAAACTCAACAATTCTCTATAAAAACCATTAAGAATAAAAGTTCCTAGCTTAAAAACCCAACGATTTAACTATAAAAAGCATAAAAAAAAATTCAAGTTAAAAAATTCAACAATATCTCAATAAAAATGATAAAACAAGATCCATGTCTAAAAAATCATTACATTTTTTGAATAAAAAAATTAAAAATGATCCATGCGATAAAATTGAAATATTTCACTATAAAAACCATAAAAAAAATGTTCAAAGTTAAAAAACTCAACAATTTCACTATAAAAACCACAAAAAATGATCAAAGTTAAAAATAACTCAATAATTTAATTAAAAAAACTATACAAAAAATTCAAGTTAAAAAATTCAACAGATTATGAATAAAAAGGTTTAAAAAGTTCAAAATTAAAAAACTCAATGCTTTCACTAATAAAAGCATAAAAAAGTTCCAAATTAATAAATTCAACAATTTCACTATAAAAACCAAACAAAAAGTTCAAAGTTAAAAAAATCTACAATTTCTCAATAAAAATGATTAAAAAATAAAGTTTCATGATTAAAAACTAAACACATTCACTAATAAAAGCATACAAAAAGTGCCAAGTTAAAAAAACTCATCAATTTCATTATAAAAACCATTAAGACTAAAAGTTCCTAGTTTAAAAACCCAACAATTTAACTATAAAAAGCATAAAAAAAGTTTCAAGTGAAAAAATTCAACAATTTCTCTATAAATATGATAAAACAAGATCTAAGTCTAAAAAATCTTTACATGTTTACTAGAAACAAAAATGTTCCAAGTGAAAAAATTGAACAATTTAACTATAAAAACCATAAAAAATGTTCAAAGTTTAAAAAGCTCAACAATTTCACTATAAAAATCACAAAAGTGATCTAAGTTAAAAAAAATACTTAACAATTTCATTAGAAAACCCATAAAAAAAGTACCAAGTTAAAAAACGTACAATTTCTCAATAAAAATGATTAAAAAAACACAGGTTCCATGATAAATGAAATTCAACATTTTCACTAATAAAAGCATAAAAAAAGTTTCGAGTTAAAAAACTCAACAATTTCTCTATAAAATAAGATCCAAGTGTAAAAAAACTTTACATTTTTAGTAGAAAAAAAAATAAAAAATGTTCCAAGTGAAAAATTTGAACTATTTTACTATAAAAACCATAAAAAAATGTTCAAAGTTAAAAAACTCAACAATTTCACTATAAAAACCACACAAAAACAATCCAAGTTAAAAACAACTCAATAATTTCATTATAAAAACCATAAAAAAAACCAAGTTAAAGAATTCAACAATTTTTGATTAAAAATGATAAAAAGTTCAAAGTTAATAAATCTCAACACTTTCACTAATAAAAGCATAAAATAGAAGTTCCAGGTTATTAAGCTCAACAATTTTACTATAAACACCACACACAAAAAATGATCTAAGTTAAAAACAACTCAACAATTTCATTAGAAAAACAATAAAAAAAGTTACAAGTTAAAAAAATCTACAATTTCTCAATAAAAATGATTAAAAAAAATAGGTTCCATGATTAAAAAAAACTCAACACTTTCACTAATAAAAGCATAAAAAAAGTTCCAAGTTAAAAAACTCAACAATTCTCTATAAAAACCATTAATAATAAAAGTTCCTAGCTTAAAAACCCAACGATTTAACTATAAAAAGCATAAAAAAAAATTCAAGTTAAAAAATTCAACAATATCTCAATAAAAATGATAAAACAAGATCCATGTCTAAAATATCATTACATTTTATGAATAAAAAAATTAAAAATGATCCAAGCGATAAAATTGAAATATTTCACTATAAAAACCATAAAAAAAATGTTCAAAGTTAAAAAACTCAACAATTTCACTATAAAAACCACAAAAAATGATCAAAGTTAAAAATAACTCAATAATTTAATTAAAAAAACTATACAAAAAATTCAAGTTAAAAAATTCAACAGATTATGAATAAAAAGTTTTAAAAAGTTCAAAATTAAAAAACTCAATGCTTTCACTAATAAAAGCATAAAAAAGTTCCAAATTAATAAATTCAACAATTTCAAAATAAAAACCAAACAAAAAGTTCAAAGTTAAAAAAATCTACAATTTCTCAATAAAAATGATTAAAAAATAAAGTTTCATGATTAAAAACTAAACACATTCACTAATAAAAGCATACAAAAAGTGCCAAGTTAAAAAAACTCATCAATTTCATTATAAAAACCATTAAGACTAAAAGTTCCTAGTTTAAAAACCCAACAATTTAACTATAAAAAGCATAAAAAAAGTTTCAAGTTAAAAAATTCAACAATTTCTCTAATAAAATGATAAAACAAGATCTAAGTCTAAAAAATCTTTACATGTTTACTAGAAACAAAAATGTTCCAAGTGAAAAAATTGAACAATTTAACTATAAAAACCATAAAAAAATGTTCAAAGTTAAAAAAACTCAACAATTTCACTATAAAAATCACAAAAGTGATCTAAGTTAAAAAAAATACTTAACAATTTCATTAGAAAACCCATAAAAAAAGTACCAAGTTAAAAAACGTACAATTTCTCAATAAAAATGATTAAAAAACACAGGTTCCATGATAAATGAAATTCAACATTTTCACTAATCAAAGCATAAAAAAAGTTTCGAGTTAAAAAACTCAACAATTTCTCTATAAAATAAGATCCATGTCTAAAAAAACTTTACATTTTTACTAGAAAAAAAATAAAAAATGTTCCAAGTGAAAAATTTGAACTATTTTACTATAAAAACCATAAAATAAATGTTCAAAGTTAAAAAACTCAACAATTTCACTATAAAAACCACAAAAACGATCCAAGTTAAAAACAACTCAATAATTTCATTATAAAAACCATAAAAAAAATCCAAGTTAAAGAATTCAACAATTTCTAAATAAAAATGATAAAAAGTTCAAAGTTAATAAATCTCAACACTTTCACTAATAAAAGCATAAAATAGAAGTTCCAGGTTATTAAGCTCAACAATTTTACTATAAACACCACACACAAAAAATGATCTAAGTTAAAAACAACTCAACAATTTCATTAGAAAAACAATAAAAAAAGTTACAAGTTAAAAAAATCTACAATTTCTCAATAAAAATGATTAAAAAAAATAGGTTCCATGATTAAAAAAAACTCAACACTTTCACTAATAAAAGCATAAAAAAAGTTCCAAGTTAAAAAACTCAACAATTCTCTATAAAAACCATTAATAATAAAAGTTCCTAGCTTAAAAACCCAACGATTTAACTATAAAAAGCTTTAAAAAAATTCAAGTTAAAAAATTCAACAATATCTCAATAAAAATGATAAAACAAGATCCATGTCTAAAAAAACATTACATTTTTTGAATAAAAAAATTAAAAAATGATCCAAGCGATAAAATTGAAATATTTCACTATAAAAACCATAAAAAAAATGTTCAAAGTTAAAAAACTCAACAATTTCACTATAAAAAACACAAAAAATGATCAAAGTTAAAAATAACTCAATAATTTAATTAAAAAAACTATACAAAAAATTCAAGTTAAAAAATTCAACAGATTCTGAATAAAAAGGTTTAAAAAGTTCAAAATTAAAAAACTCAATACTTTCACTAATAAAAGCATAAAATAGTTCCAAATTAATAAATTCAACAATTTCACTATAAAAACCAAACAAAAAGTTCAAAGTTAAAAAAATCTACAATTTCTCAATAAAAATGATTAAAAAATAAAGTTTCATGATTAAAAACTAAACACATTCACTAATAAAAGCATATAAAAAGTGCCAAGTTAAAAAAACTCATCAATTTCATTATAAAAACCATTAAGACTAAAAGTTCCTAGTTTAAAAACCCAACAATTTAACTATAAAAAGCATAAAAAAAGTTTCAAGTTAAAAAATTCAACAATTTCTCTTAAAAAATGATAAAACAAGATCTAAGTCTAAAAAATCTTTACATGTTTACTAGAAACAAAAATGTTCCAAGTGAAAAAATTGAACAATTTAACTATAAAAACCATAAAAAATGTTCAAAGTTAAAAAAACTCAACAATTTCAATATAAAAACCACAAAAGTGATCCAAGTTAAAAAAAATACATAACAATTTCATTAGAAAACCCATAAAAAAAGTACCAAGTTAAAAAACGTACAATTTCTCAATAAAAATGATTAAAAAAACACAGGTTCCATGATAAATCAAATTCAACATTTTCACTAATAAAAGCATAAAAAAAGTTTCGAGTTAAAAAACTCAACAATTTCTCTACAAAATAAGATCCAAGTCTAAAAAAACTTTACATTTTTACTAGAAAAAAAATAAAAAAATGTTCCAAGTGAAAAAATTGAACTATTTTACTATAAAAACCATAAAAAAATGTTCAAAGTTAAAAAACTCAACAATTTCCCTATAAAAACCACACAAAAACGATCCAAGTTAAAAACAACTCAATAATTTCATTATAAAAACCAGAAAAAAAAACCCAAGTTAAAGAATTCAACAATTTTTGAATAAAAATGATAAAAATTTCAAAGTTGATAAATCTCAACACTTTCACTAACAAAAGCATAAAATAGAAGTTCCAGGTTATTAAGCTCAACAATTTTACTATAAACACCACACAAAAAAAATTATCTAAGTTAAAAACAACTCAACAATTTCATTAGAAAAACAATAAAAAAAGTTACAAGTTAAAAAAATCTAAAATTTCTCAATAATAATGATAAAAAAAAATAGGTTCCATGATTAAAAAATACTCAACACTTTCACTAATAAAAGCATAAAAAAAGTTCCAAGTTAAAAAACTCAACAATTCTCTATAAAAACCATTAAGAATAAAAGTTCCTAGCTTAAAAACCCAACGATTTAACTATAAAAAGCATAAAAAAAATTCAAGTTAAAAAATTCAACAATATCTCAATAAAAATGATAAAACAAGATCCATGTCTAAAAAAACATTAGATTTTTTGAATAAAAAAATTAAAAAATGATCCAAGCGATAAAATTGAAATATTTCACTATAAAAACCATAAAAAAAATGTTCAAAGTTAAAAAAACTCAACAATTTCACTATAAAAACCACAAAAAATGATCAAAGTTAAAAATAACTCAATAATTTAATTAAAAAAACTATACAAAAAATTCAAGTTAAAAAATTCAACAGATTCTGAATAAAAAGGTTTAAAAAGTTCAAAATTAAAAAACTCAATACTTTCACTAATAAAAGCATAAAAAAGTTCCAAATTAATAAATTCAACAATTTCACTATAAAAACCAAACAAAAAGTTCAAAGTTAAAAAAATCTACAATTTCTCAATAAAAATGATTAAAAAATAAAGTTTCATGATTAAAAACTAAACACATTCACTAATAAAAGCATACAAAGAGTGCAAAGTTAAAAAAACTCATCAATTTCATTATAAAAACCATTAAGATTCAAAGTTCCTAGTTTAAAAACCCAACAATTTAACTATTAAAAGCATAAAAAAAGTTTCAAGTTAAAAAATTCAACAATTTCTCTATAAAAATGATAAAACAAGATCTAAGTCTAAAAAATCTTTACATGTTTACTAGAAACAAAAATGTTCCAAGTGAAAGAATTGAACAATTTAACTATAAAAACCATAAAAAAATGTTCAAAGTTAAAAAAACTCAACAATTTCACTATGAAAACCACAAAAGTGATCTAAGTTAAAAAAAATACTTAACAATTTCATTAGAAAACCCATAAAAAAAAGTACCAAGTTAAAAAACGTACAATTTCTCAATAAAAATGATTAAAAAACACAGGTTCCATGAAAAATCAAATTCAACATTTTCACTAATAAAAGCATAAAAAAAGTTTCGAGTTAAAAAACTCAACAATTTCTCTACAAAATAAGATCCAAGTCTAAAAAAACTTTACATTTTTACTAGAAAAAAAATAAAAAAATGTTCCAAGTGAAAAAATTGAACTATTTTACTATAAAAACCATAAAAAAATGTTCAAAGTTAAAAAACTCAACAATTTCCCTATAAAAACCACACAAAAACGATCCAAGTTAAAAACAACTCAATAATTTCATTATAAAAACCAGAAAAAAAAAACCCAAGTTAAAGAATTCAACAATTTTTGAATAAAAATGATAAAAATTTCAAAGTTGATAAATCTCAACACTTTCACTAACAAAAGCATAAAATAGAAGTTCCAGGTTATTAAGCTCAACAATTTTACTATAAACACCACACAAAAAAAATTATCTAAGTTAAAAACAACTCAACAATTTCATTAGAAAAACAATAAAAAAAGTTACAAGTTAAAAAAATCTAAAATTTCTCAATAATAATGATAAAAAAAAATAGGTTCCATTATTAAAAAATACTCAACACTTTCACTAATAAAAGCATAAAAAAAGTTCCAAGTTAAAAAACTCAACAATTCTCTATAAAAACCATTAAGAATAAAAGTTCCTAGCTTAAAAACCCAACGATTTAACTATAAAAAGCATAAAAAAAATTCAAGTTAAAAAATTCAACAATATCTCAATAAAAATGATAAAACAAGATCCATGTCTAAAAAAACATTAGATTTTTTGAATAAAAAAATTAAAAAATGATCCAAGCGATAAAATTGAAATATTTCACTATAAAAACCATAAAAAAAATGTTCAAAGTTAAAAAAACTCAACAATTTCACTATAAAAACCACAAAAAATGATCAAAGTTAAAAATAACTCAATAATTTAATTAAAAAAACTATACAAAAAATTCAAGTTAAAAAATTCAACAGATTCTGAATAAAAAGGTTTAAAAAGTTCAAAATTAAAAAACTCAATACTTTCACTAATAAAAGCATAAAAAAGTTCCAAATTAATAAATTCAACAATTTCACTATAAAAACCAAACAAAAAGTTCAAAGTTAAAAAAATCTACAATTTCTCAATAAAAATGATTAAAAAATAAAGTTTCATGATTAAAAACTAAACACATTCACTAATAAAAGCATACAAAGAGTGCAAAGTTAAAAAAACTCATCAATTTCATTATAAAAACCATTAAGATTAAAAGTTCCTAGTTTAAAAACCCAACAATTTAACTATTAAAAGCATAAAAAAAGTTTCAAGTTAAAAAATTCAACAATTTCTCTATAAAAATGATAAAACAAGATCTAAGTCTAAAAAATCTTTACATGTTTACTAGAAACAAAAATGTTCCAAGTGAAAGAATTGAACAATTTAACTATAAAAACCATAAAAAAATGTTCAAAGTTAAAAAAACTCAACAATTTCACTATGAAAACCACAAAAGTGATCTAAGTTAAAAAAAATACTTAACAATTTCATTAGAAAACCCATAAAAAAAAGTACCAAGTTAAAAAACGTACAATTTCTCAATAAAAATGATTAAAAAACACAGGTTCCATGATAAATCAAATTCAACATTTTCACTAATAAAAGCATAAAAAAAGTTTCGAGTTAAAAAACTCAACAATTTCTCTATAAAATAAGATCCAAGTCTAAAAAAACTTTACATTTTTACTAGAAAAAAAATAAAAAATGTTCCAAGTGAAAAAATTGAACTATTTTACTATAAAAACCATAAAAAAAATGTTCAAAGTTAAAAAACTCAACAATTTCACTATAAAAACCACACAAAAACGATCCAAGTTAAAAACAACTCAATAATTTCATTATAAAAACCATAAAAAAAATCCAAGTTAAAGAATTCAACAATTTCTGAATAAAAATGATAAAAAGTTCAAAGTTGATAAATCTCAACACTTTCACTAATAAAAGCATAAAATAGAAGTTCCAGGTTATTAAGCTCAACAATTTTACTATAAACACCACACATAAAAAATGATCTAAGTTAAAAACAACTCAACAATTTCATTAGAAAAACAATAAAAAAAGTTACAAGTTAAAAAAATCTAAAATTTCTCAATAAAAATGATAAAAAAAAAATAGGTTCCATGATTAAAAAAAACTCAACACTTTCACTAATAAAAGCATAAAAAAAAGTTCCAAGTTAAAAAACTCAACAATTCTCTATAAAAACCATTAAGAATAAAAGTTCCTAGCTTAAAAACCCAACGATTTAACTATAAAAAGCATAAAAAAAATTCAAGTTAAAAAATTCAACAATATCTCAATAAAAATGATAAAACAAGATCCATGTCTAAAAAAACATTACATTTTTTGAATAAAAAAATTAAAAAATGATCCAAGCGATAAAATTGAAATAATTCACTATAAAAACCATAAAAAAAATGTTCAAAGTTAAAAAACTCAACAATTTCACTATAAAAACCACAAAAAATGATCAAAGTTAAAAATAACTCAATAATTTAATTAAAAAAACTATACAAAAAATTCAAGTTAAAAAATTCAACAGATTCTGAATAAAAAGGTTTAAAAAGTTCAAAATTAAAAAACTCAATACTTTCACTAATAAAAGCATAAAAAAGTTCCAAATTAATAAATTCAACAATTTCACTATAAAAACCAAACAAAAAGTTCAAAGTTAAAAAAATCTACAATTTCTCAATAAAAATGATTAAAAAATAAAGTTTCATGATTAAAAACTAAACACATTCACTAATAAAAGCATACAAAAAGTGCCAAGTTAAAAAAACGCATCAATTTCATTATAAAAACCATTAAGACTAAAAGTTCCTAGTTTAAAAACCCAACAATTTAACTATAAAAAGCATAAAAAAAGTTTCAAGTTAAAAAATTCAACAATTTCTCTATAAAAATGATAAAACAAGATCTAAGTCTAAAAAATCTTTACATGTTTACTAGAAACAAAAATGTTCCAAGTGAAAAAATTGAACAATTTAACTATAAAAACCATAAAAAATGTTCAAAGTTAAAAAAACTCAACAATTTCACTATAAAAACCACAAAAGTGATCTAAGTTAAAAAAAATACATAACAATTTCATTAGAAAACCCATAAAAAAGGTACCAAGTTAAAAAACGTACAGTTTCTCAATAAAAATGATTAAAAAAACACAGGTTCCATGATAAATCAAATTCAACATTTTCACTAATAAAAGCATAAAAAAAGTTTCGAGTTAAAAAACTCAACAATTTCTCTATAAAATAAGATCCCAGTCTAAAAAAAACTTTACATTTTTACTAGAAAAAAAATAAAAAATGTTCCAAGTGAAAAAATTGAACTATTTTACTATAAAAACCATAAAAAAATGTTCAAAGTTAAAAAACTCAACAATTTCACTATAAAAACCACACAAAAACGATCCAAGTTAAAAACAACTCAATAATTTCATTATAAAAACCATAAAAAAAACCAAAGTTAAAGAATTCAACAATTTTTGAATAAAAATGATAAAAATTTCAAAGTTGATAAATCTCAACACTTTCACTAATAAAAGCATAAAATAGAAGTTACAGGTTATTAAGCTCAACAATTTTACTATAAACACCACACAAAAAAAAATGATCTAAGTTAAAAACAACTCAACAATTTCATTAGAAAAACAATAAAAAAAGTTACAAGTTAAAAAAATCTAAAATTTCTCAATAAAAATGATTAAAAAAAATAGGTTCCATGATTAAAAAATACTCAACACTTTCACTAATAAAAGCATAAAAAAAGTTCCAAGTTAAAAAACTCAACAATTCTCTATAAAAACCATTAAGAATAAAAGTTCCTAGCTTAAAAACCCAACGATTTAACTATAAAAAGCATAAAAAAAATTCAAGTTAAAAAATTCAACAATTTCTCAATAAAAATGATAAAACAAGATCCATGTCTAAAAAAACATTACATTTTTTGAATAAAAAAATTAAAAAATGATCCAAGCGATAAAATTGAAATATTTCACTATAAAAACCCTAAAAAAAATTTTCAAAGTTAAAAAAACTCAACAATTTCACTATAAAAACCACAAAAAATGATCAAAGTTAAAAATAACTCAATAATTTAATTAAAAAAACTATACAAAAAATTCAAGTTAAAAAATTCAACAGATTCTGAATAAAAAGGTTTAAAAAGTTCAAAATTAAAAAACTCAATACTTTCACTAATAAAAGCATAAAAAAGTTCCAAATTAATAAATTCAACAATTTCACTATAAAAACCAAACAAAAAGTTCAAGGTTAAAAAAATCTACAATTTCTCAATAAAAATGATTAAAAAATAAAGTTTCATGATTAAAAACTAAACACATTCACTAATAAAAGCATACAAAAAGTGCCAAGTTAAAAAAACTCATCAATTTCATTATAAAAACCATTAAGACTAAAAGTTCCTAGTTTAAAAACCCAACAATTTAACTATAAAAAGCATAAAAAAAGTTTCAAGTTAAAAAATTCAACAATTTCTCTATAAAAATGATAAAACAAGATCTAAGTCTAAAAAATCTTTACATGTTTACTAGAAACAAAAATGTTCCAAGTGAAAAAATTGAACAATTTAACTATAAAAACCATAAAAAATGTTCAAAGTTAAAAAAAACTCAACAATTTCACTATGAAAACCACAAAAGTGATCTAAGTTAAAAAAAATACTTAACAATTTCATTAGAAAACCCATAAAAAAAGTACCAAGTTAAAAAACGTACAATTTCTCAATAAAAATGATTAAAAAACACAGGTTCCATGATAAATCAAATTCAACATTTTCACTAATAAAAGCATAAAAAAAGTTCCAAGTTAAAAAAACTCAACAATTCTCTATAAAAACCATTAAGAATAAAAGTTCCTAGCTTAAAAACCCAACGATTTAACTATAAAAAGCATAAAAAAAATTCAAGTTAAAAAATTCAACAATATCTCAATAAAAATGATAAAACAAGATCCATGTCTAAAAAAACATTACATTTTTTGAATAAAAAAATTAAAAAATGATCCAAGCGATAAAATTGAAATATTTCACTATAAAAACCCTAAAAGAAATGTTCAAAGTTAAAAAAACTCAACAATTTCACTATAAAAACCACAAAAAATGATCAAAGTTAAAAATAACTCAATAATTTAATTAAAAAAACTATACAAAAAATTCAAGTTAAAAAATTCAACAGATTCTGAATAAAAAGGTTTAAAAAGTTCAAAATTAAAAAACTCAATACTTTCACTAATAAAAGCATAAAAAAGTTCCAAATTAATAAATTCAACAATTTCACTATAAAAACCAAACAAAAAGTTCAAAGTTAAAAAAATCTACAATTTCTCAATAAAAATGATTAAAAAATAAAGTTTCATGATTAAAAACTAAACACATTCACTAATAAAAGCATACAAAAAGTGCCAAGTTAAATAAACTCATCAATTTCATTATAAAAACCATTAAGACTAAAAGTTCCTAGTTTAAAAACCCAACAATTTAACTATAAAAAGCATAAAAAAAGTTTCAAGTTAAAAAATTCAACAATTTCTCTATAAAAATGATAAAACAAGATCTAAGTCTAAAAAATCTTTACATGTTTACAAAAAACAAAATTGTTCCAAGTGAAAAAATTGAACAATTTAACTATAAAAACCATAAAAAATGTTCAAAGTTAAAAAAACTCAACAATTTCACTATGAAAACCACAAAAGTGATCTAAGTTAAAAAAAATACTTAACAATTTCATTAGAAAACCCATAAAAAAAGTACCAAGTTAAAAAACGTACAATTTCTCAATAAAAATGATTAAAAAACACAGGTTCCATGATAAATCAATTTCAACATTTTCACTAATAAAAGCATAAAAAAAGTTTCGAGTTAAAAAACTCAACAATTTCTCTATAAAAACCATTAAGAATAAAAGTTCCTAGCTTAAAAACCCAACGATTTAACTATAAAAAGCATAAAAAAAATTCAAGTTAAAAAATTCAACAATATCTCAATAAAAATGATAAAACAAGATCCATGTCTAAAAAAACATTACATTTTTTGAATAAAAAAATTAAAAAATGATCCAAGCGATAAAATTGAAATATTTCACTATAAAAACCCTAAAAAAAATGTTCAAAGTTAAAAAAACTCAACAATTTCACTATAAAAACCACAAAAAATGATCAAAGTTAAAAATAACTCAATAATTTAATTAAAAAAACTATACAAAAAATTCAAGTTAAAAAATTCAACAGATTCTGAATAAAAAGGTTTAAAAAGTTCAAAATTAAAAAACTCAATACTTTCACTAATAAAAGCATAAAAAAGTTCCAAATTAATAAATTCAACAATTTCACTATAAAAACCAAACAAAAAGTTCAAAGTTAAAAAAATCTACAATTTCTCAATAAAAATGATTAAAAAATAAAGTTTCATGATTAAAAACTAAACACATTCACTAATAAAAGCATACAAAAAGTGCCAAGTTAAAAAAACTTACCAATTTCATTATAAAAACCATTAAGACTAAAAGTTCCTAGTTTAAAAACCCAACAATTTAACTATAAAAAGCATAAAAAAAGTTTCAAGTTAAAAAATTCAACAATTTCTCTATAAAAATGATAAAACAAGATCTAAGTCTAAAAAATCTTTACATGTTTACAAAAAACAAAAATGTTCCAAGTGAAAAAATTGAACAATTTAACTATAAAAACCATAAAAAATGTTCAAAGTTAAAAAAACTCAACAATTTCACTATGAAAACAACAAAAGTGATCTAAGTTAAAAAAAAATACATAACAATTTCATTAGAAAACCCATAAAAAAAGTACCAAGTTAAAAAACGTACAATTTCTCAATAAAAATGATTAAAAAAACACAGGTTCCATGATAAATCAAATTCAACATTTTCACTAATAAAAGCATAAAAAAAGTTTCGAGTTAAAAAACTCAACAATTTCTCTATAAAATAAGATCCCAGTCTAAAAAAACTTTACATTTTTACTAGAAAAAAAATAAAAAATGTTCCAAGTGAAAAAATTGAACTATTTTACTATAAAAACCATAAAAAAATGTTCAAAGTTAAAAAACTCAACAATTTCACTATAAAAACCACACAAAAACGATCCAAGTTAAAAACAACTCAATAATTTCATTATAAAAACCATAAAAAAAACCCAAGTTAAAGAATTCAACAATTTTTGAATAAAAATGATAAAAATTTCAAAGTTGATAAATCTCAACACTTTCACTAATAAAAGCATAAAATAGAAGTTACAGGTTATTAAGCTCAACAATTTTACTATAAACACCACACAAAAAAAATGATCTAAGTTAAAAACAACTCAACAATTTCATTAGAAAAACAATAAAAAAAGTTACAAGTTAAAAAAATCTAAAATTTCTAAATAAAAATGATAAAAAAAAATAGGTTCCATGATTAAAAAATACTCAACACTTTCACTAATAAAAGCATAAAAAAAGTTCCAAGTTAAAAAACACAACAATTCTCTATAAAAACCATTAAGAATAAAAGTTCCTAGCTTAAAAACCCAACGATTTAACTATAAAAAGCATAAAAAAAAATTCAAGTTAAAAAATTCAACAATATCTCAATAAAAATGATAAAACAAGATCCATGTCTAAAAAAACATTACATTTTTTGAATAAAAAAATTAAAAAATGATCCAAGCGATAAAATTGAAATATTTCACTATAAAAACCCTAAAAAAAATTTTCAAAGTTAAAAAAACTCAACAATTTCACTATAAAAACCACAAAAAATGATCAAAGTTAAAAATAACTCAATAATTTAATTAAAAAAACTATACAAAAAATTCAAGTTAAAAAATTCAACAGATTCTGAATAAAAAGGTTTAAAAAGTTCAAAATTAAAAAACTCAATACTTTCACTAATAAAAGCATAAAAAAGTTCCAAATTAATAAATTCAACAATTTCACTATAAAAACCAAACAAAAAGTTCAAGGTTAAAAAAATCTACAATTTCTCAATAAAAATGATTAAAAAATAAAGTTTCATGATTAAAAACTAAACACATTCACTAATAAAAGCATACAAAAAGTGCCAAGTTAAAAAAACTCATCAATTTCATTATAAAAACCATTAAGACTAAAAGTTCCTAGTTTAAAAACCCAACAATTTAACTATAAAAAGCATAAAAAAAGTTTCAAGTTAAAAAATTCAACAATTTCTCTATAAAAATGATAAAACAAGATCTAAGTCTAAAAAATCTTTACATGTTTACAAAAAACAAAAATGTTCCAAGTGAAAAAATTGAACAATTTAACTATAAAAACCATAAAAAATGTTCAAAGTTAAAAAAACTCAACAATTTCACTATGAAAACCACAAAAGTGATCTAAGTTAAAAAAAATACTTAACAATTTCATTAGAAAACCCATAAAAAAAGTACCAAGTTAAAAAACGTACAATTTCTCAATAAAAATGATTAAAAAACACAGGTTCCATGATAAATCAATTTCAACATTTTCACTAATAAAAGCATAAAAAAAGTTTCGAGTTAAAAAACTCAACAATTTCTCTATAAAAACCATTAAGAATAAAAGTTCCTAGCTTAAAAACCCAACGATTTAACTATAAAAAGCATAAAAAAAATTCAAGTTAAAAAATTCAACAATATCTCAATAAAAATGATAAAACAAGATCCATGTCTAAAAAAACATTACATTTTTTGAATAAAAAAATTAAAAAATGATCCAAGCGATAAAATTGAAATATTTCACTATAAAAACCCTAAAAAAAATGTTCAAAGTTAAAAAAACTCAACAATTTCACTATAAAAACCACAAAAAATGATCAAAGTTAAAAATAACTCAATAATTTAATTAAAAAAACTATACAAAAAATTCAAGTTAAAAAATTCAACAGATTCTGAATAAAAAGGTTTAAAAAGTTCAAAATTAAAAAACTCAATACTTTCACTAATAAAAGCATAAAAAAGTTCCAAATTAATAAATTCAACAATTTCACTATAAAAACCAAACAAAAAGTTCAAAGTTAAAAAAATCTACAATTTCTCAATAAAAATGATTAAAAAATAAAGTTTCATGATTAAAAACTAAACACATTCACTAATAAAAGCATACAAAAAGTGCCAAGTTTAAAAAACTCACCAATTTCATTATAAAAACCATTAAGACTAAAAGTTCCTAGTTTAAAAACCCAACAATTTAACTATAAAAAGCATAAAAAAAGTTTCAAGTTAAAAAATTCAACAATTTCTCTATAAAAATGATAAAACAAGATCTAAGTCTAAAAAATCTTTACATGTTTACAAAAAACAAAAATGTTCCAAGAGAAAAAATTGAACAATTTAACTATAAAAACCATAAAAAATGTTCAAAGTTAAAAAAACTCAACAATTTCACTATGAAAACCACAAAAGTGATCTAAGTTAAAAAAAATACTTAACAATTTCATTAGAAAACCCATAAAAAAAGTACCAAGTTAAAAAACGTACAATTTCTCAATAAAAATGATTAAAAAACACAGGTTCCATGATAAATCAAATTCAACATTTTCACTAATAAAAGCATAAAAAAAGTTTCGAGTTAAAAAACTCAACAATTTCTCTATAAAATAAGATCCAAGTCTAAAAAAACTTTACATTTTTACTAGTAAAAAAATAAAAAATGTTCCAAGTGAAAAAATTGAACTATTTTACTATAAAAACCATAAAAAAATGTTCAAAGTTAAAAAACTCAACAATTTCACTATAAAAACCACACAAAAACGATCCAAGTTAAGAACAACTCAATAGTTTCATTATAAAAACCAGAAAAAAATCCAAGTTAAAGAATTCAACAATTTTTGAATAAAAATGATAAAAATTCCAAATAAATCTTAACACTTTCACTAATAAAAGCATAAAATAGAAGTTCCAGGTTATTAAGCTCAACAATTTTACTATAAACACCACACAAAAAAATGATCTAAGTTAAAAACAACTCAACAATTTCATTAGAAAAACAATAAAAAAAGTTACAAGTTAAAAAAATCTAAAATTTCTCAATAAAAATGATAAAAAAAAATAGGTTCCATGATTAAAAAAAAACTCAACACTTTCACTAATAAAAGCATAAAAAAAGTTCCAAGTTAAAAAACTCAACAATTCTCTATAAAAACCATTAAGAATAAAAGTTCCTAGCTTAAAAACCCAACGATTTAACTATAAAAAGCATAAAAAAAATTCAAGTTAAAAAATTCAACAATATCTCAATAAAAATGATAAAACAAGATACATGTCTAAAAAAACATTACATTTTTTGAATAAAAAAATTAAAAAATGATCCAAGCGATAAAATTGAAATATTTCACTATAAAAACCCTAAAAGAAATGTTCAAAGTTAAAAAAACTCAACAATTTCACTATAAAAACCACAAAAAATGATCAAAGTTAAAAATAACTCAATAATTTAATTAAAAAAACTATACAAAAAATTCAAGTTAAAAAATTCAACAGATTCTGAATAAAAAGGTTTAAAAAGTTCAAAATTAAAAAACTCAATACTTTCACTAATAAAAGCATAAAAAAGTTCCAAATTAATAAATTCAACAATTTCACTATAAAAACCAAACAAAAAGTTCAAGGTTAAAAAAATCTACAATTTCTCAATAAAAATGATTAAAAAATAAAGTTTCATGATTAAAAACTAAACACATTCACTAATAAAAGCATACAAAAAGTGCCAAGTTAAAAAAACTCATCAATTTCATTATAAAAACCATTAAGACTAAAAGTTCCTAGTTTAAAAACCCAACAATTTAACTATAAAAAGCATAAAAAAAGTTTCAAGTTAAAAAATTCAACAATTTCTCTATAAAAATGATAAAACAAGATCTAAGTCTAAAAAATCTTTACATGTTTACAAAAAACAAAAATGTTCCAAGTTAAAAAATTGAACAATTTAA
Source organism: Lathyrus aphaca (assembly GCA_963966055.1). Classification (NCBI taxonomy): domain Eukaryota; kingdom Viridiplantae; phylum Streptophyta; class Magnoliopsida; order Fabales; family Fabaceae; genus Lathyrus; species Lathyrus aphaca. Next base: position 407,806,684 of record OZ014520.1, read on the forward strand.
CTATAAAAACCATAAAAAATGTTCAAAGTTAAAAAAACTCAACAATTTCACTATGAAAACCACAAAAGTGATCAAAGTTAAAAAAAATACTTAACAATTTCATTAGAAAACCCATAAAAAAAGTACCAAGTTAAAAAACGTACAATTTCTCAATAAAAATGATTAAAAAACACAGGTTCCATGATAAATCAAATTCAACATTTTCACTAATAAAAGCATAAAAAAAGTTTCGAGTTAAAAAACTCAACAATTTCTCTATAAAAACCATTAAGAATAAAAGTTCCTAGCTTAAAAACCCAACGATTTAACTATAAAAAGCATAAAAAAAATTCAAGTTAAAAAATTCAACAATATCTCAATAAAAATGATAAAACAAGATCCATGTCTAAAAAAACATTACATTTTTTGAATAAAAAAATTAAAAAATGATCCAAGCGATAAAATTGAAATATTTCACTATAAAAACCCTAAAAAAAATGTTCAAAGTTAAAAAAACTCAACAATTTCACTATAAAAACCACAAAAAATGATCAAAGTTAAAAATAACTCAATAATTTAATTAAAAAAACTATACAAAAAATTCAAGTTAAAAAATTCAACAGATTCTGAATAAAAAGGTTTAAAAAGTTCAAAATTTAAAAACTCAATACTTTCACTAATAAAAGCATAAAAAAGTTCCAAATTAATAAATTCAACAATTTCACTATAAAAACCAAACAAAAAGTTCAAAGTTAAAAAAATCTACAATTTCTCAATAAAAATGATTAAAAAATAAAGTTTCATGATTAAAAACTAAACACATTCACTAATAAAAGCATACAAAAAGTGCCAAGTTTAAAAAACTCACCAATTTCATTATAAAAACCATTAAGACTAAAAGTTCCTAGTTTAAAAACCCAACAATTTAACTATAAAAAGCATAAAAAAAGTTTCAAGTTAAAAAATTCAACAATTTCTCTATAAAAATGATAAAACAAGATCTAAGTCTAAAAAATCTTTACATGTTTACAAAAAACAAAAATGTTCCAAGAGAAAAAATTGAACAATTTAACTATAAAAACCATAAAAAATGTTCAAAGTTAAAAAAACTCAACAATTTCACTATGAAAACCACAAAAGTGATCTAAGTTAAAAAAAATACTTAACAATTTCATTAGAAAACCCATAAAAAAAGTACCAAGTTAAAAAACGTACAATTTCTCAATAAAAATGATTAAAAAACACAGGTTCCATGATAAATCAAATTCAACATTTTCACTAATAAAAGCATAAAAAAAGTTTCGAGTTAAAAAACTCAACAATTTCTCTATAAAATAAGATCCAAGTCTAAAAAAACTTTACATTTTTACTAGTAAAAAAATAAAAAATGTTCCAAGTGAAAAAATTGAACTATTTTACTATAAAAACCATAAAAAAATGTTCAAAGTTAAAAAACTCAACAATTTCACTATAAAAACCACACAAAAACGATCCAAGTTAAGAACAACTCAATAGTTTCATTATAAAAACCAGAAAAAAATCCAAGTTAAAGAATTCAACAATTTTTGAATAAAAATGATAAAAATTCCAAATAAATCTTAACACTTTCACTAATAAAAGCATAAAATAGAAGTTCCAGGTTATTAAGCTCAACAATTTTACTATAAACACCACACAAAAAAATGATCTAAGTTAAAAACAACTCAACAATTTCATTAGAAAAACAATAAAAAAAGTTACAAGTTAAAAAAATCTAAAATTTCTCAATAAAAATGATAAAAAAAAATAGGTTCCATGATTAAAAAAAAACTCAACACTTTCACTAATAAAAGCATAAAAAAAGTTCCAAGTTAAAAAACTCAACAATTCTCTATAAAAACCATTAAGAATAAAAGTTCCTAGCTTAAAAACCCAACGATTTAACTATAAAAAGCATAAAAAAAATTCAAGTTAAAAAATTCAACAATATCTCAATAAAAATGATAAAACAAGATACATGTCTAAAAAAACATTACATTTTTTGAATAAAAAAATTAAAAAATGATCCAAGCGATAAAATTGAAATATTTCACTATAAAAACCCTAAAAGAAATGTTCAAAGTTAAAAAAACTCAACAATTTCACTATAAAAACCACAAAAAATGATCAAAGTTAAAAATAACTCAATAATTTAATTAAAAAAACTATACAAAAAATTCAAGTTAAAAAATTCAACAGATTCTGAATAAAAAGGTTTAAAAAGTTCAAAATTAAAAAACTCAATACTTTCACTAATAAAAGCATAAAAAAGTTCCAAATTAATAAATTCAACAATTTCACTATAAAAACCAAACAAAAAGTTCAAAGTTAAAAAAATCTACAATTTCTCAATAAAAATGATTAAAAAATAAAGTTTCATGATTAAAAACTAAACACATTCACTAATAAAAGCATACAAAAAGTGCCAAGTTAAAAAAACTCATCAATTTCATTATAAAAACCATTAAGACTAAAAGTTCCTAGTTTAAAAACCCAACAATTTAACTATAAAAAGCATAAAAAAAGTTTCAAGTTAAAAAATTCAACAATTTCTCTATAAAAATGATAAAACAAGATCTAAGTCTAAAAAATCTTTACATGTTTACAAAAAACAAAAATGTTCCAAGTGAAAAAATTGAACAATTTAACTATAAAAACCATAAAAAATGTTCAAAGTTAAAAAAACTCAACAATTTCACTATGAAAACCACAAAAGTGATCTAAGTTAAAAAAAATACTTAACAATTTCATTAGAAAACCCATAAAAAAAGTACCAAGTTAAAAAACGTACAATTTCTCAATAAAAATGATTAAAAAACACAGGTTCCATGATAAATCAATTTCAACATTTTCACTAATAAAAGCATAAAAAAAGTTTCGAGTTAAAAAACTCAACAATTTCTCTATAAAAACCATTAAGAATAAAAGTTCCTAGCTTAAAAACCCAACGATTTAACTATAAAAAGCATAAAAAAAATTCAAGTTAAAAAATTCAACAATATCTCAATAAAAATGATAAAACAAGATCCATGTCTAAAAAAACATTACATTTTTTGAATAAAAAAATTAAAAAATGATCCAAGCGATAAAATTGAAATATTTCACTATAAAAACCCTAAAAAAAATGTTCAAAGTTAAAAAAACTCAACAATTTCACTATAAAAACCACAAAAAATGATCAAAGTTAAAAATAACTCAATAATTTAATTAAAAAAACTATACAAAAAATTCAAGTTAAAAAATTCAACAGATTCTGAATAAAAAGGTTTAAAAAGTTCAAAATTAAAAAACTCAATACTTTCACTAATAAAAGCATAAAAAAGTTCCAAATTAATAAATTCAACAATTTCACTATAAAAACCAAACAAAAAGTTCAAAGTTAAAAAAATCTACAATTTCTCAATAAAAATGATTAAAAAATAAAGTTTCATGATTAAAAACTAAACACATTCACTAATAAAAGCATACAAAAAGTGCCAAGTTTAAAAAACTCACCAATTTCATTATAAAAACCATTAAGACTAAAAGTTCCTAGTTTAAAAACCCAACAATTTAACTATAAAAAGCATAAAAAAAGTTTCAAGTTAAAAAATTCAACAATTTCTCTATAAAAATGATAAAACAAGATCTAAGTCTAAAAAATCTTTACATGTTTACAAAAAACAAAAATGTTCCAAGAGAAAAAATTGAACAATTTAACTATAAAAACCATAAAAAATGTTCAAAGTTAAAAAAACTCAACAATTTCACTATGAAAACCACAAAAGTGATCTAAGTTAAAAAAAATACTTAACAATTTCATTAGAAAACCCATAAAAAAAGTACCAAGTTAAAAAACGTACAATTTCTCAATAAAAATGATTAAAAAACACAGGTTCCATGATAAATCAAATTCAACATTTTCACTAATAAAAGCATAAAAAAAGTTTCGAGTTAAAAAACTCAACAATTTCTCTATAAAATAAGATCCAAGTCTAAAAAAACTTTACATTTTTACTAGTAAAAAAATAAAAAATGTTCCAAGTGAAAAAATTGAACTATTTTACTATAAAAACCATAAAAAAATGTTCAAAGTTAAAAAACTCAACAATTTCACTATAAAAACCACACAAAAACGATCCAAGTTAAGAACAACTCAATAGTTTCATTATAAAAACCAGAAAAAAATCCAAGTTAAAGAATTCAACAATTTTTGAATAAAAATGATAAAAATTCCAAATAAATCTTAACACTTTCACTAATAAAAGCATAAAATAGAAGTTCCAGGTTATTAAGCTCAACAATTTTACTATAAACACCACACAAAAAAATGATCTAAGTTAAAAACAACTCAACAATTTCATTAGAAAAACAATAAAAAAAGTTACAAGTTAAAAAAATCTAAAATTTCTCAATAAAAATGATAAAAAAAAATAGGTTCCATGATTAAAAAAAAACTCAACACTTTCACTAATAAAAGCATAAAAAAAGTTCCAAGTTAAAAAACTCAACAATTCTCTATAAAAACCATTAAGAATAAAAGTTCCTAGCTTAAAAACCCAACGATTTAACTATAAAAAGCATAAAAAAAATTCAAGTTAAAAAATTCAACAATATCTCAATAAAAATGATAAAACAAGATACATGTCTAAAAAAACATTACATTTTTTGAATAAAAAAATTAAAAAATGATCCAAGCGATAAAATTGAAATATTTCACTATAAAAACCCTAAAAGAAATGTTCAAAGTTAAAAAAACTCAACAATTTCACTATAAAAACCACAAAAAATGATCAAAGTTAAAAATAACTCAATAATTTAATTAAAAAAACTATACAAAAAATTCAAGTTAAAAAATTCAACAGATTCTGAATAAAAAGGTTTAAAAAGTTCAAAATTAAAAAACTCAATACTTTCACTAATAAAAGCATAAAAAAGTTCCAAATTAATAAATTCAACAATTTCACTATAAAAACCAAACAAAAAGTTCAAAGTTAAAAAAATCTACAATTTCTCAATAAAAATGATTAAAAAATAAAGTTTCATGATTAAAAACTAAACACATTCACTAATAAAAGCATACAAAAAGTGCCAAGTTAAAAAAACTCACCAATTTCATTATAAAAACCATTAAGACTAAAAGTTCCTAGTTTAAAAACCCAACAATTTAACTATAAAAAGCATAAAAAAAGTTTCAAGTTAAAAAATTCAACAATTTCTCTATAAAAATGATAAAACAAGATCTAAGTCTAAAAAATCTTTACATGTTTACAAAAAACAAAAATGTTCCAAGTGAAAAAATTGAACAATTTAACTATAAAAACCATAAAAAATGTTCAAAGTTAAAAAAACTCAACAATTTCACTATGAAAACCACAAAAGTGATCTAAGTTAAAAAAAATACTTAACAATTTCATTAGAAAACCCATAAAAAAAGTACCAAGTTAAAAAACGTACAATTTCTCAATAAAAATGATTAAAAAACACAGGTTCCATGATAAATCAATTTCAACATTTTCACTAATAAAAGCATAAAAAAAGTTTCGAGTTAAAAAACTCAACAATTTCTCTATAAAAACCATTAAGAATAAAAGTTCCTAGCTTAAAAACCCAACGATTTAACTATAAAAAGCATAAAAAAAATTCAAGTTAAAAAATTCAACAATATCTCAATAAAAATAATAAAACAAGATCCATGTCTAAAAAAACATTACATTTTTTGAATAAAAAAATTAAAAAATGATCCAAGCGATAAAATTGAAATATTTCACTATAAAAACCCTAAAAAAAATGTTCAAAGTTAAAAAAACTCAACAATTTCACTATAAAAACCACAAAAAATGATCAAAGTTAAAAATAACTCAATAATTTAATTAAAAAAACTATACAAAAAATTCAAGTTAAAAAATTCAACAGATTCTGAATAAAAAGGTTTAAAAAGTTCAAAATTAAAAAACTCAATACTTTCACTAATAAAAGCATAAAAAAGTTCCAAATTAATAAATTCAACAATTTCACTATAAAAACCAAACAAAAAGTTCAAAGTTAAAAAAATCTACAATTTCTCAATAAAAATGATTAAAAAATAAAGTTTCATGATTAAAAACTAAACACATTCACTAATAAAAGCATACAAAAAGTGCCAAGTTAAAAAAACTCACCAATTTCATTATAAAAACCATTAAGACTAAAAGTTCCTAGTTTAAAAACCCAACAATTTAACTATAAAAAGCATAAAAAAAGTTTCAAGTTAAAAAATTCAACAATTTCTCTATAAAAATGATAAAACAAGATCTAAGTCTAAAAAATCTTTACATGTTTACAAAAAACAAAAATGTTCCAAGAGAAAAAATTGAACAATTTAACTATAAAAACCATAAAAAATGTTCAAAGTTAAAAAAACTCAACAATTTCACTATGAAAACCACAAAAGTGATCTAAGTTAAAAAAAATACTTAACAATTTCATTAGAAAACCCATAAAAAAAGTACCAAGTTAAAAAACGTACAATTTCTCAATAAAAATGATTAAAAAACACAGGTTCCATGATAAATCAAATTCAACATTTTCACTAATAAAAGCATAAAAAAAGTTTCGAGTTAAAAAACTCAACAATTTCTCTATAAAATAAGATCCAAGTCTAAAAAAACTTTACATTTTTACTAGTAAAAAAATAAAAAATGTTCCAAGTGAAAAAATTGAACTATTTTACTATAAAAACCATAAAAAAATGTTCAAAGTTAAAAAACTCAACAATTTCACTATAAAAACCACACAAAAACGATCCAAGTTAAGAACAACTCAATAGTTTCATTATAAAAACCAGAAAAAAATCCAAGTTAAAGAATTCAACAATTTTTGAATAAAAATGATAAAAATTCCAAATAAATCTTAACACTTTCACTAATAAAAGCATAAAATAGAAGTTCCAGGTTATTAAGCTCAACAATTTTACTATAAACACCACACAAAAAAATGATCTAAGTTAAAAACAACTCAACAATTTCATTAGAAAAACAATAAAAAAAGTTACAAGTTAAAAAAATCTAAAATTTCTCAATAAAAATGATAAAAAAAAATAAGTTCCATGATTAAAAAAAAACTCAACACTTTCACTAATAAAAGCATAAAAAAAGTTCCAAGTTAAAAAACTCAACAATTCTCTATAAAAACCATTAAGAATAAAAGTTCCTAGCTTAAAAACCCAACGATTTAACTATAAAAAGCATAAAAAAAATTCAAGTTAAAAAATTCAACAATATCTCAATAAAAATGATAAAACAAGATACATGTCTAAAAAAACATTACATTTTTTGAATAAAAAAATTAAAAAATGATCCAAGCGATAAAATTGAAATATTTCACTATAAAAACCCTAAAAGAAATGTTCAAAGTTAAAAAAACTCAACAATTTCACTATAAAAACCACAAAAAATGATCAAAGTTAAAAATAACTCAATAATTTAATTAAAAAAACTATACAAAAAATTCAAGTTAAAAAATTCAACAGATTCTGAATAAAAAGGTTTAAAAAGTTCAAAATTAAAAAACTCAATACTTTCACTAATAAAAGCATAAAAAAGTTCCAAATTAATAAATTCAACAATTTCACTATAAAAACCAAACAAAAAGTTCAAAGTTAAAAAAATCTACAATTTCTCAATAAAAATGATTAAAAAATAAAGTTTCATGATTAAAAACTAAACACATTCACTAATAAAAGCATACAAAAAGTGCCAAGTTAAAAAAACTCATCAATTTCATTATAAAAACCATTAAGACTAAAAGTTCCTAGTTTAAAAACCCAACAATTTAACTATAAAAAGCATAAAAAAAGTTTCAAGTTAAAAAATTCAACAATTTCTCTATAAAAATGATAAAACAAGATCTAAGTCTAAAAAATCTTTACATGTTTACAAAAAACAAAAATGTTCCAAGTGAAAAAATTGAACAATTTAACTATAAAAACCATAAAAAATGTTCAAAGTTAAAAAAACTCAACAATTTCACTATGAAAACCACAAAAGTGATCTAAGTTAAAAAAAATACTTAACAATTTCATTAGAAAACCCATAAAAAAAGTACCAAGTTAAAAAACGTACAATTTCTCAATAAAAATGATTAAAAAACACAGGTTCCATGATAAATCAATTTCAACATTTTCACTAATAAAAGCATAAAAAAAGTTTCGAGTTAAAAAACTCAACAATTTCTCTATAAAAACCATTAAGAATAAAAGTTCCTAGCTTAAAAACCCAACGATTTAACTATAAAAAGCATAAAAAAAATTCAAGTTAAAAAATTCAACAATATCTCAATAAAAATGATAAAACAAGATCCATGTCTAAAAAAACATTACATTTTTTGAATAAAAAAATTAAAAAATGATCCAAGCGATAAAATTGAAATATTTCACTATAAAAACCCTAAAAAAAATGTTCAAAGTTAAAAAAACTCAACAATTTCACTATAAAAACCACAAAAAATGATCAAAGTTAAAAATAACTCAATAATTTAATTAAAAAAACTATACAAAAAATTCAAGTTAAAAAATTCAACAGATTCTGAATAAAAAGGTTTAAAAAGTTCAAAATTAAAAAACTCAATACTTTCACTAATAAAAGCATAAAAAAGTTCCAAATTAATAAATTCAACAATTTCACTATAAAAACCAAACAAAAAGTTCAAAGTTAAAAAAATCTACAATTTCTCAATAAAAATGATTAAAAAATAAAGTTTCATGATTAAAAACTAAACACATTCACTAATAAAAGCATACAAAAAGTGCCAAGTTAAAAAAACTCACCAATTTCATTATAAAAACCATTAAGACTAAAAGTTCCTAGTTTAAAAACCCAACAATTTAACTATAAAAAGCATAAAAAAAGTTTCAAGTTAAAAAATTCAACAATTTCTCTATAAAAATGATAAAACAAGATCTAAGTCTAAAAAATCTTTACATGTTTACAAAAAACAAAAATGTTCCAAGTGAAAAAATTGAACAATTTAACTATAAAAACCATAAAAAATGTTCAAAGTTAAAAAAACTCAACAATTTCACTATGAAAACAACAAAAGTGATCTAAGTTAAAAAAAAATACATAACAATTTCATTAGAAAACCCATAAAAAAAGTACCAAGTTAAAAAACGTACAATTTCTCAATAAAAATGATTAAAAAAACACAGGTTCCATGATAAATCAAATTCAACATTTTCACTAATAAAAGCATAAAAAAAGTTTCGAGTTAAAAAACTCAACAATTTCTCTATAAAATAAGATCCCAGTCTAAAAAAACTTTACATTTTTACTAGAAAAAAAATAAAAAATGTTCCAAGTGAAAAAATTGAACTATTTTACTATAAAAACCATAAAAAAATGTTCAAAGTTAAAAAACTCAACAATTTCACTATAAAAACCACACAAAAACGATCCAAGTTAAAAACAACTCAATAATTTCATTATAAAAACCATAAAAAAAACCCAAGTTAAAGAATTCAACAATTTTTGAATAAAAATGATAAAAATTTCAAAGTTGATAAATCTCAACACTTTCACTAATAAAAGCATAAAATAGAAGTTACAGGTTATTAAGCTCAACAATTTTACTATAAACACCACACAAAAAAAATGATCTAAGTTAAAAACAACTCAACAATTTCATTAGAAAAACAATAAAAAAAGTTACAAGTTAAAAAAATCTAAAATTTCTAAATAAAAATGATAAAAAAAAATAGGTTCCATGATTAAAAAATACTCAACACTTTCACTAATAAAAGCATAAAAAAAGTTCCAAGTTAAAAAACACAACAATTCTCTATAAAAACCATTAAGAATAAAAGTTCCTAGCTTAAAAACCCAACGATTTAACTATAAAAAGCATAAAAAAAAATTCAAGTTAAAAAATTCAACAATATCTCAATAAAAATGATAAAACAAGATCCATGTCTAAAAAAACATTACATTTTTTGAATAAAAAAATTAAAAAATGATCCAAGCGATAAAATTGAAATATTTCACTATAAAAACCCTAAAAAAAATTTTCAAAGTTAAAAAAACTCAACAATTTCACTATAAAAACCACAAAAAATGATCAAAGTTAAAAATAACTCAATAATTTAATTAAAAAAACTATACAAAAAATTCAAGTTAAAAAATTCAACAGATTCTGAATAAAAAGGTTTAAAAAGTTCAAAATTAAAAAACTCAATACTTTCACTAATAAAAGCATAAAAAAGTTCCAAATTAATAAATTCAACAATTTCACTATAAAAACCAAACAAAAAGTTCAAGGTTAAAAAAATCTACAATTTCTCAATAAAAATGATTAAAAAATAAAGTTTCATGATTAAAAACTAAACACATTCACTAATAAAAGCATACAAAAAGTGCCAAGTTAAAAAAACTCATCAATTTCATTATAAAAACCATTAAGACTAAAAGTTCCTAGTTTAAAAACCCAACAATTTAACTATAAAAAGCATAAAAAAAGTTTCAAGTTAAAAAATTCAACAATTTCTCTATAAAAATGATAAAACAAGATCTAAGTCTAAAAAATCTTTACATGTTTACAAAAAACAAAAATGTTCCAAGTTAAAAAATTGAACAATTTAACTATAAAAACCATAAAAAATGTTCAAAGTTAAAAAAACTCAACAATTTCACTATGAAAACCACAAAAGTGATCAAAGTTAAAAAAAATACTTAACAATTTCATTAGAAAACCCATAAAAAAAGTACCAAGTTAAAAAACGTACAATTTCTCAATAAAAATGATTAAAAAACACAGGTTCCATGATAAATCAAATTCAACATTTTCACTAATAAAAGCATAAAAAAAGTTTCGAGTTAAAAAACTCAACAATTTCTCTATAAAAACCATTAAGAATAAAAGTTCCTAGCTTAAAAACCCAACGATTTAACTATAAAAAGCATAAAAAAAATTCAAGTTAAAAAATTCAACAATATCTCAATAAAAATGATAAAACAAGATCCATGTCTAAAAAAACATTACATTTTTTGAATTAAAAAATTAAAAAATGATCCAAGCGATAAAATTGAAATATTTCACTATAAAAACCCTAAAAAAAATGTTCAAAGTTAAAAAAACTCAACAATTTCACTATAAAAACCACAAAAAATGATCAAAGTTAAAAATAACTCAATAATTTAATTAAAAAAACTATACAAAAAATTCAAGTTAAAAAATTCAACAGATTCTGAATAAAAAGGTTTAAAAAGTTCAAAATTTAAAAACTCAATACTTTCACTAATAAAAGCATAAAAAAGTTCCAAATTAATAAATTCAACAATTTCACTATAAAAACCAAACAAAAAGTTCAAAGTTAAAAAAATCTACAATTTCTCAATAAAAATGATTAAAAAATAAAGTTTCATGATTAAAAACTAAACACATTCACTAATAAAAGCATACAAAAAGTGCCAAGTTAAAAAAACTCACCAATTTCATTATAAAAACCATTAAGACTAAAAGTTCCTAGTTTAAAAACCCAACAATTTAACTATAAAAAGCATAAAAAAAGTTTCAAGTTAAAAAATTCAACAATTTCTCTATAAAAATGATAAAACAAGATCTAAGTCTAAAAAATCTTTACATGTTTACAAAAAACAAAAATGTTCCAAGAGAAAAAATTGAACAATTTAACTATAAAAACCATAAAAAATGTTCAAAGTTAAAAAAACTCAACAATTTCACTATGAAAACCACAAAAGTGATCTAAGTTAAAAAAAATACTTAACAATTTCATTAGAAAACCCATAAAAAAAGTACCAAGTTAAAAAACGTACAATTTCTCAATAAAAATGATTAAAAAACACAGGTTCCATGATAAATCAAATTCAACATTTTCACTAATAAAAGCATAAAAAAAGTTTCGAGTTAAAAAACTCAACAATTTCTCTATAAAATAAGATCCAAGTCTAAAAAAACTTTACATTTTTACTAGTAAAAAAATAAAAAATGTTCCAAGTGAAAAAATTGAACTATTTTACTATAAAAACCATAAAAAAATGTTCAAAGTTAAAAAACTCAACAATTTCACTATAAAAACCACACAAAAATGATCCAAGTTAAGAACAACTCAATAGTTTCATTATAAAAACCAGAAAAAAATCCAAGTTAAAGAATTCAACAATTTTTGAATAAAAATGATAAAAATTCCAAATAAATCTTAACACTTTCACTAATAAAAGCATAAAATAGAAGTTCCAGGTTATTAAGCTCAACAATTTTACTATAAACACCACACAAAAAAATGATCTAAGTTAAAAACAACTCAACAATTTCATTAGAAAAACAATAAAAAAAGTTACAAGTTAAAAAAATCTAAAATTTCTAAATAAAAATGATAAAAAAAAATAGGTTCCATGATTAAAAAATACTCAACACTTTCACTAATAAAAGCATAAAAAAAGTTCCAAGTTAAAAAACACAACAATTCTCTATAAAAACCATTAAGAATAAAAGTTCCTAGCTTAAAAACCCAACGATTTAACTATAAAAAGCATAAAAAAAAATTCAAGTTAAAAAATTCAACAATATCTCAATAAAAATGATAAAACAAGATCCATGTCTAAAAAAACATTACATTTTTTGAATAAAAAAATTAAAAAATGATCCAAGCGATAAAATTGAAATATTTCACTATAAAAACCCTAAAAAAAATTTTCAAAGTTAAAAAAACTCAACAATTTCACTATAAAAACCACAAAAAATGATCAAAGTTAAAAATAACTCAATAATTTAATTAAAAAAACTATACAAAAAATTCAAGTTAAAAAATTCAACAGATTCTGAATAAAAAGGTTTAAAAAGTTCAAAATTAAAAAACTCAATACTTTCACTAATAAAAGCATAAAAAAGTTCCAAATTAATAAATTCAACAATTTCACTATAAAAACCAAACAAAAAGTTCAAGGTTAAAAAAATCTACAATTTCTCAATAAAAATGATTAAAAAATAAAGTTTCATGATTAAAAACTAAACACATTCACTAATAAAAGCATACAAAAAGTGCCAAGTTAAAAAAACTCATCAATTTCATTATAAAAACCATTAAGACTAAAAGTTCCTAGTTTAAAAACCCAACAATTTAACTATAAAAAGCATAAAAAAAGTTTCAAGTTAAAAAATTCAACAATTTCTCTATAAAAATGATAAAACAAGATCTAAGTCTAAAAAATCTTTACATGTTTACAAAAAACAAAAATGTTCCAAGTTAAAAAATTGAACAATTTAACTATAAAAACCATAAAAAATGTTCAAAGTTAAAAAAACTCAACAATTTCACTATGAAAACCACAAAAGTGATCAAAGTTAAAAAAAATACTTAACAATTTCATTAGAAAACCCATAAAAAAAGTACCAAGTTAAAAAACGTACAATTTCTCAATAAAAATGATTAAAAAACACAGGTTCCATGATAAATCAAATTCAACATTTTCACTAATAAAAGCATAAAAAAAGTTTCGAGTTAAAAAACTCAACAATTTCTCTATAAAAACCATTAAGAATAAAAGTTCCTAGCTTAAAAACCCAACGATTTAACTATAAAAAGCATAAAAAAAATTCAAGTTAAAAAATTCAACAATATCTCAATAAAAATGATAAAACAAGATCCATGTCTAAAAAAACATTACATTTTTTGAATTAAAAAATTAAAAAATGATCCAAGCGATAAAATTGAAATATTTCACTATAAAAACCCTAAAAAAAATGTTCAAAGTTAAAAAAACTCAACAATTTCACTATAAAAACCACAAAAAATGATCAAAGTTAAAAATAACTCAATAATTTAATTAAAAAAACTATACAAAAAATTCAAGTTAAAAAATTCAACAGATTCTGAATAAAAAGGTTTAAAAAGTTCAAAATTTAAAAACTCAATACTTTCACTAATAAAAGCATAAAAAAGTTCCAAATTAATAAATTCAACAATTTCACTATAAAAACCAAACAAAAAGTTCAAAGTTAAAAAAATCTACAATTTCTCAATAAAAATGATTAAAAAATAAAGTTTCATGATTAAAAACTAAACACATTCACTAATAAAAGCATACAAAAAGTGCCAAGTTAAAAAAACTCACCAATTTCATTATAAAAACCATTAAGACTAAAAGTTCCTAGTTTAAAAACCCAACAATTTAACTATAAAAAGCATAAAAAAAGTTTCAAGTTAAAAAATTCAACAATTTCTCTATAAAAATGATAAAACAAGATCTAAGTCTAAAAAATCTTTACATGTTTACAAAAAACAAAAATGTTCCAAGAGAAAAAATTGAACAATTTAACTATAAAAACCATAAAAAATGTTCAAAGTTAAAAAAACTCAACAATTTCACTATGAAAACCACAAAAGTGATCTAAGTTAAAAAAAATACTTAACAATTTCATTAGAAAACCCATAAAAAAAGTACCAAGTTAAAAAACGTACAATTTCTCAATAAAAATGATTAAAAAACACAGGTTCCATGATAAATCAAATTCAACATTTTCACTAATAAAAGCATAAAAAAAGTTTCGAGTTAAAAAACTCAACAATTTCTCTATAAAATAAGATCCAAGTCTAAAAAAACTTTACATTTTTACTAGTAAAAAAATAAAAAATGTTCCAAGTGAAAAAATTGAACTATTTTACTATAAAAACCATAAAAAAATGTTCAAAGTTAAAAAACTCAACAATTTCACTATAAAAACCACACAAAAACGATCCAAGTTAAGAACAACTCAATAGTTTCATTATAAAAACCAGAAAAAAATCCAAGTTAAAGAATTCAACAATTTTTGAATAAAAATGATAAAAATTCCAAATAAATCTTAACACTTTCACTAATAAAAGCATAAAATAGAAGTTCCAGGTTATTAAGCTCAACAATTTTACTATAAACACCACACAAAAAAATGATCTAAGTTAAAAACAACTCAACAATTTCATTAGAAAAACAATAAAAAAAGTTACAAGTTAAAAAAATCTAAAATTTCTCAATAAAAATGATAAAAAAAAATAGGTTCCATGATTAAAAAAAAACTCAACACTTTCACTAATAAAAGCATAAAAAAAGTTCCAAGTTAAAAAACTCAACAATTCTCTATAAAAACCATTAAGAATAAAAGTTCCTAGCTTAAAAACCCAACGATTTAACTATAAAAAGCATAAAAAAAATTCAAGTTAAAAAATTCAACAATATCTCAATAAAAATGATAAAACAAGATACATGTCTAAAAAAACATTACATTTTTTGAATAAAAAAATTAAAAAATGATCCAAGCGATAAAATTGAAATATTTCACTATAAAAACCCTAAAAAAAATTTTCAAAGTTAAAAAAACTCAACAATTTCACTATAAAAACCACAAAAAATGATCAAAGTTAAAAATAACTCAATAATTTAATTAAAAAAACTATACAAAAAATTCAAGTTAAAAAATTCAACAGATTCTGAATAAAAAGGTTTAAAAAGTTCAAAATTAAAAAACTCAATACTTTCACTAATAAAAGCATAAAAAAGTTCCAAATTAATAAATTCAACAATTTCACTATAAAAACCAAACAAAAAGTTCAAGGTTAAAAAAATCTACAATTTCTCAATAAAAATGATTAAAAAATAAAGTTTCATGATTAAAAACTAAACACATTCACTAATAAAAGCATACAAAAAGTGCCAAGTTAAAAAAACTCATCAATTTCATTATAAAAACCATTAAGACTAAAAGTTCCTAGTTTAAAAACCCAACAATTTAACTATAAAAAGCATAAAAAAAGTTTCAAGTTAAAAAATTCAACAATTTCTCTATAAAAATGATAAAACAAGATCTAAGTCTAAAAAATCTTTACATGTTTACAAAAAACAAAAATGTTCCAAGTTAAAAAATTGAACAATTTAACTATAAAAACCATAAAAAATGTTCAAAGTTAAAAAAACTCAACAATTTCACTATGAAAACCACAAAATTGATCAAAGTTAAAAAAAATACTTAACAATTTCATTAGAAAACCCATAAAAAAAGTACCAAGTTAAAAAACGTACAATTTCTCAATAAAAATGATTAAAAAACACAGGTTCCATGATAAATCAAATTCAACATTTTCACTAATAAAAGCATAAAAAAAGTTTCGAGTTAAAAAACTCAACAATTTCTCTATAAAAACCATTAAGAATAAAAGTTCCTAGCTTAAAAACCCAACGATTTAACTATAAAAAGCATAAAAAAAATTCAAGTTAAAAAATTCAACAATATCTCAATAAAAATGATAAAACAAGATCCATGTCTAAAAAAACATTACATTTTTTGAATAAAAAAATTAAAAAATGATCCAAGCGATAAAATTGAAATATTTCACTATAAAAACCCTAAAAAAAAATGTTCAAAGTTAAAAAAACTCAACAATTTCACTATAAAAACCACAAAAAATGATCAAAGTTAAAAATAACTCAATAATTTAATTAAAAAAACTATACAAAAAATTCAAGTTAAAAAATTCAACAGATTCTGAATAAAAAGGTTTAAAAAGTTCAAAATTTAAAAACTCAATACTTTCACTAATAAAAGCATAAAAAAGTTCCAAATTAATAAATTCAACAATTTCACTATAAAAACCAAACAAAAAGTTCAAAGTTAAAAAAATCTACAATTTCTCAATAAAAATGATTAAAAAATAAAGTTTCATGATTAAAAACTAAACACATTCACTAATAAAAGCATACAAAAAGTGCCAAGTTAAAAAAACTCACCAATTTCATTATAAAAACCATTAAGACTAAAAGTTCCTAGTTTAAAAACCCAACAATTTAACTATAAAAAGCATAAAAAAAGTTTCAAGTTAAAAAATTCAACAATTTCTCTATAAAAATGATAAAACAAGATCTAAGTCTAAAAAATCTTTACATGTTTACAAAAAACAAAAATGTTCCAAGAGAAAAAATTGAACAATTTAACTATAAAAACCATAAAAAATGTTCAAAGTTAAAAAAACTCAACAATTTCACTATGAAAACCACAAAAGTGATCTAAGTTAAAAAAAATACTTAACAATTTCATTAGAAAACCCATAAAAAAAGTACCAAGTTAAAAAACGTACAATTTCTCAATAAAAATGATTAAAAAACACAGGTTCCATGATAAATCAAATTCAACATTTTCACTAATAAAAGCATAAAAAAAGTTTCGAGTTAAAAAACTCAACAATTTCTCTATAAAATAAGATCCAAGTCTAAAAAAACTTTACATTTTTACTAGTAAAAAAATAAAAAATGTTCCAAGTGAAAAAATTGAACTATTTTACTATAAAAACCATAAAAAAATGTTCAAAGTTAAAAAACTCAACAATTTCACTATAAAAACCACACAAAAACGATCCAAGTTAAGAACAACTCAATAGTTTCATTATAAAAACCAGAAAAAAATCCAAGTTAAAGAATTCAACAATTTTTGAATAAAAATGATAAAAATTCCAAATAAATCTTAACACTTTCACTAATAAAAGCATAAAATAGAAGTTCCAGGTTATTAAGCTCAACAATTTTACTATAAACACCACACAAAAAAATGATCTAAGTTAAAAACAACTCAACAATTTCATTAGAAAAACAATAAAAAAAGTTACAAGTTAAAAAAATCTAAAATTTCTCAATAAAAATGATAAAAAAAAATAGGTTCCATGATTAAAAAAAACTCAACACTTTCACTAATAAAAGCATAAAAAAAGTTCCATGTTAAAAAACTCAACAATTCTCTATAAAAACCATTAAGAATAAAAGTTCCTAGCTTAAAAACCCAACGATTTAACAATAAAGAGCATAAAAAAATTCAACAATATCTCAATAAAAATGATAAAACAAGATCCATGTCTAAAAAAACATTACATTTTTTGAATAAAAAAATTAAAAAATGATCCAAGGGATAAAATTGAAATATTTCACTATAAAAACCATAAAAAAAATGTTCAAAGTTAAAAAAACTCAACAATTTCACTATAAAAACCACAAAAAATGATCAAAGTTAAAAATAACTCAATAATTTAATTAAAAAAACTATACAAAAAATTCAAGTTAAAAAATTCAACAGATTCTGAATAAAAAGGTTTAAAAAGTTCAAAATTAAAAAACTCAATACTTTCACTAATAAAAGCTTAAAAAAGTTCCAAATTAATAAATTCAACAATTTCACTATAAAAACCAAACAAAAAGTTCAAAGTTAAAAAAATCTACAATTTCTCAATAAAAATGATTAAAAAATAAAGTTTCATGATTAAAAACTAAACACATTCACTAATAAAAGCATACAAAAAGTGCCAAGTTAAAAAAACTCATCAATTTCATTATAAAAACCATTAAGACTAAAAGTTCCTAGTTTAAAAACCCAACAATTTAACTATAAAAAGCATAAAAAAAGTTTCAAGTTAAAAAATTCAACAATTTCTCTATAAAAATGATAAAACAAGATCTAAGTCTAAAAAATCTTTACATGTTTACTAGAAACAAAAATGTTCCAAGTGAAAAAATTGAACAATTTAACTATAAAAACCATAAAAAATGTTCAAAGTTAAAAAAACTCAACAATTTCAATATAAAAACCACAAAAGTGATCTAAGTTAAAAAAAATACTTAACAATTTCATTAGAAAACCCATAAAAAAAGTACCAAGTTAAAAAACGTACAATTTCTCAATAAAAATGATTAAAAAAACACAAGTTCCATGATAAATCAAATTCAACATTTTCACTAATTAAAGGAATAAAAAAAGTTCCGAGTTAAAAAACTCAACAATTTCTCTATAAAATAAGATCCAAGTCTAAAAAAACTTTACATTTTTACTAGAAAAAAAAATAAAAAATGTTCCAAGTTAAAAAATTGGACTATTTTACTATAAAAACCATAAAAAAATGTTCAAAGTTAAAAAACTCAACAATTTCACTATAAAAACCACACAAAAACGATCCAAGTTAAAAACAACTCAATAATTTCATTATAAAAACCATAAAAAAACCCAAGTTAAAGAATTCAACAATTTTTGAATAAAAATGATAAAAAGTTCAAAGTTAATAAATCTCAACACTTTCACTAAGAAAAGCATAAAATAGAATTTCCAGGTTATTAAGCTCAACAATTTTACTATAAACACCACACAAAAAAAATGATCTAAGTTAAAAACAACTCAACAATTTCATTAGAAAAACAATAAAAAAAGTTACAAGTTAAAAAAATCTAAAATTTCTCAATAAAAATGATAAAAAAAAATAGGTTCCATGATTAAAAAAAACTCAACACTTTCACTAATAAAAGCATAAAAAAAGTTCCAAGTTAAAAAACTCAACAATTCTCTATAAAAACTATTAAGAATAAAAGTTCCTAGCTTAAAAACCCAACGATTTAACAATAAAGAGCATAAAAAAATTCAACAATATCTCAATAAAAATGATAAAACAAGATCCATGTCTAAAAAAACATTACATTTTTTGAATAAAAAAATTAAAAAATGATCCAAGCGATAAAATTGAAATATTTCACTATAAAAACCATAAAAAAAAATGTTCAAAGTTAAAAAACTCAACAATTTCACTATATAAAAACCACAAAAAATGATCAAAATTAAAAATAACTCAATAATTTAATTAAAAAAACTATACAAAAAATTCAAGTTAAAAAATTCAACAGATTCTGAATAAAAAGGTTTAAAAAGTTCAAAATTAAAAAACTCAATACTTTCACTAATAAAAGCATAAAAATGTTACAAATTAATAAATTCAACAATTTCACTATAAAAACCAAACAAAAAGTTCAAAGTTAAAAAAATCTACAATTTCTCAATAAAAATGATTAAAAAATAAAGTTTCATGATTAAAAACTAAACACATTCACTAATAAAAGCATACAAAAAGTGCCAAGTTAAAAAAACTCATCAATTTCATTATAAAAACCATTAAGACTAAAAGTTCCTAGTTTAAAAACCCAACAATTTAACTATAAAAAGCATAAAAAAAGTTTCAAGTTAAAAAATTCAACAATTTCTCTATAAAAATGATAAAACAAGATCTAAGTCTAAAAAATCTTTACATGTTTACTAGAAACAAAAATGTTCCAAGTGAAAAAATTGAACAATTGAACTATAAAAACCATAAAAAATGTTCAAAGTTAAAAAAACTCAACAATTTCACTATAAAAACCACAAAAGTGATCTAAGTTAAAAAAAATACTTAACAATTTCATTAGAAAACCCATAAAAAAAAGTACCAAGTTAAAAAACGTACAATTTCTCAATAAAAATGATTAAAAAAACACAGGTTCCATGATAAATCAAATTCAACATTTTCACTAATAAAAGCATAAAAAAAGTTTCGAGTTAAAAAACTCAACAATTTCTCTATAAAATAAGATCCAAGTCTAAAAAAACTTTACATTTTTACTAGAAAAAAAAATAAAAAATGTTCCAAGTTAAAAAATTGGACTATTTTACTATAAAAACCATAAAAAAATGTTCAAAGTTAAAAAACTCAACAATTTCACTATAAAAACCACACAAAAACGATCCAAGTTAAAAACAACTCAATAATTTCATTATTATAACCATAAAAAAAACCCAAGTTAAAGAATTCAACAATTTTTGAATAAAAATGATAAAAAGTTCAAAGTTAATAAATCTCAACACTTTCACTAATAAAAGCATAAAATAGAAGTTCCAGGTTATTAAGCTCAACAATTTTACTATAAACACCACACAAAAAAAAATGATCTAAGTTAAAAACAACTCAACAATTTCATTAGAAAAACAATAAAAAAAGTTACAAGTTAAAAAAATCTAAAATTTCTCAATATAAATGATAAAAAAAATAGGTTCCATGATTAAAAAAAACTCAACACTTTCACTAATAAAAGCATAAAAAAAGTTCCAAGTTAAAAAACTCAACAATTCTCTATAAAAACCATTAAGAATAAAAGTTCCTAGCTTAAAAACCCAACGATTTAACTATAAAGAGCATAAAAAAAGTTCAAGTTAAAAAATTCAACAATATCTCAATAAAAATGATAAAACAAGATCCATGTCTAAAAAAACATTACATTTTTTGAATAAAAAAATTAAAAAATGATCCAAGCGATAAAATTGAAATATTTCACTATAAAAACCATAAAAAAAATGTTCAAAGTTAAAAAACTCAACAATTTCACTATAAAAACCACAAAAAATGATCAAAGTTAAAAATAACTCAATAATTTAATTAAAAAAACTATACAAAAAATTCAAGTTAAAAAATTCAACAGATTCTGAATAAAAAGGTTTAAAAAGTTCAAAATTAAAAAACTCAATACTTTCACTAATAAAAGCATAAAAAAGTTCCAAATTAATAAATTCAACAATTTCACTATAAAAACCAAACAAAAAGTTCAAAGTTAAAAAAATCTACAATTTCTCAATAAAAATGATTAAAAAATAAAGTTTCATGATTAAAAACTAAAGACATTCACTAATAAAAGGATACAAAAAGTGCCAAGTTAAAAAAACTCATCAATTTCATTATAAAAACCATTAAGACTAAAAGTTCCTAGTTTAAAAACCCAACAATTTAACTATAAAAAGCATAAAAAAAAGTATCAAGTTAAAAAATACAACAATTTCTCTATAAAAATGATAAAACAAGATCTAAGTCTAAAAAATCTTTACATGTTTACTAGAAACAAAAATGTTCCAAGTGAAAAAATTGAACAATTTAACTATAAAAACCATAAAAAATGTTCAAAGTTAAAAAAACTCAACAATTTCACTATAAAAACCACAAAAGTGATCTAAGTTAAAAAAAAATACTTAACAATTTCATTAGAAAACCCATAAAAAAAGTACCAAGTTAAAAAACGTACAATTTCTCAATAAAAATGATTAAAAAAACACAGGTTCCATGATAAAACAAATTCAACATTTTCACTAATAAAAGCATAAAAAAAGTTTCGAGTTAAAAAAACTCAACAATTTCTCTATAAAATAAGATCCAATTCTAAAAAAACTTTACATTTTTACTAGAAAAAAAAATAAAAAATGTTCCAAGTGAAAAAATTGAACTATTTTACTATAAAAACCATAAAAAAAAATGTTCAAAGTTAAAAAACTCAACAATTTCACTATAAAAAACACACAAAAACGATCCAAGTTAAAAACAACTCAATAATTTCATTATAAAAACAATTAAAAAAAACCCAAGTTAAAGAATTCAACAAATTTTGAATAAAAATGATAAAAAGTTCAAAGTTAATAAATCTCAACACTTTCACTAATAAAAGCATAAAATAGAAGTTCCAGGTTATTAAGCTCAACAATTTTACTATAAACACCAAACACAAAAAATGATCTAACTTAAAAACAACTCAACAATTTCATTAGAAAAACAATAAAAAAAGTTACAAGTTAAAAAAATCTAAAATTTCTCAATATAAATGATAAAAAAAAATAGGTTCCATGATTAAAAAAAACTCAACACTTTCACTAATAAAAGCATAAAAAAAGTTCCAAGTTAAAAAACTCAACAATTCTCTATAAAAACCATTAAGAATAAAAGTTCCTAGCTTAAAAACCCAACGATTTAACTATAAAAAGCATAAAAAAAGTTCAAGTTAAAAAATTCAACAATATCTCAATAAAAATGATAAAACAAGATCCATGTCTAAAAAAACATTACATTTTTTGAATAAAAAAATTAAAAAATGATCCAAGCGATAAAATTGAAATATTTCACTATAAAAACCATAAAAAAAAATGTTCAAAGTTAAAAAACTCAACAATTTCACTATAAAAACCACAAAAAATGATCAAAGTTAAAAATAACTCAATAATTTAATTAAAAAAACTATACAAAAAATTCAAGTTAAAAAATTCAACAGATTCTGAATAAAAAGGTTTAAAAAGTTCAAAATTAAAAAACTCAATACTTTCACTAATAAAAGCATAAAAAAGTTCCAAATTAATAAATTCAACAATTTCACTATAAAAACCAAACAAAAAGTTCAAAGTTAAAAAAATCTACAATTTCTCAATAAAAATGATTAAAAAATAAAGTTTCATGATTAAAAACTAAAGACATTCACTAATAAAAGGATACAAAAAGTGCCAAGTTAAAAAAACTCATCAATTTCATTATAAAAACCATTAAGACTAAAAGTTCCTAGTTTAAAAACCCAACAATTTAACTATAAAAAGCATAAAAAAAGTTTCAAGTTAAAAAACTCAACAATTTCTCTATAAAAATGATAAAACAAGATCTAAGTCTAAAAAATCTTTAGATGTTTACTAGAAACAAAAATGTTCCAAGTGAAAAAATTGAACAATTTAACTATAAAAACCATAAAAAAATGTTCAAAGTTAAAAAAACTCAACAATTTCACTATAAAAACCACAAAAGTGATCTAAGTTAAAAAAAAAATACTTAACAATTTCATTAGAAAACCCATAAAAAAAAGTACCAAGTTAAAAAACGTACAATTTCTCACTAAAAATGATTAAAAAAACACAGGTTCCATGATAAATCAAATTCAACATTTTCACTAATAAAAGCATAAAAAAAGTTTCGAGTTAAAAAACTCAACAATTTCTCTATAAAATAAGATCCAAGTCTAAAAAAACTTTACATTTTTACTAGAAAAAAAAATAAAAAATGTTCCAAGTGAAAAAATTGAACTATTTTACTATAAAAACCATAAAAAAAATGTTCAAAGTTAAAAAACTCAACAATTTCACTATAAAAAACACACAAAAACGATCCAAGTTAAAAACAACTCAATAATTTCATTATAAAAACCATTAAAAAAAACCCAAGTTAAAGAATTCAACAAATTTTGAATAAAAATGATAAAAAGTTCAAAGTTAATAAATCTCAACACTTTCACTAATAAAAGCATAAAATAGAAGTTCCAGGTTATTAAGCTCAACAATTTTACTATAAACACCACACAAAAAAAATGATCTAAGTTAAAAACAACTCAACAATTTCATTAGAAAAACAATAAAAAAAGTTACAAGTTAAAAAAATCTAAAATTTCTCAATAAAAATGATAAAAAAAAATAGGTTCCATGATTAAAAAAAACTCAACACTTTCACTAATAAAAGCATAAAAAAAGTTCCAAGTTAAAAAACCCAACGATTTAACTATAAAAAGCATAAAAAAAGTTCAAGTTAAAAAATTCAACAATATCTCAATAAAAATGATAAAACAAGATCCATGTCTAAAAAAACATTACATTTTTTGAATAAAAAAATTAAAAAATGATCCAAGCGATAAAATTGTAATATTTCACTATAAAAACCATAAAAAAAATGTTCAAAGTTAAAAAACTCAACAATTTCACTATAAAAACCACAAAAAATGATCAAAATTAAAAATAACTCAATAATTTAATTAAAAAAACTATACAAAAAATTCAAGTTAAAAAATTCAACAGATTCTGAATAAAAAGGTTTAAAAAGTTCAAAATTAAAAAACTCAATACTTTCACTAATAAAAGCTTAAAAAAGTTCCAAATTAATAAATTCAACAATTTCACTATAAAAACCAAACAAAAAGTTCAAAGTTAAAAAAATCTACAATTTCTCAATAAAAATGATTAAAAAATAAAGTTTCATGATTAAAAACTAAACACATTCACTAATAAAAGCATACAAAAAGTGCCAAGTTAAAAAAACTCATCAATTTCATTATAAAAACCATTAAGACTAAAAGTTCCTAGTTTAAAAACCCAACAATTTAACTATAAAAAGCATAAAAAAAGTTTCAAGTTAAAAAATTCAACAATTTCTCTATAAAAATGATAAAACAAGATCTAAGTCTAAAAAATCTTTACATGTTTACTAGAAACAAAAATGTTCCAAGTGAAAAAATTGAACAATTGAACTATAAAAACCATAAAAAATGTTCAAAGTTAAAAAAACTCAACAATTTCACTATAAAAACCACAAAAGTGATCTAAGTTAAAAAAAATACTTAACAATTTCATTAGAAAACCCATAAAAAAAAGTACCAAGTTAAAAAACGTACAATTTCTCAATAAAAATGATTAAAAAAACACAGGTTCCATGATAAATCAAATTCAACATTTTCACTAATAAAAGCATAAAAAAAGTTTCGAGTTAAAAAACTCAACAATTTCTCTATAAAATAAGATCCAAGTCTAAAAAAACTTTACATTTTTACTAGAAAAAAAAATAAAAAATGTTCCAAGTTAAAAAATTGGACTATTTTACTATAAAAACCATAAAAAAAATGTTCAAAGTTAAAAAACTCAACAATTTCACTATAAAAACCACACAAAAACGATCCAAGTTAAAAATACCTCAATAATTTCATTATAAAAACCATAAAAAAAACCCAAGTTAAAGAATTCAACAATTTTTGAATAAAAATGATAAAAAGTGCAAAGTTAATAAATCTCAACACTTTCACTAATAAAAGCATAAAATAGAAGTTCCAGGTTATTAAGCTCAACAATTTTACTATAAACACCACAAAAAAAAATGATCTAAGTTAAAAACAACTCAACAATTTCATTAGAAAAACAATAAAAAAAGTTACAAGTTAAAAAAATCTAAAATTTCTCAATATAAATGATAAAAAAAATAGGTTCCATGATTAAAAAAAACTCAACACTTTCACTAATAAAAGCATAAAAAAAGTTCCAAGTTAAAAAACTCAACAATTCTCTATAAAAACCATTAAGAATAAAAGTTCCTAGCTTAAAAACCCAACGATTTAACTATAAAGAGCATAAAAAAAGTTCAAGTTAAAAAATTCAACAATATCTCAATAAAAATGATAAAACAAGATCCATGTCTAAAAAAACATTACATTTTTTGAATAAAAAAATTAAAAAATGATCCAAGCGATAAAATTGAAATATTTCACTATAAAAACCATAAAAAAAATGTTCAAAGTTAAAAAACTCAACAATTTCACTATAAAAACCACAAAAAATGATCAAAGTTAAAAATAACTCAATAATTTAATTAAAAAAACTATACAAAAAATTCAAGTTAAAAAATTCAACAGATTCTGAATAAAAAGGTTTAAAAAGTTCAAAATTAAAAAACTCAATACTTTCACTAATAAAAGCATAAAAAAGTTCCAAATTAATAAATTCAACAATTTCACTATAAAAACCAAACAAAAAGTTCAAAGTTAAAAAAATCTACAATTTCTCAATAAAAATGATTAAAAAATAAAGTTTCATGATTAAAAACTAAAGACATTCACTAATAAAAGGATACAAAAAGTGCCAAGTTAAAAAAACTCATCAATTTCATTATAAAAACCATTAAGACTAAAAGTTCCTAGTTTAAAAACCCAACAATTTAACTATAAAAAGCATAAAAAAAGTTTCAAGTTAAAAAATACAACAATTTCTCTATAAAAATGATAAAACAAGATCTAAGTCTAAAAAATCTTTACATGTTTACTAGAAACAAAAATGTTCCAAGTGAAAAAATTGAACAATTTAACTATAAAAACCATAAAAAATGTTCAAAGTTAAAAAAACTCAACAATTTCACTATAAAAACCACAAAAGTGATCTAAGTTAAAAAAAATACTTAACAATTTCATTAGAAAACCCATAAAAAAAAGTACCAAGTTAAAAAACGTACAATTTCTCAATAAAAATGATTAAAAAAACACAGGTTCCATGATAAATCAAATTCAACATTTTCACTAATAAAAGCATAAAAAAAGTTTCGAGTTAAAAAACTCAACAATTTCTCTATAAAATAAGATCCAAGTCTAAAAAAACTTTACATTTTTACTAGAAAAAAAAATAAAAAATGTTCCAAGTTAAAAAATTGGACTATTTTACTATAAAAACCATAAAAAAATGTTCAAAGTTAAAAAACTCAACAATTTCACTATAAAAACCACACAAAAACGATCCAAGTTAAAAACAACTCAATAATTTCATTATAAAAACCATAAAAAAAACCCAAGTTAAAGAATTCAACAAATTTTGAATAAAAATGATAAAAAGTTCAAAGTTAATAAATCTCAACACTTTCACTAATAAAACCATAAAATAGAAGTTCCAGGTTATTAAGCTCAACAATTTTACTATAAACACCAAACACAAAAAATGATCTAACTTAAAAACAACTCAACAATTTCATTAGAAAAACAATAAAAAAAGTTACAAGTTAAAAAAATCTAAAATTTCTCAATATAAATGATAAAAAAAAATAGGTTCCATGATTAAAAAAAACTCAACACTTTCACTAATAAAAGCATAAAAAAAGTTCCAAGTTAAAAAACTCAACAATTCTCTATAAAAACCATTAAGAATAAAAGTTCCTAGCTTAAAAACCCAACGATTTAACTATAAAAAGCATAAAAAAAGTTCAAGTTAAAAAATTCAACAATATCTCAATAAAAATGATAAAACAAGATCCATGTCTAAAAAAACATTACATTTTTTGAATAAAAAAATTAAAAAATGATCCAAGCGATAAAATTGAAATATTTCACTATAAAAACCATAAAAAAAAATGTTCAAAGTTAAAAAACTCAACAATTTCACTATAAAAACCACAAAAAATGATCAAAGTTAAAAATAACTCAATAATTTAATTAAAAAAACTATACAAAAAATTCAAGTTAAAAAATTCAACAGATTCTGAATAAAAAGGTTTAAAAAGTTCAAAATTAAAAAACTCAATACTTTCACTAATAAAAGCATAAAAAAGTTCCAAATTAATAAATTCAACAATTTCACTATAAAAACCAAACAAAAAGTTCAAAGTTAAAAAAATCTACAATTTCTCAATAAAAATGATTAAAAAATAAAGTTTCATGATTAAAAACTAAAGACATTCACTAATAAAAGGATACAAAAAGTGCCAAGTTAAAAAAACTCATCAATTTCATTATAAAAACCATTAAGACTAAAAGTTCCTAGTTTAAAAACCCAACAATTTAACTATAAAAAGCATAAAAAAAGTTTCAAGTTAAAAAACTCAACAATTTCTCTATAAAAATGATAAAACAAGATCTAAGTCTAAAAAATCTTTAGATGTTTACTAGAAACAAAAATGTTCCAAGTGAAAAAATTGAACAATTTAACTATAAAAACCATAAAAAAATGTTCAAAGTTAAAAAAACTCAACAATTTCACTATAAAAACCACAAAAGTGATCTAAGTTAAAAAAAAAATACTTAACAATTTCATTAGAAAACCCATAAAAAAAAGTACCAAGTTAAAAAACGTACAATTTCTCACTAAAAATGATTAAAAAAACACAGGTTCCATGATAAATCAAATTCAACATTTTCACTAATAAAAGCATAAAAAAAGTTTCGAGTTAAAAAACTCAACAATTTCTCTATAAAATAAGATCCAAGTCTAAAAAAACTTTACATTTTTACTAGAAAAAAAAATAAAAAATGTTCCAAGTGAAAAAATTGAACTATTTTACTATAAAAACCATTAAAAAAATGTTCAAAGTTAAAAAACTCAACAATTTCACTATAAAAAACACACAAAAACGATCCAAGTTAAAAACAACTCAATAATTTCATTATAAAAACCATTAAAAAAAACCCAAGTTAAAGAATTCAACAAATTTTGAATAAAAATGATAAAAAGTTCAAAGTTAATAAATCTCAACACTTTCACTAATAAAAGCATAAAATAGAAGTTCCAGGTTATTAAGCTCAACAATTTTACTATAAACACCACACAAAAAAAATGATCTAAGTTAAAAACAACTCAACAATTTCATTAGAAAAACAATAAAAAAAGTTACAAGTTAAAAAAATCTAAAATTTCTCAATAAAAATGATAAAAAAAAATAGGTTCCATGATTAAAAAAAACTCAACACTTTCACTAATAAAAGCATAAAAAAAGTTCCAAGTTAAAAAACCCAACGATTTAACTATAAAAAGCATAAAAAAAGTTCAAGTTAAAAAATTCAACAATATCTCAATAAAAATGATAAAACAAGATCCATGTCTAAAAAAACATTACATTTTTTGAATAAAAAAATTAAAAAATGATCCAAGCGATAAAATTGTAATATTTCACTATAAAAACCATAAAAAAAATGTTCAAAGTTAAAAAACTCAACAATTTCACTATAAAAACCACAAAAAATGATCAAAATTAAAAATAACTCAATAATTTAATTAAAAAAACTATACAAAAAATTCAAGTTAAAAAATTCAACAGATTCTGAATAAAAAGGTTTAAAAAGTTCAAAATTAAAAAACTCAATACTTTCACTAATAAAAGCTTAAAAAAGTTCCAAATTAATAAATTCAACAATTTCACTATAAAAACCAAACAAAAAGTTCAAAGTTAAAAAAATCTACAATTTCTCAATAAAAATGATTAAAAAATAAAGTTTCATGATTAAAAACTAAACACATTCACTAATAAAAGCATACAAAAAGTGCCAAGTTAAAAAAACTCATCAATTTCATTATAAAAACCATTAAGACTAAAAGTTCCTAGTTTAAAAACCCAACAATTTAACTATAAAAAGCATAAAAAAAGTTTCAAGTTAAAAAATTCAACAATTTCTCTATAAAAATGATAAAACAAGATCTAAGTCTAAAAAATCTTTACATGTTTACTAGAAACAAAAATGTTCCAAGTGAAAAAATTGAACAATTGAACTATAAAAACCATAAAAAATGTTCAAAGTTAAAAAAACTCAACAATTTCACTATAAAAACCACAAAAGTGATCTAAGTTAAAAAAAATACTTAACAATTTCATTAGAAAACCCATAAAAAAAAGTACCAAGTTAAAAAACGTACAATTTCTCAATAAAAATGATTAAAAAAACACAGGTTCCATGATAAATCAAATTCAACATTTTCACTAATAAAA
Source organism: Lathyrus aphaca (assembly GCA_963966055.1). Classification (NCBI taxonomy): domain Eukaryota; kingdom Viridiplantae; phylum Streptophyta; class Magnoliopsida; order Fabales; family Fabaceae; genus Lathyrus; species Lathyrus aphaca. The sequence goes on from OZ014520.1 coordinate 407,836,523, forward strand.
GCATAAAAAAAGTTTCGAGTTAAAAAACTCAACAATTTCTCTATAAAATAAGATCCAAGTCTAAAAAAACTTTACATTTTTACTAGAAAAAAAAATAAAAAATGTTCCAAGTTAAAAAATTGGACTATTTTACTATAAAAACCATAAAAAAAATGTTCAAAGTTAAAAAACTCAACAATTTCACTATAAAAACCACACAAAAACGATCCAAGTTAAAAACAACTCAATAATTTCATTATAAAAACCATAAAAAAAACCCAAGTTAAAGAATTCAACAATTTTTGAATAAAAATGATAAAAAGTGCAAAGTTAATAAATCTCAACACTTTCACTAATAAAAGCATAAAATAGAAGTTCCAGGTTATTAAGCTCAACAATTTTACTATAAACACCACAAAAAAAAATGATCTAAGTTAAAAACAACTCAACAATTTCATTAGAAAAACAATAAAAAAAGTTACAAGTTAAAAAAATCTAAAATTTCTCAATATAAATGATAAAAAAAATAGGTTCCATGATTAAAAAAAACTCAACACTTTCACTAATAAAAGCATAAAAAAAGTTCCAAGTTAAAAAACTCAACAATTCTCTATAAAAACCATTAAGAATAAAAGTTCCTAGCTTAAAAACCCAACGATTTAACTATAAAGAGCATAAAAAAAGTTCAAGTTAAAAAATTCAACAATATCTCAATAAAAATGATAAAACAAGATCCATGTCTAAAAAAACATTACATTTTATGAATAAAAAAATTAAAAAATGATCCAAGCGATAAAATTGAAATATTTCACTATAAAAACCATAAAAAAAATGTTCAAAGTTAAAAAACTCAACAATTTCACTATAAAAACCACAAAAAATGATCAAAGTTAAAAATAACTCAATAATTTAATTAAAAAAACTATACAAAAAATTCAAGTTAAAAAATTCAACAGATTCTGAATAAAAAGGTTTAAAAAGTTCAAAATTAAAAAACTCAATACTTTCACTAATAAAAGCATAAAAAAGTTCCAAATTAATAAATTCAACAATTTCACTATAAAAACCAAACAAAAAGTTCAAAGTTAAAAAAATCTACAATTTCTCAATAAAAATGATTAAAAAATAAAGTTTCATGATTAAAAACTAAAGACATTCACTAATAAAAGGATACAAAAAGTGCCAAGTTAAAAAAACTCATCAATTTCATTATAAAAACCATTAAGACTAAAAGTTCCTAGTTTAAAAACCCAACAATTTAACTATAAAAAGCATAAAAAAAGTTTCAAGTTAAAAAATACAACAATTTCTCTATAAAAATGATAAAACAAGATCTAAGTCTAAAAAATCTTTACATGTTTACTAGAAACAAAAATGTTCCAAGTGAAAAAATTGAACAATTTAACTATAAAAACCATAAAAAATGTTCAAAGTTAAAAAAACTCAACAATTTCACTATAAAAACCACAAAAGTGATCTAAGTTAAAAAAAATACTTAACAATTTCATTAGAAAACCCATAAAAAAAAGTACCAAGTTAAAAAACGTACAATTTCTCAATAAAAATGATTAAAAAAACACAGGTTCCATGATAAATCAAATTCAACATTTTCACTAATAAAAGCATAAAAAAAGTTTCGAGTTAAAAAACTCAACAATTTCTCTATAAAATAAGATCCAAGTCTAAAAAAACTTTACATTTTTACTAGAAAAAAAAATAAAAAATGTTCCAAGTTAAAAAATTGGACTATTTTACTATAAAAACCATAAAAAAATGTTCAAAGTTAAAAAACTCAACAATTTCACTATAAAAACCACACAAAAACGATCCAAGTTAAAAACAACTCAATAATTTCATTATAAAAACCATAAAAAAAACCCAAGTTAAAGAATTCAACAAATTTTGAATAAAAATGATAAAAAGTTCAAAGTTAATAAATCTCAACACTTTCACTAATAAAACCATAAAATAGAAGTTCCAGGTTATTAAGCTCAACAATTTTACTATAAACACCAAACACAAAAAATGATCTAACTTAAAAACAACTCAACAATTTCATTAGAAAAACAATAAAAAAAGTTACAAGTTAAAAAAATCTAAAATTTCTCAATATAAATGATAAAAAAAAATAGGTTCCATGATTAAAAAAAACTCAACACTTTCACTAATAAAAGCATAAAAAAAGTTCCAAGTTAAAAAACTCAACAATTCTCTATAAAAACCATTAAGAATAAAAGTTCCTAGCTTAAAAACCCAACGATTTAACTATAAAAAGCATAAAAAAAGTTCAAGTTAAAAAATTCAACAATATCTCAATAAAAATGATAAAACAAGATCCATGTCTAAAAAAACATTACATTTTTTGAATAAAAAAATTAAAAAATGATCCAAGCGATAAAATTGAAATATTTCACTATAAAAACCATAAAAAAAAATGTTCAAAGTTAAAAAACTCAACAATTTCACTATAAAAACCACAAAAAATGATCAAAGTTAAAAATAACTCAATAATTTAATTAAAAAAACTATACAAAAAATTCAAGTTAAAAAATTCAACAGATTCTGAATAAAAAGGTTTAAAAAGTTCAAAATTAAAAAACTCAATACTTTCACTAATAAAAGCATAAAAAAGTTCCAAATTAATAAATTCAACAATTTCACTATAAAAACCAAACAAAAAGTTCAAAGTTAAAAAAATCTACAATTTCTCAATAAAAATGATTAAAAAATAAAGTTTCATGATTAAAAACTAAAGACATTCACTAATAAAAGGATACAAAAAGTGCCAAGTTAAAAAAACTCATCAATTTCATTATAAAAACCATTAAGACTAAAAGTTCCTAGTTTAAAAACCCAACAATTTAACTATAAAAAGCATAAAAAAAGTTTCAAGTTAAAAAACTCAACAATTTCTCTATAAAAATGATAAAACAAGATCTAAGTCTAAAAAATCTTTAGATGTTTACTAGAAACAAAAATGTTCCAAGTGAAAAAATTGAACAATTTAACTATAAAAACCATAAAAAATGTTCAAAGTTAAAAAAACTCAACAATTTCACTATAAAAACCACAAAAGTGATCTAAGTTAAAAAAAATACTTAACAATTTCATTAGAAAACCCATAAAAAAAAGTACCAAGTTAAAAAACGTACAATTTCTCAATAAAATTGATTAAAAAAAAAACACAGGTTCCATGATAAATCAAATTCAACATTTTCACTAATAAAAGCATAAAAAAAGTTTCGAGTTAAAAACCTCAACAATTTCTCTATAAAATAAGATCCAAGTCTAAAAAAACTTTACATTTTTACTAGAAAAAAAAATAAAAAATGTTCCAAGTTAAAAAATTGGACTATTTTACTATAAAAACCATAAAAAAATGGTCAAAGTTAAAAAACTCAACAATTTCACTATAAAAACCACACAAAAACGATCCAAGTTAAAAACAACTCAATAATTTCATTATAAAAACCATAAAAAAAACCCAAGTTAAAGAATTCAACAATTTTTGAATAAAAATGATAAAAAGTTCAAAGTTAATAAATCTCAACACTTTCACTAATAAAAGCATAAAATAGAAGTTCCAGGTTATTAAGCTCAACAATTTTACTATAAACACCACACAAAAAAAATGATCTAAGTTAAAAACAACTCAACAATTTCATTAGAAAAACAATAAAAAAAGTTACAAGTTAAAAAAATCTAAAATTTCTCAATAAAAATGATAAAAAAAAATAGGTTCCATGATTAAAAAAAACTCAACACTTTCACTAATAAAAGCATAAAAAAAGTTCCAAGTTAAAAAACCCAACGATTTAACTATAAAAAGCATAAAAAAAGTTCAAGTTAAAAAATTCAACAATATCTCAATAAAAATGATAAAACAAGATCCATGTCTAAAAAAACATTACATTTTTTGAATAAAAAAATTAAAAAATGATCCAAGCGATAAAATTGAAATATTTCACTATAAAAACCATAAAAAAAATGTTCAAAGTTAAAAAACTCAACAATTTCACTATAAAAACCACAAAAAATGATCAAAATTAAAAATAACTCAATAATTTAATTAAAAAAACTATACAAAAAATTCAAGTTAAAAAATTCAACAGATTCTGAATAAAAAGGTTTAAAAAGTTCAAAATTAAAAAACTCAATACTTTCACTAATAAAAGCTTAAAAAAGTTCCAAATTAATAAATTCAACAATTTCACTATAAAAACCAAACAAAAAGTTCAAAGTTAAAAAAATCTACAATTTCTCAATAAAAATGATTAAAAAATAAATTTTCATGATTAAAAACTAAACACATTCACTAATAAAAGCATACAAAAAGTGCCAAGTTAAAAAAACTCATCAATTTCATTATAAAAACATTTAAGACTAAAAGTGCCTAGTTTAAAAACCCAACAATTTAACTATAAAAAGCATAAAAAAAGTTTCAAGTTAAAAAATTCAACAATTTCTCTATAAAAATGATAAAACAAGATCTAATTCTAAAAAATCTTTACATGTTTACAAAAAACAAAAATGTTCCAAGTGAAAAAATTGAACAATTTAACTATAAAAACCATAAAAATTGTTCAAAGTTAAAAAAACTCAACAATTTCACTATAAAAACCACAAAAGTGATCTAAGTTAAAAAAAATACTTAACAATTTCATTAGAAAACCCATAAAAAAAAGTACCAAGTTAAAAAACGTACAATTTCTCAATAAAATTGATTAAAAAAAAAACACAGGTTCCATGATAAATCAAATTCAACATTTTCACTAATAAAAGCATAAAAAAAGTTTCGAGTTAAAAACCTCAACAATTTCTCTATAAAATAAGATCCAAGTCTAAAAAAACTTTACATTTTTACTAGAAAAAAAAAATAAAAAATGTTCCAAGTTAAAAAATTGGACTATTTTACTATAAAAACCATAAAAAAATGGTCAAAGTTAAAAAACTCAACAATTTCACTATAAAAACCACACAAAAACGATCCAAGTTAAAAACAACTCAATAATTTCATTATAAAAACCATAAAAAAAAACCAAGTTAAAGAATTCAACAATTTTTGAATAAAAATGATAAAAAGTTCAAAGTTAATAAATCTCAACACTTTCACTAATAAAAGCATAAAATAGAAGTTCCAGGTTATTAAGCTCAACAATTTTACTATAAACACCACACAAAAAAAATGATCTAAGTTAAAAACAACTCAACAATTTCATTAGAAAAACAATAAAAAAAGTTACAAGTTAAAAAAATCTAAAATTTCTCAATTAAAATGATAAAAAAAAATAGGTTCCATGATTAAAAAAAACTCAACACTTTCACTAATAAAAGCATAAAAAAAGTTCCAAGTTAAAAAACTCAACAATTCTCTATAAAAACCATTAAGAATAAAAGTTCCTAGCTTAAAAACCCAACGATTTAACTATAAAAAGCATAATAAAAATTCAAGTTAAAAAATTCAACAATATCTCAATAAAAATGATAAAACAAGATCCATGTCTAAAAAAACATTACATTTTTTGAATAAAAAAATTAAAAAATGATCCAAGCGATAAAATTGAAATATTTCACTATAAAAACCATAAAAAAAATGTTTAAACTTAAAAAACTCAACAATTTCACTATAAAAACCACAAAAAATGATCAAAGTTAAAAATAACTCAATAATTTAATTAAAAAAACTATACAAAAAATTCAAGTTAAAAAATTCAACAGATTCTGAATAAAAAGGTTTAAAAAGTTCAAAATTAAAAAACTCAATACTTTCACTAATAAAAGCATAAAAAAGTTCCAAATTAATAAATTCAACAATTTCACTATAAAAACCAAACAAAAAGTTCAAAGTTAAAAAAATCTACAATTTCTCAATAAAAATGATTAAAAAATAAAGTTTCATGATTAAAAACTAAAGACATTCACTAATAAAAGGATACAAAGAGTGCCAAGTTAAAAAAACTCATCAATTTCATTATAAAAACCATTAAGACTAAAAGTTCCTAGTTTAAAAACCCAACAATTTAACTATAAAAAGCATAAAAAAAGTTTCAAGTTAAAAAATACAACAATTTCTCTATAAAAATGATAAAACAAGATCTAAGTCTAAAAAATCTTTACATGTTTACTAGAAACAAAAATGTTCCAAGTGAAAAAATTGAACAATTTAACTATAAAAACCATAAAAAATGTTCAAAGTTAAAAAAACTCAACAATTTCACTATAAAAACCACAAAAGTGATCTAAGTTTAAAAAAAAATACTTAACAATTTCATTAGAAAACCCATAAAAAAAGTACCAAGTTAAAAAACGTACAATTTCTCAATAAAAATGATTAAAAAAACACAGGTTCCATGATAAATCAAATTCAACATTTTCACTAATAAAAGCATAAAAAATGTTTCGAGTTAAAAAAACTCAACAATTTCTCTATAAAATAAGATCCAAGTCTAAAAAAACTTTACATTTTTACTAGAAAAAAAAATAAAAAATGTTCCAAGTGAAAAAATTGAACTATTTTACTATAAAAACCATAAAAAAATGTTCAAAGTTAAAAAACTCAACAATTTCACTATAAAAAACACACAAAAACGATCCAAGTTAAAAACAACTCAATAATTTCATTATAAAAACAATTAAAAAAAACCCAAGTTAAAGAATTCAACAAATTTTGAATAAAAATGATAAAAAGTTCAAAGTTAATAAATCTCAACACTTTCACAAATAAAAGCATAAAATAGAAGTTCCAGGTTATTAAGCTCAACAATTTTACTATAAACACCACACAAAAAAAATGATCTAAGTTAAAAACAACTCAACAATTTCATTAGAAAAACAATAAAAAAAGTTACAAGTTAAAAAAATCTAAAATTTCTCAATATAAATGATAAAAAAAAATAGGTTCCATGATTAAAAAAAACTCAACACTTTCACTAATAAAAGCATAAAAAAAGTTCCAAGTTAAAAAACTCAACAATTCTCTATAAAAACCATTAAGAATAAAAGTTCCTAGCTTAAAAACCCAACGATTTAACTATAAAAAGCATAAAAAAAGTTCAAGTTAAAAAATTCAACAATATCTCCATAAAAATGATAAAACAAGATCCATGTCTAAAAAAACATTACATTTTTTGAATAAAAAAATTAAAAAATGATCCAAGCGATAAAATTGAAATATTTCACTATAAAAACCATAAAAAAAATGTTCAAAGTTAAAAAACTCAACAATTTCACTATAAAAACCACAAAAAATGATCAAAGTTAAAAATAACTCAATAATTTAATTAAAAAAACTATACAAAAAATTCAAGTTAAAAAATTCAACAGATTCTGAATAAAAAGGTTTAAAAAGTTAAAAATTAAAAAACTCAATACTTTCACTAATAAAAGCATAAAAAAGTTCCAAATTAATAAATTCAACAATTTCACTATAAAAACCAAACAAAAAGTTCAAAGTTAAAAAAATCTACAATTTCTCAATAAAAATGATTAAAAAATAAAGTTTCATGATTAAAAACTAAAGACATTCACTAATAAAAGGATACAAAAAGTGCCAAGTTAAAAAAACTCATCAATTTCATTATAAAAACCATTAAGACTAAAAGTTCCTAGTTTAAAAACCCAACAATTTAACTATAAAAAGCATAAAAAAAGTTTCAAGTTAAAAAACTCAACAATTTCTCTATAAAAATGATAAAACAAGATCTAAGTCTAAAAAATCTTTACATGTTTACTAGAAACAAAAATGTTCCAAGTGAAAAAATTGAACAATTTAACTATAAAAACCATAAAAAATGTTCAAAGTTAAAAAAACTCAACAATTTCACTATAAAAACCACAAAAGTGATCTAAGTTAAAAAAAATACTTAACAATTTCATTAGAAAACCCATAAAAAAAGTACCAAGTTAAAAAACGTACAATTTCTCAATAAAAATGATTAAAAAAACACAGGTTCCATGATAAATCAAATTCAACATTTTCACTAATAAAAGCATAAAAAAAGTTTCGAGTTAAAAACCTAACAATTTCTCTATAAAATAAGATCCAAGTCTAAAAAAACTTTACATTTTTACTAGAAAAAAAAATAAAAAATGTTCCAAGTGAAAAAATTGAACTATTTTACTATAAAAACCATAAAAAAATGTTCAAAGTTAAAAAACTCAACAGTTTCACTATAAAAAACACACAAAAACGATCCAAGTTAAAAACAACTCAATAATTTCATTATAAAAACCATTAAAAAAAACCCAAGTTAAAGAATTCAACAAATTTTGAATAAAAATGATAAAAAGTTCAAAGTTAATAAATCTCAACACTTTCACTAATAAAAGCATAAAATAGAAGTTCCAGGTTATTAAGCTCAACAATTTTACTATAAACACCACACAAAAAAAATGATCTAAGTTAAAAACAACTCAACAATTTCATTAGAAAAACAATAAAAAAAGTTACAAGTTAAAAAAATCTAAAATTTCTCAATAAAAATGATAAAAAAAATAGGTTCCATGATTAAAAAAAACTCAACACTTTCACTAATAAAAGCATAAAAAAAGTTCCAAGTTAAAAAACCCAACGATTTAACTATAAAAAGCATAAAAAAAGTTCAAGTTAAAAAATTCAACAATATCTCAATAAAAAAGATAAAACAAGATCCATGTCTAAAAAAACATTACATTTTTTGAATAAAAAAATTAAAAAATGATCCAAGCGATAAAATTGAAATATTTCACTATAAAAACCATAAAAAAAATGTTCAAAGTTAAAAAACTCAACAATTTCACTATAAAAACCAAAAAAAATGATCAAAGTTAAAAATAACTCAATAATTTAATTAAAAAAACTATACAAAAAATTCAAGTTAAAAAATTCAACAGATTCTGAATAAAAAGGTTTAAAAAGTTCAAAATTAAAAAACTCAATACTTTCACTAATAAAAGCATAAAAAAGTTCCAAATTAATAAATTCGACAATTTCACTATAAAAACCAAACAAAAAGTTCAAAGTTAAAAAAATCTACAATTTCTCAATAAAAATGATTAAAAAATAAAGTTTCATGATTAAAAACTAAAGACATTCACTAATAAAAGGATACAAAAAGTGCCAAGTTAAAAAAACTCATCAATTTCATTATAAAAACCATTAAGACTAAAAGTTCCTAGTTTAAAAACCCAACAATTTAACTATAAAAAGCATAAAAAAAGTTTCAAGTTAAAAAACTCAACAATTTCTCTATAAAAATGATAAAACAAGATCTAAGTCTAAAAAATCTTTAGATGTTTACTAGAAACAAAAATGTTCCAAGTGAAAAAATTGAACAATTTAACTATAAAAACCATAAAAAAACGTTCAAAGTTAAAAAAACTCAACAATTTCACTATAAAAACCACAAAAGTGATCTAAATTAAAAAAAATACTTAACAATTTCATTAGAAAACCCATAAAAAAAGTACCAAGTTAAAAAACGTACAATTTCTCAAAAAAAATGATTAAAAAAACCCAGGTTCCATGATAAATCAAATTCAACATTTTCACTAATAAAAGCATAAAAAAAGTTTCGAGTTAAAAAACTCAACAATTTCTCTATAAAATAAGATCCAAGTCTAAAAAAACTTTACATTTTTACTAGAAAAAAAAATAAAAAATGTTCCAAGTGAAAAAATTGAACTATTTCACTATAAAAACCACAAAAAAATGTTCAAAGTTAAAAAACTCAACAATTTCACTATAAAAACCACACAAAAACGATCCAAGTTAAAAACAACTCAATAATTTCATTATAAAAACCATAAAAAAAAACCCAAGTTAAAGAATTCAACAATTTTTGAATAAAAATGATAAAAAGTTCAAAGTTAATAAATCTCAACACTTTCACTAATAAAAGCATAAAATAGAAGTTCCAGGTTATTAAGCTCAACAATTTTACTATAAACACCACACAAAAAAAATGATCTAAGTTAAAAACAACTCAACAATTTCATTAGAAAAACAATAAAAAAAGTTACAAGTTAAACAAATCTAAAATTTCTCAATAAAAATGATTAAAAAAAATTGGTTCCATGATTAAAAAAAACTTAACACTTTCACTAATAAAAGCATAAAAAAAGTTCCAAGTTAAAAAACTCAACAGTTCTCTATAAAAACCATTAAGAATAAAAGTTCCTAGCTTAAAAACCCAACGATTTAACTATAAAAAGCATAAAAAAAAATTCAAGTTAAAAAATTCAACAATATCTCAATAAAAATGATAAAACAAGATCCATGTCTAAAAAAACATTACATTTTTTGAATAAAAAATTAAAAAATGATCCAAGCGATAAAATTGAAATATTTCACTATAAAAACCATAAAAAAAATGTTCAAAGTTAAAAAAACTCAACAATTTCACTATAAAAACCACAAAAAATGATCAAAGTTAAAAATAACTCAATAATTTAATTAAAAAAACTATACAAAAAATTCAAGTTATAAAATTCAACAGATTCTGAATAAAAAAGTTTAAAAAGTTCAAAATTAAAAAACTCAATACTTTCACTAATAAAAGCATAAAAAAGTTCCAAATTAATAAATTCGACAATTTCACTATAAAAACCAAACAAAAAGTTCAAAGATAAAAAAATCTACAATTTCTCAATAAAAATGATTAAAAAATAAAGTTTCATGATTAAAAACTAAAGACATTCACTAATAAAAGCATACAAAAAGTGCCAAGTTAAAAAAACTCATCAATTTCATTATAAAAACCATTAAGAATAAAAGTTCCTAGTTTAAAAACCAACAATTTAACTATAAAAAGCATAAAAAAAGTTTCAAGTTAAAAAATTCAACAATTTCTCTATAAAAATGATAAAACAAGATCTAAGTCTAAAAAATCTTTACATGTTTACTAGAAACAAAAATGTTCCAAGTGAAAAAATTGAACAATTTAACTATAAAAACCATAAAAAACGTTCAAAGTTAAAAAAAAACTCAACAATTTCACTATAAAAACCACAAAAGTGATCTAAGTTAAAAAAAATACTTAACAATTTCATTAGAAAACCCATAAAAAAAGTACCAAGTTAAAAAGCGTACAATTTCTCAAAAAAATGGATTAAAAAAACCCAGGTTCCATGATAAATCAAATTCAACATTTTCACTAATAAAAGCATAAAAAAAGTTTCGAGTTAAAAAACTCAACAATTTCTCTATAAAATAAGATCCAAGTCTAAAAAAACTTTACATTTTTACTAGAAAAAAAAAATAAAAAATGTTCCAAGTGAAAAAATTGAACTATTTCACTATAAAAACCACAAAAAAATGTTCAAAGTTAAAAAACTCAACAATTTCACTATAAAAACCACACAAAAACGATCCAAGTTAAAAACAACTCAATAATTTCATTATAAAAACCATAAAAAAAACCCAAGTTAAAGAATTCAACAATTTTTGAATAAAAATGATAAAAAGTTCAAAGTTAATAAATCTCAACACTTTCACTAATAAAACCATAAAATAGAAGTTCCAGGTTATTAAGCTCAACAATTTTACTATAAACACCACACAAAAAAAATGATCTAAGTTAAAAACAACTCAACAATTTCATTAGAAAAACAATAAAAAAAGTTACAAGTTAAACAAATCTAAAATTTCTCAATAAAAATGATTAAAAAAAATAGGTTCCATGATTAAAAAAAACTTAACACTTTCACTAATAAAAGCATAAAAAAAGTTCCAAGTTAAAAAACTCAACAGTTCTCTATAAAAACCATTAAGAAATAAAGTTCCTAGCTTAAAAACCCAACGATTTAACTATAAAAAGCATAAAAAAAAATTCAAGTTAAAAAATTCAACAATATCTCAATAAAAATGATAAAACAAGATCCATGTCTAAAAAAACATTACATTTTTTGAATAAAAAATTAAAAAATGATCCAAGCGATAAAATTGAAATATTTCACTATAAAAACCATAAAAAAAATGTTCAAAGTTAAAAAAACTCAACAATTTCACTATAAAAACCAAAAAAAATGATCAAAGTTAAAAATAACTCAATAATTTAATTAAAAAAACTATACAAAAAATTCAAGTTAAAAAATTCAACAGATTCTGAATAAAAAAGTTTAAAAAGTTCAAAATTAAAAAACTCAATACTTTCACTAATAAAAGCATAAAAAAGTTCCAAATTAATAAATTCGACAATTTCACTATAAAAACCAAACAAAAAGTTCAAAGATAAAAAAATCTACAATTTCTCAATAAAAATTATTAAAAAATAAAGTTTCATGATTAAAAACTAAAGACATTCACTAATAAAAGCATACAAAAAGTGCCAAGTTAAAAAAACTCATCAATTTCATTATAAAAACCATTAAGAATAAAAGTTCCTAGTTTAAAAACCCAACAATTTAACTATAAAAAGCATAAAAAAAGTTTCAAGTTAAAAAATTCAACAATTTCTCTATAAAAATGATAAAACAAGATCTAAGTCTAAAAAATCTTTAGATGTTTACTAGAAACAAAAACGTTCCAAGTGAAAAAATTGAACAATTTAACTATAAAAACCATAAAAAACGTTCAAAGTTAAAAAAACTCAACAATTTCACTACAAAAACCACAAAAGTGATCTAAGTTAAAAAAAATACTTAACAATTTCATTAGAAAACCCATAAAAAAAGAACCAAGTTAAAAAACGTACAATTTCTCAAAAAAAATGATTAAAAAAACCCAGGTTCCATGATAAATCAAATTCAACATTTTCACTAATAAAAGCATAAAAAAAGTTTCGAGTTAAAAAACTCAACAATTTCTCTATAAAATAAGATCCAAGTCTAAAAAAACTTTACATTTTTACTAGAAAAAAAATAAAAAATGTTCCAAGTGAAAAAATTGAACTATTTCACTATAAAAACCACAAAAAAATGTTCAAAGTTAAAAAACTCAACAATTTCACTATAAAAACCACACAAAAACGATCCAAGTTAAAAACAACTCAATAATTTCATTATAAAAACCATAAAAAAAACCCAGGTTAAAGAATTCAACAATTTTTGAATAAAAATGATAAAAAGTTCAAAGTTAATAAATCTCAACACTTTCACTAATAAAAGCATAAAATAGAAGTTCCAGGTTATTAAGCTCAACAATTTTACTATAAACACCACACACAAAAAATGATCTAAGTTAAAAACAACTCAATAATTTCATTAGAAAAACAATAAAAAAAGTTACAAGTTAAAAAAATCTACAATTTCTCAATAAAAATGATAAAAAAAAATAGGTTCCATGATTAAAAAAAACTCAACACTTTCACTAATAAAAGCATAAAAAAAGTTCCAAGTTAAAAAACTCAACAATTCTCTATAAAAACCATTAAGAATAAAAGTTCCTAGCTTAAAAACCCAATGATTTAACTATAAAAAGCATAAAAAAAATTCAAGTTAAAAAATTCAACAATATCTCAATAAAAATGATAAAACAAGATCCATGTCTAAAAAAACATTACATTTTTTGAATAAAAAAATTAAAAAATGATCCAAGCGATAAAATTGAAATATTTCACTATAATAACCATAAAAAAAATGTTCAAAGTTAAAAAACTCAACAATTTCACTATAAAAACCACAAAAAATGATCAAAGTTAAAAATAACTCAATAATTTAATTAAAAAAACTATACAAAAAATTCAAGTTAAAAAATTCAACAGATTCTGAATAAAAAGGTTTAAAAAGTTCAAAATTAAAAAACTCAATACTTTCACTAATAAAAGCATAAAAAAGTTCCAAATTAATAAATTCAACAATTTCACTATAAAAACCAAACAAAAAGTTCAAAGATAAAAAAAATCTACAATTTCTCAATAAAAATGATTAAAAAATAAAGTTTCATGATTAAAAACTAAAGACATTCACTAATAAAAGCATACAAAAAGTGCCAAGTTAAAAAAACTCATCAATTTCATTATAAAAACCATTAAGAATAAAAGTTCCTAGTTTAAAAACCCAACAATTTAACTATAAAAAGCATAAAAAAAGTTTCAAGTTAAAAAATTCAACAATTTCTCTATAAAAATGATAAAACAAGATCTAAGTCTAAAAAATCTTTAGATGTTTACTAGAAACAAAAACGTTCCAAGTGAAAAAATTGAACAATTTAACTATAAAAACCATAAAAAACGTTCAAAGTTAAAAAAACTCAACAATTTCACTACAAAAACCACAAAAGTGATCTAAGTTAAAAAAAATACTTAACAATTTCATTAGAAAACCCATAAAAAAAGTACCAAGTTAAAAAACGTACAATTTCTCAAAAAAAATGATTAAAAAAACCCAGGTTCCATGATAAATCAAATTCAACATTTTCACTAATAAAAGCATAAAAAAAGTTTCGAGTTAAAAAACTCAACAATTTCTCTATAAAATAAGATCCAAGTCTAAAAAAACTTTACATTTTTACTAGAAAAAAAATAAAAAATGTTCCAAGTGAAAAAATTGAACTATTTCACTATAAAAACCACAAAAAAATGTTCAAAGTTAAAAAACTCAACAATTTCACTATAAAAACCACACAAAAACGATCCAAGTTAAAAACAACTCAATAATTTCATTATAAAAACCATAAAAAAAACCCAGGTTAAAGAATTCAACAATTTTTGAATAAAAATGATAAAAAGTTCAAAGTTAATAAATCTCAACACTTTCACTAATAAAAGCATAAAATAGAAGTTCCAGGTTATTAAGCTCAACAATTTTACTATAAACACCACACACAAAAAATGATCTAAGTTAAAAACAACTCAATAATTTCATTAGAAAAACAATAAAAAAAGTTACAAGTTAAAAAAATCTACAATTTCTCAATAAAAATGATAAAAAAAAATAGGTTCCATGATTAAAAAAAACTCAACACTTTCACTAATAAAAGCATAAAAAAAGTTCCAAGTTAAAAAACTCAACAATTCTCTATAAAAACCATTAAGAATAAAAGTTCCTAGCTTAAAAACCCAATGATTTAACTATAAAAAGCATAAAAAAAATTCAAGTTAAAAAATTCAACAATATCTCAATAAAAATGATAAAACAAGATCCATGTCTAAAAAAACATTACATTTTTTGAATAAAAAAATTAAAAAATGATCCAAGCGATAAAATTGAAATATTTCACTATAATAACCATAAAAAAAATGTTCAAAGTTAAAAAACTCAACAATTTCACTATAAAAACCACAAAAAATGATCAAAGTTAAAAATAACTCAATAATTTAATTAAAAAAACTATACAAAAAATTCAAGTTAAAAAATTCAACAGATTCTGAATAAAAAGGTTTAAAAAGTTCAAAATTAAAAAACTCAATACTTTCACTAATAAAAGCATAAAAAAGTTCCAAATTAATAAATTCAACAATTTCACTATAAAAACCAAACAAAAAGTTCAAAGATAAAAAAAATCTACAATTTCTCAATAAAAATGATTAAAAAATAAAGTTTCATGATTAAAAACTAAAGACATTCACTAATAAAAGCATACAAAAAGTGCCAAGTTAAAAAAACTCATCAATTTCATTATAAAAACCATTAAGACTAAAAGTACCTAGTTTAAAAACCCAACAATTTAACTATAAAAAGCATAAAAAAAGTTTCAAGTTAAAAAACTCAACAATTTCTCTATAAAAATGATAAAACAAGATCTAAGTCTAAAAAATCTTTACATGTTTACTAGAAACAAAAATGTTCCAAGTGAAAAAATTGAACAATTTAACTATAAAAATCATAAAAAACGTTCAAAGTTAAAAAAACTCAACAATTTCACTATAAAAACCACAAAAGTGATCTAAGTTAAAAAAAATACTTAACAATTTCATTAGAAAACCCATAAAAAAAGTACCAAGTTAAAAAACGTACAATTTCTCAAAAAAAATGATTAAAAAAACCCAGGTTCCATGATAAATCAAATTCAACATTTTCACTAATAAAAGCATAAAAAAAGTTTCGAGTTAAAAAACTCAACAATTTCTCTATAAAATAAGATCCAAGTCTAAAAAAACTTTACATTTTTACTAGAAAAAAAATAAAAAATGTTCCAAGTGAAAAAATTGAACTATTTCACTATAAAAACCACAAAAAAATGTTCAAAGTTAAAAAACTCAACAATTTCACTATAAAAACCACACAAAAACGATCCAAGTTAAAAACAACTCAATAATTTCATTATAAAAACCATAAAAAAAACCCAGGTTAAAGAATTCAACAATTTTTGAATAAAAATGATAAAAAGTTCAAAGTTAATAAATCTCAACACTTTCACTAATAAAAGCATAAAATAGAAGTTCCAGGTTATTAAGCTCAACAATTTTACTATAAACACCACACAAAAAAAATGATCTAAGTTAAAAACAACTCAACAATTTCATTAGAAAAACAATAAAAAAAGTTACAAGTTAAAAAAATCTAAAATTTCTCAATAAAAATGATTAAAAAAAATAGGTTCCATGATTAAAAAAACTTAACACTTTCACTAATAAAAGCATAAAAAAAGTTCCAAGTTAAAAAACTCAACAGTTCTCTATAAAAACCATTAAGAATAAAAGTTCCTAGCTTAAAAACCCAACGATTTAACTATAAAAAGCATAAAAAAAAATTCAAGTTAAAAAATTCAACAATATCTCAATAAAAATGATAAAACAAGATCCATGTCTAAAAAAACATTACATTTTTTGAATAAAAAAATTAAAAAATGATCCAAGCGATAAAATTGAAATATTTCACTATAAAAACCATAAAAAAATGTTCAAAGTTAAAAAAACTCAACAATTTCACTATAAAAACCACAAAAAATGATCAAAGTTAAAAATAACTCAATAATTTAATTAAAAAAACTATACAAAAAATTCAAGTTAAAAAATTCAACAGATTCTGAATAAAAAAGTTTAAAAAGTTCAAAATTAAAAAACTCAATACTTTCACTAATAAAAGCATAAAAAAGTTCCAAATTAATAAATTCGACAATTTCACTATAAAAACCAAACAAAAAGTTCAAAGATAAAAAAATCTACAATTTCTCAATAAAAATGATTAAAAAATAAAGTTTCATGATTAAAAACTAAAGACATTCACTAATAAAAGCATACAAAAAGTGCCAAGTTAAAAAAACTCATCAATTTCATTATAAAAACCATTAAGAATAAAAGTTCCTAGTTTAAAAACCCAACAATTTAACTATAAAAAGCATAAAAAAAGTTTCAAGTTAAAAAATTCAACAATTTCTCTATAAAAATGATAAAACAAGATCTAAGTCTAAAAAATCTTTACATGTTTACTAGAAACAAAAATGTTCCAAGTGAAAAAATTGAACAATTTAACTATAAAAACCATAAAAAATGTTCAAAGTTAAAAAAACTCAACAATTTCACTATAAAAACCACAAAAGTGATATAAGTTAAAAACAATACTTGACAATTTCATTAGAAAACCCATAAAAAGAGTACCAAGTTAAAAAACGTACAATTTCTCAATAAAAATGATTAAAAAAACACAGGTTCCAAGATAAATCAAATTCAACATTTTCACTAATAAAAGCATAAAAAAAGTTTCGAGTTAAAAAACTCAACAATTTCTCTATAAAATAAGATCCAAGTCTAAAAAAACTTTACATTTTTACTAGAAAAAAAATAAAAAATGTTCCAAGTGAAAAAATTGAACTATTTTACTATAAAAACCATAAAAAAAATGTTCAAAGTTAAAAAACTCAACAATTTCACTATAAAAACCAAACAAAAACGATCCAAGTTAAAAACAACTCAATAATTTCATTATAAAAACCATAAAAAAACCCAAGTTAAAGAATTCAACAATTTTTGAATAAAAATGATAAAAAGTTCAAAGTTAATAAATCTCAACACTTTCACTAATAAAAGCATAAAATAGAAGTTCCAGGTTATTTAGCCCAACAATTTTACTATAAACACCACACAAAAAAAATGATCTAAGTTAAAAACAACTCAACAATTTCATTAGAAAAACAATAAAAAAAGTTACAAGTTAAAAAAATCTACAATTTCTCAATAAAAATGATAATAAAAAATAGGTTCCATGATTAAAAAAAACTCAACACTTTCACTAATAAAGGCATAAAAAAAGTCCCAAGTTAAAAAACTCAACAATTCTCTATAAAAACCATTAAGAATAAAAGTTCCTAGCTTAAAAACCCAACGATTTAACTATAAAAAGCATTAAAAAAAAATTCAAGTTAAAAAATTCAACAATATCTCAATAAAAATGATAAAACAAGATCCATGTCTAAAAAAACGTTACATTTTTTGTATAAAAATTTTAAAAAATGATCCAAGCGATAAAATTGAAATATTTCACTATAAAAACCATAAAAAAATGTTCAAAGTTAAAAAAACTCAACAATTTCACTATAAAAACCACCAAAAATGATCAAAGTTAAAAATAACTCAATAATTTAATTAAAAAAACTATACAAAAAATTCAAGTTAAAAAATTCAACAGATTCGGAATAAAAAGGTTTAAAAATTTCAAAATTAAAAAACTCAATACTTTCACTAATAAAAGCATAAAAAAGTTCCAAATTAATAAATTCAACAATTTCACTATAAAAACCAAACAAAAAGTTCAAAGTTAAAAAAATCTACAATTTCTCAATAAAAATGATTAAAAAATAAAGTTTCATGATTAAAAACTAAACACATTCACTAATAAAAGCATACAAAAAGTGCCAAGTTAAAAAAACTCATCAATTTCATTATAAAAACCATTAAGACTAAAAGTTCCTAGTTTATAAACCCAACAATTTAACTATAAAAAGCATAAAAAAAGTTTCAAGTTAAAAAATTCAACAATTTCTCTATAAAAATGATAAAACAAGATCTAAGTCTAAAAAATCTTTACATGTTTACTAGAAACAAAAATGTTCCAAGTGAAAAAATTGAACAATTTAACTATAAAAACCATAAAAAATGTTCAAAGTTAAAAAAACTCAACAATTTCACTATAAAAACCACAAAAGTGATATAAGTTAAAAACAATACTTAACAATTTCATTAGAAAACCCATAAAAAGAGTACCAAGTTAAAAAACGTACAATTTCTCAATAAAAATGATTAAAAAAACACAGGTTCCATGATAAATCAAATTCAACATTTTCACTAATAAAAGCATAAAAAAAGTTTCGAGTTAAAAAAACTCAACAATTTCTCTATAAAATAAGATCCAAGTCTAAAAAAACTTTACATTTTTACTAGAAAAAAAATAAAAAATGTTCCAAGTGAAAAAATTGAACTATTTTACTATAAAAACCATAAAAAAATGTTCAAAGTTAAAAAACTCAACAATTTCACTATAAAAACCACACAAAAACGATCCAAGTTTAAAACAACTCAATAATTTCATTATAAAAACCATAAAAAAAACCCAAGTTAAAGAATTCAACAATTTTTGAATAAAAATGATAAAAATTTCAAAGTTAATAAATCTCAACACTTTCACTAATAAAAGCATAAAATAGAAGTTCCAGGTTATTTAGCCCAACAATTTTACTATAAACACCACACAAAAAAAATGATCTAAGTTAAAAACAACTCAACATTTTCATTAGAAAAACAATAAAAAAAGTTACAAGTTAAAAAAATCTACAATTTCTCAATAAAAATGATAATAAAAAATAGGTTCCATGATTAAAAAAAACTCAACACTTTCACTAATAAAGGCATAAAAAAAGACCCAAGTTAAAAAACTCAACAATTCTCTATAAAATCATTAAGAATAAAAGTTCCTAGCTTAAAAACCCAACGATTTAACTATAAAAAGCATTAAAAAAAAATTCAAGTTAAAAAATTCAACAATATCTCAATAAAAATGATAAAACAAGATCCATGTCTAAAAAAACGATACATTTTTTGTATAAAAATTTTAAAAAATGATCCAAGCGATAAAATTGAAATATTTCACTATAAAAACCATAAAAAAATGTTCAAAGTTAAAAAAACTCAACAATTTCACTATAAAAACCACCAAAAATGATCAAAGTTAAAAATAACTCAATAATTTAATTAAAAAAACTATACAAAAAATTCAAGTTAAAAAATTCAACAGATTCGGAATAAAAAGGTTTAAAAATTTCAAAATTAAAAAACTCAATACTTTCACTAATAAAAGCATAAAAAAGTTCCAAATTAATAAATTCAACAATTTCACTATAAAAACCAAACAAAAAGTTCAAAGTTAAAAAAATCTACAATTTCTCAATAAAAATGATTAAAAAATAAAGTTTCATGATTAAAAACTAAACACATTCACTAATAAAAGCATACAAAAAGTGCCAAGTTAAAAAAACTCATCAATTTCATTATAAAAACCATTAAGACTAAAAGTTCCTAGTTTATAAACCCAACAATTTAACTATAAAAAGCATAAAAAAAGTTTCAAGTTAAAAAATTCAACAATTTCTCTATAAAAATGATAAAACAAGATCTAAGTCTAAAAAATCTTTACATGTTTACTAGAAACAAAAATGTTCCAAGTGAAAAAATTGAACAATTTAACTATAAAAACCATAAAAAATGTTCAAAGTTAAAAAAACTCAACAATTTCACTATAAAAACCACAAAAGTGATATAAGTTAAAAACAATACTTAACAATTTCATTAGAAAACCCATAAAAAGAGTACCAAGTTAAAAAACGTACAATTTCTCAATAAAAATGATTAAAAAAACACAGGTTCCATGATAAATCAAATTCAACATTTTCACTAATAAAAGCATAAAAAAAGTTTCGAGTTAAAAAAACTCAACAATTTCTCTATAAAATAAGATCCAAGTCTAAAAAAACTTTACATTTTTACTAGAAAAAAAATAAAAAATGTTCCAAGTGAAAAAATTGAACTATTTTACTATAAAAACCATAAAAAAATGTTCAAAGTTAAAAAACTCAACAATTTCACTATAAAAACCACACAAAAACGATCCAAGTTAAAAACAACTCAATAATTTCATTATAAAAACCATAAAAAAAACCCAAGTTAAAGAATTCAACAATTTTTGAATAAAAATGATAAAAAGTTCAAAGTTAATAAATCTCAACACTTTCACTAATAAAAGCATAAAATAGAAGTTCCAGGTTATTTAGCCCAACAATTTTACTATAAACACCACACAAAAAAAATGATCTAAGTTAAAAACAACTCAACATTTTCATTAGAAAAACAATAAAAAAAGTTACAAGTTAAAAAAATCTACAATTTCTCAATAAAAATGATAATAAAAAATAGGTTCCATGATTAAAAAAAACTCAACACTTTCACTAATAAAGGCATAAAAAAAGACCCAAGTTAAAAAACTCAACAATTCTCTATAAAATCATTAAGAATAAAAGTTCCTAGCTTAAAAACCCAACGATTTAACTATAAAAAGCATTAAAAAAAAATTCAAGTTAAAAAATTCAACAATATCTCAATAAAAATGATAAAACAAGATCCATGTCTAAAAAAACGTTACATTTTTTGTATAAAAATTTTAAAAAATGATCCAAGCGATAAAATTGAAATATTTCACTATAAAAACCATAAAAAAATGTTCAAAGTTAAAAAAACTCAACAATTTCACTATAAAAACCACCAAAAATGATCAAAGTTAAAAATAACTCAATAATTTAATTAAAAAAACTATACAAAAAATTCAAGTTAAAAAATTCAACAGATTCGGAATAAAAAGGTTTAAAAATTTCAAAATTAAAAAACTCAATACTTTCACTAATAAAAGCATAAAAAAGTTCCAAATTAATAAATTCAACAATTTCACTATAAAAACCAAACAAAAAGTTCAAAGTTAAAAAAATCTACAATTTCTCAATAAAAATGATTAAAAAATAAAGTTTCATGATTAAAAACTAAACACATTCACTAATAAAAGCATACAAAAAGTGCCAAGTTAAAAAAACTCATCAATTTCATTATAAAAACCATTAAGACTAAAAGTTCCTAGTTTATAAACCCAACAATTTAACTATAAAAAGCATAAAAAAAAGTTTCAAGTTAAAAAATTCAACAATTTCTCTATAAAAATGATAAAACAAGATCTAAGTCTAAAAAATCTTTACATGTTTACTAGAAACAAAAATGTTCCAAGTGAAAAAATTGAACAATTTAACTATAAAAACCATAAAAAATGTTCAAAGTTAAAAAAACTCAACAATTTCACTATAAAAACCACAAAAGTGATATAAGTTAAAAACAATACTTAACAATTTCATTAGAAAACCCATAAAAAGAGTACCAAGTTAAAAAACGTACAATTTCTCAATAAAAATGATTAAAAAAACACAGGTTCCATGATAAATCAAATTCAACATTTTCACTAATAAAAGCATAAAAAAAGTTTCGAGTTAAAAAACTCAACAATTTCTCTATAAAATAAGATCCAAGTCTAAAAAAAACTTTACATTTTTACTAGAAAAAAAATAAAAAATGTTCCAAGTGAAAAAATTGAACTATTTTACTATAAAAACCATAAAAAAATGTTCAAAGTTAAAAAACTCAACAATTTCACTATAAAAACCACACAAAAACGATCCAAGTTAAAAACAACTCAATAATTTCATTATAAAAACCATAAAAAAACCCAAGTTAAAGAATTCAACAATTTTTGAATAAAAATAATAAAAAGTTCAAAGTTAATAAATCACAACACTTTCACTAATAAAAGCATAAAATAGAAGTTCCAGGTTATTTAGCCCAACAATTTTACTATAAACACCACACAAAAAAAATGATCTAAGTTAAAAACAACTCAACAATTTCATTAGAAAAACAATAAAAAAAGTTACAAGTTAAAAAAATCTACAATTTCTCAATAAAAATGATAATAAAAAATAGGTTCCATGATTAAAAAAAACTCAACACTTTCACTAATAAAGGCATAAAAAAAGTCCCAAGTTAAAAAACTCAACAATTCTCTATAAAATCATTAAGAATAAAAGTTCCTAGCTTAAAAACCCAACGATTTAACTATAAAAAGCATTAAAAAAAATTCAAGTTAAAAAATTCAACAATATCTCAATAAAAATGATAAAACAAGATCCATGTCTAAAAAAACGTTACATTTTTTGTATAAAAATTTTAAAAAATGATCCAAGCGATAAAATTGAAATATTTCACTATAAAAACCATAAAAAAATGTTCAAAGTTAAAAAAACTCAACAATTTCACTATAAAAACCACCAAAAATGATCAAAGTTAAAAATAACTCAATAATTTAATTAAAAAAACTATACAAAAAATTCAAGTTAAAAAATTCAACAGATTCGGAATAAAAAGGTTTAAAAATTTCAAAATTAAAAAACTCAATACTTTCACTAATAAAAGCATAAAAAAGTTCCAAATTAATAAATTCAACAATTTCACTATAAAAACCAAACAAAAAGTTCAAAGTTAAAAAAATCTACAATTTCTCAATAAAAATGATTAAAAAATAAAGTTTCATGATTAAAAACTAAACACATTCACTAATAAAAGCATACAAAAAGTGCCAAGTTAAAAAAACTCATCAATTTCATTATAAAAACCATTAAGACTAAAAGTTCCTAGTTTATAAACCCAACAATTTAACTATAAAAAGCATAAAAAAAGTTTCAAGTTAAAAAATTCAACAATTTCTCTATAAAAATGATAAAACAAGATCTAAGTCTAAAAAATCTTTACATGTTTACTAGTAACAAAAATGTTCCAAGTGAAAAAATTGAACAATTTAACTATAAAAACCATAAAAAATGTTCAAAGTTAAAAAAACTCAACAATTTCACTATAAAAACCACAAAAGTGATATAAGTTAAAAACAATACTTAACAATTTCATTAGAAAACCCATAAAAAGAGTACCAAGTTAAAAAACGTACAATTTCTCAATAAAAATGATTAAAAAAACACAGGTTCCATGATAAATCAAATTCAACATTTTCACTAATAAAAGCATAAAAAAAGTTTCGAGTTAAAAAACTCAACAATTTCTCTATAAAATAAGATCCAAGTCTAAAAAAACTTTACATTTTTACTAGAAAAAAAATAAAAAATGTTCCAAGTGAAAAAATTGAACTATTTTACTAAGTCGTCGTCTGTCTAACTCCAGGTCCAGATTACTGTCAGCTTTCATTTTGGAATCCATTGTCGTTGGTACCCCGAAGTGTGGTTAATCAAAGTCTTCTTCCCAGTAACACTAGTATCCCCCGCAGAAGTCCATTTTGTTGTTGGTATTTTCCTTATTACCACCAATATTTCTTTTAAGTCCAATTGTCATAGGCGCAAATCCTTTAAGATGTTTGCTTACGGTTTAAGGCCGTTTAGTTCAACATGCATCCGTGTTTTCCTAATGGTTCTTGAAGGTCTTCTTCGAACTCTTCATTTAGGGAATTTCTAGAGGTTGGACGTTTATCTTGTTTAAAACTCCAACATTTTTTTCTTATTGCCAGCCGGTCGTTTAGAGCCGTTGATTTATGTTTGAGTACGTTGCATTCTATTCCCAGTATCAGTTGGTCGTTAGAGCCGCTACCCAATTATTGGTTTGTCTTCTTTATCCTCAGTGGCAACAGTTACACTTGAACCTGTTGATTTATCATTTTGGATACTTTGAATTTTTCTTTTCCTCAACCGTCGAGTTGAATTGTTTTCCCGATCGTCGAGTTGATGCCTTTTATTTATTTCCTCAGTCACCGTGTTGAATTGTTTTCCTGACCGCCGAGTCGATGTCTTTTATTTATTTCCTCAACCGCCGTGTTGAATTGTTTTCTCGACCGCCGAGTCGATGCCTTTTATTTTTTTCCTTAACCTCCAAGTTGAATTGTTTTCCCGACCGTCGGGTCGATGTCTTTTACTTATTTCCTCAACCGCCGAGTTGAATTGTTTTTCCGACCGCCTAGTCGATGTCTTTTATTTATTTCCTCAACCGCCGTGTTGAATTGTTTTCCCGACCGCCGAGTCGATGTCTTTTATTTATTTCCTCAGCCGCCGTATTGAATTGTTTTCTCGACCTCCGAGTCGATGTCTTTTAATTATTTCCTCAACCGTCGAGTTGAATTGTTTTCCCGACCGCCAAGTTGATGTTTGTAACCGCCGAGTTGACTGGTTTTCTCGACCGCCGAGTCAATGTCATTTCAATTATCTTTCTCAATCGCCGAGTTGCTATATTGGGATCCCCAACAATCACCGTTGAACTCGCTAACTCATCATTTCAGAAAGTTTGTTCCTCATTCTTAGTGTCAGTTGGTCGCACAGAGCCATTGCGCATTCACTTTTAATATATTGTTTATTATTTATCAATGTCAATTGGTTGCATAGAGTCTTTGATTTTCCACTTCGATTGTTCTCAGGTCTTTCTATTCCTGAAGCTAGTTGGTCGCATCGAGTCATTGTAGTTTTACTTTGAATTATTTTTTTGCCATCTTAAGGTGTTAGTCTTGTTCATTTGATCTAACACTTTAGATTTCTTTTTGTTTCATGTCTTTTGTTATTCTTAGTGTCAGCAGTTACACTTGAACCTATTGACCTATCACTTTGAATGTTTCCTGTTTTCGTCTCTGTATCCCCAGCATATGTCATCCCCAGTAAGTCTTTACCCCTTTGTTTGTCGACAAATCGCATCATATTCATTGCATAACATTTTAAAAGTTATATAGTCTGTAGCCCAGCATAACATTGCATTTAGGGGCAAAATTTTCGGTTATTTCTATATTTAAATACTTTTCACCTTGATCTCATGAGTGTCTATCATCACTCATGCCATCTGGTAAAATTATTTAAATAGGGGCAACTGTCACACCCCAAATTTTACCCCTAACTTTTCATGTCATATATTTCATCTCATCATCAGTGTACCAGGTGCATACCAAGTATTCTGAAGTTTTGCAAGAATGGAAAGAAGGATTTGTTGGTTTTATAACAAATATTGGAGATCTGATCGTCTGGTTCGAGAAATTAGGGTTTTGTTCTCCGAAGTTTATATTGGTGGATTGATTTCTTAAGATATGGATTATGGAATTTCAAGTTTGAATCATGGACGTGTTCAAGACCTCAAGTCACCTTTGGTTTTTTTCTGGTTAGGATGCCTCAGCGAGAATTGTGGATATATGGTTTGGAAGATTTTATGCGAAACAAGTTTTTGGTTGTTACATGGAAATAAAGGAAAGGAAATCCTATGTTCGAATTTTTCAACATAGAAATGTGTAAACACCCCAAATTTGCCCTCACTAAGTTCACACCATGGCTTTTGATCCTTCACATTTGCATAAGTTCAATCATGTCTCCTCATATTGCATTTTTTTACTTCACTACATTGGTTCAAATTCATCTGCATCTAGGGTTTGTGATCTGAGCAAACCAAGGGTCATCTGAGCCAATCCAAAGGTCTTCAATCATCTCAAGAGGGTCCATGTATGTTCAAGTATCATGTTATATCCTCCCAAGATCAAAGAAGTCAGAAAATCACAAGAACTGAGAAAGGCATGGAAGCAGAGCCAAGCTTAACTGCACAGATGACCTAAAATTAGGGTTTTGGTTTCAGAGGCCATAACTCCAAATTTTTGGTCATTCTTGTTTATATTGGTCTCTATATGTTATAAGGTTCCTACACACCAATTTTCATGAAGAAATTCAATGGGGAAGGCATCTGATCAATAGATGACTTCTTGAACAAGTCAGTACAAAATCAGGGCATCTGAGGCCCCCCATTATCCAACCAAAGGGTCTTCTCCATCATATTTGGTGTATATGATCTTTATTTGATATTATAAGATATTAGAAGTTCACAAAATTGAATAATTTCAAGCCATTTGCAAAGTTGCCATTTTGGGAAAGTGACTTGTAATGCAAAATTGCCATTTTGGGAAAGTTTTTCAACCTCCTCTTTTTGATTCAAAAATGCTTCAAATGAAAAATTCTTGGTCATGAAAGTTGTTGATTGGATCATTCACTTTTCAAAAATTACAAGAGCTTGATCTAATTCATCCTAGAACTAAAGTTATGGCCATGCAAAGTTGAGAAAAATCATTAAAATTCACTTATGCACCAAAGAGGGAAACTTGCAAAAACTCATGTCAAGGCAAAATGTGACCTCTAAGTGACTTCTAAGCATTACACAAACATGATACATGACCTAAAATTCAGAATGGCCCAAAGAATCACTCACTTTCATGCCTTGATCATTAAGTAATCCAAAAGGGGCCAAAAACCTTCACAAATTGCAAAATGCCCCAAAACTCTCCATCCACTTGTGCCAGCTCCTCAAATCAGTTTCCATGGACCTCCCTAAAGCCAGCTGACTCGAGCCATGCCTCACAACCAGCCTGCCATGAGCCCATACCTCAAAGGACAACTTTGTTGACTTTATGCAAAAGGGACCATACCAATCAGCATAGGCCACCAACAACTCTCTGACCTATCAAGGCTTCATACATGGACCAAAAGCAACTCAACACATACAACAAGCAAGGCTGAATCCTCCCATAACTCAGCACACACCAAAATTCCCTCTTATGCATTTTTCTTTGAAACTCATCACATAAGCTTAAAACATCAAAACAAACTCCATAGAACAACTCACCATCAA
This sequence comes from Lathyrus aphaca, assembly GCA_963966055.1. NCBI lineage: Eukaryota > Viridiplantae > Streptophyta > Magnoliopsida > Fabales > Fabaceae > Lathyrus > Lathyrus aphaca. Next base: position 407,864,083 of record OZ014520.1, read on the forward strand.
CCTCTGATCATTTCCTAATCATCACCTTGCCTTTAAAAACCCCATATCAAAAACACGATTTCTCTCCCCCTTTGAACTGAACTGCATCAATCTCACATACCAGCCATAAACAACTCCAACCAAGCTTTGCAAACTCTTCAGGGGGATCATTAGGGGTGATTTGAAGCAAAGAACTGGTCACAAAGCTCCAAAGGTGAAAGCTCCAGTTCAGGTATCACCAAGAACATTTTTTCCAGAAATTGATTTTTATGCCATAGAAATGTTGCTTATGCTTCACTGATCACACTGTGCTTGTTGGTTTTGAAAATGGTTAAGAAATAAACATGTATCGAAGCTCTGAAACTTTTCCAGTTTTTATGTTTTGATCCATACCTTGAGATGTAGGTTGTAGAAATTTGTTTTGATGCTTGATTCGTGTTCAGGGTGATTATGAGATATGATCAGGAGCTTTAGAGCTCTTGATTTTGCATAGAGAAGAAGATTAGGTTTTGTGCTCGCCTGAGAAGATGATCGGAACCACTGTTCCATTCATCTGAAAGTGATTAAATTAGGGTTAGGGTTTAGGTGAGTTTGAATGTGAGCCTTTGATTTCCCTTTCCCGCGCGGATCCAATGGCCCAGATTCCTTGATTAAGCCCTAATTCTGGGTTAATTAATTTAAACATAATAAGGAAAATTTAAATCCCAGAAATGATCTGAGCCCTCCATTCGCGCGCGCGTCAACTCCCTCCCTTTTTGTTCAAATGCTGGCCATTGGATCTGTTGACTTTCCATTAAATCAATTTATTTTCATATTTTTATCATTTGTTTTGCATAATTATTTTAAAATACATAGAAAATCCAAAAAAATATTTTCTTTCTGCATTTTTATTCTAAATAATTTTCTTAACATAAAAACAATTTTTATTTTATTTTTTACATTTTTAGACTATTTCAAAAATATTTTAATGTTTATTTTAATTAATTAATGAAGATTAATTAATTAAAATAGCATTAGGGTTTCCAAAAATCACCAAAAAATTCAGAGAACATTTTCAAACATTTACAAACTCACAAGACAAATATATTTTTGGTTTTGATCATATTTTGCCAATTTTTATTTGAATTAGGGTTCTTTAATTTGAATATTTTTAACCCTAACTTCAAAAATTCATAACTTTTGATCCAAGTTGAGTTTGTGAATGGTTCTTCTTGAATTGTGTTATGCATACTTTCAAGCATCTAAAAACATTTTTGTTCCATTTTTATCTTTCATTTTCAATTTGTTTGGCATTTTCCCTTTAAGATCACCCTTAAAACCTTAGGAACTTAGAAAAATCATAAGTCCTTTAGGGTTTAGCTTCTGACTTTCCCCTTTGGGCAGTGAACTTGTATAGGTTTAGGGTCCCTTTGATTCCATTTTCAATTTTTTATCTCATGCTTTGCTTCTGATTTTGAATTTTTCATATCATGTTGTACGTAAACCCTAATTTGCATCTTTACTTGCATCCATCTTACATAAGCTTGCATACATGAACTTGCTATGACATTTTGTGCATCCACATGGCATATAAGACATCTTAAGACATATTAGAATCATGATTGATCATTGCATCCTTCATTTGCCATGCTTTTTCTTTCATTTCATGTCATGTGAATTCATGAACTTTCATGCTTCTTATATGTCTCATTTGCATTCCTATCCTTTGTATGATCATCCTCATCCCTTGGCATGCTTTCATACCACCTCATAACATCATTTGCACCATGAATATGCTTCTGACTTTGGCTTCCATCTTTGCATACATTTCATTTTCATTTCATTTCATTTCTTTTTGCTAACTTTTCAGGTGGTAAGTGTTTGAGAAGTGAATTTGCCTTCACTTCTCATAATCTTTCCTCATCTCTTCTATGCATCCATTGCTGCATTTTTACTTGTGAATTAGAGTGAGCTTTCTCGTTCATGTTCCCTCCTCACTTTCTTTCTTCAAACAACTTATCTTCTTAAGTGAAGTAAGTTGTCTTGCTTCCTTCTGCTTCTCCTCCTTCCATCCTGTTCCTTCCTTGGTGGCTTTTCCTTGAAGGTCCCTTGCAAACCTCACAAACCCTAGGAATACCTAAGCATGATCACAATTAGGGTTTGATTAGTCCCCCCATTAGTTTTACCTTTGTGTCATCTTTGTGTCGTCTCTTCTCATCTCTTAACCAAGGACTAAACATTAAAGGTTTTAAGGCTTTGAGATTAAGCTTATGCCTGCATCCTTCTATTAGGATGGAGTGTATAACTTTAATCCTAAGTGTTAAACCCTTAATGTGTTTAAATCCTTTAATCAATCCATTTAATAATCAATAAGGCATCAAGCTTGTAACTTGGGCCTTGCATTAGGGTTCTAATTCTTCCTCAATTGGTTAAGAAGGACTAACCCTAGTGTTAATGGACAAGTCCCCCTCAAGTGGTCTTATAAATCATAAAATCCACTTCTTAATCTTACCATTAACTAAAATCTACTTTAATAAAGGTTTTGTTTTGTCATGAGGTTAATCCCTAATCATGGATTAAGTTGAGGAGCCTTTCTCAGCTTAAATGTTCTCATCTATTATCCTTCTATTAGGATGGTGTAATGAGTCCATTAAATCCTTGATTATGGCTTAAACTCATTACTTAACACTAAACAAAAATACCAAAAAAACATCTAAATAATCACAAGTAGGTTAATGATCTTAATCCTGCATCAGCTGGTAATTAAGTTTGAGATGTTTATCTCATACTTAAGGTACTCTCATTATCCCTAATCAAAGGGAGGATATGATGAGTTTACTAACCCTTGGTTTAGGCTTAAGCTCATTAATTTATGACAAACACAAAAAAGCAATAAAAGATTGAAAACACAAAAACAAAGCAATAATCGTCTCCTCCGAGATTCTTTTCTCATCATTTTCACTCATAAACGAGAACTCGCTTCTTCCGTCTAACGCAAGACAGTTTGCACCTGAGCCAGACAGGTCATACACTTGAGCAAAGCATTTCATCAGTCAATTTATCTTTCAGTCTCTCTGAGTCGAACTACGGTGTTCTGACTTCCTCATTACACGAGAGGATACATAGGCATAACTTAACAGTTATTGAACAAAATTCTCTGTACATTCCCCCCTCTTCCAGTTTTATTCTTTAAGCCTCATAGTCTTGAGCTTTGCACTCCTTTCTTACACTGACACTCTTTATTTCACTTCACATTTCTTTTGCACTGACACTTGCATTCATTTCTAGCTTTTGCACACAGAATAGCACTGACACTACCCTTTTAAACACAAACTTTCAAGCGTGGATCCCGTCGAGTACGACGGACAATCTGGGTGCTTATACCTTCCCAGGTTGTAACCAACCCCCTTTCTCAGTCTCTCTGGTTCGCGACCGTCTTATCCATATATTTCTAGGTTTATGCAGCATTACCTTTCCTTCAGGATAAAAATGCCTAGCTGGCGACTCTTTTCAGTTCACCCTTGTGTTCTCTCTTTCGCCGACCGTTCGTGACCGTACCCTATTTGACCTAGCTTCATTTAGTGAGAGCGACAGCTTGGCGACTCTGCTGGGGAGCCTTATACTGCAACCAGGGCTTCTGGTTCTTTTTGTGGGTTCCTCCTAGCGCATGTTTGATTTGTGTTTACTGGTGTGTTATGTGCTACGTGTGTTTATTTATTTTTGCTTTATTTATTACTTTATGTACAACTTTATTCATTTGCTTTCTTTATAGTCTTATGCATATTTCATACTATCATTTGCTGGATCTGGTTTGCTGTTTTGGTGGGAGGGGTTCCATTGAGAGTTTAAGGTCCTATACCTGGGACCTGAGTGACACCTAGGCTAGAGTGGTTCATGTTCTTTCCCATTCCATTTCGGTCTGGTGCGGGAATATGAAACACGGTTCAGATGTGGGTTTCTTCTTGAGAACTTTGTGCTACAAATTTCCTGTAGTGCTAGGGCTATCTGGGAAGCCTGCTAAGTCTGAATGACCTTTATTATGACCTTCAGAAGCTGAGGTGAATTAGAGGAGGATCTTTTATGGTTATTGTAAACACTGTACCTCAGGGTTAGAAATGTTTACACTTCTCATAACTGATCCAAGTCTGAGGATCCTTGTTCTAGAACATTACCTGTGAGGGGGTTGGGTTGTTTACAGGTTTGCAGGAACCCTTGGCCACATCATACCCTGTTACTATTTTGTTTAAGAATACTCCACTTTGGACAGTTCTTGAGATTAACCCTAGACATGTGACTCTTTATTTGAGTCCCCCACCCTGGTTACTGGATTTCTAAACCTTTATCCGGACCTTTGAACATACATAGGCCTTATATCAAGACAAATAATCAGATCCAGCTTGATCACAAACCCTTGCATATCATTTGCATATATCATCATTGCATCATTTGACATTTGTTTATTTGCTTTTCAGGGTATCCACTTCACTGTATCTTGGTTTTGGTTTTGACCCCTTCTTCTGCTTAGACCTCTACTTCAGCTATCCTCTTCAGCATCTGCTTCAGTTATCTCCATCACCACCTACATCAGTCTGTCAGAGACTCACCTTTAGCATCTCAGTCTGTGATCTTCATCAGCACTTATCTTCATCTTCTTCAGCGGCACTCATGACTACTCCCAGGAAGAGCAACATATCCTACCACTTTTTTGAGCCTGTGTTGACTGGTATCAGGCAGGTCCAGTCACTTATCACCCCTGACCACATCCCACTGTTTAGAGAACACTATGGGGGTATCCTGGATATGGTTATGGACCTTGATCCTTCTCAGAGAAGCATGATCCACACATGCTTGCAATTTTATGACCCTCCATTGAGATGTTTCACCTTTCCTGACTTTTAGATGGGGCCTCTGTTGGAAGAGTTTTCTTTATTGATTGGAGTACCTATCAGAGGGGGAATCCCTTTCAACCCAGAGATGACTGCTCCCAGAAGTGAAGAGATAGCAAGGGCATTGTATTTGGAGCCTGCCCTTATTGAGCAAAGTATGATAACAAAAGCTGGGGTTCCTGGTTTGCATTTGGACTTCTTGATTTCTCAGGCCATCCTGAAGGCTTCATTAGGAGAGTGGAGGGCAGACTGTGCACTGTTATCCCTCAACATATATGGGGCTATACTCTTTGCAGATGAGCCAAAATTTGTCAGCAAGAATGCCATCCATTTGTTTCTTCTGAAGAACCCAGTACCTACACTGCTAGGAGACTTTTATTACTCCATCCATCAGAGGAATGAAAAACAAAGGGGAAGTTTGTTAGATGTTGTGCTCCTTTGTTCCATTCTTGGCTACTCAGACACCTGCCTAAATCAGATGCCTTCTTAAACCCACATCAGCAGAAGAATTGGGCCAAGAGGTTCATTGCCTTGACTTCAGATGATATCAGATGGTGCACCCAGAGCACCAAAGGCAAGGACATTATCACCAGCTGTGGACAATACCCAAATGTGCCTCTTATAGGAGTAAAGGGTTGCATCAATTACAATCCTTTATTGTTTAAGAGACAATTGGGCTATGCCTTAGTTCACCTTCCTAGAGGACAGGATGTAGCTGAGACCCTATATTGTGAAGTTCAACCTAATTCAGCTGTTGTCAGACAAGCATCCTGGGCTTGGGACAACATCCAGACAAAAGGGGTAGATATTATTGGAAAATGTAACAATGTTGCTTCAGCTCAGTACTCAGACTGGTCCCGTACCAGAGCTCAGATTACCAGAATGCCTTTCACCTTGGAAGACATACCTGGACCATCTACAGTACAGCCTGCAGCAACAGTTAGCCTGGAGGAATTTGAAAAGTTGAAGGAAAGGAATGAGCAGCTATCTCAAGCCTTGAAGAAAACTCTTTGGGAAAGGAGTGATGGTCGCCTGGACATTGAGAGATTGGAAAAGCTTAGGGTTGAGCATCTGGCCAAAATTGAAAAGACAGAAGACTACATAAGAAAAGCAAGGGCTGGGGAACAGATATTGAAGAATGCCAGGCTAGGTGGGTCAGGATCACCGAAGCCCGTGCACAAGAAGACCAGAAGACTCAGGCCAAGATTGATTAGCTGGAGGCCAATGAGAAGAAGCAGCAGGAAGCTTTGTTGGAAGCTCAGAATGAGATCTCAGAATTGAAACTTAGAGCAGGGTTGAAAAGATCAAAGGACCAGGACAAGCATAAGAAGCTGACCACTGCCATTGCTACCAGGAACCTCTTCATTAGGACCATTACAGAGCACCCAGCTGGTCCAGTGACTGAGGCACTCCTGGAGGAGGTCAGGGAAGATGAGTTTGGATTGGATGTCTGATTCTTTGCTTGTTGTTTTTTCCATTTGATGTACTTTTCCTTTTGTTGTATTTTTACCCTTCATGGGCATGTATTGTAAAACAAACTATGTATTGTTCATCAGTTGTAATATATATGTTAGTTTGTTTTCATTTGGGCTTCTTTTCTCAACAATATCAAGCATCTTCCTCGAGGTCTGGAAAGGTAAAAACCAAAAAGCCAAACCGGATACCTTGGAAAACAATAAGCATACTGCATTGCATACTAACTTTTTCTTTGTTTTGTAGGTTTTGCTTACTATTATCCTGTTTTCTAACTTTGTTGTGATCTCAGGAAACATTGCTCATCGCCGAGTGTTCCCTGTCAACCGCACGCACTGGTACCCAACTCGTAACAACCTTCCCGACATTCAAATGGAGCAAGTACAGCAGGACCTAAATGAGGTCAGAAATCAGATGGCAAATGAGAGGGTAGAGATGAGAAATCAGATGTCTCAATTCATGGCTGTCATGACTGGCTTAGCCCAGAGCCAAGAAAGACTGAGGGAGCTGGTGGAAAGACAAACACCTGAGGAACCTCATCTTGGAACAGGGGGAACTAGCAACAATGAACGGTGCAAGGTAATACTGTCGGGGGTAGAATCCTGCAAGAGGATCCCCAAGAGGAACAATTTACTATTATAGGGGCTGGAGATGAGGTATATGATAGAAGATTGGATGAGATTGCTGAAAAGTTAAGATCTTTGGAATCTCAGAATTCTTTGGGCTTCGACGTGATGGATATGGGATTAGTAGATGGGGTGAGGATTCCCCACAAATTCAAACCCCCGTGCTTTGAAAAGTATAATGGTACCTCCTGCCCTCGCACTCATCTGCAATCTTTCTTGGGAAGGCTCAAGGCTTATACCATGGATGAGAAGTTATGGATGTTTTACTTTGAGGACAGCCTGACTGGAGCTTCAAGAGAATGGTATTCGCATTTGACTAGGGCCACCATAAGATGTTGGAAGGACTTGGTCGAGGCTTTCATTCGGCAATATCAGTACAAACTGGACATGGCTCCCAATAGAACTCTTCTAATGGGCATGTCTCAGTCTTCTAGAGAGAGCTTCCGGGATTATGCTCAGAGATGGAGACAGCTTGCTGCTGCTGTCCAACCACCCATGTCAGAAAGAGAAATGGCTGACATGTTCATGAACACATTGCAAGGGACTTATATTGATAGACTGGTTGCTTTCTCCTCTACTAGTTTTGCTGATGTGGTCATAACTGGTGAGAGAATTGAAAGTATTTTGAAGATGGGCAGGCCCCAGTATTCTCACAGGTCAGTAGCAGCTGTTACCATCCCAACTCCAGTTCCGCAACAACCTTTATATCCTCAACAACAACAACCACATCACTATCAGTAACCATCACATTTTCCACAACAGAGAACCTACAACAACAACAATAGCAACCAACAACAACGTCCCTTTCAACAAAGACCATCTCAGGCGAATAGGGTGATTAATCCTATCCCTATGCCTTATGCTGCTCTTTTGCCACAACTCCTGAAGCTTAACCTAGTTGAGTTAAGGACATTGGCATCACCAGATCCTCTCAATCTCCCAAATAATTATGTTGTCAATGCCAGGTGTGCCTTCCACTCCAACGCACTTGGTCACAATACTGAGAAATGCAGAGCATTACAAATGAAGGTGCAAGATTTGGTTGATTCTAAAGCTCTCAACTTCGCGCCTCCTCCGAACGTCAACAGAAATCCTATGCCTAATCATGGTGGGCCTAGGATTAATGCCATTGAAGAGGAACAACCATCTACATTGATTGATAATGTTACACAGATTCGAACACCACTGGCTGAGGTCAAAGTTCAACTTTTAAGATGCCAAGTGTTCCCAGGTTGTGGGGCCTGCTGTGAATTGTGTAAGACAGCTAGTAATGGTTGTGAGAAGCTGAGGATTGGCATAAATGGTCTTGTCCGAGATGGGATTTTGCAAATTAATTCAACAGCCCCTGCAACATCTTTTGTCTCCACAATAATGGAATCTCCTACAACACCAGCAATCCTTCTTTCAACAGATTCTCCTACAACTACAACAACAATCATTCCTACTGACTCGTCAACATCACCAGCAATTACTTCGTCCATCACTTCAACAAGTCAAATTTCAACAATTGTTTCTTCTACAACATCAGCATCCACTTTATTAACAGAATCTTCTACAATGCCAGCAAAAATTAACGAAGATGTCTCAACAGTTACGATCTACTATGACCCATCAAATGTTCCTCCCAGCAGCAATTTCCAACAACAAACTGTGGCACCTCCTTCCAGATCTCCAGTCACCATTTATTATGATCCGCACACCATTACCGTACCTTCCTCTGCAGCAATCAGCCCAGTTACCATTACGCTACCTGGGCCTATTCCTTATGAAAGCAGTAATGCCATACCCTGGCACTACGGCTCTGATCTCTACTGCAACGGGGAGAAAATCACTCTGGATTCATCAACCTCTTTACCACAAATTGATAATGTTGGGGGAGGCAGAGGCTTCACCAAAAGCGGACGCCTTTTTGCCTCACAAACACAAAGACCTAATACTGAAGCAGAAGTTGCTGCCAAGGAAAAAGGAAAGAGTGTGGTATCAGAAGAGCCAAGTGCCAAGGAAACTCAGAAGACATCTTTTGAACAAGATGTAGACGAGTTCATGAGAATCAAATAGAGTGATTACAAGGTGGTGGACCAGCTTCACCAAACACCCTCCAAAATCTCCATATTATCACTGTTAATGTGTTCTGAAGCTCACAGGAACGCATTGTTGAAAGTCCTGCACGCTGCATACGTGCCAGAGGAAATTACCGTTAATCAGCTAGAAACTGTGGTTGCAAATGTCAACACCAGTCATGGACTGGGCTTTACCAATGATGACTTAACAACGGAGGGACGCAACCATAACAAGGCTTTGCATATCACCTTGGAATGCAAGGGTGCTGTTCTGTCTCATGTACTGGTAGACACTGGGTCGTCACTCAATGTTCTACCAAAGAAAGCCTTAGTGAAGCTGGAGTATGATGGCTTGGCATTGCGTCAGAGTAATTTGGTAGTGAGAGCATTTGATGGCTCTAAAAGATCAGTGCTTAGGGAGATTGATCTGCCTGTGTTGATTGGCCCGCAGACCTTCAAAACTACCTTCTTTGTGATGGACATACAACCGGCCTACAGTTGTCTGTTGGGTAGACCTTGGATCCACGCTGCTGGCGCTGTTACGTCTACCCTTCACCAGAAGTTAAAATTCAAATGGGAAGGCCAAGTCATCACCATCTGTGGGGAGGAGGACATCTTTGTTAGCCAGCTGGCTAGGTATAAGTACATAGAAATGGATGGGGAGATCCATGAGACCATGAGTCAGGGGTTTGAGGCCCTTAATGTTAATGAAGCATCTGTTGTGTCTGGGACTTCCATTACCTCATATTAACAGGCCCGAAAGGTTGTTGAGGAGGGTACCGCTCAAGGCTTGGGTAAGCTGCTGCCAGTTGAAAAGAAAGAAGACCGATTCGGGTTGGGTTACAGACCAACTCGACAAGATCAACCAGAGGCTGCAACGGAGCCCAAGTTTGTCAGCGGAGGGATGCTAACCCCGGATGCTGTGAATAGTTTGGAAGATGAGTTAGAAGACGAGCGCAACCTAGAAAACTGGATACATCCAAGGATCCCGGGGAACCATGTCTCAAACTGGTCTTCCCAGGAAATTATAAGAGTTACTCCGGCAGAGTAATTATTATTTCCTGTCTTTAAGCATGTATCAAGTCCTGCATCTTGCCCAAGATGTCAGGGCTCATTTTGTAATCGGGCCATCTTGTATTTTGTGCAAACGATCAATTAATGAATATCAGGACATCTTTTGCAAATGAGTCTTTTCTTTTTTCGCTCACTGTTTTTCATTTTTTATTTTTTGTACAAAAAATAAAATGGCAATGTTTTTCAAATAATAACTTCATTCTCACTTTTTTTAAGCAAGATAAAATTGATCACTAAAATGAACAAATCAAATCTAAACCCTTACAGAGAGTACCCTTCAGACTGCACCGACAACAACACTGCTATGACTTCGTATGACTTTGACAATCCGATTAATCAAGCTGATGAAGGGGTTAAAGAAGATTATGAGCTACCTGAAGAGCTAGCAAGGTTGTTAAGACAATAGGAGAAGGTTATTACTCCTCATCAGGAGGAAGTTGAGACAGTTAATCTTGGTACAGAAGAAGATTTAAAAGAAGTGAAAATCGGGGCCCGTCTGCAAGATTCAGTGAAAGAGCAACTTATTGACATGCTTCGGGAGTATGTGGATGTTTTTGCTTGGTCTTATCAAGATATGCCAGGTCTGGATACCGACATTGTTATGCACAAGCTGCCTCTAATGGAAGATTGTCCACCAGTAAAACAGAAGTTGTGTCGTACTCGCCCAGATATGGCAATGAAGATAAAAGAAGAGGTACAAAAACAGTGGGACGCCGGTTACCTTGCTGTAACTAGCTATCCTCCGTGGGTTGCTAACATCGTACCTGTGCCTAAGAAATATGGTAAAGTACGGATGTGTGTGGATTACCGGGATCTGAACAGAGCTAACCCGAAAGATGACTTCCCTTTACCTCACATTGATGTATTGGTCGACAATACGGCTAAGTTCTCAGTGTTCTCCTTCATGGATGGATTTTCAGGATATAATCAGATCAAGATGTCACCTGAAGACATGGAGAAGACAACTTTCATCACACCCTGGGGCACATTCTGTTATAAGGTAATGCCATTCGGATTGAAGAATGCTGGTGCCACTTATCAACGGGCTATGGTAACATTATTCCATGACATGATCCATAAAGAAATCGAATGTTATGTGGATGACATGATTGCCAAGTCCCTCACAGAAGAAGACCACCTGGTGAATCTGTTGAAACTATTCAAGCGTCTGAGGAAGTACCAATTGAAGCTAAACCCCAACAAATTCACATTCGGGGTGCGGTCCGGTAAGCTGCTGGGATTTATTGTAAGTGAGAAAGGGATTGAAGTTGACCCTGATAAAGTCAAAGCCATCCAGGAGATGCCTGCACCAAAGACTGAAAAAGAAGTTCGGGGGTTTCTAGGTAGATTAAACTACATTTCACGGTTCATATCTCACCTTACTGCAACACGTGAACCTTTGTTCAAGTTGTTAAGAAAAGAACAAACAATCAGGTGGAATGAAGACTGCCAAAAGGCTTTTGACAAAATCAAGGAATACTTACAAGAGCCTCCAATCCTCATGCCTCCAGTTGAAGGAAGACCTCTAATCATGTACTTGACAGTATTAGAAGAGTCAATGGGGTGTGTGATGGGCCAGCATGACGAGTCTGGTCGAAAAGAGTATGCAATATACTACCTAAGCAAAAAGTTTACCGACTGTGAACAACGTTATTCACTGCTCGAGAAAACTTGTTGTGCTTTAGCATGGGCTGCTCGCCGACTAAGGCAGTATATGTTGACCCACACTACCTTATTGATCTCAAAGATGGATCTAGTCAAGTACATATTTGAGAAGCCAGCACTTACCGGACGAGTTGCAAGATGGCAAATGACTCTCACAGAATATGACATTCAGTACACATCTCAGAAAGCCATCAAAGGCAGTGTATTGTCTGATTATCTTACTGAGCAACCCATTGATGATTACCAGCCTATGAGATTTGACTTCCCAGATGAAGACATCATGTTCATAAAAGCAAAAGATCATGAAGAGCCTATTCACACCGAAGGGCTTGACCCAGAAGAAGAATGGACTATGATGTTTGATGGGGCTGTTAATATGAATGGTCGTGGTGTTAGTGCAATACTCATTACACCTAAAGGAGTTCACATGCCTTTCTCGGCAAAACTCACCTTTAACTGCACTAACAACGAGGCTGAATATGAAGCCTGCATCATGGGTCTCGAGGAAGCCATTGACCTCAGGATCAAGACTTTAACTGTATTCAGAGATTCAACACTGGTAATCAATCAAACCAACGGAAAATGGTATACTCACCAGGAGCATCTGATTCCTTACCGGGATTACACAAGAAGGTTACTCACGTTCTTCACCACAGTCAAGCTTGAGTATATCCCTCGAGATGAAAATCAGTTTGCAGATGCTCTGGCTACCATTTCATCCATGATCAAAGTTCAAGCTGCCAACTTTGTGCCTCTGATTTCAGTATCCAGACTTGACAGACCAGCATACGTATTCTCTGCAAAAATTACTAAAGATGACAAGCCTTGGTTCCATGACATCAAATGCTTCTTAGAGGATCAAACATACCCACCTGGGGTATCATCCAATGATACGAAGAAATTAAGAAGGCTAGCTGGTAGTTTCTTCCTGAATACTGATGGTTCCTTGTACAAAAGAAACTTTGATATGGTTCTTCTCAGATGTGTTGATAGGGCAGAAGCAGACTTGTTGATGCACGAGGTGCACGAAGGATCTTTTGGTACCCATGCTGGAGGGCATGCAATGGCTAAAAAGTTGTTAAGATCAGGCTATTACTGGATCACAATGGATGCAGACTGTTGTGCTTATGCTAGGAAATGCCATAAATGCCATATTTATGCAGATAAAATGCATGTGCCTCTGAATCCTTTAAATGTGATGTCTTCACCTTGGCCCTTTGCCATGTGGGGCATTGATATGATCGGCAAGATTGAACCGACTACTTCAAATGGCCACAGATTCATCCTGGTAGCCATTGACTATTTTACCAAATGGGTTGAGGCAGCTTCATATGCAAATGTCACCAGGTAGGTGGTAGCCCGATTCGTGAAGAGAGACATCATCTGTCGATATGGAGTGCCCGAGTGAATCATTACTGATAATGGTTCCAACTTAAACAACAAAATGATGGCAGAAATGTGTCGGGACTTCAAGATCCAACATCACAACTCTTCTCCTTACAGGCCAAAGATGAATGGCACTGTTGAGGCAGCTAACAAGAATATCAAGAATATTGTGTAAAAGATGGTGGTTACCTACAAAGACTGGCATGAAATGCTACCATTTGCCTTGCATGGGTACCGTACATCAATCAGAACATCCACTGGGGCAACACCATATCAGCTTGTGTATGGTATGGAGGCAGTCCTACCTGTTGAAGTTGAATTACCCTCCTTGCGGGTACTGATGGATGTCAAATTGAATGAAGCAGAATGGGTCCGATCCCGGTACGAACAACTGAGTCTGATCGAAGAAAAAGGATTAGCTGCAATCTGTCATGGGCAATTATATCAGAAAAGAATGAAGAAAGCCTTCGATCAGAAAGTCAGGCTTCGGGAATACCAAGTAGAAGATCTAGTGCTGAAAAGACTCCTTCCTCCTCATACAGACCACAGGGGCAAGTGGACTCTGAACTACGATGGTTCGTTCATAGTAAAGAAGGTCTTCTCTGGTGGAGCACTGATGCTCAGTACTATGGATGGTGAAGATTTCCTGTCCCCTGTGAATTCAGATGCAGTTAAAAAATACTTTGCATAAAATGACCCGCTGGACATAAAAACAGAATGTAAGTCCAGGAAAAAATAGGGCATCCCGGCGAGTCAAAAACAGAATAAAAATACTCGGGCAAAAATAAGGGAAAAAATAAAAAAAATGTGTACACCCGCTGAGTTGAAAAGCCGCATTGGACAGCTCAGGAAAAAATGGGTATCCCGGTGGATCGAAAACCCGAAAGGGAGATCCACGCAAAATGAGGGAATAAGCGAATAACTGCATTCTGAATTTGTCCGTATCACTTACAACATGGCAAGCTTCGAAAGGTCAAAGCATTGGTCAGAATCAACCTTCTTCAGAAAGCAAGATGAGAAGAACGTCAATGTCATACAAGTCATAGCAAAAGGGAAGCACACTGAAGCGTCATCAACATTGCCAGCACCTTTTTGTTTCTCAATTTGTAACAATCTCCTCATTTCAGGGGATCTGTTTCTTTGACTGTACTTGCCAATTCAGGGCACACAAATTAATAAAATCAGATTTTTAGTCACATTTCGTCTCGTACATTTTATTTTTCATTTGCAAAAATGTCCGATGTCCTTAAAATATCGATTGCGTAAATACAAATGCGTCTTTTCTAAATTACATGCTTATAGGAAATATATTTGCTCTCAGGAGTGTCTAAAATCCTATGATGGAATCCAGTAAGGGATACCTCGGGGTACTTGTACGTTTCTTTGTCATAACATGATTGCAGGTGCTCAAAGTGCAACATGGAGCATGAAAGCTCCTCCCCATCAGAACGACATCAGAAGGGCCCCTTTTCCCCAACTAAGTACATCATCCTCAGCAGGATCCCCATAAAAATCACTAGGAGGGTCGTTCAGTGATCGTTCCTCCCAAGCCAAGTGCAAAGACGGGGAACCATCTCCCCGCAGAGCTCCAGCCTCTATCCAGAAGAGCAATGTCTGAAGATCTCACAACAAAGTGACGGAAGCTTCCACAAACCCCAGCTGGGCCCCTCATTACCAAGATAGGTCTATCATTGACTTATTTCCCCGAGCAGAATCATTTATGTTAGATCTACCAATGATCTCATCCCCAGCTGGGATATCCTTTCAAAACAAGATCAATCAGAGATCTCCACGACAACGGGAACCGAATCCCGGATCGGTATCTTTTGCATGATCATAGCATTCACATCATATTTACCCTCAGAGCGTAGCATTCCGTCTAAAACGGAGCATTACGGCAAAAGTCAAACATATTGCATAATCACAAGTCATGTTTTGAATCAAACACCCCTATATATCAACATTACATCAGCAATGTATATAATCTTACAGTCCCCACAGAATGCAAAAGCATCCCTTTGCACTCTCAAATACAGATACATGCTCCTTTTGGCACTCGTCCGTGTCATCATTCCCCAGTAATGTCACCCGAACTTTCTCTGCAGACAGATTACATCTATATATACTCCTCCGACACCCGTCCGTGTCACTCTTCCCCAACAGGGTTGCCTAAACACTTGTTCATAATACGTTCCTGTCGACACCCATCCGTGTCCTCTTACACCCATAGATTGTTAAAATATCTTTATTCATAACTTATACAATTTCTCTTATGATACTCGTCTGTGTTATATTCTTCCCAGCATGTTGAACACTCGTTGGTGTCTCACTTATACTTACTCTTTACTCATACAGATACTCGTCCGTATCTTGTATACGCCACATATCTCTCCTCGGATTCAACACTCGTCTGTGTTCTTTGTTAACCAGTTGATACTCGTCCGTATCATCATCTCTGAGCATGCGTCAAGCAGTTATTTCTACTGATACTCGTCTGTATCATAGTCTTAAGGATGCTCGTCCGCATCTTTAATCTATACACAGTGTCAAACACTTATACCTTTCATCTCTTGAATATGGAAACTCGTCCGTGTTTACCATTCCCCAGTAGAATTACTTTTCTTCTATCTGACATTCGTCCTATGTCATGATACTTTCGGCAGCCGTCCCCTGCCAGGTGATCGTCCTTCACCTTTTAGATGACTGTCCCTCATCTTTCTCCCAGCGGAGTCTCCATTATTGGAACCCTTTCCTATCCGACATTCATCCTATGTCGTGAGATTTTAGCAGCCGTCCCCTGCTAGGTGATCGTCCTTCACCTCTTGATGATCTTCCTCTATCATTCTATCTGATGGTCGTCCCCATCGTTGATCTTTTTATCTGACATTCACCCTATGTCATGATAAACCCCGAGAGCAGTCGTCCCCTGCTAGGTGATCGTCCTTCACCTCTTGATGATCGTCCTTCATCATGTTTATCCGATGGCCGTCCCCATCGTCGACCTTTTCTATCCAGCATTCGTCCTATGTCGTGATACTTTCGGCAGCCGTACCCTGCCAGGTGATCGTCCTTCACCTTGGATGACCTTCCCTCATCCTTGTCCTCAACAGAGCAACCGTCCCCTGCTAGGTTATCTTCCTTCACCTCTGTTTTCATTTATTTTATTAACCCGGTGGCCGTCCCCATCGTTGTTTACCCTTTACCTTTTAATCCCTAAAGAATCTTGTTACTTTCCCTGATGGTCGTCCCCATCATGATCTCTTTATTTCCCCAGCATGTCGGCCGTCCCCGTCATTGCTTTATCCCAGATAGTAGTCCTCTGCTCAACGGTCGTTCTCCGTTTCCCGCACTTTATAATCTTACTTTACTTCCTTTTACAATCTATATCCCTTTTCTTCTTCACCCAGTGAGTGCAAATTTTGGACTGTCTTTGGTATTCAACCACAAGTTATCTTGTTTGCCTATTAAGCTGTCGCTTACATCCTGCACAGCTAACTCATGTTTGAATAGGGGCAGCTTTAAAGACCCCAAATTTTCCCTCACTAAGTTCACACCATGGGTTGTGATCCTTCACATTTGCATAAGTTCAATCATGTCACCTCATATTGCATTTTTTTACTTCACTACATTGGTTCAAATTCATCTGCATCTAGGGTTTGTGATCTGAGCAAACCAAGGGTCATCTGAGCCAATCCAAAGGTCTTCAATCATCTCAAAAGGGTCCATGTATGTTCAAGTATCATGTTATATCCTCCCAAGATCAAAGAAGTCAGAAAATCACAAGAACTGAGAAAAGCAGAGCCAAGCTTAACTGCACAGATGACCTAAAATTAGGGTTTTGGTTTCAGAGGCCATAACTCCAAATTTTTTTGTCATTCTTGTTTCTATTGGTCTCTATATGTTATAAGGTTCCTACACACCAATTTTCATGAAGAGATTCAATGGGGAAGGCATCTGATCAATATATGACTTCTTGAACAAGTCAATACAAAATCAGGGCATCTGAGGCCCCCCATTATCCAACCAAAGGGTCTTCTCCATCATTTTTGGTGTATATGATCTTTATTTGATATTAGAAGAGATTAGAAGTTCACAAAATTGAATAATTTCAAACCATTTGCAAAGTTGCCATTTTGGGAAAGTGACTTGTAATGCAAAATTGCCATTTTGGGAAAGTTTTTCAACCTCCTCTTTTTGATTCAAAAATGATTCAAATGAAAAATTCTTGGTCATGAAAGTTTTAGATTGGATCATTCCCTTTTCAAAAAGTACAAGAGCTTGATCTAATTCATCCTAGAACTAAAGTTATGGCCATGCAAAGTTGAGAAAAATCACTAAAATTCACTTATGCACCAAAGAGGGAAACTTGCAAAAACTCATGTCAAGGCAAAATGTGAGCTCTAAGTGACTTCTAAGCATTACACAAACATGATACATGACCTAAAATTCAGAATGGCCCAAAGAATCACTCACTTTCATGCCTTGATCATTAAGTAATCCAAAAGGGGCCAAAACCTTCACAAATTGCAAAATGCCCCAAAACTCTCCATCCACTTGTGCCAGCTCCTCAAATCAGTTTCCATGGACCTCCCTAAAGCCAGCTGACTCGAGCCATGCCTCACAACCAGCCTGCCATGAGCCCATACCTCAAAGGACAACTTTATTGACTTTATGCAAAAGGGACCATACCAATCAGCATAGGCCACCAACAACTCTCTGACCTATCAAGGCTTCATACATAGACCAAAAGCAACTCAACACATACAACAAGCAAGGTTGAATCCTCCCACAACTCAAAACACACCAAAATTCCCTCTTATGCATTTTTCTTCGAAACTCAGCACATAAGCTTAAAACATCAAAACAAACTCCATAGAACAACTCACCATCAACCTCTGATCATTTCCCAACCATCACCTTGCCCTGAAAAACCCCATATCAAAAACACGATTTCTCTCCCCCTTTGAACTAAACTGCATCAATCTCACAAACCAGCCATAAACAACTCCAACCAAGCTTTGCAAACTCTTCAGGGGGGTCATTGGGGGTGATTTGAAGCAAAAAACTGGTCAGAAAGCTCCAAAGGTGAAAGCTCCAGTTCAGGTATCACCAAGAACATTTTTTCCATAAATTGATTTTTATGCCATAGAAATGTTGCTTATGCTTCACTGATCACACTGTGCTTGTTGGTTTTGAAAATGGTTAAGAAATAAGCTTGTATCGAAGCTCTGAAACTTTTCCAGTTTTTATGTTTTGATCCATACCTTGAGATGTAGGTTGTAGAAATTTGTTTTGATGCTTGATTCGTGTTCAGGGTGATTAGGAGATATGATCTGGAGCTTTAGAGCTCTTGATTTTTCCTAGAGAAGAAGATTAGGTTTTGTGCTCGCCGGAGAAGATGACCGGAACCACTGTTCCGGTCATCTGGAAGTGATTAAATTAGGGTTAGGGTTTAGGTGAGTTTGAATGTGAGCCTTTGATTTCCCTTTCCCGCGCGGATCCAATGGCCCAGATTCCTTGATTAAGCCCTAATTCTGGGTTAATTAATTTAAACATAATTAGGAAAATTTAAATCCCAGAAATGATCTGAGCCCCCCATTCGCGCGCAAGTCAACTCCCTCCCTTTTTGTTCAAATGCTGGCCATTGGATCTGTTGACTTTCCAATAAATTCAATTTATTTTCATATTTTTATCATTTGTTTTGCATAATTATTTTAAAATACATAGAAAATCCAAAAAAATATTTTCTTTCTGCATTTTTATTCTAAATAATTTTCTTAACATAAAAACAATTTTTATTTTATTTTTTACATTTTTAGACTATTTTAAAAATATTTTAATGTTTATTTTATTTAATTAATGAAGATTAATTAATTAAAATATCATTAGGGTTTCCAAAAATTACCAAAAAATTCAGAGAACATTTTCAAACATTTACAAACATTTACAAACTCACAAGACAAATTTCTTTTTGGTTTTGATCATATTTTTCCAATTTTCATTTGAATTAGGGTTCTTTAATTTGAATATTTTTAACCCTAACTTCAAAAATTCACAACTTTTGATCCAAGTTGAGTTTGTTAATGGTTCTTCTTACATTGTGTTATGCACACTTTCAAGCATCTAAAAACATTTTTGTTCCATTTTTATCTCGCATTTTCAATTTGTTTGGCGTTTTCCCTTTAAGATCACCCTTAAAACCTTAGGAACTTAGAAAAATCATAAGTCCTTTAGGGTTTAGCTTCTGACTTTCCCCTTTGGGCAGTGAACTTGTATAGGTTTAGGGTCCCTTTGATTCCATTTTCAATTTTTTATCTCATGCTTTGCTTCTGATTTTGAATTTTTCATCTCATGTTGTACATAAACCCTAATTTGCATCTTTACTTGCATCTATCTTACATAAGCTTGTATACATGAGCTTTCTATGACATTTTGTGCATCTACATGGCATATAAGACATCCTAAGACATATTAGAATCATGATTGATCATTGCATCATTCATTTTCCATGCTTTTGCTTTCATTTCATGTCATGTGCATTCATGAATTTTCATGCTTCTTATATGTCTCATTTGCATTCCAATCCTTTGTATGATCATCCTCATCCCTTGGCATGCTTTCATACCACCTCATAACATCATTTGAACCATGAATATGCTTCTGACTTTGGCTTCCATCTTTGCATACATTTCATTTTCATTTCATTTCATTTCTTTTTGCTAACTTTTCAGGTGGTAAGTGTTTGAGAAGTGAATCTGCCTTCACTTCTCATAATCTTTCCTCATCTCTTCTATGCATCCATTGCTGCATTTTTACTTGTGAATTAGAGTGAGCTTGCTCGTTCATGTTCCCTCCTCACTTTCTTTCTTCAAACAACATATCTTCTTAAGTGAAGTAAGTTGTCTTGCTTCCTTCTGCTTCTCCTCCTTCCATCCTTCTTGCAAACCTCACAAACCCTAGGAATACCTAAGCATGATCACAATTAGGGTTTGATTAGTCCCCCCATTAGTTTTACCTTTGTGTCATATTTGTGTCTTCTCTTCTCATCTCTTAACTAAGGACTAAACCTTAGAGGTTTTAAGGCTTTGAGATTAAGCTTATGCCTGCATCCTTCTATTAGGATGGAGTGTATAACTTTAATCCTAAGTGTTAAACCCTTAATGTGTTTAAATCCTTTAATCAATCCATTTAATAATCACTAAGGCATCAAGCTTGTAACTTGGGCCTTGCATTAGGGTTCTAATTCTTCCTCAATTGGTTAAGAAGGACTAACCCTAGTGTTAATGGACAAGTCCCCCTCAAGTGGTCTTATAAATCATAAAATCCAATTCTTAATCTTACCATTAACTAAAATCCACTTTAATAAAGGTTTTGTTTTGTCATGAGGTTAATCCCTAATCATGGATTAAGTTGAGGAGCCTTTCTCAGCTTAAATGTTCTCATCTATTATCCTTCTATTAGGATGGTGTAATGAGTCCATTAAATCCTTGATTATGGCTTAAACTCATTACTTAACACTAAACAAAAACACCAAAAAAACATCTAAATAATCACAAGTAGGTTAATGATCTTAATCCTGCATCAGCTGGTAATTAAGTTTGAGATGTTTATCTCATACTTAAGGTACTCTCATTATCCCTAATCAAAGGGAGGATATGATGAGTTTACTAACCCTTGGTTTAGGCTTAAGCTCATTAATTTATGACAAACACAAAAAAGCAATAAAAGATTGAAAACACAAAAACAAAGCAATAATCGTCTCCTCCGGGATTCTTTTCTCATCATTTTCACTCATAAACGAGAACTCGCTTCTTCCGTCTAACGCAAGACAGTTTGCACCTGAGCCAGACAGGTCATACACTTGAGCATAGACAAGTAAGCAGTTCATCAGTCAATTTATCTTTCAGTCTCTCTGAGTCGAACTACGGTGTTCTGACTTCCTCATTGCACGAGAGGATACGTAGGAATAACTTAACAATTTTCGAACAAAAGTCTCTGTACATTCCCCCCTCTTCCAGTTTTATTCATTAAGCCTCATAGTCTTGAGCTTTGCACTCCTTTCTTACACTGACACTCTTTATTTCACTTCACATTTCTTTTGCACTGACACTTGCATTCTTTTCCAGCTTTTGCACACAGAATAGCACTGACACTACCCTTTTAAACACAAACTTTCAAGCGTGGATCCCGTCGAGTACGACGGACAATCTGGGTGCTAATACCTTCCCAGGTTGTAACCAACCCCCTTTCTCAGTCTCTCTGGTTCGCGACCATCTTATCCATATCTTTCTAGGTTTATGCAGCATTACCATTCCTTCGGGATAAAAATGCCTAGCTGGTGACTCTTTTCAGTTCACCCTTGTGTTCTCTCTTTCGCCGACCGTTCGCGACTGTACCCTATTTGACCTAGCTTTATTTAGTGGGAGCGACAAAATGGGCGTCGAATTTTCGGTACTTTGTTAAAGGAATGGATTCTAATTTCAAATTTTGTTTCAAGTTTTAGTTGAGCCATATTCCATTTCCTATTCAAATTTCAATTCATGTTTTTTTTTTAAATTCACTTCGAATTCTCACATCTAATTCTGAGTTTTGTGTCCATATTATAGATACATTTCAATTATTTTTTTTCTTCAATTTTTCAAAGTTTCAATCATAATCCCATAATTCCAAATTCATTTTCCAAGTTTCAAATTCAGAATCCATTCCAAGTAGTCATTATTTTTTTTTAAAGTTTAAATTCCCAAACTTTCTAGTCCTATTTCAATCTCCATTCCCAAATGTTCAGTTCCAAAGATTCTTTCCAAATTCAAGTTTCAATTTCAAATGTCAATTCATTTCCAAACTCAATTTCGAGTTGTAATATCAAGTCCATTCTTAACTATTGAATTCATAATCAAAGTTTAACTCATTTTAAAGTTTTTAATTTTTAAACTCCAAGACTAAAACTCATGATAATTACACTCAAAATTCATACCAAATCGATTTCTAGTTTCTCTTCCAAAACCTAAGTTAGTGATCCAATTCTAATTCCAAATTCAGCTTCAAGTGTTAGTCCCAAAATCCCAAAATTCATATTACATGTCAAAAATTCATTCTGAGATCATCCGAGAAAGGGAATAGGTTGCTTCGTTCAAGCCTTGGACCATAAGGTTTCGATTCATTTCAAACCTTAATTCTATTTGCTTTTGTTCCAAATAACATTTCCGGTTGAAGGAGATCTTCGGTTAATGTCATGTTTCTAAATTACAAAAAGGTGGTGATTACATAAACTAGAGTGTTAACAATAATAATCACTTTAGAATTTACAAAGAATAATTATGTGATAATTTTTTTACTCATTCAAATTTGAATCCCTTTGCTTCTTTGAGAAATAGATTCCTGTCGCAACATCCGCCTCACTCAACATCTTCATCCTACATCAACACTTTTGTTCACCCTTAACACAAATCCCTACATACCAGTCTATTGAACCTTGGGATCCCAAATTGAGGTCTTCTGCCATGAATCATATTTCTTTGTGGAATGCAAAAGGAAAATATGAGTTTCATATGAAGGGTAACATGTTACAAGCAATAAAGAAGGTCAAAAAAATCAATCCCCTGCTATAGTTTAGAACTGCACATACCCTGCAAGTTCTCACCTTGGCTACAACACCAAGCATACATCAACATGGATAAAAAGGGAGCCTGCAATAAAACCACTTTGATACCTGCGATAAAATTACCATGGTCAATGCGTTTGTTATCATCCAAAACCGAAAGTGAACAGATCAAAAAGTGGGGATGATATGAATTCATTTGAAATGAAATAAGGGAAGTTTTCACATTTACGACAAAAAAAAAACGACGTTTCAACATCCAGAACATAAAAACAGACCCTACAAGTATGACCAAGAAGCCTGTGATTTGGTTTTTACCAAACATGTGACAGCCCTCTACTCCAAAAGCAAAAACCTGCATTTGAAAAAGACCTAACTATTAGTATCAAACAAAAGACCTGATATTATAGACTTCTTCAACAAGTCTTCACAAATTGAAATTGACAAACCCTGATTCTACCCTATTTAAAGGGACAAATTTCATAGACAAAAGGGGGGATTTTTTGGGAAAAAAACACAAAAACACAAAACTCGGCCATAAAAAAAAAGAACCCTAGCCGCGAATCAACAAAAAGAAACCCTAGAAAATAGATTCAATACAAGAAAATTTATCCCAAGAAAAAAAGTTACCAAAAGCTTAGAAATATCACAAAGCTCCTTAGAGTCTCACATCGAAACTCTAAGGTAGCTGGGCTAGGCCTTCACAACGGTAATATGGAAACAACTAAGAAAATAGAGATGAATAGAAGAAGGTCAAAGAAGCATCAAGCGAAGAAGGGAAAAAGACCGTACTTGAGGTAATCGCACGTTTCCGAAATCAAAAAGAAGACACAAGAAGTCTCTTTGCTCCACCAAGGTAATCGTTCTCCTCCTTTCCTTTAACATCCTGGTTCAACCATTGTCGCCGAGGAACTCTATTTTGTGCCATGAATGTGAGAGTCGGTCCTTCCACAGTGATCTTTTACTCCGATTCGTTCGAACTCCTCTATGATGAGATTAGAGTCAAGGACCGGAGTTTCTAAGAGAGTGGAAGAGGAGTCTTTTTGCTTTGTGAGTCTTGAATTTGGGGATTAGGTTTTTTTTAAAAAAGAAATCAGATGTTTGAAGATGTTTTGTGACAAGGATAACACTTTGAGGTTGGTAAAAAGAGAAAGACATAATGGGAAAGGCTTAAGCGTTTTTTAGTTTTTTAAAAGGGTTTAAATCATATTTTGAATGAGTCAATAGCCTTTGGTTTATTTTATTGTGGAACGATGACCAGAAGTGTTGTCAAATGTCAGGTTCCAAAGTTCTATACTTTCCAGGTGGCATGCGTTGTTGAGTTTCTTGATATTATTTCTTTACTTAGCTTATTGGGAAAGTTTGAGGAATCATTTACAAGGTTGTTGTGTTTTAAGTTTTAAACGGCATTATTTCTTCTTACTTTTTCAAAGCCTGCGAAGTCATTATTTGTCTAATTGCTAGTAGCCTTGTTAAGTCTGCCACTGATTGACCATTCACCTTCCTTTCCTTGCACGACTAGGGTTTTTCTTTTACAAGTTTTTGTGCTTCAAGGCTGGGTCCATTGGGTCAAACCGGGTTCCATATGGCCTATTTGGTTTAAGTGACTGAAACGTGACAGTGGGCTAGAGTCACAACCCTTCTTTCACTTTCCCCTTTGTTTTTTTGTTTTATTTATTTATTTTTGTTCTTACTTTCATTTAAAATAATAACATAATAAACAATCCAAATAAAATTTGTTGGAAAAATATAATGAAGTAGTTATCACTTTGAAATTCCTTTTTTTTATAAATTTTAGATGGGAATTTAGAAAACAGGTTATATGTTCTTCTTTTTTTCCCTAGTATTTATTTATTTTTAAATGAATTTTATTTTCAAACTTGAAGTTTATGTGGGTGTGTAGTAAATTTGATTATTACTTGTTTAGATGAATTATTATTTGTGTGCTCAATTGTACGACCCTACTTTTGGTTTTATGTCTTGATAGAACTTGTGTGATTTATTCTCGCATTTACGACCATAAAATTGCCAAGTAAAATATGTGTACACCAACAATAATCGTTTCAAAAATAATTGAAGTTTCTTGGTCCAACGCCAAGTAAATCTTTACGCGCGTTACATTTCGCACACACGTAAGTCGGTCACTTATGTGATCGTCATCTGCACGATCTTTACTCATCACAATTAATTAACGAGGAATTGGACTCAGGAATCTAGAATTCCTCGGGTCCTTTAATGAACAACTCTTGAGGCTAGCCTTCAAGCTATGTTTTATTTACTCCTTCGTTCCTAAAATTATAAACCCTAAGTCACCTAAACACATTATTCTTATCTAAGTCTTTTATTAAAATACACATCAATTAACTAATGAAAGAACTAAACTTAGGAATATTGCATTCCTCGGGTTTTTGAATGAGTCACTCTTGAGCCTAGCCCTCGAGTTGTGTCTCATTCTCTCTTTCATTTCCAAAATACCCAAGCAATCAACTCTTAATTAACATATCAAGTAGTGGAAGAACTGGACTCAGGAATCTAGCATTCCTTGGGTCCTTGAACAAATTACTCTTGAGGCTAGCCCTTGGGTTGTGATTCATTCAACCTTTCGCCTCTCAAAATAACCTAAAACTTACCAACAAATACAAATCATTTTCATAATTAATTAACGAAAAATTGGACTCAGGAATATAACATTCCTCGGGTCCTTGAATGAAATCACTCTTGGGCTAGCCCCACTTGTTGTGTTCCATTCACCCTTTCGTTTTAAAACGCCTTAAGTAAGATCAAACATCTTTCTCTAAACAAACATTGTTTAATTCCTTCTATCTCGCAAACAAGCTAGCGCTTCAGCCTCCACCGCGAGTAAAAGCCAACGCTTCGCGAGCACAATAATAAAAAAATTTAATCTTTTCTCCGTCATAATAATAATAATAATAAATAACCTTATTTTCCTTTAGAACAAACATTTAGAAGACAAAGGCATTAATCAACATTTAATCACATAGTTAGACTAAGAGGTTCCCGTTGAGTACAACGGACGTAAGGGGTGCTAATACCTTCCCCTTGCGTAACCGACTCCCGAACTTAGAATTTGGTTTTGTTGACCATTTCTTATCCTTTATTTATGTTGTATCTATATCTTCCTTTTCTTTTGTTAGAATAAATAGAATTAGGTGACGACTCTATTGTTTTTTTCCGCGTACCATCGCGAGGATCATATTTTTTCGAGGTACGACAACAGTCTTGACACCTTAGACCCTTAGATATGCGATATCAATTTGGATACTTGTTATACCGAAATCTGAAGCTTTAGTTCTAAATTAGCCCCAAGTAGTTTATATTAGTAGTCAGCACCGCCTGAAGTACAAGCTACGTGGAGAGCCGATGCAAATAATGGATTGATCACAAATATGCCAAAAAATAGGAAAAAGAAAAAATATTAAGAATATGCAAGTCATTGGTAAAACAATCAAGCTGCACAAGAGGCAAAGCAAAAAGACTGATATTAGTTGGTTTAGAGGAATATGGTTCTGAACTCGGTAGGGTGGATTACTATTTGATCCCCCCACAACTTGCATTCATCTTGTTAAAGGGTTACCGCACTTGTGTACCAGACCCCGAATGAAAAAGGATCAAACTCACAAACAAGTTACTCCACTATGCACGTGTAAGGGTAAAGGGCTTAATGTGATTGCGTCATAATGAAACCAGGTGAAACGAAGACAAGAGCATTAGGTTGAGCTATAATAGCATGATTCTGATTGGTTTGTATAAGGGGTTTATGAACATTATACGTTTTAGTGTCACTAGTGTATTTTTGGTGTTTGAGTTACTATTAGTTCTTTTACCATAAATCCGGACAACCAAGTATGGAGAGGTAATATGTTTCGTGTCTTCATATAAACGATATTTTTCAAAACATATTTGATTGTTTGCTTGAGGACAAGCAAAGATTCAAGTCTGGGGAGTTTGATAACTCGAATTTGTATCGATAATTTAGTATAGTTTCCGATCATTTAACTTATTAATTTATTTGTTTCGAACGATTTCGCGAGTTTTGTGTTTGTTTTGCAGATATTCAGTTAAACTTGACTTTTGGAAGCAAATAATGAAAATGAGACTTGTTGGACAAGAAATGAAGAAAAATAGAAGAAAACAGAAGGTGAAAATGAAGTTTCTGCATTTTTTACTGTGGGACGATCGTCACCAGCCCAAGATGATCGTCCCAAGTTTAAGTCGATCGTCACAAGCTAATTTTCCTAACACTTATTTACGTATCAGAAGTCAAAACAGAAAGAGTCGTTGTTCGTCTTTTTCTCATTCAATAGAGATGTTTTCTCCCCCATATTCAAACATAGTCTAACTTCATTAGTAAAGGCCCAAGCTAAATCCATTCCATCAAATTCTCAACAAGCCAAAGCTTAGAAGCTATAAATAAAAGTTCTGTCAAAGTGCAAGGAGTGCTTCGTTTTCCATTACCAAACCTAAGTGATAGTCTCCATCATTAGGAAACTATCACTCTTTATATCTTTCTAGCCACAACATAATTGTTTTAGTTTTTAGTTTTCTTCAAGTTTGGTTGATCAAGAATATTTCAACTAGGTTTCTATTTTTAATGCTTTATTGTTTAATTATTATACCATTTATTATTATTAATATGAAATTATCCTTCTTCTACCTTTCTTCGTTTTTATTTAATATGTCCGGCTAAACCGTCAATCGGTATGTAATTGTCTAACCATAACGAATTTGATAGAACTAGGCTAATATCTTAAATTAAGTTACTTTTTGGTTTTGATTTCTTAATATAAACAACTTTCATTACGAGAGTGAGAAAGTATAAAAGATTAGGATTAAGACCACAGGAGTGTGAGATCTTAATCGGATAGCTGAAATCGAGCATTGTTTTAAATATAGCAGAAGCGCTTTAAAAACAATTAGAACCTTTAGGTTTCCAAAAAGTATTTCTAACTAGAATTGACACAGTGAGAGCGCTCAATTGAACTTGGGAGTATAGTAATAGGCAAGACCACGAGAGTGTGAGTCAACGACTTTTAACCCGACAGTTTTTATGGAAAGATAACTTAACAAACCTTAATAAGCCGACCCTCTATTGAATTCGCAAAGGCGAATCAATTACATACCAATATCCTTATTATTAATTTAACTTGATTACTTTCTCACCTTTTAAAACTAAGAATATCACTCGCCTTAGCTAAACATAGTAACACCTGATAGCACTAGGTTGATTATCGAGTCTCTGTGGGATCGATATCTTTTATTACTACGTGATTAGGCTGTATACTCGCAGTTAGAATCTTTAGACTTAGAAAGTCGCGATCATTCTTGAACACATTGCAGTTGTCAATTGTATGCCTAAATGCCCATGCGTTGTACTTGCATATAGTATTCACATCGTGGTTTTCACTGTTGAGGATGCCTGACCCTGTTTGGACTTATTGCTCTTGGATTCTTTCAGTATTCAGTAGCTTAACCAGTTTAAATTTGAGCAAATGAGGAAACTTGTTGCATGTATGGTATCAGAATAAGATCAAACTTCTTCTCAAGTTGTTCCAGCCTTTTCCCATTTTATCTGCCCCTAGGAATCTCTTGAGAAGCTGGAGTTGGATGCTGACAAGAGACACCTGGCGGAAAGAGGTTGATAAATAAGGTTGATAGATAAGACTGCTCACAAAATTTCTCGCGTGATCTCCTACCTACGTATCTCCATTGACTAATAAAGAATCAGAGTGACGTAGTTCCCCTCACTAGGGATGAAAATAGCTTTGTTTTCTTAACATTGCATTCAGGATTTCCATAACCAGGCTCATCTGAGTCTTCATCTGGTTGACTTCCTCTTTCAGCAATTTCTGACTCTAAAATAAAACTTGCAACTCTGCCCTGAATTCCCCAGTTAGGTCTTCATTTCAGTTACCTTCGCCCGGAGTTGTTCCAAATTTATACCTTGATGATTGTGATTCAAGTTAGCCATTTTGAAGAGAAACCAAGTCAGTATAGGAATCTGTCTCTGAACACCTGTCATGAATGCAAGGATGTATGCAAATGCCATGCTCACTTATTTCTAAGGAATCTATCTACTTTGATTCACCTTTTGATTCAGAAGAAATCCAATAACATGATTCAAATATGAGATCCTCGTAAATAACTGAACATGTGTGCTGAAATGCTATGATGTCATGTATGCAATAGGCATGTGATCAATGGTATGTGTCTGGTGTTGGTGTTGAGCAACGAGCCAAGTGTCTGTATAGATCCATAATAGCAGTATCATCTTTGTACAAAACCCCATAATTAAGAACTAGAGAACCACATAGAACTAGATCAAATCATAGAACAGTCACTAATGAAGTGGGTATGTAGAAGATCATGGTTCCTGCAAATCTGTAAACAATCCCCCCATCTCACAAGTGTTCTACCAAGGGTCATCATCACTGACTCTCAGATCAAGAAGCGATATTACGATCACCGTTTCCGGTTTGGCATTAGACAATAAAAGAGGAGGTCTCGGCTGAGTCCTGAAAAACAAGTATCCCCCATAAGTTCCCACCTTCAAACACTGAGATCGAGAAGCAATAGCACATTCATCCCGAAGGGTACATTACTATCGCCATACGAAGTGCTTTGACTGAGTTCTTATGAGAGAAAAAAGCCATCCTATGTGAGTTCCCAGTGAACCCTCGGGTGCGAGTGGGTTTGCCAACAAATTTGGTTTGCCACCGTCACCATTGGAGAGGGTTGTTTCAACTATGGTCCTCAGTGATCGGTCCCCAGATGCACATAATTATCAAGGTTGTATCCTAAAGTGAAGAAAACCTCCACACATAATATTTCCAAGAAGGTTGTAATTTGGGTGTGGAACAGACTGCCACTCATCATGATGATACATCATGGAAGTATAATGTATGTCCACGTTAAAGTCTAGGGTGCACTCTGTAACACCCTAAAATTTGCCCTCTCATTTTCATAGCGTTTATCATCTCATCTGCATACATATTATTGTATTCATGCCATAGAAAAACGAAACAAAACGTTCATTATTGAAAGCATGGAGCATGGCAGTGATTTCACTTCACATGTGGTTGTTCAGTTATTATTCGATTCAAACTGTCAAGATTATTTGTGTCGGTGGGTTATTTCTCGGACAATATGGATTCAAAGTTCAAGTGTTATTCACCAGTTTATCAAACAATGTTAGGTGTGAGGATTTATTTAGGCAATCATATTCATTTGATCGCATCTTTTAATTAGTGATTTATTCATGGATTTGTTCTCCAAAGATCGATTCAGACAAATTTTGAGATGATTCAAGATCTATTGATTAGAGATTTAGATTATTATGGAAATCGTCATATGATTCAGGTAGTCATTGATCCATTCTCAAGGTGATTGGTAATGGGTTATTGTGAGGATAAAAATATAGAACCCCAAGTGTTTCATGGTCAAGGGTCACTAAGGACCAGATCGAGGTCAATCAGGATTTTATATAGTGGCCGTAAAATTCATGTAAAGTCAGAATTATATGATTTCGGAGTATTCTCAGGTGTTCATAATATTGCTCAAGAATGGTTCATTTTCTGAAACTTTTAATGCGTTCAAGGCTCAAGATTGATTCATGATGAACATTATCCAAAAACTTTATCCATTTCATGTGAAATCCAAGGACATTGGGTTTTTATATATTTTCAAGTTTTATGATCTACAATTCTAAGCATGTTCAAGATTAGGGTGTAAGTAATAACCAAGACCCACGTGAATTTTATCAAGGCTTAGGTGATAAGCCCATGATGTGCCAAGGATTAACTTTGATGTCATGGAAACAGCAGAAGGTGCATTTGGTTCGCGCGGAAGAAAAAGGAATGATGACAAAATCAATTTTTTCCCATCTAGATAAGGCAATACCGTCCAGTGTACAACTTATGAAAAAATAAAGATAAATGAACTAAAAGATAACGCACGCAGGGGAGAATTTATAGAAGCTATATAAAAAAAATCCATTGCAAAAGGACAATCATAACAAGAAGCTCACAAAAAATAATAATTTAACATGTTTACAACAGAAAAATCAGTTATGCAATAACTGATAATACAAAAGCTCAAGCCAAGGTTGAGAAGGGAATCAAATACAAAGTTGTGAAGAAAAAACTCGAACTCATCTCGACCCCTTCTCTTCAATCTTCATCACCAAGAGAAAAGCTCAGAACCTCCAATTCGTTTTCATCACCATCTTTGAATTTCTCTCTTCTCCAACAATCAGACGCGACCTCTTCATCATCAACAATATCCAAATCTTCATCATTTCAAGCCACGGTGAACCGAACATATCCTTCATCAATTACGATCACTAAGAATACCGAACCGATCCAAAAGTCCATATGCACTCTCATATTCAACCTAGAAAATAAAACAGTGAGAGCATTAGCTCTGATAGTTCGGGCTCCACCGGTGATAAAACTACAAGAAATAATTTGAAACTATCAATTAAGTTTCTCAGTAGGTTATTGTAAAAAATCTCCAACCATGGTTGGGCATAGTACAAATATCTTATTTCCATTGTTTTTCATCAATCAAAGCATAGAAAACTTGTTAAGAAAATCCATAGCATAAACATTAGGAAATTCAGAAGAATATGCACCAGAAGTATCCGAGACGAAAATTTTTCATTTGGGGATAATAGAAGTGCAACAGGAAATCAATACACATAACAGTTTCAGTTACAAAACTCATAACTGCTCTAACAAACCTATAACAGAATTTACCTTGAAATTTCATTTCCACCCTCAGAGATTTTCTTCTATAAAGAGCCATATCCATTGCAATTTGGGGGGGCCCTTCGATTTTTTTTCCAGCCTCAATCTCTCTCTCTCATTCATTCTTTATCACATTCTTCAACCTCTTTCATCACCCCGATCTTGCATCATCTTCAACCTTGAATCAACAACATTCGCTCCTGATCTTCATCAATCATCATCTCTTGAATTCATCTTCATATTCTTCCAACTTCTGTAATTCTTGATCCTTTGCCATTATTAACCTGTAACAGAAAATGAAATCACAGAAGGCATAAGGGAAATACCAGAAAATATGTTATCAAACTAATAGAAATCAGAGATCTTCTTCAAGCTTCAATCACCTGAGGAATCTTTTCCATCTTCATCAATCAATCTGAAGCTTCATCACCTTCGGCTTTTTCCGTCCATTCGTCAAACTTCAATACGCTATCAAATTTTTTTCTCCTCAATCATCTTCATCAAAGATTTTACCTGCAATCGAAAAAACCACATCAACACGGAAACGAATCAAAACAAAAATGTTCCAAGTGAAAAAATTGAACAATTTAACTATAAAAACCATAAAAAATGTTCAAAGTTAAAAAAACTCAACAATTTCACTATAAAAACCACAAAAGTGATCTAAGTTAAAAAAAATACTTAACAATTTCATTAGAAAACCCATAAAAAGAGTACCAAGTTAAAAAAACGTACAATTTCTCAATAAAAATGATTAAAAAACACAGGTTCCATGATAAATCAAATTCAACATTTTCACTAATAAAAGCATAAAAAAAGTTTCGAGTTAAAAAACTCAACAATTTCTCTATAAAATAAGATCCAAGTCTAAAAAAACTTTACATTTTTACTAGAAAAAAAATAAAAAATGTTCCAAGTGAAAAAATTGAACTATTTTACTATAAAAACCATAAAAAAATGTTCAAAGTTAAAAAACTCAACAATTTCACTATAAAAACCACACAAAAACGATCCAAGTTAAAAACAACTCAATAATTTCATTATAAAAACCATAAAAAAAACCAAGTTAAAGAATTCAACAATTTTTGAATAAAAATGATAAAAAGTTCAAAGTTAATAAATCTCAACACTTTCACTAATAAAAGCAAAAAATAGAAGTTCCAGGTTATTAAGCTCAACAATTTTACTATAAACACCACACAAAAAAAATGATCTAAGTTAAAAACAACTCAACAATTTCATTAGAAAAACAATAAAAAAAAGTTACTAGTTAAAAAAATCTACAATTTCTCAATAAAATCGATAAAAAAAAATAGGTTCCATGATTAAAAAAAACTCAACACTTTCACTAATAAAAGCATAAAAAAAGTTCCAAGTTAAAAAACTCAACAATTCTCTATAATAACCATTAAGAATAAAAGTTCCTAGCTTAAAAACCCAACGATTTAACTATAAAAAGCATATAAAAAAATTCAAGTTAAAAAATTCAACAATATCTCAATAAAAATGATAAAACAAGATCCATGTCTAAAAAAACGTTACATATTTTGTATAAAAAAATTAAAAAATGATCCAAGCGATAAAATAAGATCCAAGTCTAAAAAAACTTTACATTTTTACTAGAAAAAAATTAAAAAATGTTCCAAGTGAAAAAAATTGAACTATTTCACTATAAAAACCATAAAAAAAATGTTCAAAGTTAAAAACCTCAACATTTCACTAAAAAAAACCACACAAAAACGATCCAAGTTAAAAACAACTCAATAATTTCATTATAAAAACCATATTAAAAATCCAAGTTAAAGAATTCAACAATTTCTGAATAAAAATGATAAAAAGTTCAAAGTTAAAAAAAATCTACAATTTCTCAATAAAAATGATTAAAATATAAAGTTTTATGATTAAAAACTAAACACATTCACTAATAAAAGCATACAAAAAGGGCCAAGTTAAAAAAAACTCATCAATTTCATTATAAAAACCATTAAGAATAAAAGTTCCTAGTTTAAAAACCCAACAATTTAACTATAAAAAGCATAAAAAAAGTTTCAAGTTAATAAATTCAACAATTTCTCTATAAAAATGATAAAACAAGATCTAAGTCTAAAAAATCTTTACATGTTTACTATAAACAAAAATGTTCCAAGTGAAAAAATTGAACAATTTAACTATAAAAACCATAAAAAATGATCGAATTTAAAAACAACTCAACAATTTCACTACAAAAACCACAAAAATGATCTAAGTTAAAAAAAATACTTAACAATTTCATTAGAAAACCCATAAAATAAGTACAAAGTTAAAAAACGTACAATTTCTCAATAAAAATGATTAAAAAACACAGGTTCCATGATAAATCAAATTCAACATTTTCACTAATAAAAGCATAAAAAACGTTTCAAGTTAAAAAAACTCAACAATTTCTCTATAAAATAAGATCCAAGTCTAAAAAAACTTTACATTTTTACTAGAAAAAAAATAAAAAATGTTCCAAGTGAAAAAAATTGAACTATTTCACTATAAAAACCATAAAAAAAATATTCAAAGTTAAAAAACTCAACAATTTCACTAAAAAAACCACACAAAAACGATCCAAGTTAAAAACAACTCAATAATTTCATTATAAAAACCATATTAAAAATCCAAGTTAAAGAATTCAACAATTTCTGAATAAAAATGATAAAAAGTTCAAAGTTAATAAATCTCAACACTTTCACTAATAAAAGCATAAAATAGAAGTTCCAGGTTATTAAACTCAACAATTTTACTATAAACACCACACAATAAAATGATCTAAGTTAAAAACAACACAACAATTTCATTAGAAAAACAATAAAAAAAGTTACAAGTTAAGAAAATCTACAATTTCTCAATAAAAATGATAAAAAAAATAGGTTCCATGATTAAAAAAAACTCAACACTTTCACTAATAAAAGCATAAAAAAAGTTCCAAGTTAAAAACTCAACAATTCTCTATAAAAGCCATTAAGAATAAAAGTTCCTAGCTTAAAAACCCAACTATTTAACTATAAAAAGCATCAAAAAAAAAATTCAAGTTAAAAAATTCAACAATTTCTCAATAAAAATGATAAAACAAGATCCATGTCTAAAAAAAACATTACATTTTTTGTATAAAAAAATTTAAAAATGATCCAAGCGATAAAATTGAAATATTTCACTATAAAAACCATAAAAAATGTTCAAAGTTAAAAAACTCAACAATTTCACTATAAAAACCACAAAAAATGATCAAAGTTAAAAATAACTCAATAATTTAATTAAAAAAACTATACAAAAAATCCAAGTTAAAAAATTCAACAGATTCTGAATAAAAAGGTTTAAAAAGTTCAAAATTAAAAAACTCAATACTTTCACAGATAAAAGCATAAAAAAGTTCCAAGTTAATAAATTCAACAATTTCACTATAAAAACCAAACAAAAAGTTCAAAGTTAAAAAAATCTACAATTTCTCAATCAAAATGATTAAAATATAAAGTTTCATGATTAAAAACTAAACACATTCACCAATAAAACCATACAAAAAGTGCCAAGTTAAAAAAACTCATCAATTTCATTATAAAAACCATTAAGAATAAAAGTTCCTAGTTTAAAAACCCAACAATTTAACTATAAAAAGCATAAAAAAAAGTTTCAAGTTAAAAAATTCAACAATATCTCTATAAAAATGATAAAACAAGTTCTAAGTCTAAAAAATCTTTACATGTTTACTATAAACAAAAATGTTCCAAGTGAAAAAATTGAACAATTTAACTATAAAAACCATAAAAAATGTTCGAATTTAAAAAAACTCAACAATTTCACTATAAAAACCACAAAAATGATCTAAGTTAAAAAAAAATACTTAACAATTTCATTAGAAAACCCCTAAAAAAAGTACCAAGTTAAAAAACGTACAATTTCTCAATAAAAATGATTAAAAAACACAGGTTCCATGATAAATCAAATTCAACATTTTCACTAATAAAAGCATAAAAAACGTTTCAAGTTAAAAAACTCAACAATTTCTCTATAAAATAAGATCCAAGTCTAAAAAAACTTTACATTTTTACTAGAAAAAAAATAAAAAATGTTCCAAGAGAAAAAAATTGAACTATTTCACTATAAAAACCATAAAAAAAATGTTCAAAGTTAAAAACCTCAACAATTTCACTAAAAAAAAACCACACAAAAACGATCCAAGTTAAAAACAACTCAATAATTTCATTATAAAAACCATATTAAAAATCCAAGTTAAAGAATTCAACAATTTCTGAATAAAAATGATAAAAAGTTCAAAGTTAATAAATCTCAACACTTTCACTAATAAAAGCATAAAATAGAAGTTCCAGGTTATTAAACTCAACAATTTTACTATAAACACCACACAATAAAATGATCTAAGTTAAAAACAACTCAACAATTTCATTAGAAAAACAATAAAAAAAGTTACAAGTTAAGAAAATC
This sequence comes from Lathyrus aphaca, assembly GCA_963966055.1. NCBI lineage: Eukaryota > Viridiplantae > Streptophyta > Magnoliopsida > Fabales > Fabaceae > Lathyrus > Lathyrus aphaca. The sequence goes on from OZ014520.1 coordinate 407,900,038, forward strand.
TACAATTTCTCAATAAAAATGATAAAAAAAATAGGTTCCATGATTAAAAAAAACTCAACACTTTCACTAATAAAAGCATAAAAAAAGTTCCAAGTTAAAAACTCAACAATTCTCTATAAAAGCCATTAAGAATAAAAGTTCCTAGCTTAAAAACCCAACTATTTAACTATAAAAAGCATAAAAAAAAAAATTCAAGTTAAAAAATTCAACAATTTCTCAATAAAAATGATAAAACAAGATCCATGTCTAAAAAAAACATTACATTTTTTGTATAAAAAAATTTAAAAATGATCCAAGCGATAAAATTGAAATATTTCACTATAAAAACCATAAAAAATGTTCAAAGTTAAAAAACTCAACAATTTCACTATAAAAACCACAAAAAATGATCAAAGTTAAAAATAACTCAATAATTTAATTAAAAAAACTATACAAAAAATCCAAGTTAAAAAATTCAACAGATTCTGAATAAAAAGGTTTAAAAAGTTCAAAATTAAAAAACTCAATACTTTCACAGATAAAAGCATAAAAAAGTTCCAAGTTAATAAATTCAACAATTTCACTATAAAAACCAAACAAAAAGTTCAAAGTTAAAAAAATCTACAATTTCTCAATAAAAATGATTAAAATATAAAGTTTCATGATTAAAAACTAAACACATTCACCAATAAAACCATACAAAAAGTGCCAAGTTAAAAAAACTCATCAATTTCATTATAAAAACCATTAAGAATAAAAGTTCCTAGTTTAAAAACCCAACAATTTAACTATAAAAAGCATAAAAAAAAGTTTCAAGTTAAAAAATTCAACAATATCTCTATAAAAATGATAAAACAAGTTCTAAGTCTAAAAAATCTTTACATGTTTACTATAAACAAAAATGTTCCAAGTGAAAAAATTGAACAATTTAACTATAAAAACCATAAAAAATGTTCGAATTTAAAAAAACTCAACAATTTCACTATAAAAACCACAAAAATGATCTAAGTTAAAAAAAAAATACTTAACAATTTCATTAGAAAACCCCTAAAAAAAGTACCAAGTTAAAAAACGTACAATTTCTCAATAAAAATGATTAAAAAACACAGGTTCCATGATAAATCAAATTCAACATTTTCACTAATAAAAGCATAAAAAACGTTTCAAGTTAAAAAACTCAACAATTTCTCTATAAAATAAGATCCAAGTCTAAAAAAACTTTACATTTTTACTAGAAAAAAAATAAAAAATGTTCCAAGTGAAAAAAATTGAACTATTTCACTATAAAAACCATAAAAAAAATGTTCAAAGTTAAAAACCTCAACAATTTCACTAAAAAAAAACCACACAAAAACGATCCAAGTTAAAAACAACTCAATAATTTCATTATAAAAACCATATTAAAAATCCAAGTTAAAGAATTCAACAATTTCTGAATAAAAATGATAAAAAGTTCAAAGTTAATAAATCTCAACACTTTCACTAATAAAAGCATAAAATAGAAGTTCCAGGTTATTAAACTCAACAATTTTACTATAAACACCACACAATAAAATGATCTAAGTTAAAAACAACTCAACAATTTCATTAGAAAAACAATAAAAAAAAGTTACAAGTTAAGAAAATCTACAATTTCTCAATAAAAATGATAAAAAAAATAGGTTCCATGATTAAAAAAAACTCAACACTTTCACTAATAAAAGCATAAAAAAAGTTCCAAGTTAAAAACTCAACAATTCTCTATAAAAACCATTAAGAATAAAAGTTCCTAGCTTAAAAACCCAACTATTTAACTATAAAAAGCATAAAAAAAAAATTCAAGTTAAAAAATTCAACAATTTCTCAATAAAAATGATAAAACAAGATCCATGTCTAAAAAAAACATTACATTTTTTGTATAAAAAAATTTAAAAATGATCCAAGCGATAAAATTGAAATATTTCACTATAAAAACCATAAAAAATGTTCAAAGTTAAAAAACTCAACAATTTCACTATAAAAACCACAAAAAATGATCAAAGTTAAAAATAACTCAATAATTTAATTAAAAAAACTATACAAAAAATCCAAGTTAAAAAATTCAACAGATTCTGAATAAAAAGGTTTAAAAAGTTCAAAATTAAAAAACTCAATACTTTCACAGATAAAAGCATAAAAAAGTTCCAAGTTAATAAATTCAACAATTTCACTATAAAAACCAAACAAAAAGTTCAAAGTTAAAAAAATCTACAATTTCTCAATAAAAATGATTAAAATATAAAGTTTCATGATTAAAAACTAAACACATTCACCAATAAAACCATACAAAAAGTTCCAAGTTAAAAAAACTCATCAATTTCATTAAAAAAACCATTAAGAATAAAAGTTCCTAGTTTAAAAACCCAACAATTTAACTATAAAAAGCATAAAAAAAGTTTCAAGTTAAAAAATTCAACAATTTCTCTATAAAAATGATAAAACAAGATCTAAGTCTAAAAAATCTTTACATGTATACTATAAACAAAAATGTTCCAAGTGAAAAAATTGAACATTTTAACTATAAAAACCATAAAAAATGTTCGAATTTAAAAAAAACTCAACAATTTCACTACAAAAACCACAAAAATGACCTAAGTTAAAAAAAATACTTAACAATTTCATTAGCAAACCCCTAAAAAAGTACCAAGTTAAAAAACGTACAATTTCTCAATAAAAATGATTAAAAAACACAGGTTCCATGATAAATCAAATTCAACATTTTCACTAATAAAAGCATAAAAAACGTTTCAAGTTAAAAAACTCAACAATTTCTCTATAAAATAAGATCCAAGAAACTTTACATTTTTAGTAGAAAAAAAATAAAAAATGTTCCAAGTGAAAAAAATTGAACTATTTCACTATAAAAACCATAAAAATAATGTTCAAAGTTAAAAAACTCAACAATTTCACTAAAAAAAAAACCACACAAAAACGATCCAAGTTGAAAACAACTCAATAATTTCATTATAAAAACCATATTAAAAATCCAAGTTAAAGAATTCAACAATTTCTGAATAAAAATGATAAAAAGTTCAAAGTTAATAAATCTCAACACTTTCACTAATAAAAGCATAAAATAGAAGTTCCAGGTTATTAAACTCAACAATTTTACTATAAACACCACACAATAAAATGATCTAAGTTAAAAACAACTCAACAATTTCATTAGAAAAACAATAAAAAAAGTTACAAGTTAAGAAAATCTACAATTTCTCAATAAAAATGATAAAAAAAATAGGTTCCATGATTAAAAAAAACTCAACACTTTCACTAATAAAAGCATAAAAAAAAGTTCTAAGTTAAAAAACTCAACAATTCTCTATAAAAACCATTAAGAATAAAAGTTCCTAGCTTAAAAACCCAACGATTTAACTATAAAAAGCATAAAAAAAAAATTCAAGTTAAAAAATTCAACAATTTCTCAATAAAAATGATAAAACAAGATCCATGTCTAAAAAAAACATTACATTTTTTGTATAAATAAAAAACGATCCAAGCGATAAAATTGAAATATTTCACTATAAAAACCATAAAAAAATGTTCAAAGTTAAAAAACTCAACAATTTCACTATAAAAACCATAAAAAATGATCAAAGTTAAAAATAACTCAATAATTTAATTAAAAAAACTATACAAAAAATCCAAGTTAAAAAATTCAACAGATTCTAAATAAAAAGGTTTAAAAAGTTCAAAATTAAAAAACTCAATACTTTCACAGATAAAAGCATAAAAAAGTTCCAAGTTAATAAATTCAACAATTTCACTATAAAAACCAAACAAAAAGTTCAAAGTTAAAAAAATCTACAATTTCTCAATAAAAATGATTAAAATATAAAGTTTCATGATTAAAAACTAAACACATTCACTAATAAAAGCATACAAAAAGTGCCAAGTTAAAAAAACTCATCAATTTCATTAAAAAAACCATTAAGAATAAAAGTTCCTAGTTTAAAAACCCAACAATTTAACTATAAAAAGCATAAAAAAAGTTTCAAGTTAAAAAATTCAACAATTTCTCTATAAAAATGATAAAACAAGATCTAAGTCTAAAAAATCTTTACATGTTTACTATAAACAAAAATGTTCCAAGTGAAAAAATTGAACAATTTAACTATAAAAACCATAAAAAATGTTCGAATTTAAAAAAACTCAACAATTTCACTATAAAAACCACAAAAATGATCTAAGTTAAAAAAAAAATACTTAACAATTTCATTAGAAAACCCCTAAAAAAAGTACCAAGTTAAAAAACGTACAATTTCTCAATAAAAATGATTAAAAAACACAGGTTCCATGATAAATCAAATTCAACATTTTCACTAATAAAAGCATAAAAAACGTTTCAAGTTAAAAAACTCAACAATTTCTCTATAAAATAAGATCCAAGTCTAAAAAAACTTTACATTTTTACTAGAAAAAAAATAAAAAATGTTCCAAGTGAAAAAAATTGAACTATTTCACTATAAAAACCATAAAAAAAATGTTCAAAGTTAAAAACCTCAACAATTTCACTAAAAAAAAACCACACAAAAACGATCCAAGTTAAAAACAACTCAATAATTTCATTATAAAAACCATATTAAAAATCCAAGTTAAAGAATTCAACAATTTCTGAATAAAAATGATAAAAAGTTCAAAGTTAATAAATCTCAACACTTTCACTAATAAAAGCATAAAATAGAAGTTCCAGGTTATTAAACTCAACAATTTTACTATAAACACCACACAATAAAATGATCTAAGTTAAAAACAACTCAACAATTTCATTAGAAAAACAATAAAAAAAGTTACAAGTTAAGAAAATCTACAATTTCTCAATAAAAATGATAAAAAAAATAGGTTCCATGATTAAAAAAAACTCAACACTTTCACTAATAAAAGCATAAAAAAAGTTCCAAGTTAAAAACTCAACAATTCTCTATAAAAACCATTAAGAATAAAAGTTCCTAGCTTAAAAACCCAACTATTTAACTATAAAAAGCATAAAAAAAAATTCAAGTTAAAAAATTCAACAATTTCTCAATAAAAATGATAAAACAAGATCCATGTCTAAAAAAAACATTACATTTTTTGTATAAAAAAATTTAAAAATGATCCAAGCGATAAAATTGAAATATTTCACTATAAAAACCATAAAAAATGTTCAAAGTTAAAAAACTCAACAATTTCACTATAAAAACCACAAAAAATGATCAAAGTTAAAAATAACTCAATAATTTAATTAAAAAAACTATACAAAAAATCCAAGTTAAAAAATTCAACAGATTCTGAATAAAAAGGTTTAAAAAGTTCAAAATTAAAAAACTCAATACTTTCACAGATAAAAGCATAAAAAAGTTCCAAGTTAATAAATTCAACAATTTCACTATAAAAACCAAACAAAAAGTTCAAAGTTAAAAAAATCTACAATTTCTCAATAAAAATGATTAAAATATAAAGTTTCATGATTAAAATATAAACACATTCACTAATAAAAGCATACAAAAAGTGCCAAGTTAAAAAAACTCATCAATTTCATTAAAAAAACCATTAAGAATAAAAGTTCCTAGTTTAAAAACCCAACAATTTAACTATAAAAAGCATAAAAAAAGTTTCAAGTTAAAAAATTCAACAATTTCTCTATAAAAATGATAAAACAAGATCTAAGTCTAAAAAATCTTTACATGTTTACTATAAACAAAAATGTTCCAAGTGAAAAATTTGAACATTTTAACTATAAAAACCATAAAAAATGTTCGAATTTAAAAAAAACTCAACAATTTCACTACAAAAACCACAAAAATGACCTAAGTTAAAAAAAATACTTAACAATTTCATTAGCAAACCCCTAAAAAAGTACCAAGTTAAAAAACGTACAATTTCTCAATAAAAATGATTAAAAAACACAGGTTCCATGATAAATCAAATTCAACATTTTCACTAATAAAAGCATAAAAAACGTTTCAAGTTAAAAAAACTCAACAATTTCTCTATTAAATAAGATCCAAGTCTAAAAAAACTTTACATTTTTACTAGAAAAAAAATAAAAAATGTTCCAAGTGAAAAAAAATTGAACTATTTCACTATAAAAACCATAAAAATAATGTTCAAAGTTAAAAAACTCAACAATTTCACTAAAAAAAACCACACAAAAACGATCCAAGTTAAAAACAACTCAATAATTTCATTATAAAAACCATATTAAAAATCCAAGTTAAAGAATTCAACAATTTCTGAATAAAAATGATAAAAAGTTCAAAGTTAATAAATCTCAACACTTTCACTAATAAAAGCATAAAATAGAAGTTCCAGGTTATTAAACTCAACAATTTTACTATAAACACCACACAATAAAATGATCTAAGTTAAAAACAACACAACAATTTCATTAGAAAAACAATAAAAAAAGTTACAAGTTAAGAAAATCTACAATTTCTCAATAAAAATGATAAAAAAAATAGGTTCCATGATTAAAAAAAACTCAACACTTTCACTAATAAAAGCATAAAAAAAGTTCAAAGTTAAAAAACTCAACAATTCTCTATAAAAACCATTAAGAATAAAAGTTCCTAGCTTAAAAACCCAACGATTTAACTATAAAAAGCATAAAAAAAAATTCAAGTTAAAAAATTCAACAATTTCTCAATAAAAATGATAAAACAAGATCCATGTCTAAAAAAAACATTACATTTTTTGTATAAAAAAATTAAAAAACGATCCAAGCGATAAAATTGAAATATTTCACTATAAAAACCATAAAAAAATGTTCAAAGTTAAAAAACTCAACAATTTCACTATAAAAACCACAAAAAATGATCAAAGTTAAAAATAACTCAATAATTTAATTAAAAAAACTATACAAAAAATCCAAGTTAAAAAATTCAACAGATTCTGAATAAAAAGGTTTAAAAAGTTCAAAATTAAAAAACTCAATACTTTCACAGATAAAAGCATAAAAAAGTTCCAAGTTAATAAATTCAACAATTTCACTATAAAAACCAAACAAAAAGTTCAAAGTTAAAAAAATCTACAATTTCTCAATAAAAATGATTAAAATATAAAGTTTCATGATTAAAAACTAAACACATTCACTAATAAAAGCATACAAAAAGTGCCAAGTTAAAAAAACTCATCAATTTCATTAAAAAAAACATTAAGAATAAAAGTTCCTAGTTTAAAAACCCAACAATTTAACTATAAAAAGCATAAAAAAAGTTTCAAGTTAAAAAATTCAACAATTTCTCTATAAAAATGATAAAACAAGATCTAAGTCTAAAAAATCTTTACATGTTTACTATAAACAAAAATGTTCCAAGTGAAAAAATTGAACATTTTAACTATAAAAACCATAAAAAATGTTCGAATTTAAAAAAAAAACTCAACAATTTCACTACAAAAACCACAAAAATGATCTAAGTTAAAAAAAAATACTTAACAATTTCATTAGCAAACCCCTAAAAAAAGTACCAAGTTAAAAAACGTACAATTTCTCAATAAAAATGATTAAAAAACACAGGTTCCATGATAAATCAAATTCAACATTTTCACTAATAAAAGCATAAAAAACGTTTCAAGTTAAAAAACTCAACAATTTCTCTATAAAATAAGATCCAAGAAACTTTACATTTTTACTAGAAAAAAATTAAAAAATGTTCCAAGTGAAAAAAATTGAACTATTTCACTATAAAAACCATAAAAATAATGTTCAAAGTTAAAAAACTCAACAATTTCACTAAAAAAAAAACCACACAAAAACGATCCAAGTTAAAAACAACTCAATAATTTCATTATAAAAACCATATTAAAAATCCAAGTTAAAGAATTCAACAATTTCTGAATAAAAATGATAAAAAGTTCAAAGTTAATAAATCTCAACACTTTCACTAATAAAAGCATAAAATAGAAGTTCCAGGTTATTAAACTCAACAATTTTACAATAAACACCACACAATAAAATGATCTAAGTTAAAAACAACTCAACATTTTCATTAGAAAAACAATAAAAAAAGTTACAAGTTAAGAAAATCTACAATTTCTCAATAAAAATGATTAAAAAAAAATAGGTTCCATGATTAAAAAAAACTCAACACTTTCACTAATAAAAGCATAAAAAAGTTCCAAGTTAAAAAACTCAACAATTCTCTATAAAAACCATTAAGAATAAAAGTTCCTAGCTTAAAAACCCAACGATTTAACTATAAAAAGCATAAAAAAAAATTCAAGTTAAAAAATTCAACAATTTCTCAATAAAAATGATAAAACAAGATCCATGTCTAAAAAAAACATTACATTTTTTGTATAAAAAAAATAAAAAACGATCCAAGCGATAAAATTGAAATATTTCACTATAAAAACCATAAAAAAATGTTCAAAGTTAAAAAACTCAACAATTTCACTATAAAAACCACAAAAAATGATCAAAGTTAAAAATAACTCAATAATTTAATTAAAAAAACTATACAAAAAATTCAACAGATTCTGAATAAAAAGGTTTAAAAAGTTCAAAATTAAAAAACTCAATACTTTCACAGATAAAAGCATAAAAAAGTTCCAAGTTAATAAATTCAACAATTTCACTATAAAAACCAAACAAAAAGTTCAAAGTTAAAAAAATCTACAATTTCTCAATAAAAATGATTAAAATATAAAGTTTCATGATTAAAAACTAAACACATTCACTAATAAAAGCATACAAAAAGTGCCAAGTTAAAAAAACTCATCAATTTCATTAAAAAAACCATTAAGAATAAAAGTTCCTAGTTTAAAAACCCAACAATTTAACTATAAAAAGCATAAAAAAAGTTTCAAGTTAAAAAATTCAACAATTTCTCTATAAAAATGATAAAACAAGATCTAAGTCTAAAAAATCTTTACATGTTTACTATAAACAAAAATGTTCCAAGTGAAAAAATTGAACATTTTAACTATAAAAACCATAAAAAATGTTCGAATTTAAAAAAAACTCAACAATTTCACTACAAAAACTACAAAAATGATCTAAGTTAAAAAAAATACTTAACAATTTCATTAGCAAACCCCTAAAAAAAGTACCAAGTTAAAAAACGTACAATTTCTCAATAAAAATGATTAAAAAACACAGGTTCCATGATAAATCAAATTCAACATTTTCACTAATAAAAGCATAAAAAACGTTTCAAGTTAAAAAACTCAACAATTTCTCTATAAAATAAGATCCAAGAAACTTTACATTTTTACTAGAAAAAAAATAAAAAATGTTCCAAGTGAAAAAAATTGAACTATTTCACTATAAAAACCATAAAAATAATGTTCAAAGTTAAAAAACTCAACAATTTCACTAAAAAAAAAACCACACAAAAACGATCCAAGTTAAAAACAACTCAATAATTTCATTATAAAAACCATATTAAAAATCCAAGTTAAAGAATTCAACAATTTCTGAATAAAAATGATAAAAAGTTCAAAGTTAATAAATCTCAACACTTTCACTAATAAAAGCATAAAATAGAAGTTCCAGGTTATTAAACTCAACAATTTTACTATAAACACCACACAATAAAATGATCTAAGTTAAAAACAACTCAACAATTTCATTAGAAAAACAATAAAAAAAGTTACAAGTTAAGAAAATCTACAATTTCTCAATAAAAATGATAAAAAAAATAGGTTCCATGATTAAAAAAAACTCAACACTTTCACTAATAAAAGCATAAAAAAAGTTCTAAGTTAAAAAACTCAACAATTCTCTATAAAAACCATTAAGAATAAAAGTTCCTAGCTTAAAAACCCAACGATTTAACTATAAAAAGCATAAAAAAAAATTCAAGTTAAAAAATTCAACAATTTCTCAATAAAAATGATAAAACAAGATCCATGTCTAAAAAAAACATTACATTTTTTGTATAAATAAAAAACGATCCAAGCGATAAAATTGAAATATTTCACTATAAAAACCATAAAAAAATGTTCAAAGTTAAAAAACTCAACAATTTCACTATAAAAACCACAAAAAATGATCAAAGTTAAAAATAACTCAATAATTTAATTAAAAAAACTATACAAAAAATCCAAGTTAAAAAATTCAACAGATTCTAAATAAAAAGGTTTAAAAAGTTCAAAATTAAAAAACTCAATACTTTCACAGATAAAAGCATAAAAAAGTTCCAAGTTAATAAATTCAACAATTTCACTATAAAAACCAAACAAAAAGTTCAAAGTTAAAAAAATCTACAATTTCTCAATAAAAATGATTAAAATATAAAGTTTCATGATTAAAAACTAAACACATTCACTAATAAAAGCATACAAAAAGTGCCAAGTTAAAAAAACTCATCAATTTCATTAAAAAAACCATTAAGAATAAAAGTTCCTAGTTTAAAAACCCAACAATTTAACTATAAAAAGCATAAAAAAAGTTTCAAGTTAAAAAATTCAACAATTTCTCTATAAAAATGATAAAACAAGATCTAAGTCTAAAAAATCTTTACATGTTTACTATAAACAAAAATGTTCCAAGTGAAAAAATTGAACAATTTAACTATAAAAACCATAAAAAATGTTCGAATTTAAAAAAAAACTCCACAATTTCACTACAAAAACCACAAAAATGATCTAAGTTAAAAAAAATACTTAACAATTTCATTAGAAAATCCCTAAAAAAGTACCAGGTTAAAAAACGTACAATTTCTCAATAAAAATGATTAAAAAACACAGGTTCCATGATAAATCAAATTCAACATTTTCACTAATAAAAGCATAAAAAACCTTTCAAGTTAAAAAAACTCAACAATTTCTTTATAAAATAAGATCCAAGAAACTTACATTTTTACTAGAAAAAAAATAAAAAATGTTCCAAGTGAAAAAAATTGAACTATTTCACTATAAAAACCATAAAAATAATGTTCAAAGTTAAAAAACTCAACAATTTCACTAAAAAAAAACCACACAAAAACGATCCAAGTTAAAAACAACTCAATAATTTCATTATAAAAACCATATTAAAAATCCAAGTTAAAGAATTCAACAATTTCTGAATAAAAATGATAAAAAGTTCAAAGTTAATAAATCTCAACACTTTCACTAATAAAAGCATAAAATAGAAGTTCCAGGTTATTAAACTCAACAATTTTACTATAAACACCACACAATAAAATGATCTAAGTTAAAAACAACTCAACAATTTCATTAGAAAAACAATAAAAAAAGTTACAAGTTAAGAAAATCTACAATTTCTCAATAAAAATGATAAAAAAAATAGGTTCCATGATTAAAAAAAACTCAACACTTTCACTAATAAAAGCATAAAAAAAGTTCTAAGTTAAAAAACTCAACAATTCTCTATAAAAACCATTAAGAATAAAAGTTCCTAGCTTAAAAACCCAACGATTTAACTATAAAAAGCATAAAAAAAAATTCAAGTTAAAAAATTCAACAATTTCTCAATAAAAATGATAAAACAAGATCCATGTCTAAAAAAAACATTACATTTTTTGTATAAATAAAAAACGATCCAAGCGATAAAATTGAAATATTTCACTATAAAAACCATAAAAAAATGTTCAAAGTTAAAAAACTCAACAATTTCACTATAAAAACCACAAAAAATGATCAAAGTTAAAAATAACTCAATAATTTAATTAAAAAACATATACAAAAAATCCAAGTTAAAAAATTCAACAGATTCTAAATAAAAAGGTTTAAAAAGTTCAAAATTAAAAAACTCAATACTTTCACAAATAAAAGCATAAAAAAGTTCCAAGTTAATAAATTCAACAATTTCACTATAAAAACCAAACAAAAAGTTCAAAGTTAAAAAAATCTACAATTTCTCAATAAAAATGATTAAAATATAAAGTTTCATGATTAAAAACTAAACACATTCACTAATAAAAGCATACAAAAAGTGCCAAGTTAAAAAAACTCATCAATTTCATTAAAAAAACCATTAAGAATAAAAGTTCCTAGTTTAAAAACCCAACAATTTAACTATAAAAAGCATAAAAAAAAGTTTCAAGTTAAAAAATTCAACAATTTCTCTATAAAAATGATAAAACAAGATCTAAGTCTAAAAAATCTTTACATGTTTACTATAAACAAAAATGTTCCAAGTGAAAAAATTGAACAATTTAACTATAAAAACCATAAAAAATGTTCGAATTTAAAAAAAAACTCCACAATTTCACTACAAAAACCACAAAAATGATCTAAGTTAAAAAAAATACTTAACAATTTCATTAGAAAATCCCTAAAAAAGTACCAGGTTAAAAAACGTACAATTTCTCAATAAAAATGATTAAAAAACACAGGTTCCATGATAAATCAAATTCAACATTTTCACTAATAAAAGCATAAAAAACGTTTCAAGTTAAAAAAACTCAACAATTTCTCTATAAAATAAGATCCAAGAAACTTTACATTTTTACTAGAAAAAAAATAAAAAATGTTCCAAGTGAAAAAAATTGAACTATTTCACTATAAAAACCATAAAAATAATGTTCAAAGTTAAAAAACTCAACAATTTCACTAAAAAAAAAACCACACAAAAACGATCCAAGTTAAAAACAACTCAATAATTTCATTATAAAAACCATATTAAAAATCCAAGTTAAAGAATTCAACAATTTAACTATAAACAAGATCTAAGTCTAAAAAATCTTTACATGTTTACTATAAACAAAAATGTTCCAAGTGAAAAAATTGAACAATTTAACTATAAAAACCATAAAAAATGTTCGAATTTAAAAAAAACTCCACAATTTCACTACAAAAACCACAAAAATGATCTAAGTTAAAAAAAATACTTAACAATTTCATTAGAAAATCCCTAAAAAAGTACCAGGTTAAAAAACGTACAATTTCTCAATAAAAATGATTAAAAGACACAGGTTCCATGATAAATCAAATTCAACATTTTCACTAATAAAAGCATAAAAAACGTTTCAAGTTAAAAAAACTCAACAATTTCTCTATAAAATAAGATCCAAGAAACTTTACATTTTTACTAGAAAAAAAATAAAAAATGTTCCAAGTGAAAAAAATTGAACTATTTCACTATAAAAACCATAAAAATAATGTTCAAAGTTAAAAAACTCAACAATTTCACTAAAAAAAAAACCACACAAAAACGATCCAAGTTAAAAACAACTCAATAATTTCATTATAAAAACCATATTAAAAATCCAAGTTAAAGAATTCAACAATTTCTGAATAAAAATGATAAAAAGTTCAAAGTTAATAAATCTCAACACTTTCACTAATAAAATCATAAAATAGAAGTTCCAGGTTATTAAACTCAACAATTTTACAATAAACACCACACAATAAAATGATCTAAGTTAAAAACAACTCAACATTTTCATTAGAAAAACAATAAAAAAAGTTACAAGTTAAGAAAATCTACAATTTCTCAATAAAAATGATTAAAAAAAAATAGGTTCCATGATTAAAAAAAACTCAACACTTTCACTAATAAAAGCATAAAAAAAGTTCCAAGTTAAAAAACTCAACAATTCTCTATAAAAACCATTAAGAATAAAAGTTCCTAGCTTAAAAACCCAACGATTTAACTATAAAAAGCATAAAAAAAAATTCAAGTTAAAAAATTCAACAATTTCTCAATAAAAATGATAAAACAAGATCCATGTCTAAAAAAAACATTACATTTTTTGTATAAAAAAAATAAAAAACGATCCAAGCGATAAAATTGAAATATTTCACTATAAAAACCATAAAAAAATGTTCAAAGTTAAAAAACTCAACAATTTCACTATAAAAACCACAAAAAATGATCAAAGTTAAAAATAACTCAATAATTTAATTAAAAAAACTATACAAAAAATCCAAGTTAAAAAATTCAACAGATTCTGAATAAAAAGGTTTAAAAAGTTCAAAATTAAAAAACTCAATACTTTCACAGATAAAAGCATAAAAAAGTTCCAAGTTAATAAATTCAACAATTTCACTATAAAAACCAAACAAAAAGTTCAAAGTTAAAAAAATCTACAATTTCTCAATAAAAATGATTAAAATATAAAGTTTCATGATTAAAAACTAAACACATTCACTAATAAAAGCATTCAAAAAGTGCCAAGTTAAAAAAACTCATCAATTTCATTAAAAAAACCATTAAGAATAAAAGTTCCTAGTTTAAAAACCCAACAATTTAACTATAAAAAGCATAAAAAAAGTTTCAAGTTAAAAAATTCAACAATTTCTCTATAAAAATGATAAAACAAGATCTAAGTCTAAAAAATCTTTACATGTTTACTATAATAAAAAATGTTCCAAGTGAAAAAATTGAACAATTTAACTATAAAAACCATAAAAAATGTTCGAATTTAAAAAAAAACTCAACAATTTCACTACAAAAACCACAAAAATGATCTAAGTTAAAAAAAATACTTAACAATTTCATTAGAAAACCCCTAAAAAAGTACCAAGTTAAAAAACGTACAATTTCTCAATAAAAATGATTAAAAGACACAGGTTCCATGATAAATCAAATTCAACATTTTCACTAATAAAAGCATAAAAAACGTTTCAAGTTAAAAAAACTCAACAATTTCTCTATAAAATAAGATCCAAGAAACTTTACATTTTTACTAGAAAAAAAATAAAAAATGTTCCAAGTGAAAAAAATTGAACTATTTCACTATAAAAACCATAAAAATAATGTTCAAAGTTAAAAAAATCAACAATTTCACTAAAAAAAAAACCACACAAAAACGATCCAAGTTAAAAACAACTCAATAATTTCATTATAAAAACCATATTAAAAATCCAAGTTAAAGAATTCAACAATTTCTGAATAAAAATGATAAAAAGTTCAAAGTTAATAAATCTCAACACTTTCACTAATAAAAGCATAAAATAGAAGTTCCAGGTTATTAAACTCAACAATTTTACTATAAACACCACACAATAAAATGATCTAAGTTAAAAACAACTCAACATTTTCATTAGAAAAACAATAAAAAAAGTTACAAGTTAAGAAAATCTACAATTTCTCAATAAAAATGATTAAAAAAAAATAGGTTCCATGATTAAAAAAAACTCAACACTTTCACTAATAAAAGCATAAAAAAAGTTCCAAGTTAAAAAACTCAACAATTCTCTATAAAAACCATTAAGAATAAAAGTTCCTAGCTTAAAAACCCAACGATTTAACTATAAAAAGCATAAAAAAAAATTCAAGTTAAAAAATTCAACAATTTCTCAATAAAAATGATAAAACAAGATCCATGTCTAAAAAAAACATTACATTTTTTGTATAAAAAAAATAAAAAACGATCCAAGCGATAAAATTGAAATATTTCACTATAAAAACCATAAAAAAATGTTCAAAGTTAAAAAACTCAACAATTTCACTATAAAAACCACAAAAAATGATCAAAGTTAAAAATAACTCAATAATTTAATTAAAAAAACTATACAAAAAATCCAAGTTAAAAAATTCAACAGATTCTGAATAAAAAGGTTTAAAAAGTTCAAAATTAAAAAACTCAATACTTTCACAGATAAAAGCATAAAAAAGTTCCAAGTTAATAAATTCAACAATTTCACTATAAAAACCAAACAAAAAGTTCAAAGTTAAAAAAATCTACAATTTCTCAATAAAAATGATTAAAATATAAAGTTTCATGATTAAAAACTAAACACATTCACTAATAAAAGCATTCAAAAAGTGCCAAGTTAAAAAAACTCATCAATTTCATTAAAAAAACCATTAAGAATAAAAGTTCCTAGTTTAAAAACCCAACAATTTAACTATAAAAAGCATAAAAAAAGTTTCAAGTTAAAAAATTCAACAATTTCTCTATAAAAATGATAAAACAAGATCTAAGTCTAAAAAAATCTTTACATGTTTACTATAATAAAAAATGTTCCAAGTGAAAAAATTGAACAATTTAACTATAAAAAAAATAAAAAATGTTCGAATTTAAAAAAAAACTCAACAATTTCACTACAAAAACCACAAAAATGATCTAAGTTAAAAAAAATACTTAACAATTTCATTAGAAAACCCCTAAAAAAGTACCAAGTTAAAAAACGTACAATTTCTCAATAAAAATGATTAAAAGACACAGGTTCCATGATAAATCAAATTCAACATTTTCACTAATAAAAGCATAAAAAACGTTTCAAGTTAAAAAAACTCAACAATTTCTCTATAAAATAAGATCCAAGAAACTTTACATTTTTACTAGAAAAAAAATAAAAAATGTTCCAAGTGAAAAAAATTGAACTATTTCACTATAAAAACCATAAAAATAATGTTCAAAGTTAAAAAAATCAACAATTTCACTAAAAAAAAACCACACAAAAACGATCCAAGTTAAAAACAACTCAATAATTTCATTATAAAAACCATATTAAAAATCCAAGTTAAAGAATTCAACAATTTCTGAATAAAAATGATAAAAAGTTCAAAGTTAATAAATCTCAACACTTTCACTAATAAAAGCATAAAATAGAAGTTCCAGGTTATTAAACTCAACAATTTTACTATAAACACCACACAATAAAATGATCTAAGTTAAAAACAACTCAACATTTTCATTAGAAAAACAATAAAAAAAGTTACAAGTTAAGAAAATCTACAATTTCTCAATAAAAATGATTAAAAAAAAATAGGTTCCATGATTAAAAAAAACTCAACACTTTCACTAATAAAAGCATAAAAAAAGTTCCAAGTTAAAAAACTCAACAATTCTCTATAAAAACCATTAAGAATAAAAGTTCCTAGCTTAAAAACCCAACGATTTAACTATAAAAAGCATAAAAAAAAATTCAAGTTAAAAAATTCAACAATTTCTCAATAAAAATGATAAAACAAGATCCATGTCTAAAAAAAACATTACATTTTTTGTATAAAAAAAATAAAAAACGATCCAAGCGATAAAATTGAAATATTTCACTATAAAAACCATAAAAAAATGTTCAAAGTTAAAAAACTCAACAATTTCACTATAAAAACCACAAAAAATGATCAAAGTTAAAAATAACTCAATAATTTAATTAAAAAAACTATACAAAAAATCCAAGTTAAAAAATTCAACAGATTCTGAATAAAAAGGTTTAAAAAGTTCAAAATTAAAAAACTCAATACTTTCACAGATAAAAGCATAAAAAAGTTCCAAGTTAATAAATTCAACAATTTCACTATAAAAACCAAACAAAAAGTTCAAAGTTAAAAAAATCTACAATTTCTCAATAAAAATGATTAAAATATAAAGTTTCATGATTAAAAACTAAACACATTCACTAATAAAAGCATTCAAAAAGTGCCAAGTTAAAAAAACTCATCAATTTCATTAAAAAAACCATTAAGAATAAAAGTTCCTAGTTTAAAAACCCAACAATTTAACTATAAAAAGCATAAAAAAAGTTTCAAGTTAAAAAATTCAACAATTTCTCTATAAAAATGATAAAACAAGATCTAAGTCTAAAAAATCTTTACATGTTTACTATAATAAAAAATGTTCCAAGTGAAAAAATTGAACAATTTAACTATAAAAACCATAAAAAATGTTCGAATTTAAAAAAAAACTCAACAATTTCACTACAAAAACCACAAAAATGATCTAAGTTAAAAAAAATACTTAACAATTTCATTAGAAAACCCCTAAAAAAGTACCAAGTTAAAAAACGTACAATTTCTCAATAAAAATGATTAAAAGACACAGGTTCCATGATAAATCAAATTCAACATTTTCACTAATAAAAGCATAAAAAACGTTTCAAGTTAAAAAAACTCAACAATTTCTCTATAAAATAAGATCCAAGAAACTTTACATTTTTACTAGAAAAAAAATAAAAAATGTTCCAAGTGAAAAAAATTGAACTATTTCACTATAAAAACCATAAAAATAATGTTCAAAGTTAAAAAAATCAACAATTTCACTAAAAAAAAAACCACACAAAAACGATCCAAGTTAAAAACAACTCAATAATTTCATTATAAAAACCATATTAAAAATCCAAGTTAAAGAATTCAACAATTTCTGAATAAAAATGATAAAAAGTTCAAAGTTAATAAATCTCAACACTTTCACTAATAAAAGCATAAAATAGAAGTTCCAGGTTATTAAACTCAACAATTTTACTATAAACACCACACAATAAAATGATCTAAGTTAAAAACAACTCAACATTTTCATTAGAAAAACAATAAAAAAAGTTACAAGTTAAGAAAATCTACAATTTCTCAATAAAAATGATTAAAAAAAAATAGGTTCCATGATTAAAAAAAACTCAACACTTTCACTAATAAAAGCATAAAAAAAGTTCCAAGTTAAAAAACTCAACAATTCTCTATAAAAACCATTAAGAATAAAAGTTCCTAGCTTAAAAACCCAACGATTTAACTATAAAAAGCATAAAAAAAAATTCAAGTTAAAAAATTCAACAATTTCTCAATAAAAATGATAAAACAAGATCCATGTCTAAAAAAAACATTACATTTTTTGTATAAAAAAAATAAAAAACGATCCAAGCGATAAAATTGAAATATTTCACTATAAAAACCATAAAAAAATGTTCAAAGTTAAAAAACTCAACAATTTCACTATAAAAACCACAAAAAATGATCAAAGTTAAAAATAACTCAATAATTTAATTAAAAAAACTATACAAAAAATCCAAGTTAAAAAATTCAACAGATTCTGAATAAAAAGGTTTAAAAAGTTCAAAATTAAAAAACTCAATACTTTCACAGATAAAAGCATAAAAAAGTTCCAAGTTAATAAATTCAACAATTTCACTATAAAAACCAAACAAAAAGTTCAAAGTTAAAAAAATCTACAATTTCTCAATAAAAATGATTAAAATATAAAGTTTCATGATTAAAAACTAAACACATTCACTAATAAAAGCATTCAAAAAGTGCCAAGTTAAAAAAACTCATCAATTTCATTAAAAAAACCATTAAGAATAAAAGTTCCTAGTTTAAAAACCCAACAATTTAACTATAAAAAGCATAAAAAAAGTTTCAAGTTAAAAAATTCAACAATTTCTCTATAAAAATGATAAAACAAGATCTAAGTCTAAAAAAATCTTTACATGTTTACTATAATAAAAAATGTTCCAAGTGAAAAAATTGAACAATTTAACTATAAAAAAAATAAAAAATGTTCGAATTTAAAAAAAAACTCAACAATTTCACTACAAAAACCACAAAAATGATCTAAGTTAAAAAAAATACTTAACAATTTCATTAGAAAACCCCTAAAAAAGTACCAAGTTAAAAAACGTACAATTTCTCAATAAAAATGATTAAAAGACACAGGTTCCATGATAAATCAAATTCAACATTTTCACTAATAAAAGCATAAAAAACGTTTCAAGTTAAAAAAACTCAACAATTTCTCTATAAAATAAGATCCAAGAAACTTTACATTTTTACTAGAAAAAAAATAAAAAATGTTCCAAGTGAAAAAAATTGAACTATTTCACTATAAAAACCATAAAAATAATGTTCAAAGTTAAAAAAATCAACAATTTCACTAAAAAAAAAACCACACAAAAACGATCCAAGTTAAAAACAACTCAATAATTTCATTATAAAAACCATATTAAAAATCCAAGTTAAAGAATTCAACAATTTCTGAATAAAAATGATAAAAAGTTCAAAGTTAATAAATCTCAACACTTTCACTAATAAAAGCATAAAATAGAAGTTCCAGGTTATTAAACTCAACAATTTTACTATAAACACCACACAATAAAATGATCTAAGTTAAAAACAACTCAACATTTTCATTAGAAAAACAATAAAAAAAGTTACAAGTTAAGAAAATCTACAATTTCTCAATAAAAATGATTAAAAAAAAATAGGTTCCATGATTAAAAAAAACTCAACACTTTCACTAATAAAAGCATAAAAAAAGTTCCAAGTTAAAAAACTCAACAATTCTCTATAAAAACCATTAAGAATAAAAGTTCCTAGCTTAAAAACCCAACGATTTAACTATAAAAAGCATAAAAAAAAATTCAAGTTAAAAAATTCAACAATTTCTCAATAAAAATGATAAAACAAGATCCATGTCTAAAAAAACCATTACATTTTTTGTATAAAAAAATTAAAAAACGATCCAAGCGATAAAATTGAAATATTTCACTATAAAAACCATAAAAAATGTTCAAAGTTAAAAAACTCAACAATTTCACTATAAAATCCACAAAAAATGATCAAAGTTAAAATAAACTCAATAATTTAATTAAAAAAACTATACAAAAAATCCAAGTTAAAAAATTCAACAGATTCTGAATAAAAAAGGTTTAAAAAGTTCAAAATTAAAAAACTCAATACTTTCACAGATAAAAGCATAAAAAAGTTCCAAGTTAATAAATTCAACAATTTCACTATAAAAACCAAACAAAAAGTTCAAAGTTAAAAAAATCTACAATTTCTCAATAAAAATGATTAAAATATAAAGTTTCATGATTAAAAACTAAACACATTCACTAATAAAAGCATACAAAAAGTGCCAAGTTAAAAAAACTCATCAATTTCATTAAAAAAACCATTAAGAATAAAAGTTCCTAGTTTAAAACCCAACAATTTAACTATAAAAAGCATAACAAAAGTTTCAAGTTAAAAAATTCAACAATTTCTCTATAAAAATGATAAAACAAGATCTAAGTCTAAAAAATCTTTACATGTTTACTATATACAAAAATGTTCCAAGAGAAAAAATTGAACAATTTAACTATAAAAACCATAAAAAATGTTCGAATTTAAAAAAAACTCAACAATTTAACTACAAAAACCACAAAAATGATCTAAGTTAAGAAAAATACTTAACAATTTCATTAGAAAACCCCTAAAAAAAGTACCAAGTTAAAAAACGTACAATTTCTCAATAAAAATGATTAAAAAACACAGGTTCCATGATAAATCAAATTCAACATTTTCACTAATAAAAGCATAAAAAACATTTCAAGTTAAAAAACTCAACAATTTCTCTATAAAATAAGATCCAAGAAACTTTACATTTTTACTAGAAAAAAAATAAAAAATGTTCCAAGTGAAAAAAATTGAACTATTTCACTATAAAAACCATAAAAATAATGTTCAAAGTTAAAAAACTCAACAATTTCACTAAAAAAAAACCACACAAAAACGATCCAAGTTAAAAACAACTCAATAATTTCATTATAAAAACCATATTAAAAATCCAAGTTAAAGAATTCAACAATTTCTGAATAAAAATGATAAAAAGTTCAAAGTTAATAAATCTCAACACTTTCACTAATAAAATCATAAAATAGAAGTTCCAGGTTATTAAACTCAACAATTTTACAATAAACACCACACAATAAAATGATCTAAGTTAAAAACAACTCAACATTTTCATTAGAAAAACAATAAAAAAAGTTACAAGTTAAGAAAATCTACAATTTCTCAATAAAAATGATTAAAAAAAAATAGGTTCCATGATTAAAAAAAACTCAACACTTTCACTAATAAAAGCATAAAAAAAGTTCCAAGTTAAAAAACTCAACAATTCTCTATAAAAACCATTAAGAATAAAAGTTCCTAGCTTAAAAACCCAACGATTTAACTATAAAAAGCATAAAAAAAAATTCAAGTTAAAAAATTCAACAATTTCTCAATAAAAATGATAAAACAAGATCCATGTCTAAAAAAAACATTACATTTTTTGTATAAAAAAAATAAAAAACGATCCAAGCGATAAAATTGAAATATTTCACTATAAAAACCATAAAAAAATGTTCAAAGTTAAAAAACTCAACAATTTCACTATAAAAACCACAAAAAATGATCAAAGTTAAAAATAACTCAATAATTTAATTAAAAAAACTATACAAAAAATCCAAGTTAAAAAATTCAACAGATTCTGAATAAAAAGGTTTAAAAAGTTCAAAATTAAAAAACTCAATACTTTCACAGATAAAAGCATAAAAAAGTTCCAAGTTAATAAATTCAACAATTTCACTATAAAAACCAAACAAAAAGTTCAAAGTTAAAAAAATCTACAATTTCTCAATAAAAATGATTAAAATATAAAGTTTCATGATTAAAAACTAAACACATTCACTAATAAAAGCATTCAAAAAGTGCCAAGTTAAAAAAACTCATCAATTTCATTAAAAAAACCATTAAGAATAAAAGTTCCTAGTTTAAAAACCCAACAATTTAACTATAAAAAGCATAAAAAAAGTTTCAAGTTAAAAAATTCAACAATTTCTCTATAAAAATGATAAAACAAGATCTAAGTCTAAAAAATCTTTACATGTTTACTATAATAAAAAATGTTCCAAGTGAAAAAATTGAACAATTTAACTATAAAAACCATAAAAAATGTTCGAATTTAAAAAAAAACTCAACAATTTCACTACAAAAACCACAAAAATGATCTAAGTTAAAAAAAATACTTAACAATTTCATTAGAAAACCCCTAAAAAAGTACCAAGTTAAAAAACGTACAATTTCTCAATAAAAATGATTAAAAGACACAGGTTCCATGATAAATCAAATTCAACATTTTCACTAATAAAAGCATAAAAAACGTTTCAAGTTAAAAAAACTCAACAATTTCTCTATAAAATAAGATCCAAGAAACTTTACATTTTTACTAGAAAAAAAATAAAAAATGTTCCAAGTGAAAAAAATTGAACTATTTCACTATAAAAACCATAAAAATAATGTTCAAAGTTAAAAAAATCAACAATTTCACTAAAAAAAAAACCACACAAAAACGATCCAAGTTAAAAACAACTCAATAATTTCATTATAAAAACCATATTAAAAATCCAAGTTAAAGAATTCAACAATTTCTGAATAAAAATGATAAAAAGTTCAAAGTTAATAAATCTCAACACTTTCACTAATAAAAGCATAAAATAGAAGTTCCAGGTTATTAAACTCAACAATTTTACTATAAACACCACACAATAAAATGATCTAAGTTAAAAACAACTCAACATTTTCATTAGAAAAACAATAAAAAAAGTTACAAGTTAAGAAAATCTACAATTTCTCAATAAAAATGATTAAAAAAAAATAGGTTCCATGATTAAAAAAAACTCAACACTTTCACTAATAAAAGCATAAAAAAAGTTCCAAGTTAAAAAACTCAACAATTCTCTATAAAAACCATTAAGAATAAAAGTTCCTAGCTTAAAAACCCAACGATTTAACTATAAAAAGCATAAAAAAAAATTCAAGTTAAAAAATTCAACAATTTCTCAATAAAAATGATAAAACAAGATCCATGTCTAAAAAAAACATTACATTTTTTGTATAAAAAAAATAAAAAACGATCCAAGCGATAAAATTGAAATATTTCACTATAAAAACCATAAAAAAATGTTCAAAGTTAAAAAACTCAACAATTTCACTATAAAAACCACAAAAAATGATCAAAGTTAAAAATAACTCAATAATTTAATTAAAAAAACTATACAAAAAATCCAAGTTAAAAAATTCAACAGATTCTGAATAAAAAGGTTTAAAAAGTTCAAAATTAAAAAACTCAATACTTTCACAGATAAAAGCATAAAAAAGTTCCAAGTTAATAAATTCAACAATTTCACTATAAAAACCAAACAAAAAGTTCAAAGTTAAAAAAATCTACAATTTCTCAATAAAAATGATTAAAATATAAAGTTTCATGATTAAAAACTAAACACATTCACTAATAAAAGCATTCAAAAAGTGCCAAGTTAAAAAAACTCATCAATTTCATTAAAAAAACCATTAAGAATAAAAGTTCCTAGTTTAAAAACCCAACAATTTAACTATAAAAAGCATAAAAAAAGTTTCAAGTTAAAAAATTCAACAATTTCTCTATAAAAATGATAAAACAAGATCTAAGTCTAAAAAAATCTTTACATGTTTACTATAATAAAAAATGTTCCAAGTGAAAAAATTGAACAATTTAACTATAAAAACCATAAAAAATGTTCGAATTTAAAAAAAAACTCAACAATTTCACTACAAAAACCACAAAAATGATCTAAGTTAAAAAAAATACTTAACAATTTCATTAGAAAACCCCTAAAAAAGTACCAAGTTAAAAAACGTACAATTTCTCAATAAAAATGATTAAAAGACACAGGTTCCATGATAAATCAAATTCAACATTTTCACTAATAAAAGCATAAAAAACGTTTCAAGTTAAAAAAACTCAACAATTTCTCTATAAAATAAGATCCAAGAAACTTTACATTTTTACTAGAAAAAAAATAAAAAATGTTCCAAGTGAAAAAAATTGAACTATTTCACTATAAAAACCATAAAAATAATGTTCAAAGTTAAAAAAATCAACAATTTCACTAAAAAAAAAACCACACAAAAACGATCCAAGTTAAAAACAACTCAATAATTTCATTATAAAAACCATATTAAAAATCCAAGTTAAAGAATTCAACAATTTCTGAATAAAAATGATAAAAAGTTCAAAGTTAATAAATCTCAACACTTTCACTAATAAAAGCATAAAATAGAAGTTCCAGGTTATTAAACTCAACAATTTTACTATAAACACCACACAATAAAATGATCTAAGTTAAAAACAACTCAACATTTTCATTAGAAAAACAATAAAAAAAGTTACAAGTTAAGAAAATCTACAATTTCTCAATAAAAATGATTAAAAAAAAATAGGTTCCATGATTAAAAAAAACTCAACACTTTCACTAATAAAAGCATAAAAAAAGTTCCAAGTTAAAAAACTCAACAATTCTCTATAAAAACCATTAAGAATAAAAGTTCCTAGCTTAAAAACCCAACGATTTAACTATAAAAAGCATAAAAAAAAATTCAAGTTAAAAAATTCAACAATTTCTCAATAAAAATGATAAAACAAGATCCATGTCTAAAAAAAACATTACATTTTTTGTATAAAAAAAATAAAAAACGATCCAAGCGATAAAATTGAAATATTTCACTATAAAAACCATAAAAAAATGTTCAAAGTTAAAAAACTCAACAATTTCACTATAAAAACCACAAAAAATGATCAAAGTTAAAAATAACTCAATAATTTAATTAAAAAAACTATACAAAAAATCCAAGTTAAAAAATTCAACAGATTCTGAATAAAAAGGTTTAAAAAGTTCAAAATTAAAAAACTCAATACTTTCACAGATAAAAGCATAAAAAAGTTCCAAGTTAATAAATTCAACAATTTCACTATAAAAACCAAACAAAAAGTTCAAAGTTAAAAAAATCTACAATTTCTCAATAAAAATGATTAAAATATAAAGTTTCATGATTAAAAACTAAACACATTCACTAATAAAAGCATTCAAAAAGTGCCAAGTTAAAAAAACTCATCAATTTCATTAAAAAAACCATTAAGAATAAAAGTTCCTAGTTTAAAAACCCAACAATTTAACTATAAAAAGCATAAAAAAAGTTTCAAGTTAAAAAATTCAACAATTTCTCTATAAAAATGATAAAACAAGATCTAAGTCTAAAAAAATCTTTACATGTTTACTATAATAAAAAATGTTCCAAGTGAAAAAATTGAACAATTTAACTATAAAAACCATAAAAAATGTTCGAATTTAAAAAAAAACTCAACAATTTCACTACAAAAACCACAAAAATGATCTAAGTTAAAAAAAATACTTAACAATTTCATTAGAAAACCCCTAAAAAAGTACCAAGTTAAAAAACGTACAATTTCTCAATAAAAATGATTAAAAGACACAGGTTCCATGATAAATCAAATTCAACATTTTCACTAATAAAAGCATAAAAAACGTTTCAAGTTAAAAAAACTCAACAATTTCTCTATAAAATAAGATCCAAGAAACTTTACATTTTTACTAGAAAAAAAATAAAAAATGTTCCAAGTGAAAAAAATTGAACTATTTCACTATAAAAACCATAAAAATAATGTTCAAAGTTAAAAAAATCAACAATTTCACTAAAAAAAAAACCACACAAAAACGATCCAAGTTAAAAACAACTCAATAATTTCATTATAAAAACCATATTAAAAATCCAAGTTAAAGAATTCAACAATTTCTGAATAAAAATGATAAAAAGTTCAAAGTTAATAAATCTCAACACTTTCACTAATAAAAGCATAAAATAGAAGTTCCAGGTTATTAAACTCAACAATTTTACTATAAACACCACACAATAAAATGATCTAAGTTAAAAACAACTCAACATTTTCATTAGAAAAACAATAAAAAAAGTTACAAGTTAAGAAAATCTACAATTTCTCAATAAAAATGATTAAAAAAAAATAGGTTCCATGATTAAAAAAAACTCAACACTTTCACTAATAAAAGCATAAAAAAAGTTCCAAGTTAAAAAACTCAACAATTCTCTATAAAAACCATTAAGAATAAAAGTTCCTAGCTTAAAAACCCAACGATTTAACTATAAAAAGCATAAAAAAAAATTCAAGTTAAAAAATTCAACAATTTCTCAATAAAAATGATAAAACAAGATCCATGTCTAAAAAAACCATTACATTTTTTGTATAAAAAAATTAAAAAACGATCCAAGCGATAAAATTGAAATATTTCACTATAAAAACCATAAAAAATGTTCAAAGTTAAAAAACTCAACAATTTCACTATAAAATCCACAAAAAATGATCAAAGTTAAAATAAACTCAATAATTTAATTAAAAAAACTATACAAAAAATCCAAGTTAAAAAATTCAACAGATTCTGAATAAAAAAGGTTTAAAAAGTTCAAAATTAAAAAACTCAATACTTTCACAGATAAAAGCATAAAAAAGTTCCAAGTTAATAAATTCAACAATTTCACTATAAAAACCAAACAAAAAGTTCAAAGTTAAAAAAATCTACAATTTCTCAATAAAAATGATTAAAATATAAAGTTTCATGATTAAAAACTAAACACATTCACTAATAAAAGCATACAAAAAGTGCCAAGTTAAAAAAACTCATCAATTTCATTAAAAAAACCATTAAGAATAAAAGTTCCTAGTTTAAAACCCAACAATTTAACTATAAAAAGCATAACAAAAGTTTCAAGTTAAAAAATTCAACAATTTCTCTATAAAAATGATAAAACAAGATCTAAGTCTAAAAAATCTTTACATGTTTACTATATACAAAAATGTTCCAAGAGAAAAAATTGAACAATTTAACTATAAAAACCATAAAAAATGTTCGAATTTAAAAAAAACTCAACAATTTAACTACAAAAACCACAAAAATGATCTAAGTTAAGAAAAATACTTAACAATTTCATTAGAAAACCCCTAAAAAAAGTACCAAGTTAAAAAACGTACAATTTCTCAATAAAAATGATTAAAAAACACAGGTTCCATGATAAATCAAATTCAACATTTTCACTAATAAAAGCATAAAAAACATTTCAAGTTAAAAAACTCAACAATTTCTCTATAAAATAAGATCCAAGAAACTTTACATTTTTACTAGAAAAAAAATAAAAAATGTTCCAAGTGAAAAAAATTGAACTATTTCACTATAAAAACCATAAAAATAATGTTCAAAGTTAAAAAAATCAACAATTTCACTAAAAAAAAAACCACACAAAAACGATCCAAGTTAAAAACAACTCAATAATTTCATTATAAAAACCATATTAAAAATCCAAGTTAAAGAATTCAACAATTTTTGAATAAAAATGATAAAAAGTTCAAAGTTAATAAATCTCAACACTTTCACTAATAAAAGCATAAAATAGAAGTTCCAGGTTATTAAACTCAACAATTTTACTATAAACACCACACAATAAAATGATCTAAGTTAAAAACAACTCAACAATTTCATTAGAAAAACAATAAAAAAAGTTACTAGTTAAGAAAATCTACAATTTCTCAATAAAAATGATTAAAAAAATAGGTTCCATGATTAAAAAAAACTCAACACTTTCACTAATAAAAGCATAAAAAGAGTTCCAAGTTAAAAAAGTCAACAATTCTCTATAAAAACCATTAAGAATAAAAGTTCCTAGCTTAAAAACCCAACGATTTAACTATAAAAAGCATTAAAAAAAATTCAAGTTAAAAAATTCAACAATTTCTCAATAAAAATGATAAAACAAGATCCATGTCTAAAAAAAACATTACATTTTTTGTATAAAAAAATAAAAAACGATCCAAGCGATAAAATTGAAATATTTCACTATAAAAATCATAAAAAAAATGTTCAAAGTTAAAAAACTCAACAATTTCACTATAAAAACCACAAAAAATGATCAAAGTTAAAAATAACTCAATAATTTAATTAAAAAAACTATACAAAAAATCCAAGTTAAAAAATTCAACAGATTCTGAATAAAAAGGTTTAAAAAGTTCAAAATTAAAAAACTCAATACTTTCACAGATAAAAGCATAAAAAAGTTCCAAGTTAATAAATTCAACAATTTCACTATAAAAACCAAACAAAAAGTTCAAAGTTAAAAAAATCTACAATTTCTCAATAAAAATGATTAAAATATAAAGTTTCATGATTATAAACTAAACACATTCACTAATAAAAGCATACAAAAAGTGCCAAGTTAAAAAAACTCATCAATTTCATTAAAAAAACCATTAAGAATAAAAGTTCCTAGTTTAAAAACCCAACAATTTAACTATAAAAAGCATAAAAAAAGTTTCAAGTTAAAAAATTCAACAATTTCTCTATAAAAATGATAAAACAAGATCTAAGTCTAAAAAATCTTTACATGTTTACTATAAACAAAAATGTTCCAAGTGAAAAAATTGAACAATTTAACTATAAAAACCATAAAAAATGTTCGAATTTAAAAAAAAACTCAACAATTTCACTACAAAAACCACAAAAATGATCTAAGTTAAAAAAAATACTTAACAATTTCATTAGAAAACCCCTAAAAAAAGTACCAAGTTAAAAAACGTACAATTTCTCAATAAAAATGATTAAAAAACACAGGTTCCATGATAAATCAAATTCAACATTTTCACTAATAAAAGCATAAAAAACGTTTCAAGTTAAAAAACTCAACAATTTCTCTATAAAATAAGATCCAAGAAACTTTACATTTTTACTAGAAAAAAAATAAAAAATGTTCCAAGTGAAAAAAATTGAACTATTTCACTATAAAAACCATAAAAATAATGTTCAAAGTTAAAAAACTCAACAATTTCACTAAAAAAAAAAACCACACAAAAATGATCCAAGTTAAAAACAACTCAATAATTTCATTATAAAAACCATATTAAAAATCCAAGTTAAAGAATTCAACAATTTCTGAATAAAAATGATAAAAAGTTCAAAGTTAATAAATCTCAACACTTTCACTAATAAAAGCATAAAATAGAAGTTCCAGGTTATTAAACTCAACAATTTTACTATAAACACCACACAATAAAATGATCTAAGTTAAAAACAACTCAACAATTTCATTAGAAAAACAATAAAAAAAGTTACAAGTTAAGAAAATCTACAATTTCTCAATAAAAATGATAAAAAAAATAGGCTCCATGATTAAAAAAAACTCAACACTTTCACTAATAAAAGCATAAAAAGAGTGCCAAGTTAAAAAACTCAACAATTCTCTATAAAAACCATTAAGAATAAAAGTTCCTAGCTTAAAAACCCAACGATTTAACTATAAAAAGCATAAAAAAAAATTCAAGTTAAAAAATTCAACAATTTCTCAATAAAAATGATAAAACAAGATCCATGTCTAAAAAAAACATTACATTTTTTGTATAAAAAAAATAAAAAACGATCCAAGCGATAAAATTGAAATATTTCACTATAAAAACCATAAAAAAAAATGTTCAAAGTTAAAAAACTCAACAATTTCACTATAAAAACCACAAAAAATGATCAAAGTTAAAAATAACTCAATAATTTAATTAAAAAAACTATACAAAAAATCCAAGTTAAAAAATTCAACAGATTCTGAATAAAAAGGTTTAAAAAATTCAAAATTAAAAAACTCAATACTTTCACAGATATAAGCTTAAAAAAGTTCCAAGTTAATAAATTCAACAATTTCACTATAAAAACCAAACAAAAAGTTCAAAGTTAAAAAAATCTACAATTTCTCAATAAAAATGATTAAAATATAAAGTTTCATGATTATAAACTAAACACATTCACTAATAAAAGCATACAAAAAGTGCCAAGTTAAAAAAACTCATCAATTTCATTAAAAAAACCATTAAGAATAAAAGTTCCTAGTTTAAAAACCCAACAATTTAACTATAAAAAGCATAAAAAAAGTTTCAAGTTAAAAAATTCAACAATTTCTCTATAAAAATGATAAAACAAGATCTAAGTCTAAAAAATCTTTACATGTTTACTATAAACAAAAATGTTCCAAGTGAAAAAATTGAACAATTTAACTATAAAAACCATAAAAAATGTTCGAATTTAAAAAAAAATCAACAATTTCACTACAAAAACCACAAAAATGATCTAAGTTAAAAAAATACTTAACAATTTCATTAGAAAACCCCTAAAAAAAGTACCAAGTTAAAAAACGTACAATTTCTCAATAAAAATGATTAAAAAACACATGTTCCATGATAAATCAAATTCAACATTTTCACTAATAAAAGCATAAAAAACGGTTCAAGTTAAAAAACTCAACAATTTCTCTATAAAATAAGATCCAAGAAACTTTACATTTTTACTAGAAAAAAAATAAAAAATTCTCCAAGTGAAAAAAATTGAACTATTTCACTATAAAAACCATAAAAATAATGTTCAAAGTTAAAAAACTCAACAATTTCACTAAAAAAAAACCACACAAAAACGATCCAAGTTAAAAACAACTCAATAATTTCATTATAAAAACCATATTAAAATTCCAAGTTAAAGAATTCAACAATTTCTGAATAAAAATGATAAAAAGTTCAAAGTTAATAAATCTCAACACTTTCACTAATAAAAGCATAAAATAGAAGTTCCAGGTTATTAAACTCAACAATTTTACTATAAACACCACACAATAAAATGATCTAAGTTAAAAACAACTCAACAATTTCATTAGAAAAACAATAAAAAAAGTTACTAGTTAAGAAAATCTACAATTTCTCAATAAAAATGATTAAAAAAATAGGTTCCATGATTAAAATAAACTCAACACTTTCACTAATAAAAGCATAAATAGAGTTCCAAGTTAAAAAAGACAACAATTCTCTATAAAAACCATTAAGAATAAAAGTTCCTATCTTAAAAACCCAACGATTTAACTATAAAAAGCATTAAAAAAAATTCAAGTTAAAAAATTCAACAATTTCTCAATAAAAATGATAAAACAAGATCCATGTCTAAAAAAAACATTACATTTTTTGTATAAAAAAAATAAAAAACGATCCAAGCGATAAAATTGAAATATTTCACTATAAAAATCATAAAAAAAATGTTCAAAGTTAAAAAACTCAACAATTTCACTATAAAAACCACAAAAAATGATCAAAGTTAAAAATAACTCAATAATTTAATTAAAAAAACTATACAAAAAATCCAAGTTAAAAAATTCAACAGATTCTGAATAAAAAGGTTTAAAAAGTTCAAAATTAAATAACTCAATACTTTCACAGATAAAAGCATAAAAAAGTTCCAAGTTAATAAATTCAACAATTTCACTATAAAAACCAAACAAAAAGTTCAAAGTTAAAAAAAATCTACAATTTCTCAATAAAAATGATTAAAATATAAAGTTTCATGATTAAAAACTAAACACATTCACTAATAAAAGCATACAAAAAGTGCCAAGTTAAAAAAACTCATCAATTTCATTAAAAAAACCATTAAGAATAAAAGTTCCTAGTTTAAAAACCCAACAATTTAACTATAAAAAGCATAAAAAAAGTTTCAAGTTAAAAAATTCAACAATTTCTCTATAAAAATGATAAAACAAGATCTAAGTCTAAAAAATCTTTACATGTTTACTATAAACAAAAATGTTCCAAGTGAAAAAATTGAACAATTTAACTATAAAAACCATAAAAAATGTTCGAATTTAAATAAAAACTCAACAATTTCACTACAAAAACCACAAAAATGATCTAAGTTAAAAAAATACTTAACAATTTCATTAGAAAACCCCTAAAAAAAGTACCAAGTTAAAAAACGTACAATTTCTCAATAAAAATGATTAAAAAACACAGGTTCCATGATAAATCAAATTCAACATTTTCACTAATAAAAGCATAAAAAACGTTTCAAGTTAAAAAACTCAACAATTTCTCTATAAAATAAGATCCAAGAAACTTTACATTTTTACTAGAAAAAAAATAAAAAATGTTCCAAGTGAAAAAAATTGAACTATTTCACTATAAAAACCATAAAAAAATGTTCAAAGTTAAAAAACTCAACAATTTCTCTAAAAAAACCACACAAAAACGATCCAAGTTAAAAACAACTCAATAATTTCATTATAAAAACCATATTAAAAATCCAAGTTAAAGAATTCAACAATTTCTGAATAAAAATGATAAAAAGTTCAAAGTTAATAAATCTCAACACTTTCACTAATAAAAGCATAAAATAGAAGTTCCAGGTTATTAAACTCAACAATTTTACTATAAACACCACACAATAAAATGATCTAAGTTAAAAACAACACAACAATTTCATTAGAAAAACAATAAAAAAAGTTACAAGTTAAGAAAATCTACAATTTCTCAATAAAAATGATAAAAAAAATAGGTTCCATGATTAAAAAAAACTCAACACTTTCACTAATAAAAGCATAAAAAAAGTTCCAAGTTAAAAAACTCAACAATTCTCTATAAAAACCATTAAGAATAAAAGTTCCTAGCTTAAAAACCCAACGATTTAACTATAAAAAGCATAAAAAAAAATTCAAGTTAAAAAATTCAACAATTTCTCAATAAAAATGATAAAACAAGATCCATGTCTAAAAAAACCATTACATTTTTTGTATAAAAAAATTAAAAAACGATCCAAGCGATAAAATTGAAATATTTCACTATAAAAACCATAAAAAATGTTCAAAGTTAAAAAACTCAACAATTTCACTATAAAATCCACAAAAAATGATCAAAGTTAAAATAAACTCAATAATTTAATTAAAAAAACTATACAAAAAATCCAAGTTAAAAAATTCAACAGATTCTGAATAAAAAAGGTTTAAAAAGTTCAAAATTAAAAAACTCAATACTTTCACAGATAAAAGCATAAAAAAGTTCCAAGTTAATAAATTCAACAATTTCACTATAAAAACCAAACAAAAAGTTCAAAGTTAAAAAAATCTACAATTTCTCAATAAAAATGATTAAAATATAAAGTTTCATGATTAAAAACTAAACACATTCACTAATAAAAGCATTCAAAAAGTGCCAAGTTAAAAAAACTCATCAATTTCATTAAAAAAACCATTAAGAATAAAAGTTCCTAGTTTAAAACCCAACAATTTAACTATAAAAAGCATAACAAAAGTTTCAAGTTAAAAAATTCAACAAAATCTCTATAAAAATGATAAAACAAGATCTAAGTCTAAAAAATCTTTACATGTTTACTATATACAAAAATGTTCCAAGTGAAAAAATTGAACAATTTAACTATAAAAACCATAAAAAATGTTCGAATTTAAAAAAAACTCAACAATTTAACTACAAAAACCACAAAAATGATCTAACTTAAAAAAAATACTTAACAATTTCATTAGAAAACCCCTAAAAAAAGTACCAAGTTAAAAAACGTACAATTTCTCAATAAAAATGATTAAAAAACACAGGTTCCATGATAAATCAAATTCAACATTTTCACTAATAAAAGCATAAAAAACATTTCAAGTTAAAAAACTCAACAATTTCTCTATAAAATAAGATCCAAGAAACTTTACATTTTTACTAGAAAAAAAATAAAAAATGTTCCAAGTGAAAAAAATTGAACTATTTCACTATAAAAACCATAAAAATAATGTTCAAAGTTAAAAAACTCAACAATTTCACTAAAAAAAAACCACACAAAAACGATCCAAGTTAAAAACAACTCAATAATTTCATTATAAAAACCATATTAAAAATCCAAGTTAAAGAATTCAACAATTTCTGAATAAAAATGATAAAAAGTTCAAAGTTAATAAATCTCAACACTTTCACTAATAAAAGCATAAAATAGAAGTTCCAGGTTATTAAACTCAACAATTTTACTATAAACACCACACAATAAAATGATCTAAGTTAAAAACAACACAACAATTTCATTAGAAAAACAATAAAAAAAGTTACAAGTTAAGAAAATCTACAATTTCTCAATAAAAATGATAAAAAAAAATAGGTTCCATGATTAAAAAAAACTC
This sequence comes from Lathyrus aphaca, assembly GCA_963966055.1. Classification (NCBI taxonomy): domain Eukaryota; kingdom Viridiplantae; phylum Streptophyta; class Magnoliopsida; order Fabales; family Fabaceae; genus Lathyrus; species Lathyrus aphaca. The sequence goes on from OZ014520.1 coordinate 407,934,230, forward strand.
AACACTTTCACTAATAAAAGCATAAAAAAAGTTCCAAGTTAAAAAACTCAACAATTCTCTATAAAAACCATTAAGAATAAAAGTTCCTAGCTTAAAAACCCAACGATTTAACTATAAAAAGCATAAAAAAAAATTCAAGTTAAAAAATTCAACAATTTCTCAATAAAAATGATAAAACAAGATCCATGTCTAAAAAAACCATTACATTTTTTGTATAAAAAAATTAAAAAACGATCCAAGCGATAAAATTGAAATATTTCACTATAAAAACCATAAAAAATGTTCAAAGTTAAAAAACTCAACAATTTCACTATAAAATCCACAAAAAATGATCAAAGTTAAAATAAACTCAATAATTTAATTAAAAAAACTATACAAAAAATCCAAGTTAAAAAATTCAACAGATTCTGAATAAAAAAGGTTTAAAAAGTTCAAAATTAAAAAACTCAATACTTTCACAGATAAAAGCATAAAAAAGTTCCAAGTTAATAAATTCAACAATTTCACTATAAAAACCAAACAAAAAGTTCAAAGTTAAAAAAATCTACAATTTCTCAATAAAAATGATTAAAATATAAAGTTTCATGATTAAAAACTAAACACATTCACTAATAAAAGCATACAAAAAGTGCCAAGTTAAAAAAACTCATCAATTTCATTAAAAAAACCATTAAGAATAAAAGTTCCTAGTTTAAAACCCAACAATTTAACTATAAAAAGCATAAAAAAAGTTTCAAGTTAAAAAATTCAACAATTTCTCTATAAAAATGATAAAACAAGATCTAAGTCTAAAAAATCTTTACATGTTTACTATATACAAAAATGTTCCAAGTGAAAAAATTGAACAATTTAACTATAAAAACCATAAAAAATGTTCGAATTTAAAAAAAACTCAACAATTTAACTACAAAAACCACAAAAATGATCTAAGTTAAAAAAAATACTTAACAATTTCATTAGAAAACCCCTAAAAAAAGTACCAAGTTAAAAAACGTACAATTTCTCAATAAAAATGATTAAAAAACACAGGTTCCATGATAAATCAAATTCAACATTTTCACTAATAAAAGCATAAAAAACGTTTCAAGTTAAAAAAATTCAACAATTTCTCTATAAAATAAGATCCAAGTCTAAAAAAACTTTACATTTTTACTAGAAAAAAAATAAAAAATGTTCCAAGTGAAAAAAATTGAACTATTTCACTATAAAAACCATAAAAAAATGTTCAAAGTTAAAAAACTCAACAATTTCTCTAAAAAAACCACACAAAAACGATCCAAGTTAAAAACAACTCAATAATTTCATTATAAAAACCATATTAAAAATCCAAGTTAAAGAAATCAACAATTTCTGAATAAAAATGATAAAAAGTTCAAAGTTAATAAATCTAAACACTTTCACTAATAAAAGCATAAAATAGAAGTTCCAGGTTATTAAACTCAACAATTTTACTATAAACACCACACAATAAAATGATCTAAGTTAAAAACAACACAACAATTTCATTAGAAAAACAATAAAAAAAAGTTACAAGTTAAGAAAATCTACAATTTCTCAATAAAAATGATAAAAAAAAATAGGTTCCATGATTAAAAAAAACTCAACACTTTCACTAATAAAAGCATAAAAAAAGTTCCAAGTTAAAAAACTCAACAATTCTCTATAAAAACCATTAAGAATAGAAGTTCCTAGCTTAAAAACCCAACGATTTAACTATAAAAAGCATAAAAAAAAATTCAAGTTAAAAAATTCAACAATTTCTCAATAAAAATGATAAAACAAGATCCATGTCTAAAAAAACCATTACATTTTTTGTATAAAAAAATTAAAAAACGATCCAAGCGATAAAATTGAAATATTTCACTATAAAAACCATAAAAAATGTTCAAAGTTAAAAAACTCAACAATTTCACTATAAAAACCACAAAAAATGATCAAAGTTAAAAATAACTCAATAATTTAATTAAAAAAACTATACAAAAAATCCAAGTTAAAAAATTCAACAGATTCTGAATAAAAAAGGTTTAAAAAGTTCAAAATTAAAAAACTCAATACTTTCACAGATAAAAGCATAAAAAAGTTCCAAGTTAATAAATTCAACAATTTCACTATAAAAACCAAACAAAAAGTTCAAAGTTAAAAAAATCTACAATTTCTCAATAAAAATGATTAAAATATAAAGTTTCATGATTAAAAACTAAACACATTCACTAATAAAAGCATACAAAAAGTGCCAAGTTAAAAAAACTCATCAATTTCATTATAAAAACCATTAAGAATAAAAGTTCCTAGTTTAAAAACCCAACAATTCAATTATAAAAAGCATAAAAAAAGTTTCAAGTTTAAAAATTCAACAATTTCTCTATAAAAATGATAAAACAAGATCTAAGTCTAAAAAATCTTTACATGTTTACTATAAACAAAAATGTTCCAAGTGAAAAAATTGAACAATTTAACTATAAAAACCATAAAAAATGTTCGAATTTAAAAAAACTCAACAATTTCACTACAAAAACCACAAAAATGATCTAAGTTAAAAAAAAAATACTTAACAATTTCATTAGAAAACCCCTAAAAAAAGTACCAAGTTAAAAAACGTACAATTTCTCAATAAAAATGATTAAAAAACACAGGTTCCATGATAAATCAAATTCAACATTTTCACTAATAAAAGCATAAAACACGTTTTAAGTTAAAAAAACTCAACAATTTCTCTATAAAATAAGATCCAAGTCTAAAAAAACTTTACATTTTTACTAGAAAAAAAATAAAAAATGTTCCAAGTGAAAAAAATTGAACTATTTCACTATAAAAACCATAAAAAAAATGTTCAAAGTTAAAAAACTCAACAATTTCACTAAAAAAAACCACACAAAAACGATCCAAGTTAAAAACAACTCAATAATTTCATTATAAAAACCATATTAAAAATCCAAGTTAATGAATTCAACAATTTCTGAATAAAAATGATACAAAGTTCAAAGTTAATAAATCTCAACACTTTCACTAATAAAAGCATAAAATAGAAGTTCCAGGTTATTAAACTCAACAACTTTCCTATAAACACCACACAATAAAATGATCTAAGTTAAAAACAACACAACAATTTCATTAGAAAAACAATAAAAAAAGTTACAAGTTAAGAAAATCTACAAAAATCACAAAAATGATCTAAGTTAAAAAAAAATACTTAACAATTTCATTAGAAAACCCCTAAAAAAAGTACCAAGTTAAAAAACGTACAATTTCTCAATAAAAATGATTAAAAAACACAGGTTCCATGATAAATCAAATTCAACATTTTCACTAATAAAAGCATAAAAAACCTTTCAAGTTAAAAAAACTCAACAATTTCTCTATTAAATAAGATCCAAGTCTAAAAAAACTTTACATTTTTACTAGAAAAAAAATAAAAAATGTTCCAAGTGAAAAAAAATTGAACTATTTCACTATAAAAACCATAAAAATAATGTTCAAAGTTAAAAAACTCAACAATTTCACTAAAAAAAACCACACAAAAACGATCCAAGTTAAAAACAACTCAATAATTTCATTATAAAAACCATATTAAAAATCCAAGTTAAAGAATTCAACAATTTCTGAATAAAAATGATAAAAAGTTCAAAGTTAATAAATCTCAACACTTTCACTAATAAAAGCATAAAATAGAAGTTCCAGGTTATTAAACTCAACAATTTTACTATAAACACCACACAATAAAATGATCTAAGTTAAAAACAACACAACAATTTCATTAGAAAAACAATAAAAAAAGTTACAAGTTAAGAAAATCTACAATTTCTCAATAAAAATGATAAAAAAAATAGGTTCCATGATTAAAAAAAACTCAACACTTTCACTAATAAAAGCATAAAAAAAGTTCCAAGTTAAAAAACTCAACAATTCTCTATAAAAACCATTAAGAATAAAAGTTCCTAGCTTAAAAACCCAACGATTTAACTATAAAAAGCATAAAAAAAAATTCAAGTTAAAAAATTCAACAATTTCTCAATAAAAATGATAAAACAAGATCCATGTCTAAAAAAAACATTACATTTTTTGTATAAAAAAATTAAAAAACGATCCAAGCGATAAAATTGATATATTTCACTATAAAAACCATAAAAAATGTTCAAAGTTAAAAAACTCAACAATTTCACTATAAAAACCACAAAAAATGATCAAAGTTAAAAATAACTCAATAATTTAATTAAAAAAACTATACAAAAAATCCAAGTTAAAAAATTCAACAGATTCTGAATAAAAAGGTTTAAAAAGTTCAAAATTAAAAAACTCAATACTTTCACAGATAAAAGCATAAAAAAGTTCCAAGTTAATAAATTCAACAATTTCACTATAAAAACCAAACAAAAAGTTCAAAGTTAAAAAAATCTACAATTTCTCAATAAAAATGATTAAAATATAAAGTTTCATGATTAAAAACTAAACACATTCACTAATAAAAGCATACAAAAAGTGCCAAGTTAAAAAAACTCATCAATTTCATTATAAAAACCATTAAGAATAAAAGTTCCTAGTTTAAAAACCCAACAATTTAACTATAAAAAGCATAAAAAAAGTTTCAAGTTAAAAAATTCAACAATTTCTCTATAAAAATGATAAAACAAGATCTAAGTCTAAAAAATCTTTACATGTTTACTATAAACAAAAATGTTCCAAGTGAAAAAATTGAACAATTTAACTATAAAAACCATAAAAAATGTTCGAATTTAAAAAAACTCAACAATTTCACTACAAAAATCACAAAAATGATCTAAGTTAAAAAAAAATACTTAACAATTTCATTAGAAAACCCCTAAAAAAAGTACCAAGTTAAAAAACGTACAATTTCTCAATAAAAATGATTAAAAAACACAGGTTCCATGATAAATCAAATTCAACATTTTCACTAATAAAAGCATAAAAAACCTTTCAAGTTAAAAAAACTCAACAATTTCTCTATTAAATAAGATCCAAGTCTAAAAAAACTTTACATTTTTACTAGAAAAAAAATAAAAAATGTTCCAAGTGAAAAAAAATTGAACTATTTCACTATAAAAACCATAAAAATAATGTTCAAAGTTAAAAAACTCAACAATTTCACTAAAAAAAACCACACAAAAACGATCCAAGTTAAAAACAACTCAATAATTTCATTATAAAAACCATATTAAAAATCCAAGTTAAAGAATTCAACAATTTCTGAATAAAAATGATAAAAAGTTCAAAGTTAATAAATCTCAACACTTTCACTAATAAAAGCATAAAATAGAAGTTCCAGGTTATTAAACTCAACAATTTTACTATAAACACCACACAATAAAATGATCTAAGTTAAAAACAACACAACAATTTCATTAGAAAAACAATAAAAAAAGTTACAAGTTAAGAAAATCTACAATTTCTCAATAAAAATGATAAAAAAAATAGGTTCCATGATTAAAAAAAACTCAACACTTTCACTAATAAAAGCATAAAAAAAGTTCCAAGTTAAAAAACTCAACAATTCTCTATAAAAACCATTAAGAATAAAAGTTCCTAGCTTAAAAACCCAACGATTTAACTATAAAAAGCATAAAAAAAAATTCAAGTTAAAAAATTCAACAATTTCTCAATAAAAATGATAAAACAAGATCCATGTCTAAAAAAAACATTACATTTTTTGTATAAAAAAATTAAAAAACGATCCAAGCGATAAAATTGATATATTTCACTATAAAAACCATAAAAAATGTTCAAAGTTAAAAAACTCAACAATTTCACTATAAAAACCACAAAAAATGATCAAAGTTAAAAATAACTCAATAATTTAATTAAAAAAACTATACAAAAAATCCAAGTTAAAAAATTCAACAGATTCTGAATAAAAAGGTTTAAAAAGTTCAAAATTAAAAAACTCAATACTTTCACAGATAAAAGCATAAAAAAGTTCCAAGTTAATAAATTCAACAATTTCACTATAAAAACCAAACAAAAAGTTCAAAGTTAAAAAAATCTACAATTTCTCAATAAAAATGATTAAAATATAAAGTTTCATGATTAAAAACTAAACACATTCACTAATAAAAGCATACAAAAAGTGCCAAGTTAAAAAAACTCATCAATTTCATTATAAAAACCATTAAGAATAAAAGTTCCTAGTTTAAAAACCCAACAATTTAACTATAAAAAGCATAAAAAAAGTTTCAAGTTAAAAAATTCAACAATTTCTCTATAAAAATGATAAAACAAGATCTAAGTCTAAAAAATCTTTACATGTTTACTATAAACAAAAATGTTCCAAGTGAAAAAATTGAACAATTTAACTATAAAAACCATAAAAAATGTTCGAATTTAAAAAAACTCAACAATTTCACTACAAAAATCACAAAAATGATCTAAGTTAAAAAAAAATACTTAACAATTTCATTAGAAAACCCCTAAAAAAAGTACCAAGTTAAAAAACGTACAATTTCTCAATAAAAATGATTAAAAAACACAGGTTCCATGATAAATCAAATTCAACATTTTCACTAATAAAAGCATAAAAAACCTTTCAAGTTAAAAAAACTCAACAATTTCTCTATTAAATAAGATCCAAGTCTAAAAAAACTTTACATTTTTACTAGAAAAAAAATAAAAAATGTTCCAAGTGAAAAAAAATTGAACTATTTCACTATAAAAACCATAAAAATAATGTTCAAAGTTAAAAAACTCAACAATTTCACTAAAAAAAACCACACAAAAACGATCCAAGTTAAAAACAACTCAATAATTTCATTAAAAAAACCATATTAAAAATCCAAGTTAAAGAATTCAACAATTTCTGAATAAAAATGATAAAAAGTTCAAAGTTAATAAATCTCAACACTTTCACTAATAAAAGCATAAAATAGAAGTTCCAGGTTATTAAACTCAACAATTTTACTATAAACACCACACAATAAAATGATCTAAGTTAAAAACAACACAACAATTTCATTAGAAAAACAATAAAAAAAGTTACAAGTTAAGAAAATCTACAATTTCTCAATAAAAATGATAAAAAAAATAGGTTCCATGATTAAAAAAAACTCAACACTTTCACTAATAAAAGCATAAAAAAAGTTCCAAGTTAAAAAACTCAACAATTCTCTATAAAAACCATTAAGAATAAAAGTTCCTAGCTTAAAAACCCAACGATTTAACTATAAAAAGCATAAAAAAAAATTCAAGTTAAAAAATTCAACAATTTCTCAATAAAAATGATAAAACAAGATCCATGTCTAAAAAAAACATTACATTTTTTGTATAAAAAAATTAAAAAACGATCCAAGCGATAAAATTGATATATTTCACTATAAAAACCATAAAAAATGTTCAAAGTTAAAAAACTCAACAATTTCACTATAAAAACCACAAAAAATGATCAAAGTTAAAAATAACTCAATAATTTAATTAAAAAAACTATACAAAAAATCCAAGTTAAAAAATTCAACAGATTCTGAATAAAAAGGTTTAAAAAGTTCAAAATTAAAAAACTCAATACTTTCACAGATAAAAGCATAAAAAAGTTCCAAGTTAATAAATTCAACAATTTCACTATAAAAACCAAACAAAAAGTTCAAAGTTAAAAAAATCTACAATTTCTCAATAAAAATGATTAAAATATAAAGTTTCATGATTAAAAACTAAACACATTCACTAATAAAAGCATACAAAAAGTGCCAAGTTAAAAAAACTCATCAATTTCATTATAAAAACCATTAAGAATAAAAGTTCCTAGTTTAAAAACCCAACAATTTAACTATAAAAAGCATAAAAAAAGTTTCAAGTTAAAAAATTCAACAATTTCTCTATAAAAATGATAAAACAAGATCTAAGTCTAAAAAATCTTTACATGTTTACTATAAACAAAAATGTTCCAAGTGAAAAAATTGAACAATTTAACTATAAAAACCATAAAAAATGTTCGAATTTAAAAAAACTCAACAATTTCACTACAAAAATCACAAAAATGATCTAAGTTAAAAAAAAATACTTAACAATTTCATTAGAAAACCCCTAAAAAAAGTACCAAGTTAAAAAACGTACAATTTCTCAATAAAAATGATTAAAAAACACAGGTTCCATGATAAATCAAATTCAACATTTTCACTAATAAAAGCATAAAAAACCTTTCAAGTTAAAAAAACTCAACAATTTCTCTATTAAATAAGATCCAAGTCTAAAAAAACTTTACATTTTTACTAGAAAAAAAATAAAAAATGTTCCAAGTGAAAAAAAATTGAACTATTTCACTATAAAAACCATAAAAATAATGTTCAAAGTTAAAAAACTCAACAATTTCACTAAAAAAAACCACACAAAAACGATCCAAGTTAAAAACAACTCAATAATTTCATTATAAAAACCATATTAAAAATCCAAGTTAAAGAATTCAACAATTTCTGAATAAAAATGATAAAAAGTTCAAAGTTAATAAATCTCAACACTTTCACTAATAAAAGCATAAAATAGAAGTTCCAGGTTATTAAACTCAACAATTTTACTATAAACACCACACAATAAAATGATCTAAGTTAAAAACAACACAACAATTTCATTAGAAAAACAATAAAAAAAGTTACAAGTTAAGAAAATCTACAATTTCTCAATAAAAATGATAAAAAAAATAGGTTCCATGATTAAAAAAAACTCAACACTTTCACTAATAAAAGCATAAAAAAAGTTCCAAGTTAAAAAACTCAACAATTCTCTATAAAAACCATTAAGAATAAAAGTTCCTAGCTTAAAAACCCAACGATTTAACTATAAAAAGCATAAAAAAAAATTCAAGTTAAAAAATTCAACAATTTCTCAATAAAAATGATAAAACAAGATCCATGTCTAAAAAAAACATTACATTTTTTGTATAAAAAAATTAAAAAACGATCCAAGCGATAAAATTGATATATTTCACTATAAAAACCATAAAAAATGTTCAAAGTTAAAAAACTCAACAATTTCACTATAAAAACCACAAAAAATGATCAAAGTTAAAAATAACTCAATAATTTAATTAAAAAAACTATACAAAAAATCCAAGTTAAAAAATTCAACAGATTCTGAATAAAAAGGTTTAAAAAGTTCAAAATTAAAAAACTCAATACTTTCACAGATAAAAGCATAAAAAAGTTCCAAGTTAATAAATTCAACAATTTCACTATAAAAACCAAACAAAAAGTTCAAAGTTAAAAAAATCTACAATTTCTCAATAAAAATGATTAAAATATAAAGTTTCATGATTAAAAACTAAACACATTCACTAATAAAAGCATACAAAAAGTGCCAAGTTAAAAAAACTCATCAATTTCATTATAAAAACCATTAAGAATAAAAGTTCCTAGTTTAAAAACCCAACAATTTAACTATAAAAAGCATAAAAAAAGTTTCAAGTTAAAAAATTCAACAATTTCTCTATAAAAATGATAAAACAAGATCTAAGTCTAAAAAATCTTTACATGTTTACTATAAACAAAAATGTTCCAAGTGAAAAAATTGAACAATTTAACTATAAAAACCATAAAAAATGTTCGAATTTAAAAAAACTCAACAATTTCACTACAAAAATCACAAAAATGATCTAAGTTAAAAAAAAATACTTAACAATTTCATTAGAAAACCCCTAAAAAAAGTACCAAGTTAAAAAACGTACAATTTCTCAATAAAAATGATTAAAAAACACAGGTTCCATGATAAATCAAATTCAACATTTTCACTAATAAAAGCATAAAAAACCTTTCAAGTTAAAAAAACTCAACAATTTCTCTATTAAATAAGATCCAAGTCTAAAAAAACTTTACATTTTTACTAGAAAAAAAATAAAAAATGTTCCAAGTGAAAAAAAATTGAACTATTTCACTATAAAAACCATAAAAATAATGTTCAAAGTTAAAAAACTCAACAATTTCACTAAAAAAAACCACACAAAAACGATCCAAGTTAAAAACAACTCAATAATTTCATTATAAAAACCATATTAAAAATCCAAGTTAAAGAATTCAACAATTTCTGAATAAAAATGATAAAAAGTTCAAAGTTAATAAATCTCAACACTTTCACTAATAAAAGCATAAAATAGAAGTTCCAGGTTATTAAACTCAACAATTTTACTATAAACACCACACAATAAAATGATCTAAGTTAAAAACAACACAACAATTTCATTAGAAAAACAATAAAAAAAGTTACAAGTTAAGAAAATCTACAATTTCTCAATAAAAATGATAAAAAAAATAGGTTCCATGATTAAAAAAAACTCAACACTTTCACTAATAAAAGCATAAAAAAAGTTCCAAGTTAAAAAACTCAACAATTCTCTATAAAAACCATTAAGAATAAAAGTTCCTAGCTTAAAAACCCAACGATTTAACTATAAAAAGCATAAAAAAAAATTCAAGTTAAAAAATTCAACAATTTCTCAATAAAAATGATAAAACAAGATCCATGTCTAAAAAAAACATTACATTTTTTGTATAAAAAAATTAAAAAACGATCCAAGCGATAAAATTGAAATATTTCACTATAAAAACCATAAAAAATGTTCAAAGTTAAAAAACTCAACAATTTCACTATAAAAACCACAAAAAATGATCAAAGTTAAAAATAACTCAATAATTTAATTAAAAAAACTATACAAAAAATCCAAGTTAAAAAATTCAACAGATTCTGAATAAAAAGGTTTAAAAAGTTCAAAATTAAAAAACTCAATACTTTCACAGATAAAAGCATAAAAAAGTTCCAAGTTAATAAATTCAACAATTTCACTATAAAAACCAAACAAAAAGTTCAAAGTTAAAAAAATCTACAATTTCTCAATAAAAATGATTAAAATATAAAGTTTCATGATTAAAAACTAAACACATTCACTAATAAAAGCATACAAAAAGTGCCAAGTTAAAAAAACTCATCAATTTCATTATAAAAACCATTAAGAATAAAAGTTCCTAGTTTAAAAACCCAACAATTTAACTATAAAAAGCATAAAAAAAGTTTCAAGTTAAAAAATTCAACAACTTCTCTATAAAAATGATAAAACAAGATCTAAGTCTAAAAAATCTTTACATGTTTACTATAAACAAAAATGTTCCAAGTGAAAAAATTGAACAATTTAACTATAAAAACCATAAAAAATGTTCGAATTTAAAAAAACTCAACAATTTCACTACAAAAATCACAAAAATGATCTAAGTTAAAAAAAAATACTTAACAATTTCATTAGAAAACCCCTAAAAAAAGTACCAAGTTAAAAAACGTACAATTTCTCAATAAAAATGATTAAAAAACACAGGTTCCATGATAAATCAAATTCAACATTTTCACTAATAAAAGCATAAAAAACGTTTCAAGTTAAAAAAACTCAACAATTTCTCTATTAAATAAGATCCAAGTCTAAAAAAACTTTACATTTTTACTAGAAAAAAAATAAAAAATGTTCCAAGTGAAAAAAAATTGAACTATTTCACTATAAAAACCATAAAAATAATGTTCAAAGTTAAAAAACTCAACAATTTCACTAAAAAAAACCACACAAAAACGATCCAAGTTAAAAACAACTCAATAATTTCATTATAAAAACCATATTAAAAATCCAAGTTAAAGAATTCAACAATTTCTGAATAAAAATGATAAAAAGTTCAAAGTTAATAAATCTCAACACTTTCACTAATAAAAGCATAAAATAGAAGTTCCAGGTTATTAAACTCAACAATTTTACTATAAACACCACACAATAAAATGATCTAAGTTAAAAACAACACAACAATTTCATTAGAAAAACAATAAAAAAAAGTTACAAGTTAAGAAAATCTACAATTTCTCAATAAAAATGATAAAAAAAATAGGTTCCATGATTAAAAAAAACTCAACACTTTCACTAATAAAAGCATAAAAAAAGTTCAAAGTTAAAAAACTCAACAATTCTCTATAAAAACCATTAAGAATAAAAGTTCCTAGCTTAAAAACCCAACGATTTAACTATAAAAAGCATAAAAAAAAATTCAAGTTAAAAAATTCAACAATTTCTCAATAAAAATGATAAAACAAGATCCATGTCTAAAAAAAACATTACATTTTTTGTATAAAAAAATTAAAAAACGATCCAAGCGATAAAATTGAAATATTTCACTATAAAAACCATAAAAAATGTTCAAAGTTAAAAAACTCAACAATTTCACTATAAAAACCACAAAAAATGATCAAAGTTAAAAATAACTCAATAATTTAATTAAAAAAACTATACAAAAAATCCAAGTTAAAAAATTCAACAGATTCTGAATAAAAAGGTTTAAAAAGTTCAAAATTAAAAAACTCAATACTTTCACAGATAAAAGCATAAAAAAGTTCCAAGTTAATAAATTCAACAATTTCACTATAAAAACCAAACAAAAAGTTCAAAGTTAAAAAAATCTACAATTTCTCAATAAAAATGATTAAAATATAAAGTTTCATGATTAAAAACTAAACACATTCACTAATAAAAGCATACAAAAAGTGCCAAGTTAAAAAAACTCATCAATTTCATTATAAAAACCATTAAGAATAAAAGTTCCTAGTTTAAAAACCCAACAATTTAACTATAAAAAGCATAAAAAAAGTTTCAAGTTAAAAAATTCAACTACTTCTCTATAAAAATGATAAAACAAGATCTAAGTCTAAAAAATCTTTACATGTTTACTATAAACAAAAATGTTCCAAGTGAAAAAATTGAACAATTTAACTATAAAAACCATAAAAAATGTTCGAATTTAAAAAAACTCAACAATTTCACTACAAAAATCACAAAAATGATCTAAGTTAAAAAAAAATACTTAACAATTTCATTAGAAAACCCCTAAAAAAAGTACCAAGTTAAAAAACGTACAATTTCTCAATAAAAATGATTAAAAAACACAGGTTCCATGATAAATCAAATTCAACATTTTCACTAATAAAAGCATAAAAAACGTTTCAAGTTAAAAAAACTCAACAATTTCTCTATTAAATAAGATCCAAGTCTAAAAAAACTTTACATTTTTACTAGAAAAAAAATAAAAAATGTTCCAAGTGAAAAAAAATTGAACTATTTCACTATAAAAACCATTAAAATAATGTTCAAAGTTAAAAAACTCAACAATTTCACTAAAAAAAACCACACAAAAACGATCCAAGTTAAAAACAACTCAATAATTTCATTATAAAAACCATATTAAAAATCCAAGTTAAAGAATTCAACAATTTCTGAATAAAAATGATAAAAAGTTCAAAGTTAATAAATCTCAACACTTTCACTAATAAAAGCATAAAATAGAAGTTCCAGGTTATTAAACTCAACAATTTTACTATAAACACCACACAATAAAATGATCTAAGTTAAAAACAACACAACAATTTCATTAGAAAAACAATAAAAAAAGTTACAAGTTAAGAAAATCTACAATTTCTCAATAAAAATGATAAAAAAAATAGGTTCCATGATTAAAAAAAACTCAACACTTTCACTAATAAAAGCATAAAAAAAGTTCAAAGTTAAAAAACTCAACAATTCTCTATAAAAACCATTAAGAATAAAAGTTCCTAGCTTAAAAACCCAACGATTTAACTATAAAAAGCATAAAAAAAAATTCAAGTTAAAAAATTCAACAATTTCTCAATAAAAATGATAAAACAAGATCCATGTCTAAAAAAAACATTACATTTTTTGTATAAAAAAATTAAAAAACGATCCAAGCGATAAAATTGAAATATTTCACTATAAAAACCATAAAAAATGTTCAAAGTTAAAAAACTCAACAATTTCACTATAAAAACCACAAAAAATGATCAAAGTTAAAAATAACTCAATAATTTAATTAAAAAAACTATACAAAAAATCCAAGTTAAAAAATTCAACAGATTCTGAATAAAAAGGTTTAAAAAGTTCAAAATTAAAAAACTCAATACTTTCACAGATAAAAGCATAAAAAAGTTCCAAGTTAATAAATTCAACAATTTCACTATAAAAACCAAACAAAAAGTTCAAAGTTAAAAAAATCTACAATTTCTCAATAAAAATGATTAAAATATAAAGTTTCATGATTAAAAACTAAACACATTCACTAATAAAAGCATACAAAAAGTGCCAAGTTAAAAAAACTCATCAATTTCATTATAAAAACCATTAAGAATAAAAGTTCCTAGTTTAAAAACCCAACAATTTAACTATAAAAAGCATAAAAAAAGTTTCAAGTTAAAAAATTCAACAACTTCTCTATAAAAATGATAAAACAAGATCTAAGTCTAAAAAATCTTTACATGTTTACTATAAACAAAAATGTTCCAAGTGAAAAAATTGAACAATTTAACTATAAAAACCATAAAAAATGTTCGAATTTAAAAAAACTCAACAATTTCACTACAAAAATCACAAAAATGATCTAAGTTAAAAAAAAATACTTAACAATTTCATTAGAAAACCCCTAAAAAAAGTACCAAGTTAAAAAACGTACAATTTCTCAATAAAAATGATTAAAAAACACAGGTTCCATGATAAATCAAATTCAACATTTTCACTAATAAAAGCATAAAAAACGTTTCAAGTTAAAAAAACTCAACAATTTCTCTATTAAATAAGATCCAAGTCTAAAAAAACTTTACATTTTTACTAGAAAAAAAATAAAAAATGTTCCAAGTGAAAAAAAATTGAACTATTTCACTATAAAAACCATAAAAATAATGTTCAAAGTTAAAAAACTCAACAATTTCACTAAAAAAAACCACACAAAAACGATCCAAGTTAAAAACAACTCAATAATTTCATTATAAAAACCATATTAAAAATCCAAGTTAAAGAATTCAACAATTTCTGAATAAAAATGATAAAAAGTTCAAAGTTAATAAATCTCAACACTTTCACTAATAAAAGCATAAAATAGAAGTTCCAGGTTATTAAACTCAACAATTTTACTATAAACACCACACAATAAAATGATCTAAGTTAAAAACAACACAACAATTTCATTAGAAAAACAATAAAAAAAGTTACAAGTTAAGAAAATCTACAATTTCTCAATAAAAATGATAAAAAAAATAGGTTCCATGATTAAAAAAAACTCAACACTTTCACTAATAAAAGCATAAAAAAAGTTCAAAGTTAAAAAACTCAACAATTCTCTATAAAAACCATTAAGAATAAAAGTTCCTAGCTTAAAAACCCAACGATTTAACTATAAAAAGCATAAAAAAAAATTCAAGTTAAAAAATTCAACAATTTCTCAATAAAAATGATAAAACAAGATCCATGTCTAAAAAAAACATTACATTTTTTGTATAAAAAAATTAAAAAACGATCCAAGCGATAAAATTGAAATATTTCACTATAAAAACCATAAAAAATGTTCAAAGTTAAAAAACTCAACAATTTCACTATAAAAACCACAAAAAATGATCAAAGTTAAAAATAACTCAATAATTTAATTAAAAAAACTATACAAAAAATCCAAGTTAAAAAATTCAACAGATTCTGAATAAAAAGGTTTAAAAAGTTCAAAATTAAAAAACTCAATACTTTCACAGATAAAAGCATAAAAAAGTTCCAAGTTAATAAATTCAACAATTTCACTATAAAAACCAAACAAAAAGTTCAAAGTTAAAAAAATCTACAATTTCTCAATAAAAATGATTAAAATATAAAGTTTCATGATTAAAAACTAAACACATTCACTAATAAAAGCATACAAAAAGTGCCAAGTTAAAAAAACTCATCAATTTCATTATAAAAACCATTAAGAATAAAAGTTCCTAGTTTAAAAACCCAACAATTTAACTATAAAAAGCATAAAAAAAGTTTCAAGTTAAAAAATTCAACAACTTCTCTATAAAAATGATAAAACAAGATCTAAGTCTAAAAAATCTTTACATGTTTACTATAAACAAAAATGTTCCAAGTGAAAAAATTGAACAATTTAACTATAAAAACCATAAAAAATGTTCGAATTTAAAAAAACTCAACAATTTCACTACAAAAATCACAAAAATGATCTAAGTTAAAAAAAAATACTTAACAATTTCATTAGAAAACCCCTAAAAAAAGTACCAAGTTAAAAAACGTACAATTTCTCAATAAAAATGATTAAAAAACACAGGTTCCATGATAAATCAAATTCAACATTTTCACTAATAAAAGCATAAAAAACGTTTCAAGTTAAAAAAACTCAACAATTTCTCTATTAAATAAGATCCAAGTCTAAAAAAACTTTACATTTTTACTAGAAAAAAAATAAAAAATGTTCCAAGTGAAAAAAAATTGAACTATTTCACTATAAAAACCATAAAAATAATGTTCAAAGTTAAAAAACTCAACAATTTCACTAAAAAAAACCACACAAAAACGATCCAAGTTAAAAACAACTCAATAATTTCATTATAAAAACCATATTAAAAATCCAAGTTAAAGAATTCAACAATTTCTGAATAAAAATGATAAAAAGTTCAAAGTTAATAAATCTCAACACTTTCACTAATAAAAGCATAAAATAGAAGTTCCAGGTTATTAAACTCAACAATTTTACTATAAACACCACACAATAAAATGATCTAAGTTAAAAACAACACAACAATTTCATTAGAAAAACAATAAAAAAAGTTACAAGTTAAGAAAATCTACAATTTCTCAATAAAAATGATAAAAAAAATAGGTTCCATGATTAAAAAAAACTCAACACTTTCACTAATAAAAGCATAAAAAAAGTTCAAAGTTAAAAAACTCAACAATTCTCTATAAAAACCATTAAGAATAAAAGTTCCTAGCTTAAAAACCCAACGATTTAACTATAAAAAGCATAAAAAAAAATTCAAGTTAAAAAATTCAACAATTTCTCAATAAAAATGATAAAACAAGATCCATGTCTAAAAAAAACATTACATTTTTTGTATAAAAAAATTAAAAAACGATCCAAGCGATAAAATTGAAATATTTCACTATAAAAACCATAAAAAATGTTCAAAGTTAAAAAACTCAACAATTTCACTATAAAAACCACAAAAAATGATCAAAGTTAAAAATAACTCAATAATTTAATTAAAAAAACTATACAAAAAATCCAAGTTAAAAAATTCAACAGATTCTGAATAAAAAGGTTTAAAAAGTTCAAAATTAAAAAACTCAATACTTTCACAGATAAAAGCATAAAAAAGTTCCAAGTTAATAAATTCAACAATTTCACTATAAAAACCAAACAAAAAGTTCAAAGTTAAAAAAATCTACAATTTCTCAATAAAAATGATTAAAATATAAAGTTTCATGATTAAAAACTAAACACATTCACTAATAAAAGCATACAAAAAGTGCCAAGTTAAAAAAACTCATCAATTTCATTATAAAAACCATTAAGAATAAAAGTTCCTAGTTTAAAAACCCAACAATTTAACTATAAAAAGCATAAAAAAAGTTTCAAGTTAAAAAATTCAACAACTTCTCTATAAAAATGATAAAACAAGATCTAAGTCTAAAAAATCTTTACATGTTTACTATAAACAAAAATGTTCCAAGTGAAAAAATTGAACAATTTAACTATAAAAACCATAAAAAATGTTCGAATTTAAAAAAACTCAACAATTTCACTACAAAAATCACAAAAATGATCTAAGTTAAAAAAAAATACTTAACAATTTCATTAGAAAACCCCTAAAAAAAGTACCAAGTTAAAAAACGTACAATTTCTCAATAAAAATGATTAAAAAACACAGGTTCCATGATAAATCAAATTCAACATTTTCACTAATAAAAGCATAAAAAACGTTTCAAGTTAAAAAAACTCAACAATTTCTCTATTAAATAAGATCCAAGTCTAAAAAAACTTTACATTTTTACTAGAAAAAAAATAAAAAATGTTCCAAGTGAAAAAAAATTGAACTATTTCACTATAAAAACCATTAAAATAATGTTCAAAGTTAAAAAACTCAACAATTTCACTAAAAAAAACCACACAAAAACGATCCAAGTTAAAAACAACTCAATAATTTCATTATAAAAACCATATTAAAAATCCAAGTTAAAGAATTCAACAATTTCTGAATAAAAATGATTAAAAGTTCAAAGTTAATAAATCTCAACAATTTCACTAATAAAAGCATAAAATAGAAGTTCCAGGTTATTAAACTCAACAATTTTACTATAAACACCACACAATAAAATGATCTAAGTTAAAAACAACACAACAATTTCATTAGAAAAACAATAAAAAAAGTTACAAGTTAAGAAAATCTACAATTTCTCAATAAAAATGATAAAAAAAATAGGTTCCATGATTAAAAAAAACTCAACACTTTCACTAATAAAAGCATAAAAAAAGTTCAAAGTTAAAAAACTCAACAATTCTCTATAAAAACCATTAAGAATAAAAGTTCCTAGCTTAAAAACCCAACGATTTAACTATAAAAAGCATAAAAAAAAATTCAAGTTAAAAAATTCAACAATTTCTCAATAAAAATGATAAAACAAGATCCATGTCTAAAAAAAACATTACATTTTTTGTATAAAAAAATTAAAAAACGATCCAAGCGATAAAATTGAAATATTTCACTATAAAAACCATAAAAAATGTTCAAAGTTAAAAAACTCAACAATTTCACTATAAAAACCACAAAAAATGATCAAAGTTAAAAATAACTCAATAATTTAATTAAAAAAACTATACAAAAAATCCAAGTTAAAAAATTCAACAGATTCTGAATAAAAAGGTTTAAAAAGTTCAAAATTAAAAAACTCAATACTTTCACAGATAAAAGCATAAAAAAGTTCCAAGTTAATAAATTCAACAATTTCACTATAAAAACCAAACAAAAAGTTCAAAGTTAAAAAAATCTACAATTTCTCAATAAAAATGATTAAAATATAAAGTTTCATGATTAAAAACTAAACACATTCACTAATAAAAGCATACAAAAAGTGCCAAGTTAAAAAAACTCATCAATTTCATTATAAAAACCATTAAGAATAAAAGTTCCTAGTTTAAAAACCCAACAATTTAACTATAAAAAGCATAAAAAAAGTTTCAAGTTAAAAAATTCAACAACTTCTCTATAAAAATGATAAAACAAGATCTAAGTCTAAAAAATCTTTACATGTTTACTATAAACAAAAATGTTCCAAGTGAAAAAATTGAACAATTTAACTATAAAAACCATAAAAAATGTTCGAATTTAAAAAAACTCAACAATTTCACTACAAAAATCACAAAAATGATCTAAGTTAAAAAAAAATACTTAACAATTTCATTAGAAAACCCCTAAAAAAAGTACCAAGTTAAAAAACGTACAATTTCTCAATAAAAATGATTAAAAAACACAGGTTCCATGATAAATCAAATTCAACATTTTCACTAATAAAAGCATAAAAAACGTTTCAAGTTAAAAAAACTCAACAATTTCTCTATTAAATAAGATCCAAGTCTAAAAAAACTTTACATTTTTACTAGAAAAAAAATAAAAAATGTTCCAAGTGAAAAAAAATTGAACTATTTCACTATAAAAACCATTAAAATAATGTTCAAAGTTAAAAAACTCAACAATTTCACTAAAAAAAACCACACAAAAACGATCCAAGTTAAAAACAACTCAATAATTTCATTATAAAAACCATATTAAAAATCCAAGTTAAAGAATTCAACAATTTCTGAATAAAAATGATTAAAAGTTCAAAGTTAATAAATCTCAACACTTTCACTAATAAAAGCATAAAATAGAAGTTCCAGGTTATTAAACTCAACAATTTTACTATAAACACCACACAATAAAATGATCTAAGTTAAAAACAACACAACAATTTCATTAGAAAAACAATAAAAAAAGTTACAAGTTAAGAAAATCTACAATTTCTCAATAAAAATGATAAAAAAAATAGGTTCCATGATTAAAAAAAACTCAACACTTTCACTAATAAAAGCATAAAAAAAGTTCAAAGTTAAAAAACTCAACAATTCTCTATAAAAACCATTAAGAATAAAAGTTCCTAGCTTAAAAACCCAACGATTTAACTATAAAAAGCATAAAAAAAAATTCAAGTTAAAAAATTCAACAATTTCTCAATAAAAATGATAAAACAAGATCCATGTCTAAAAAAAACATTACATTTTTTGTATAAAAAAATTAAAAAACGATCCAAGCGATAAAATTGAAATATTTCACTATAAAAACCATAAAAAATGTTCAAAGTTAAAAAACTCAACAATTTCACTATAAAAACCACAAAAAATGATCAAAGTTAAAAATAACTCAATAATTTAATTAAAAAAACTATACAAAAAATCCAAGTTAAAAAATTCAACAGATTCTGAATAAAAAGGTTTAAAAAGTTCAAAATTAAAAAACTCAATACTTTCACAGATAAAAGCATAAAAAAGTTCCAAGTTAATAAATTCAACAATTTCACTATAAAAACCAAACAAAAAGTTCAAAGTTAAAAAAATCTACAATTTCTCAATAAAAATGATTAAAATATAAAGTTTCATGATTAAAAACTAAACACATTCACTAATAAAAGCATACAAAAAGTGCCAAGTTAAAAAAACTCATCAATTTCATTATAAAAACCATTAAGAATAAAAGTTCCTAGTTTAAAAACCCAACAATTTAACTATAAAAAGCATAAAAAAAGTTTCAAGTTAAAAAATTCAACAACTTCTCTATAAAAATGATAAAACAAGATCTAAGTCTAAAAAATCTTTACATGTTTACTATAAACAAAAATGTTCCAAGTGAAAAAATTGAACAATTTAACTATAAAAACCATAAAAAATGTTCGAATTTAAAAAAACTCAACAATTTCACTACAAAAATCACAAAAATGATCTAAGTTAAAAAAAAATACTTAACAATTTCATTAGAAAACCCCTAAAAAAAGTACCAAGTTAAAAAACGTACAATTTCTCAATAAAAATGATTAAAAAACACAGGTTCCATGATAAATCAAATTCAACATTTTCACTAATAAAAGCATAAAAAACGTTTCAAGTTAAAAAAACTCAACAATTTCTCTATTAAATAAGATCCAAGTCTAAAAAAACTTTACATTTTTACTAGAAAAAAAATAAAAAATGTTCCAAGTGAAAAAAAATTGAACTATTTCACTATAAAAACCATTAAAATAATGTTCAAAGTTAAAAAACTCAACAATTTCACTAAAAAAAACCACACAAAAACGATCCAAGTTAAAAACAACTCAATAATTTCATTATAAAAACCATATTAAAAATCCAAGTTAAAGAATTCAACAATTTCTGAATAAAAATGATTAAAAGTTCAAAGTTAATAAATCTCAACAATTTCACTAATAAAAGCATAAAATAGAAGTTCCAGGTTATTAAACTCAACAATTTTACTATAAACACCACACAATAAAATGATCTAAGTTAAAAACAACACAACAATTTCATTAGAAAAACAATAAAAAAAGTTACAAGTTAAGAAAATCTACAATTTCTCAATAAAAATGATAAAAAAAATAGGTTCCATGATTAAAAAAAACTCAACACTTTCACTAATAAAAGCATAAAAAAAGTTCAAAGTTAAAAAACTCAACAATTCTCTATAAAAACCATTAAGAATAAAAGTTCCTAGCTTAAAAACCCAACGATTTAACTATAAAAAGCATAAAAAAAAATTCAAGTTAAAAAATTCAACAATTTCTCAATAAAAATGATAAAACAAGATCCATGTCTAAAAAAAACATTACATTTTTTGTATAAAAAAATTAAAAAACGATCCAAGCGATAAAATTGAAATATTTCACTATAAAAACCATAAAAAATGTTCAAAGTTAAAAAACTCAACAATTTCACTATAAAAACCACAAAAAATGATCAAAGTTAAAAATAACTCAATAATTTAATTAAAAAAACTATACAAAAAATCCAAGTTAAAAAATTCAACAGATTCTGAATAAAAAGGTTTAAAAAGTTCAAAATTAAAAAACTCAATACTTTCACAGATAAAAGCATAAAAAAGTTCCAAGTTAATAAATTCAACAATTTCACTATAAAAACCAAACAAAAAGTTCAAAGTTAAAAAAATCTACAATTTCTCAATAAAAATGATTAAAATATAAAGTTTCATGATTAAAAACTAAACACATTCACTAATAAAAGCATACAAAAAGTGCCAAGTTAAAAAAACTCATCAATTTCATTATAAAAACCATTAAGAATAAAAGTTCCTAGTTTAAAAACCCAACAATTTAACTATAAAAAGCATAAAAAAAGTTTCAAGTTAAAAAATTCAACAACTTCTCTATAAAAATGATAAAACAAGATCTAAGTCTAAAAAATCTTTACATGTTTACTATAAACAAAAATGTTCCAAGTGAAAAAATTGAACAATTTAACTATAAAAACCATAAAAAATGTTCGAATTTAAAAAAACTCAACAATTTCACTACAAAAATCACAAAAATGATCTAAGTTAAAAAAAAATACTTAACAATTTCATTAGAAAACCCCTAAAAAAAGTACCAAGTTAAAAAACGTACAATTTCTCAATAAAAATGATTAAAAAACACAGGTTCCATGATAAATCAAATTCAACATTTTCACTAATAAAAGCATAAAAAACGTTTCAAGTTAAAAAAACTCAACAATTTCTCTATTAAATAAGATCCAAGTCTAAAAAAACTTTACATTTTTACTAGAAAAAAAATAAAAAATGTTCCAAGTGAAAAAAAATTGAACTATTTCACTATAAAAACCATTAAAATAATGTTCAAAGTTAAAAAACTCAACAATTTCACTAAAAAAAACCACACAAAAACGATCCAAGTTAAAAACAACTCAATAATTTCATTATAAAAACCATATTAAAAATCCAAGTTAAAGAATTCAACAATTTCTGAATAAAAATGATTAAAAGTTCAAAGTTAATAAATCTCAACACTTTCACTAATAAAAGCATAAAATAGAAGTTCCAGGTTATTAAACTCAACAATTTTACTATAAACACCACACAATAAAATGATCTAAGTTAAAAACAACACAACAATTTCATTAGAAAAACAATAAAAAAAGTTACAAGTTAAGAAAATCTACAATTTCTCAATAAAAATGATAAAAAAAATAGGTTCCATGATTAAAAAAAACTCAACACTTTCACTAATAAAAGCATAAAAAAAGTTCAAAGTTAAAAAACTCAACAATTCTCTATAAAAACCATTAAGAATAAAAGTTCCTAGCTTAAAAACCCAACGATTTAACTATAAAAAGCATAAAAAAAAATTCAAGTTAAAAAATTCAACAATTTCTCAATAAAAATGATAAAACAAGATCCATGTCTAAAAAAAACATTACATTTTTTGTATAAAAAAATTAAAAAACGATCCAAGCGATAAAATTGAAATATTTCACTATAAAAACCATAAAAAATGTTCAAAGTTAAAAAACTCAACAATTTCACTATAAAAACCACAAAAAATGATCAAAGTTAAAAATAACTCAATAATTTAATTAAAAAAACTATACAAAAAATCCAAGTTAAAAAATTCAACAGATTCTGAATAAAAAGGTTTAAAAAGTTCAAAATTAAAAAACTCAATACTTTCACAGATAAAAGCATAAAAAAGTTCCAAGTTAATAAATTCAACAATTTCACTATAAAAACCAAACAAAAAGTTCAAAGTTAAAAAAATCTACAATTTCTCAATAAAAATGATTAAAATATAAAGTTTCATGATTAAAAACTAAACACATTCACTAATAAAAGCATACAAAAAGTGCCAAGTTAAAAAAACTCATCAATTTCATTATAAAAACCATTAAGAATAAAAGTTCCTAGTTTAAAAACCCAACAATTTAACTATAAAAAGCATAAAAAAAGTTTCAAGTTAAAAAATTCAACAACTTCTCTATAAAAATGATAAAACAAGATCTAAGTCTAAAAAATCTTTACATGTTTACTATAAACAAAAATGTTCCAAGTGAAAAAATTGAACAATTTAACTATAAAAACCATAAAAAATGTTCGAATTTAAAAAAACTCAACAATTTCACTACAAAAATCACAAAAATGATCTAAGTTAAAAAAAAATACTTAACAATTTCATTAGAAAACCCCTAAAAAAAGTACCAAGTTAAAAAACGTACAATTTCTCAATAAAAATGATTAAAAAACACAGGTTCCATGATAAATCAAATTCAACATTTTCACTAATAAAAGCATAAAAAACGTTTCAAGTTAAAAAAACTCAACAATTTCTCTATTAAATAAGATCCAAGTCTAAAAAAACTTTACATTTTTACTAGAAAAAAAATAAAAAATGTTCCAAGTGAAAAAAAATTGAACTATTTCACTATAAAAACCATAAAAATAATGTTCAAAGTTAAAAAACTCAACAATTTCACTAAAAAAAACCACACAAAAACGATCCAAGTTAAAAACAACTCAATAATTTCATTATAAAAACCATATTAAAAATCCAAGTTAAAGAATTCAACAATTTCTGAATAAAAATGATAAAAAGTTCAAAGTTAATAAATCTCAACACTTTCACTAATAAAAGCATAAAATAGAAGTTCCAGGTTATTAAACTCAACAATTTTACTATAAACACCACACAATAAAATGATCTAAGTTAAAAACAACACAACAATTTCATTAGAAAAACAATAAAAAAAGTTACAAGTTAAGAAAATCTACAATTTCTCAATAAAAATGATAAAAAAAATAGGTTCCATGATTAAAAAAAACTCAACACTTTCACTAATAAAAGCATAAAAAAAGTTCAAAGTTAAAAAACTCAACAATTCTCTATAAAAACCATTAAGAATAAAAGTTCCTAGCTTAAAAACCCAACGATTTAACTATAAAAAGCATAAAAAAAAATTCAAGTTAAAAAATTCAACAATTTCTCAATAAAAATGATAAAACAAGATCCATGTCTAAAAAAAACATTACATTTTTTGTATAAAAAAATTAAAAAACGATCCAAGCGATAAAATTGAAATATTTCACTATAAAAACCATAAAAAATGTTCAAAGTTAAAAAACTCAACAATTTCACTATAAAAACCACAAAAAATGATCAAAGTTAAAAATAACTCAATAATTTAATTAAAAAAACTATACAAAAAATCCAAGTTAAAAAATTCAACAGATTCTGAATAAAAAGGTTTAAAAAGTTCAAAATTAAAAAACTCAATACTTTCACAGATAAAAGCATAAAAAAGTTCCAAGTTAATAAATTCAACAATTTCACTATAAAAACCAAACAAAAAGTTCAAAGTTAAAAAAATCTACAATTTCTCAATAAAAATGATTAAAATATAAAGTTTCATGATTAAAAACTAAACACATTCACTAATAAAAGCATACAAAAAGTGCCAAGTTAAAAAAACTCATCAATTTCATTATAAAAACCATTAAGAATAAAAGTTCCTAGTTTAAAAACCCAACAATTTAACTATAAAAAGCATAAAAAAAGTTTCAAGTTAAAAAATTCAACAACTTCTCTATAAAAATGATAAAACAAGATCTAAGTCTAAAAAATCTTTACATGTTTACTATAAACAAAAATGTTCCAAGTGAAAAAATTGAACAATTTAACTATAAAAACCATAAAAAATGTTCGAATTTAAAAAAACTCAACAATTTCACTACAAAAATCACAAAAATGATCTAAGTTAAAAAAAAATACTTAACAATTTCATTAGAAAACCCCTAAAAAAAGTACCAAGTTAAAAAACGTACAATTTCTCAATAAAAATGATTAAAAAACACAGGTTCCATGATAAATCAAATTCAACATTTTCACTAATAAAAGCATAAAAAACGTTTCAAGTTAAAAAAACTCAACAATTTCTCTATTAAATAAGATCCAAGTCTAAAAAAACTTTACATTTTTACTAGAAAAAAAATAAAAAATGTTCCAAGTGAAAAAAAATTGAACTATTTCACTATAAAAACCATTAAAATAATGTTCAAAGTTAAAAAACTCAACAATTTCACTAAAAAAAACCACACAAAAACGATCCAAGTTAAAAACAACTCAATAATTTCATTATAAAAACCATATTAAAAATCCAAGTTAAAGAATTCAACAATTTCTGAATAAAAATGATTAAAAGTTCAAAGTTAATAAATCTCAACACTTTCACTAATAAAAGCATAAAATAGAAGTTCCAGGTTATTAAACTCAACAATTTTACTATAAACACCACACAATAAAATGATCTAAGTTAAAAACAACACAACAATTTCATTAGAAAAACAATAAAAAAAGTTACAAGTTAAGAAAATCTACAATTTCTCAATAAAAATGATAAAAAAAATAGGTTCCATGATTAAAAAAAACTCAACACTTTCACTAATAAAAGCATAAAAAAAGTTCAAAGTTAAAAAACTCAACAATTCTCTATAAAAACCATTAAGAATAAAAGTTCCTAGCTTAAAAACCCAACGATTTAACTATAAAAAGCATAAAAAAAAATTCAAGTTAAAAAATTCAACAATTTCTCAATAAAAATGATAAAACAAGATCCATGTCTAAAAAAAACATTACATTTTTTGTATAAAAAAATTAAAAAACGATCCAAGCGATAAAATTGAAATATTTCACTATAAAAACCATAAAAAATGTTCAAAGTTAAAAAACTCAACAATTTCACTATAAAAACCACAAAAAATGATCAAAGTTAAAAATAACTCAATAATTTAATTAAAAAAACTATACAAAAAATCCAAGTTAAAAAATTCAACAGATTCTGAATAAAAAGGTTTAAAAAGTTCAAAATTAAAAAACTCAATACTTTCACAGATAAAAGCATAAAAAAGTTCCAAGTTAATAAATTCAACAATTTCACTATAAAAACCAAACAAAAAGTTCAAAGTTAAAAAAATCTACAATTTCTCAATAAAAATGATTAAAATATAAAGTTTCATGATTAAAAACTAAACACATTCACTAATAAAAGCATACAAAAAGTGCCAAGTTAAAAAAACTCATCAATTTCATTATAAAAACCATTAAGAATAAAAGTTCCTAGTTTAAAAACCCAACAATTTAACTATAAAAAGCATAAAAAAAGTTTCAAGTTAAAAAATTCAACAACTTCTCTATAAAAATGATAAAACAAGATCTAAGTCTAAAAAATCTTTACATGTTTACTATAAACAAAAATGTTCCAAGTGAAAAAATTGAACAATTTAACTATAAAAACCATAAAAAATGTTCGAATTTAAAAAAACTCAACAATTTCACTACAAAAATCACAAAAATGATCTAAGTTAAAAAAAAATACTTAACAATTTCATTAGAAAACCCCTAAAAAAAGTACCAAGTTAAAAAACGTACAATTTCTCAATAAAAATGATTAAAAAACACAGGTTCCATGATAAATCAAATTCAACATTTTCACTAATAAAAGCATAAAAAACGTTTCAAGTTAAAAAAACTCAACAATTTCTCTATTAAATAAGATCCAAGTCTAAAAAAACTTTACATTTTTACTAGAAAAAAAATAAAAAATGTTCCAAGTGAAAAAAAATTGAACTATTTCACTATAAAAACCATAAAAATAATGTTCAAAGTTAAAAAACTCAACAATTTCACTAAAAAAAACCACACAAAAACGATCCAAGTTAAAAACAACTCAATAATTTCATTATAAAAACCATATTAAAAATCCAAGTTAAAGAATTCAACAATTTCTGAATAAAAATGATTAAAAGTTCAAAGTTAATAAATCTCAACACTTTCACTAATAAAAGCATAAAATAGAAGTTCCAGGTTATTAAACTCAACAATTTTACTATAAACACCACACAATAAAATGATCTAAGTTAAAAACAACACAACAATTTCATTAGAAAAACAATAAAAAAAAGTTACAAGTTAAGAAAATCTACAATTTCTCAATAAAAATGATAAAAAAAATAGGTTCCATGATTAAAAAAAACTCAACACTTTCACTAATAAAAGCATAAAAAAAGTTCAAAGTTAAAAAACTCAACAATTCTCTATAAAAACCATTAAGAATAAAAGTTCCTAGCTTAAAAACCCAACGATTTAACTATAAAAAGCATAAAAAAAAATTCAAGTTAAAAAATTCAACAATTTCTCAATAAAAATGATAAAACAAGATCCATGTCTAAAAAAAACATTACATTTTTTGTATAAAAAAATTAAAAAACGATCCAAGCGATAAAATTGAAATATTTCACTATAAAAACCATAAAAAATGTTCAAAGTTAAAAAACTCAACAATTTCACTATAAAAACCACAAAAAATGATCAAAGTTAAAAATAACTCAATAATTTAATTAAAAAAACTATACAAAAAATCCAAGTTAAAAAATTCAACAGATTCTGAATAAAAAGGTTTAAAAAGTTCAAAATTAAAAAACTCAATACTTTCACAGATAAAAGCATAAAAAAGTTCCAAGTTAATAAATTCAACAATTTCACTATAAAAACCAAACAAAAAGTTCAAAGTTAAAAAAATCTACAATTTCTCAATAAAAATGATTAAAATATAAAGTTTCATGATTAAAAACTAAACACATTCACTAATAAAAGCATACAAAAAGTGCCAAGTTAAAAAAACTCATCAATTTCATTATAAAAACCATTAAGAATAAAAGTTCCTAGTTTAAAAACCCAACAATTTAACTATAAAAAGCATAAAAAAAGTTTCAAGTTAAAAAATTCAACAACTTCTCTATAAAAATGATAAAACAAGATCTAAGTCTAAAAAATCTTTACATGTTTACTATAAACAAAAATGTTCCAAGTGAAAAAATTGAACAATTTAACTATAAAAACCATAAAAAATGTTCGAATTTAAAAAAACTCAACAATTTCACTACAAAAATCACAAAAATGATCTAAGTTAAAAAAAAATACTTAACAATTTCATTAGAAAACCCCTAAAAAAAGTACCAAGTTAAAAAACGTACAATTTCTCAATAAAAATGATTAAAAAACACAGGTTCCATGATAAATCAAATTCAACATTTTCACTAATAAAAGCATAAAAAACGTTTCAAGTTAAAAAAACTCAACAATTTCTCTATTAAATAAGATCCAAGTCTAAAAAAACTTTACATTTTTACTAGAAAAAAAATAAAAAATGTTCCAAGTGAAAAAAAATTGAACTATTTCACTATAAAAACCATAAAAATAATGTTCAAAGTTAAAAAACTCAACAATTTCACTAAAAAAAACCACACAAAAACGATCCAAGTTAAAAACAACTCAATAATTTCATTATAAAAACCATATTAAAAATCCAAGTTAAAGAATTCAACAATTTCTGAATAAAAATGATTAAAAGTTCAAAGTTAATAAATCTCAACACTTTCACTAATAAAAGCATAAAATAGAAGTTCCAGGTTATTAAACTCAACAATTTTACTATAAACACCACACAACAAAATGATCTAAGTTAAAAACAACACAACAATTTCATTAGAAAAACAATAAAAAAAAGTTACAAGTTAAGAAAATCTACAATTTCTCAATAAAAATGATAAAAAAAATAGGTTCCATGATTAAAAAAAACTCAACACTTTCACTAATAAAAGCATAAAAAAAGTTCAAAGTTAAAAAACTCAACAATTCTCTATAAAAACCATTAAGAATAAAAGTTCCTAGCTTAAAAACCCAACGATTTAACTATAAAAAGCATAAAAAAAAATTCAAGTTAAAAAATTCAACAATTTCTCAATAAAAATGATAAAACAAGATCCATGTCTAAAAAAAACATTACATTTTTTGTATAAAAAAATTAAAAAACGATCCAAGCGATAAAATTGAAATATTTCACTATAAAAACCATAAAAAATGTTCAAAGTTAAAAAACTCAACAATTTCACTATAAAAACCACAAAAAATGATCAAAGTTAAAAATAACTCAATAATTTAATTAAAAAAACTATACAAAAAATCCAAGTTAAAAAATTCAACAGATTCTGAATAAAAAGGTTTAAAAAGTTCAAAATTAAAAAACTCAATACTTTCACAGATAAAAGCATAAAAAAGTTCCAAGTTAATAAATTCAACAATTTCACTATAAAAACCAAACAAAAAGTTCAAAGTTAAAAAAATCTACAATTTCTCAATAAAAATGATTAAAATATAAAGTTTCATGATTAAAAACTAAACACATTCACTAATAAAAGCATACAAAAAGTGCCAAGTTAAAAAAACTCATCAATTTCATTATAAAAACCATTAAGAATAAAAGTTCCTAGTTTAAAAACCCAACAATTTAACTATAAAAAGCATAAAAAAAGTTTCAAGTTAAAAAATTCAACAACTTCTCTATAAAAATGATAAAACAAGATCTAAGTCTAAAAAATCTTTACATGTTTACTATAAACAAAAATGTTCCAAGTGAAAAAATTGAACAATTTAACTATAAAAACCATAAAAAATGTTCGAATTTAAAAAAACTCAACAATTTCACTACAAAAATCACAAAAATGATCTAAGTTAAAAAAAAATACTTAACAATTTCATTAGAAAACCCCTAAAAAAAGTACCAAGTTAAAAAACGTACAATTTCTCAATAAAAATGATTAAAAAACACAGGTTCCATGATAAATCAAATTCAACATTTTCACTAATAAAAGCATAAAAAACGTTTCAAGTTAAAAAAACTCAACAATTTCTCTATTAAATAAGATCCAAGTCTAAAAAAACTTTACATTTTTACTAGAAAAAAAATAAAAAATGTTCCAAGTGAAAAAAAATTGAACTATTTCACTATAAAAACCATAAAAATAATGTTCAAAGTTAAAAAACTCAACAATTTCACTAAAAAAAACCACACAAAAACGATCCAAGTTAAAAACAACTCAATAATTTCATTATAAAAACCATATTAAAAATCCAAGTTAAAGAATTCAACAATTTCTGAATAAAAATGATTAAAAGTTCAAAGTTAATAAATCTCAACACTTTCACTAATAAAAGCATAAAATAGAAGTTCCAGGTTATTAAACTCAACAATTTTACTATAAACACCACACAACAAAATGATCTAAGTTAAAAACAACACAACAATTTCATTAGAAAAACAATAAAAAAAAGTTACAAGTTAAGAAAATCTACAATTTCTCAATAAAAATGATAAAAAAAATAGGTTCCATGATTAAAAAAAACTCAACACTTTCACTAATAAAAGCATAAAAAAAGTTCAAAGTTAAAAAACTCAACAATTCTCTATAAAAACCATTAAGAATAAAAGTTCCTAGCTTAAAAACCCAACGATTTAACTATAAAAAGCATAAAAAAAAATTCAAGTTAAAAAATTCAACAATTTCTCAATAAAAATGATAAAACAAGATCCATGTCTAAAAAAAACATTACATTTTTTGTATAAAAAAATTAAAAAACGATCCAAGCGATAAAATTGAAATATTTCACTATAAAAACCATAAAAAATGTTCAAAGTTAAAAAACTCAACAATTTCACTATAAAAACCACAAAAAATGATCAAAGTTAAAAATAACTCAATAATTTAATTAAAAAAACTATACAAAAAATCCAAGTTAAAAAATTCAACAGATTCTGAATAAAAAGGTTTAAAAAGTTCAAAATTAAAAAACTCAATACTTTCACAGATAAAAGCATAAAAAAGTTCCAAGTTAATAAATTCAACAATTTCACTATAAAAACCAAACAAAAAGTTCAAAGTTAAAAAAATCTACAATTTCTCAATAAAAATGATTAAAATATAAAGTTTCATGATTAAAAACTAAACACATTCACTAATAAAAGCATACAAAAAGTGCCAAGTTAAAAAAACTCATCAATTTCATTATAAAAACCATTAAGAATAAAAGTTCCTAGTTTAAAAACCCAACAATTTAACTATAAAAAGCATAAAAAAAGTTTCAAGTTAAAAAATTCAACAACTTCTCTATAAAAATGATAAAACAAGATCTAAGTCTAAAAAATCTTTACATGTTTACTATAAACAAAAATGTTCCAAGTGAAAAAATTGAACAATTTAACTATAAAAACCATAAAAAATGTTCGAATTTAAAAAAACTCAACAATTTCACTACAAAAATCACAAAAATGATCTAAGTTAAAAAAAAATACTTAACAATTTCATTAGAAAACCCCTAAAAAAAGTACCAAGTTAAAAAACGTACAATTTCTCAATAAAAATGATTAAAAAACACAGGTTCCATGATAAATCAAATTCAACATTTTCACTAATAAAAGCATAAAAAACGTTTCAAGTTAAAAAAACTCAACAATTTCTCTATTAAATAAGATCCAAGTCTAAAAAAACTTTACATTTTTACTAGAAAAAAAATAAAAAATGTTCCAAGTGAAAAAAAATTGAACTATTTCACTATAAAAACCATTAAAATAATGTTCAAAGTTAAAAAACTCAACAATTTCACTAAAAAAAACCACACAAAAACGATCCAAGTTAAAAACAACTCAATAATTTCATTATAAAAACCATATTAAAAATCCAAGTTAAAGAATTCAACAATTTCTGAATAAAAATGATTAAAAGTTCAAAGTTAATAAATCTCAACACTTTCACTAATAAAAGCATAAAATAGAAGTTCCAGGTTATTAAACTCAACAATTTTACTATAAACACCACACAATAAAATGATCTAAGTTAAAAACAACACAACAATTTCATTAGAAAAACAATAAAAAAAGTTACAAGTTAAGAAAATCTACAATTTCTCAATAAAAATGATAAAAAAAATAGGTTCCATGATTAAAAAAAACTCAACACTTTCACTAATAAAAGCATAAAAAAAGTTCAAAGTTAAAAAACTCAACAATTCTCTATAAAAACCATTAAGAATAAAAGTTCCTAGCTTAAAAACCCAACGATTTAACTATAAAAAGCATAAAAAAAAATTCAAGTTAAAAAATTCAACAATTTCTCAATAAAAATGATAAAACAAGATCCATGTCTAAAAAAAACATTACATTTTTTGTATAAAAAAATTAAAAAACGATCCAAGCGATAAAATTGAAATATTTCACTATAAAAACCATAAAAAATGTTCAAAGTTAAAAAACTCAACAATTTCACTATAAAAACCACAAAAAATGATCAAAGTTAAAAATAACTCAATAATTTAATTAAAAAAACTATACAAAAAATCCAAGTTAAAAAATTCAACAGATTCTGAATAAAAAGGTTTAAAAAGTTCAAAATTAAAAAACTCAATACTTTCACAGATAAAAGCATAAAAAAGTTCCAAGTTAATAAATTCAACAATTTCACTATAAAAACCAAACAAAAAGTTCAAAGTTAAAAAAATCTACAATTTCTCAATAAAAATGATTAAAATATAAAGTTTCATGATTAAAAACTAAACACATTCACTAATAAAAGCATACAAAAAGTGCCAAGTTAAAAAAACTCATCAATTTCATTATAAAAACCATTAAGAATAAAAGTTCCTAGTTTAAAAACCCAACAATTTAACTATAAAAAGCATAAAAAAAGTTTCAAGTTAAAAAATTCAACAACTTCTCTATAAAAATGATAAAACAAGATCTAAGTCTAAAAAATCTTTACATGTTTACTATAAACAAAAATGTTCCAAGTGAAAAAATTGAACAATTTAACTATAAAAACCATAAAAAATGTTCGAATTTAAAAAAACTCAACAATTTCACTACAAAAATCACAAAAATGATCTAAGTTAAAAAAAAATACTTAACAATTTCATTAGAAAACCCCTAAAAAAAGTACCAAGTTAAAAAACGTACAATTTCTCAATAAAAATGATTAAAAAACACAGGTTCCATGATAAATCAAATTCAACATTTTCACTAATAAAAGCATAAAAAACGTTTCAAGTTAAAAAAACTCAACAATTTCTCTATTAAATAAGATCCAAGTCTAAAAAAACTTTACATTTTTACTAGAAAAAAAATAAAAAATGTTCCAAGTGAAAAAAAATTGAACTATTTCACTATAAAAACCATAAAAATAATGTTCAAAGTTAAAAAACTCAACAATTTCACTAAAAAAAACCACACAAAAACGATCCAAGTTAAAAACAACTCAATAATTTCATTATAAAAACCATATTAAAAATCCAAGTTAAAGAATTCAACAATTTCTGAATAAAAATGATTAAAAGTTCAAAGTTAATAAATCTCAACACTTTCACTAATAAAAGCATAAAATAGAAGTTCCAGGTTATTAAACTCAACAATTTTACTATAAACACCACACAACAAAATGATCTAAGTTAAAAACAACACAACAATTTCATTAGAAAAACAATAAAAAAAAGTTACAAGTTAAGAAAATCTACAATTTCTCAATAAAAATGATAAAAAAAATAGGTTCCATGATTAAAAAAAACTCAACACTTTCACTAATAAAAGCATAAAAAAAGTTCAAAGTTAAAAAACTCAACAATTCTCTATAAAAACCATTAAGAATAAAAGTTCCTAGCTTAAAAACCCAACGATTTAACTATAAAAAGCATAAAAAAAAATTCAAGTTAAAAAATTCAACAATTTCTCAATAAAAATGATAAAACAAGATCCATGTCTAAAAAAAACATTACATTTTTTGTATAAAAAAATTAAAAAACGATCCAAGCGATAAAATTGAAATATTTCACTATAAAAACCATAAAAAATGTTCAAAGTTAAAAAACTCAACAATTTCACTATAAAAACCACAAAAAATGATCAAAGTTAAAAATAACTCAATAATTTAATTAAAAAAACTATACAAAAAATCCAAGTTAAAAAATTCAACAGATTCTGAATAAAAAGGTTTAAAAAGTTCAAAATTAAAAAACTCAATACTTTCACAGATAAAAGCATAAAAAAGTTCCAAGTTAATAAATTCAACAATTTCACTATAAAAACCAAACAAAAAGTTCAAAGTTAAAAAAATCTACAATTTCTCAATAAAAATGATTAAAATATAAAGTTTCATGATTAAAAACTAAACACATTCACTAATAAAAGCATACAAAAAGTGCCAAGTTAAAAAAACTCATCAATTTCATTATAAAAACCATTAAGAATAAAAGTTCCTAGTTTAAAAACCCAACAATTTAACTATAAAAAGCATAAAAAAAGTTTCAAGTTAAAAAATTCAACAACTTCTCTATAAAAATGATAAAACAAGATCTAAGTCTAAAAAATCTTTACATGTTTACTATAAACAAAAATGTTCCAAGTGAAAAAATTGAACAATTTAACTATAAAAACCATAAAAAATGTTCGAATTTAAAAAAACTCAACAATTTCACTACAAAAATCACAAAAATGATCTAAGTTAAAAAAAAATACTTAACAATTTCATTAGAAAACCCCTAAAAAAAGTACCAAGTTAAAAAACGTACAATTTCTCAATAAAAATGATTAAAAAACACAGGTTCCATGATAAATCAAATTCAACATTTTCACTAATAAAAGCATAAAAAACGTTTCAAGTTAAAAAAACTCAACAATTTCTCTATTAAATAAGATCCAAGTCTAAAAAAACTTTACATTTTTACTAGAAAAAAAATAAAAAATGTTCCAAGTGAAAAAAAATTGAACTATTTCACTATAAAAACCATTAAAATAATGTTCAAAGTTAAAAAACTCAACAATTTCACTAAAAAAAACCACACAAAAACGATCCAAGTTAAAAACAACTCAATAATTTCATTATAAAAACCATATTAAAAATCCAAGTTAAAGAATTCAACAATTTCTGAATAAAAATGATTAAAAGTTCAAAGTTAATAAATCTCAACACTTTCACTAATAAAAGCATAAAATAGAAGTTCCAGGTTATTAAACTCAACAATTTTACTATAAACACCACACAATAAAATGATCTAAGTTAAAAACAACACAACAATTTCATTAGAAAAACAATAAAAAAAGTTACAAGTTAAGAAAATCTACAATTTCTCAATAAAAATGATAAAAAAAATAGGTTCCATGATT
Source organism: Lathyrus aphaca (assembly GCA_963966055.1). Lineage (NCBI taxonomy): Eukaryota > Viridiplantae > Streptophyta > Magnoliopsida > Fabales > Fabaceae > Lathyrus > Lathyrus aphaca. The sequence continues at coordinate 407,970,133 of OZ014520.1, forward strand.
AAAAAAAACTCAACACTTTCACTAATAAAAGCATAAAAAAAGTTCAAAGTTAAAAAACTCAACAATTCTCTATAAAAACCATTAAGAATAAAAGTTCCTAGCTTAAAAACCCAACGATTTAACTATAAAAAGCATAAAAAAAAATTCAAGTTAAAAAATTCAACAATTTCTCAATAAAAATGATAAAACAAGATCCATGTCTAAAAAAAACATTACATTTTTTGTATAAAAAAATTAAAAAACGATCCAAGCGATAAAATTGAAATATTTCACTATAAAAACCATAAAAAATGTTCAAAGTTAAAAAACTCAACAATTTCACTATAAAAACCACAAAAAATGATCAAAGTTAAAAATAACTCAATAATTTAATTAAAAAAACTATACAAAAAATCCAAGTTAAAAAATTCAACAGATTCTGAATAAAAAGGTTTAAAAAGTTCAAAATTAAAAAACTCAATACTTTCACAGATAAAAGCATAAAAAAGTTCCAAGTTAATAAATTCAACAATTTCACTATAAAAACCAAACAAAAAGTTCAAAGTTAAAAAAATCTACAATTTCTCAATAAAAATGATTAAAATATAAAGTTTCATGATTAAAAACTAAACACATTCACTAATAAAAGCATACAAAAAGTGCCAAGTTAAAAAAACTCATCAATTTCATTATAAAAACCATTAAGAATAAAAGTTCCTAGTTTAAAAACTCAACAATTTAACTATAAAAAGCATAAAAAAAGTTTCAAGTTAAAAAATTCAACAATTTCTCTATAAAAATGATAAAACAAGATCTAAGTCTAAAAAATCTTTACATGTTTACTATAAACAAAAATGTTCCAAGTGAAAAAATTGAACAATTTAACTATAAAAACCATAAAAAATGTTCGAATTTAAAAAAACTCAACAATTTCACTACAAAAATCACAAAAATGATCTAAGTTAAAAAAAAATACTTAACAATTTCATTAGAAAACCCCTAAAAAAAGTACCAAGTTAAAAAACGTACAATTTCTCAATAAAAATGATTAAAAAACACAGGTTCCATGATAAATCAAATTCAACATTTTCACTAATAAAAGCATAAAAAACGTTTCAAGTTAAAAAAACTCAACAATTTCTCTATTAAATAAGATCCAAGTCTAAAAAAACTTTACATTTTTACTAGAAAAAAAATAAAAAATGTTCCAAGTGAAAAAAAATTGAACTATTTCACTATAAAAACCATAAAAATAATGTTCAAAGTTAAAAAACTCAACAATTTCACTAAAAAAAACCACACAAAAACGATCCAAGTTAAAAACAACTCAATAATTTCATTATAAAAACCATATTAAAAATCCAAGTTAAAGAATTCAACAATTTCTGAATAAAAATGATAAAAAGTTCAAAGTTAATAAATCTCAACACTTTCACTAATAAAAGCATAAAATAGAAGTTCCAGGTTATTAAACTCAACAATTTTACTATAAACACCACACAATAAAATGATCTAAGTTAAAAACAACACAACAATTTCATTAGAAAAACAATAAAAAAAGTTACAAGTTAAGAAAATCTACAATTTCTCAATAAAAATGATAAAAAAAATAGGTTCCATGATTAAAAAAAACTCAACACTTTCACTAATAAAAGCATAAAAAAAGTTCAAAGTTAAAAAACTCAACAATTCTCTATAAAAACCATTAAGAATAAAAGTTCCTAGCTTAAAAACCCAACGATTTAACTATAAAAAGCATAAAAAAAAATTCAAGTTAAAAAATTCAACAATTTCTCAATAAAAATGATAAAACAAGATCCATGTCTAAAAAAAACATTACATTTTTTGTATAAAAAAATTAAAAAACGATCCAAGCGATAAAATTGAAATATTTCACTATAAAAACCATAAAAAATGTTCAAAGTTAAAAAACTCAACAATTTCACTATAAAAACCACAAAAAATGATCAAAGTTAAAAATAACTCAATAATTTAATTAAAAAAACTATACAAAAAATCCAAGTTAAAAAATTCAACAGATTCTGAATAAAAAGGTTTAAAAAGTTCAAAATTAAAAAACTCAATACTTTCACAGATAAAAGCATAAAAAAGTTCCAAGTTAATAAATTCAACAATTTCACTATAAAAACCAAACAAAAAGTTCAAAGTTAAAAAAATCTACAATTTCTCAATAAAAATGATTAAAATATAAAGTTTCATGATTAAAAACTAAACACATTCACTAATAAAAGCATACAAAAAGTGCCAAGTTAAAAAAACTCATCAATTTCATTATAAAAACCATTAAGAATAAAAGTTCCTAGTTTAAAAACCCAACAATTTAACTATAAAAAGCATAAAAAAAGTTTCAAGTTAAAAAATTCAACAACTTCTCTATAAAAATGATAAAACAAGATCTAAGTCTAAAAAATCTTTACATGTTTACTATAAACAAAAATGTTCCAAGTGAAAAAATTGAACAATTTAACTATAAAAACCATAAAAAATGTTCGAATTTAAAAAAACTCAACAATTTCACTACAAAAATCACAAAAATGATCTAAGTTAAAAAAAAATACTTAACAATTTCATTAGAAAACCCCTAAAAAAAGTACCAAGTTAAAAAACGTACAATTTCTCAATAAAAATGATTAAAAAACACAGGTTCCATGATAAATCAAATTCAACATTTTCACTAATAAAAGCATAAAAAACGTTTCAAGTTAAAAAAACTCAACAATTTCTCTATTAAATAAGATCCAAGTCTAAAAAAACTTTACATTTTTACTAGAAAAAAAATAAAAAATGTTCCAAGTGAAAAAAAATTGAACTATTTCACTATAAAAACCATAAAAATAATGTTCAAAGTTAAAAAACTCAACAATTTCACTAAAAAAAACCACACAAAAACGATCCAAGTTAAAAACAACTCAATAATTTCATTATAAAAACCATATTAAAAATCCAAGTTAAAGAATTCAACAATTTCTGAATAAAAATGATTAAAAGTTCAAAGTTAATAAATCTCAACACTTTCACTAATAAAAGCATAAAATAGAAGTTCCAGGTTATTAAACTCAACAATTTTACTATAAACACCACACAATAAAATGATCTAAGTTAAAAACAACACAACAATTTCATTAGAAAAACAATAAAAAAAAGTTACAAGTTAAGAAAATCTACAATTTCTCAATAAAAATGATAAAAAAAATAGGTTCCATGATTAAAAAAAACTCAACACTTTCACTAATAAAAGCATAAAAAAAGTTCAAAGTTAAAAAACTCAACAATTCTCTATAAAAACCATTAAGAATAAAAGTTCCTAGCTTAAAAACCCAACGATTTAACTATAAAAAGCATAAAAAAAAATTCAAGTTAAAAAATTCAACAATTTCTCAATAAAAATGATAAAACAAGATCCATGTCTAAAAAAAACATTACATTTTTTGTATAAAAAAATTAAAAAACGATCCAAGCGATAAAATTGAAATATTTCACTATAAAAACCATAAAAAATGTTCAAAGTTAAAAAACTCAACAATTTCACTATAAAAACCACAAAAAATGATCAAAGTTAAAAATAACTCAATAATTTAATTAAAAAAACTATACAAAAAATCCAAGTTAAAAAATTCAACAGATTCTGAATAAAAAGGTTTAAAAAGTTCAAAATTAAAAAACTCAATACTTTCACAGATAAAAGCATAAAAAAGTTCCAAGTTAATAAATTCAACAATTTCACTATAAAAACCAAACAAAAAGTTCAAAGTTAAAAAAATCTACAATTTCTCAATAAAAATGATTAAAATATAAAGTTTCATGATTAAAAACTAAACACATTCACTAATAAAAGCATACAAAAAGTGCCAAGTTAAAAAAACTCATCAATTTCATTATAAAAACCATTAAGAATAAAAGTTCCTAGTTTAAAAACCCAACAATTTAACTATAAAAAGCATAAAAAAAGTTTCAAGTTAAAAAATTCAACAACTTCTCTATAAAAATGATAAAACAAGATCTAAGTCTAAAAAATCTTTACATGTTTACTATAAACAAAAATGTTCCAAGTGAAAAAATTGAACAATTTAACTATAAAAACCATAAAAAATGTTCGAATTTAAAAAAACTCAACAATTTCACTACAAAAATCACAAAAATGATCTAAGTTAAAAAAAAATACTTAACAATTTCATTAGAAAACCCCTAAAAAAAGTACCAAGTTAAAAAACGTACAATTTCTCAATAAAAATGATTAAAAAACACAGGTTCCATGATAAATCAAATTCAACATTTTCACTAATAAAAGCATAAAAAACGTTTCAAGTTAAAAAAACTCAACAATTTCTCTATTAAATAAGATCCAAGTCTAAAAAAACTTTACATTTTTACTAGAAAAAAAATAAAAAATGTTCCAAGTGAAAAAAAATTGAACTATTTCACTATAAAAACCATTAAAATAATGTTCAAAGTTAAAAAACTCAACAATTTCACTAAAAAAAACCACACAAAAACGATCCAAGTTAAAAACAACTCAATAATTTCATTATAAAAACCATATTAAAAATCCAAGTTAAAGAATTCAACAATTTCTGAATAAAAATGATTAAAAGTTCAAAGTTAATAAATCTCAACACTTTCACTAATAAAAGCATAAAATAGAAGTTCCAGGTTATTAAACTCAACAATTTTACTATAAACACCACACAATAAAATGATCTAAGTTAAAAACAACACAACAATTTCATTAGAAAAACAATAAAAAAAGTTACAAGTTAAGAAAATCTACAATTTCTCAATAAAAATGATAAAAAAAATAGGTTCCATGATTAAAAAAAACTCAACACTTTCACTAATAAAAGCATAAAAAAAGTTCAAAGTTAAAAAACTCAACAATTCTCTATAAAAACCATTAAGAATAAAAGTTCCTAGCTTAAAAACCCAACGATTTAACTATAAAAAGCATAAAAAAAAATTCAAGTTAAAAAATTCAACAATTTCTCAATAAAAATGATAAAACAAGATCCATGTCTAAAAAAAACATTACATTTTTTGTATAAAAAAATTAAAAAACGATCCAAGCGATAAAATTGAAATATTTCACTATAAAAACCATAAAAAATGTTCAAAGTTAAAAAACTCAACAATTTCACTATAAAAACCACAAAAAATGATCAAAGTTAAAAATAACTCAATAATTTAATTAAAAAAACTATACAAAAAATCCAAGTTAAAAAATTCAACAGATTCTGAATAAAAAGGTTTAAAAAGTTCAAAATTAAAAAACTCAATACTTTCACAGATAAAAGCATAAAAAAGTTCCAAGTTAATAAATTCAACAATTTCACTATAAAAACCAAACAAAAAGTTCAAAGTTAAAAAAATCTACAATTTCTCAATAAAAATGATTAAAATATAAAGTTTCATGATTAAAAACTAAACACATTCACTAATAAAAGCATACAAAAAGTGCCAAGTTAAAAAAACTCATCAATTTCATTATAAAAACCATTAAGAATAAAAGTTCCTAGTTTAAAAACTCAACAATTTAACTATAAAAAGCATAAAAAAAGTTTCAAGTTAAAAAATTCAACAATTTCTCTATAAAAATGATAAAACAAGATCTAAGTCTAAAAAATCTTTACATGTTTACTATAAACAAAAATGTTCCAAGTGAAAAAATTGAACAATTTAACTATAAAAACCATAAAAAATGTTCGAATTTAAAAAAACTCAACAATTTCACTACAAAAATCACAAAAATGATCTAAGTTAAAAAAAAATACTTAACAATTTCATTAGAAAACCCCTAAAAAAAGTACCAAGTTAAAAAACGTACAATTTCTCAATAAAAATGATTAAAAAACACAGGTTCCATGATAAATCAAATTCAACATTTTCACTAATAAAAGCATAAAAAACGTTTCAAGTTAAAAAAACTCAACAATTTCTCTATTAAATAAGATCCAAGTCTAAAAAAACTTTACATTTTTACTAGAAAAAAAATAAAAAATGTTCCAAGTGAAAAAAAATTGAACTATTTCACTATAAAAACCATAAAAATAATGTTCAAAGTTAAAAAACTCAACAATTTCACTAAAAAAAACCACACAAAAACGATCCAAGTTAAAAACAACTCAATAATTTCATTATAAAAACCATATTAAAAATCCAAGTTAAAGAATTCAACAATTTCTGAATAAAAATGATAAAAAGTTCAAAGTTAATAAATCTCAACACTTTCACTAATAAAAGCATAAAATAGAAGTTCCAGGTTATTAAACTCAACAATTTTACTATAAACACCACACAATAAAATGATCTAAGTTAAAAACAACACAACAATTTCATTAGAAAAACAATAAAAAAAGTTACAAGTTAAGAAAATCTACAATTTCTCAATAAAAATGATAAAAAAAATAGGTTCCATGATTAAAAAAAACTCAACACTTTCACTAATAAAAGCATAAAAAAAGTTCAAAGTTAAAAAACTCAACAATTCTCTATAAAAACCATTAAGAATAAAAGTTCCTAGCTTAAAAACCCAACGATTTAACTATAAAAAGCATAAAAAAAAATTCAAGTTAAAAAATTCAACAATTTCTCAATAAAAATGATAAAACAAGATCCATGTCTAAAAAAAACATTACATTTTTTGTATAAAAAAATTAAAAAACGATCCAAGCGATAAAATTGAAATATTTCACTATAAAAACCATAAAAAATGTTCAAAGTTAAAAAACTCAACAATTTCACTATAAAAACCACAAAAAATGATCAAAGTTAAAAATAACTCAATAATTTAATTAAAAAAACTATACAAAAAATCCAAGTTAAAAAATTCAACAGATTCTGAATAAAAAGGTTTAAAAAGTTCAAAATTAAAAAACTCAATACTTTCACAGATAAAAGCATAAAAAAGTTCCAAGTTAATAAATTCAACAATTTCACTATAAAAACCAAACAAAAAGTTCAAAGTTAAAAAAATCTACAATTTCTCAATAAAAATGATTAAAATATAAAGTTTCATGATTAAAAACTAAACACATTCACTAATAAAAGCATACAAAAAGTGCCAAGTTAAAAAAACTCATCAATTTCATTATAAAAACCATTAAGAATAAAAGTTCCTAGTTTAAAAACCCAACAATTTAACTATAAAAAGCATAAAAAAAGTTTCAAGTTAAAAAATTCAACAACTTCTCTATAAAAATGATAAAACAAGATCTAAGTCTAAAAAATCTTTACATGTTTACTATAAACAAAAATGTTCCAAGTGAAAAAATTGAACAATTTAACTATAAAAACCATAAAAAATGTTCGAATTTAAAAAAACTCAACAATTTCACTACAAAAATCACAAAAATGATCTAAGTTAAAAAAAAATACTTAACAATTTCATTAGAAAACCCCTAAAAAAAGTACCAAGTTAAAAAACGTACAATTTCTCAATAAAAATGATTAAAAAACACAGGTTCCATGATAAATCAAATTCAACATTTTCACTAATAAAAGCATAAAAAACGTTTCAAGTTAAAAAAACTCAACAATTTCTCTATTAAATAAGATCCAAGTCTAAAAAAACTTTACATTTTTACTAGAAAAAAAATAAAAAATGTTCCAAGTGAAAAAAAATTGAACTATTTCACTATAAAAACCATAAAAATAATGTTCAAAGTTAAAAAACTCAACAATTTCACTAAAAAAAACCACACAAAAACGATCCAAGTTAAAAACAACTCAATAATTTCATTATAAAAACCATATTAAAAATCCAAGTTAAAGAATTCAACAATTTCTGAATAAAAATGATTAAAAGTTCAAAGTTAATAAATCTCAACACTTTCACTAATAAAAGCATAAAATAGAAGTTCCAGGTTATTAAACTCAACAATTTTACTATAAACACCACACAATAAAATGATCTAAGTTAAAAACAACACAACAATTTCATTAGAAAAACAATAAAAAAAAGTTACAAGTTAAGAAAATCTACAATTTCTCAATAAAAATGATAAAAAAAATAGGTTCCATGATTAAAAAAAACTCAACACTTTCACTAATAAAAGCATAAAAAAAGTTCAAAGTTAAAAAACTCAACAATTCTCTATAAAAACCATTAAGAATAAAAGTTCCTAGCTTAAAAACCCAACGATTTAACTATAAAAAGCATAAAAAAAAATTCAAGTTAAAAAATTCAACAATTTCTCAATAAAAATGATAAAACAAGATCCATGTCTAAAAAAAACATTACATTTTTTGTATAAAAAAATTAAAAAACGATCCAAGCGATAAAATTGAAATATTTCACTATAAAAACCATAAAAAATGTTCAAAGTTAAAAAACTCAACAATTTCACTATAAAAACCACAAAAAATGATCAAAGTTAAAAATAACTCAATAATTTAATTAAAAAAACTATACAAAAAATCCAAGTTAAAAAATTCAACAGATTCTGAATAAAAAGGTTTAAAAAGTTCAAAATTAAAAAACTCAATACTTTCACAGATAAAAGCATAAAAAAGTTCCAAGTTAATAAATTCAACAATTTCACTATAAAAACCAAACAAAAAGTTCAAAGTTAAAAAAATCTACAATTTCTCAATAAAAATGATTAAAATATAAAGTTTCATGATTAAAAACTAAACACATTCACTAATAAAAGCATACAAAAAGTGCCAAGTTAAAAAAACTCATCAATTTCATTATAAAAACCATTAAGAATAAAAGTTCCTAGTTTAAAAACCCAACAATTTAACTATAAAAAGCATAAAAAAAGTTTCAAGTTAAAAAATTCAACAACTTCTCTATAAAAATGATAAAACAAGATCTAAGTCTAAAAAATCTTTACATGTTTACTATAAACAAAAATGTTCCAAGTGAAAAAATTGAACAATTTAACTATAAAAACCATAAAAAATGTTCGAATTTAAAAAAACTCAACAATTTCACTACAAAAATCACAAAAATGATCTAAGTTAAAAAAAAATACTTAACAATTTCATTAGAAAACCCCTAAAAAAAGTACCAAGTTAAAAAACGTACAATTTCTCAATAAAAATGATTAAAAAACACAGGTTCCATGATAAATCAAATTCAACATTTTCACTAATAAAAGCATAAAAAACGTTTCAAGTTAAAAAAACTCAACAATTTCTCTATTAAATAAGATCCAAGTCTAAAAAAACTTTACATTTTTACTAGAAAAAAAATAAAAAATGTTCCAAGTGAAAAAAAATTGAACTATTTCACTATAAAAACCATAAAAATAATGTTCAAAGTTAAAAAACTCAACAATTTCACTAAAAAAAACCACACAAAAACGATCCAAGTTAAAAACAACTCAATAATTTCATTATAAAAACCATATTAAAAATCCAAGTTAAAGAATTCAACAATTTCTGAATAAAAATGATTAAAAGTTCAAAGTTAATAAATCTCAACACTTTCACTAATAAAAGCATAAAATAGAAGTTCCAGGTTATTAAACTCAACAATTTTACTATAAACACCACACAACAAAATGATCTAAGTTAAAAACAACACAACAATTTCATTAGAAAAACAATAAAAAAAAGTTACAAGTTAAGAAAATCTACAATTTCTCAATAAAAATGATAAAAAAAATAGGTTCCATGATTAAAAAAAACTCAACACTTTCACTAATAAAAGCATAAAAAAAGTTCAAAGTTAAAAAACTCAACAATTCTCTATAAAAACCATTAAGAATAAAAGTTCCTAGCTTAAAAACCCAACGATTTAACTATAAAAAGCATAAAAAAAAATTCAAGTTAAAAAATTCAACAATTTCTCAATAAAAATGATAAAACAAGATCCATGTCTAAAAAAAACATTACATTTTTTGTATAAAAAAATTAAAAAACGATCCAAGCGATAAAATTGAAATATTTCACTATAAAAACCATAAAAAATGTTCAAAGTTAAAAAACTCAACAATTTCACTATAAAAACCACAAAAAATGATCAAAGTTAAAAATAACTCAATAATTTAATTAAAAAAACTATACAAAAAATCCAAGTTAAAAAATTCAACAGATTCTGAATAAAAAGGTTTAAAAAGTTCAAAATTAAAAAACTCAATACTTTCACAGATAAAAGCATAAAAAAGTTCCAAGTTAATAAATTCAACAATTTCACTATAAAAACCAAACAAAAAGTTCAAAGTTAAAAAAATCTACAATTTCTCAATAAAAATGATTAAAATATAAAGTTTCATGATTAAAAACTAAACACATTCACTAATAAAAGCATACAAAAAGTGCCAAGTTAAAAAAACTCATCAATTTCATTATAAAAACCATTAAGAATAAAAGTTCCTAGTTTAAAAACCCAACAATTTAACTATAAAAAGCATAAAAAAAGTTTCAAGTTAAAAAATTCAACAACTTCTCTATAAAAATGATAAAACAAGATCTAAGTCTAAAAAATCTTTACATGTTTACTATAAACAAAAATGTTCCAAGTGAAAAAATTGAACAATTTAACTATAAAAACCATAAAAAATGTTCGAATTTAAAAAAACTCAACAATTTCACTACAAAAATCACAAAAATGATCTAAGTTAAAAAAAAATACTTAACAATTTCATTAGAAAACCCCTAAAAAAAGTACCAAGTTAAAAAACGTACAATTTCTCAATAAAAATGATTAAAAAACACAGGTTCCATGATAAATCAAATTCAACATTTTCACTAATAAAAGCATAAAAAACGTTTCAAGTTAAAAAAACTCAACAATTTCTCTATTAAATAAGATCCAAGTCTAAAAAAACTTTACATTTTTACTAGAAAAAAAATAAAAAATGTTCCAAGTGAAAAAAAATTGAACTATTTCACTATAAAAACCATTAAAATAATGTTCAAAGTTAAAAAACTCAACAATTTCACTAAAAAAAACCACACAAAAACGATCCAAGTTAAAAACAACTCAATAATTTCATTATAAAAACCATATTAAAAATCCAAGTTAAAGAATTCAACAATTTCTGAATAAAAATGATTAAAAGTTCAAAGTTAATAAATCTCAACACTTTCACTAATAAAAGCATAAAATAGAAGTTCCAGGTTATTAAACTCAACAATTTTACTATAAACACCACACAATAAAATGATCTAAGTTAAAAACAACACAACAATTTCATTAGAAAAACAATAAAAAAAGTTACAAGTTAAGAAAATCTACAATTTCTCAATAAAAATGATAAAAAAAATAGGTTCCATGATTAAAAAAAACTCAACACTTTCACTAATAAAAGCATAAAAAAAGTTCAAAGTTAAAAAACTCAACAATTCTCTATAAAAACCATTAAGAATAAAAGTTCCTAGCTTAAAAACCCAACGATTTAACTATAAAAAGCATAAAAAAAAATTCAAGTTAAAAAATTCAACAATTTCTCAATAAAAATGATAAAACAAGATCCATGTCTAAAAAAAACATTACATTTTTTGTATAAAAAAATTAAAAAACGATCCAAGCGATAAAATTGAAATATTTCACTATAAAAACCATAAAAAATGTTCAAAGTTAAAAAACTCAACAATTTCACTATAAAAACCACAAAAAATGATCAAAGTTAAAAATAACTCAATAATTTAATTAAAAAAACTATACAAAAAATCCAAGTTAAAAAATTCAACAGATTCTGAATAAAAAGGTTTAAAAAGTTCAAAATTAAAAAACTCAATACTTTCACAGATAAAAGCATAAAAAAGTTCCAAGTTAATAAATTCAACAATTTCACTATAAAAACCAAACAAAAAGTTCAAAGTTAAAAAAATCTACAATTTCTCAATAAAAATGATTAAAATATAAAGTTTCATGATTAAAAACTAAACACATTCACTAATAAAAGCATACAAAAAGTGCCAAGTTAAAAAAACTCATCAATTTCATTATAAAAACCATTAAGAATAAAAGTTCCTAGTTTAAAAACTCAACAATTTAACTATAAAAAGCATAAAAAAAGTTTCAAGTTAAAAAATTCAACAATTTCTCTATAAAAATGATAAAACAAGATCTAAGTCTAAAAAATCTTTACATGTTTACTATAAACAAAAATGTTCCAAGTGAAAAAATTGAACAATTTAACTATAAAAACCATAAAAAATGTTCGAATTTAAAAAAACTCAACAATTTCACTACAAAAATCACAAAAATGATCTAAGTTAAAAAAAAATACTTAACAATTTCATTAGAAAACCCCTAAAAAAAGTACCAAGTTAAAAAACGTACAATTTCTCAATAAAAATGATTAAAAAACACAGGTTCCATGATAAATCAAATTCAACATTTTCACTAATAAAAGCATAAAAAACGTTTCAAGTTAAAAAAACTCAACAATTTCTCTATTAAATAAGATCCAAGTCTAAAAAAACTTTACATTTTTACTAGAAAAAAAATAAAAAATGTTCCAAGTGAAAAAAAATTGAACTATTTCACTATAAAAACCATAAAAATAATGTTCAAAGTTAAAAAACTCAACAATTTCACTAAAAAAAACCACACAAAAACGATCCAAGTTAAAAACAACTCAATAATTTCATTATAAAAACCATATTAAAAATCCAAGTTAAAGAATTCAACAATTTCTGAATAAAAATGATAAAAAGTTCAAAGTTAATAAATCTCAACACTTTCACTAATAAAAGCATAAAATAGAAGTTCCAGGTTATTAAACTCAACAATTTTACTATAAACACCACACAATAAAATGATCTAAGTTAAAAACAACACAACAATTTCATTAGAAAAACAATAAAAAAAGTTACAAGTTAAGAAAATCTACAATTTCTCAATAAAAATGATAAAAAAAATAGGTTCCATGATTAAAAAAAACTCAACACTTTCACTAATAAAAGCATAAAAAAAGTTCAAAGTTAAAAAACTCAACAATTCTCTATAAAAACCATTAAGAATAAAAGTTCCTAGCTTAAAAACCCAACGATTTAACTATAAAAAGCATAAAAAAAAATTCAAGTTAAAAAATTCAACAATTTCTCAATAAAAATGATAAAACAAGATCCATGTCTAAAAAAAACATTACATTTTTTGTATAAAAAAATTAAAAAACGATCCAAGCGATAAAATTGAAATATTTCACTATAAAAACCATAAAAAATGTTCAAAGTTAAAAAACTCAACAATTTCACTATAAAAACCACAAAAAATGATCAAAGTTAAAAATAACTCAATAATTTAATTAAAAAAACTATACAAAAAATCCAAGTTAAAAAATTCAACAGATTCTGAATAAAAAGGTTTAAAAAGTTCAAAATTAAAAAACTCAATACTTTCACAGATAAAAGCATAAAAAAGTTCCAAGTTAATAAATTCAACAATTTCACTATAAAAACCAAACAAAAAGTTCAAAGTTAAAAAAATCTACAATTTCTCAATAAAAATGATTAAAATATAAAGTTTCATGATTAAAAACTAAACACATTCACTAATAAAAGCATACAAAAAGTGCCAAGTTAAAAAAACTCATCAATTTCATTATAAAAACCATTAAGAATAAAAGTTCCTAGTTTAAAAACCCAACAATTTAACTATAAAAAGCATAAAAAAAGTTTCAAGTTAAAAAATTCAACAACTTCTCTATAAAAATGATAAAACAAGATCTAAGTCTAAAAAATCTTTACATGTTTACTATAAACAAAAATGTTCCAAGTGAAAAAATTGAACAATTTAACTATAAAAACCATAAAAAATGTTCGAATTTAAAAAAACTCAACAATTTCACTACAAAAATCACAAAAATGATCTAAGTTAAAAAAAAATACTTAACAATTTCATTAGAAAACCCCTAAAAAAAGTACCAAGTTAAAAAACGTACAATTTCTCAATAAAAATGATTAAAAAACACAGGTTCCATGATAAATCAAATTCAACATTTTCACTAATAAAAGCATAAAAAACGTTTCAAGTTAAAAAAACTCAACAATTTCTCTATTAAATAAGATCCAAGTCTAAAAAAACTTTACATTTTTACTAGAAAAAAAATAAAAAATGTTCCAAGTGAAAAAAAATTGAACTATTTCACTATAAAAACCATAAAAATAATGTTCAAAGTTAAAAAACTCAACAATTTCACTAAAAAAAACCACACAAAAACGATCCAAGTTAAAAACAACTCAATAATTTCATTATAAAAACCATATTAAAAATCCAAGTTAAAGAATTCAACAATTTCTGAATAAAAATGATAAAAAGTTCAAAGTTAATAAATCTCAACACTTTCACTAATAAAAGCATAAAATAGAAGTTCCAGGTTATTAAACTCAACAATTTTACTATAAACACCACACAATAAAATGATCTAAGTTAAAAACAACACAACAATTTCATTAGAAAAACAATAAAAAAAGTTACAAGTTAAGAAAATCTACAATTTCTCAATAAAAATGATAAAAAAAATAGGTTCCATGATTAAAAAAAACTCAACACTTTCACTAATAAAAGCATAAAAAAAGTTCAAAGTTAAAAAACTCAACAATTCTCTATAAAAACCATTAAGAATAAAAGTTCCTAGCTTAAAAACCCAACGATTTAACTATAAAAAGCATAAAAAAAAATTCAAGTTAAAAAATTCAACAATTTCTCAATAAAAATGATAAAACAAGATCCATGTCTAAAAAAAACATTACATTTTTTGTATAAAAAAATTAAAAAACGATCCAAGCGATAAAATTGAAATATTTCACTATAAAAACCATAAAAAATGTTCAAAGTTAAAAAACTCAACAATTTCACTATAAAAACCACAAAAAATGATCAAAGTTAAAAATAACTCAATAATTTAATTAAAAAAACTATACAAAAAATCCAAGTTAAAAAATTCAACAGATTCTGAATAAAAAGGTTTAAAAAGTTCAAAATTAAAAAACTCAATACTTTCACAGATAAAAGCATAAAAAAGTTCCAAGTTAATAAATTCAACAATTTCACTATAAAAACCAAACAAAAAGTTCAAAGTTAAAAAAATCTACAATTTCTCAATAAAAATGATTAAAATATAAAGTTTCATGATTAAAAACTAAACACATTCACTAATAAAAGCATACAAAAAGTGCCAAGTTAAAAAAACTCATCAATTTCATTATAAAAACCATTAAGAATAAAAGTTCCTAGTTTAAAAACCCAACAATTTAACTATAAAAAGCATAAAAAAAGTTTCAAGTTAAAAAATTCAACAATTTCTCTATAAAAATGATAAAACAAGATCTAAGTCTAAAAAATCTTTACATGTTTACTATAAACAAAAATGTTCCAAGTGAAAAAATTGAACAATTTAACTATAAAAACCATAAAAAATGTTCGAATTTAAAAAAACTCAACAATTTCACTACAAAAATCACAAAAATGATCTAAGTTAAAAAAAAATACTTAACAATTTCATTAGAAAACCCCTAAAAAAAGTACCAAGTTAAAAAACGTACAATTTCTCAATAAAAATGATTAAAAAACACAGGTTCCATGATAAATCAAATTCAACATTTTCACTAATAAAAGCATAAAAAACGTTTCAAGTTAAAAAAACTCAACAATTTCTCTATTAAATAAGATCCAAGTCTAAAAAAACTTTACATTTTTACTAGAAAAAAAATAAAAAATGTTCCAAGTGAAAAAAAATTGAACTATTTCACTATAAAAACCATAAAAATAATGTTCAAAGTTAAAAAACTCAACAATTTCACTAAAAAAAACCACACAAAAACGATCCAAGTTAAAAACAACTCAATAATTTCATTATAAAAACCATATTAAAAATCCAAGTTAAAGAATTCAACAATTTCTGAATAAAAATGATTAAAAGTTCAAAGTTAATAAATCTCAACACTTTCACTAATAAAAGCATAAAATAGAAGTTCCAGGTTATTAAACTCAACAATTTTACTATAAACACCACACAATAAAATGATCTAAGTTAAAAACAACACAACAATTTCATTAGAAAAACAATAAAAAAAGTTACAAGTTAAGAAAATCTACAATTTCTCAATAAAAATGATAAAAAAAATAGGTTCCATGATTAAAAAAAACTCAACACTTTCACTAATAAAAGCATAAAAAAAGTTCAAAGTTAAAAAACTCAACAATTCTCTATAAAAACCATTAAGAATAAAAGTTCCTAGCTTAAAAACCCAACGATTTAACTATAAAAAGCATAAAAAAAAATTCAAGTTAAAAAATTCAACAATTTCTCAATAAAAATGATAAAACAAGATCCATGTCTAAAAAAAACATTACATTTTTTGTATAAAAAAATTAAAAAACGATCCAAGCGATAAAATTGAAATATTTCACTATAAAAACCATAAAAAATGTTCAAAGTTAAAAAACTCAACAATTTCACTATAAAAACCACAAAAAATGATCAAAGTTAAAAATAACTCAATAATTTAATTAAAAAAACTATACAAAAAATCCAAGTTAAAAAATTCAACAGATTCTGAATAAAAAGGTTTAAAAAGTTCAAAATTAAAAAACTCAATACTTTCACAGATAAAAGCATAAAAAAGTTCCAAGTTAATAAATTCAACAATTTCACTATAAAAACCAAACAAAAAGTTCAAAGTTAAAAAAATCTACAATTTCTCAATAAAAATGATTAAAATATAAAGTTTCATGATTAAAAACTAAACACATTCACTAATAAAAGCATACAAAAAGTGCCAAGTTAAAAAAACTCATCAATTTCATTATAAAAACCATTAAGAATAAAAGTTCCTAGTTTAAAAACCCAACAATTTAACTATAAAAAGCATAAAAAAAGTTTCAAGTTAAAAAATTCAACAATTTCTCTATAAAAATGATAAAACAAGATCTAAGTCTAAAAAATCTTTACATGTTTACTATAAACAAAAATGTTCCAAGTGAAAAAATTGAACAATTTAACTATAAAAACCATAAAAAATGTTCGAATTTAAAAAAACTCAACAATTTCACTACAAAAATCACAAAAATGATCTAAGTTAAAAAAAAATACTTAACAATTTCATTAGAAAACCCCTAAAAAAAGTACCAAGTTAAAAAACGTACAATTTCTCAATAAAAATGATTAAAAAACACAGGTTCCATGATAAATCAAATTCAACATTTTCACTAATAAAAGCATAAAAAACGTTTCAAGTTAAAAAAACTCAACAATTTCTCTATTAAATAAGATCCAAGTCTAAAAAAACTTTACATTTTTACTAGAAAAAAAATAAAAAATGTTCCAAGTGAAAAAAAATTGAACTATTTCACTATAAAAACCATAAAAATAATGTTCAAAGTTAAAAAACTCAACAATTTCACTAAAAAAAACCACACAAAAACGATCCAAGTTAAAAACAACTCAATAATTTCATTATAAAAACCATATTAAAAATCCAAGTTAAAGAATTCAACAATTTCTGAATAAAAATGATTAAAAGTTCAAAGTTAATAAATCTCAACACTTTCACTAATAAAAGCATAAAATAGAAGTTCCAGGTTATTAAACTCAACAATTTTACTATAAACACCACACAATAAAATGATCTAAGTTAAAAACAACACAACAATTTCATTAGAAAAACAATAAAAAAAGTTACAAGTTAAGAAAATCTACAATTTCTCAATAAAAATGATAAAAAAAATAGGTTCCATGATTAAAAAAAACTCAACACTTTCACTAATAAAAGCATAAAAAAAGTTCAAAGTTAAAAAACTCAACAATTCTCTATAAAAACCATTAAGAATAAAAGTTCCTAGCTTAAAAACCCAACGATTTAACTATAAAAAGCATAAAAAAATATTCAAGTTAAAAAATTCAACAATTTCTCAATAAAAATGATAAAACAAGATCCATGTCTAAAAAAAACATTACATTTTTTGTATAAAAAAATTAAAAAACGATCCAAGCGATAAAATTGAAATATTTCACTATAAAAACCATAAAAAATGTTCAAAGTTAAAAAACTCAACAATTTCACTATAAAAACCACAAAAAATGATCAAAGTTAAAAATAACTCAATAATTTAATTAAAAAAACTATACAAAAAATCCAAGTTAAAAAATTCAACAGATTCTGAATAAAAAGGTTTAAAAAGTTCAAAATTAAAAAACTCAATACTTTCACAGATAAAAGCATAAAAAAGTTCCAAGTTAATAAATTCAACAATTTCACTATAAAAACCAAACAAAAAGTTCAAAGTTAAAAAAATCTACAATTTCTCAATAAAAATGATTAAAATATAAAGTTTCATGATTAAAAACTAAACACATTCACTAATAAAAGCATACAAAAAGTGCCAAGTTAAAAAAACTCATCAATTTCATTATAAAAACCATTAAGAATAAAAGTTCCTAGTTTAAAAACCCAACAATTTAACTATAAAAAGCATAAAAAAAGTTTCAAGTTAAAAAATTCAACAATTTCTCTATAAAAATGATAAAACAAGATCTAAGTCTAAAAAATCTTTACATGTTTACTATAAACAAAAATGTTCCAAGTGAAAAAATTGAACAATTTAACTATAAAAACCATAAAAAATGTTCGAATTTAAAAAAACTCAACAATTTCACTACAAAAATCACAAAAATGATCTAAGTTAAAAAAAAATACTTAACAATTTCATTAGAAAACCCCTAAAAAAAGTACCAAGTTAAAAAACGTACAATTTCTCAATAAAAATGATTAAAAAACACAGGTTCCATGATAAATCAAATTCAACATTTTCACTAATAAAAGCATAAAAAACGTTTCAAGTTAAAAAAACTCAACAATTTCTCTATTAAATAAGATCCAAGTCTAAAAAAACTTTACATTTTTACTAGAAAAAAAATAAAAAATGTTCCAAGTGAAAAAAAATTGAACTATTTCACTATAAAAACCATAAAAATAATGTTCAAAGTTAAAAAACTCAACAATTTCACTAAAAAAAACCACACAAAAACGATCCAAGTTAAAAACAACTCAATAATTTCATTATAAAAACCATATTAAAAATCCAAGTTAAAGAATTCAACAATTTCTGAATAAAAATGATAAAAAGTTCAAAGTTAATAAATCTCAACACTTTCACTAATAAAAGCATAAAATAGAAGTTCCAGGTTATTAAACTCAACAATTTTACTATAAACACCACACAATAAAATGATCTAAGTTAAAAACAACACAACAATTTCATTAGAAAAACAATAAAAAAAGTTACAAGTTAAGAAAATCTACAATTTCTCAATAAAAATGATAAAAAAAATAGGTTCCATGATTAAAAAAAACTCAACACTTTCACTAATAAAAGCATAAAAAAAGTTCAAAGTTAAAAAACTCAACAATTCTCTATAAAAACCATTAAGAATAAAAGTTCCTAGCTTAAAAACCCAACGATTTAACTATAAAAAGCATAAAAAAAAATTCAAGTTAAAAAATTCAACAATTTCTCAATAAAAATGATAAAACAAGATCCATGTCTAAAAAAAACATTACATTTTTTGTATAAAAAAATTAAAAAACGATCCAAGCGATAAAATTGAAATATTTCACTATAAAAACCATAAAAAATGTTCAAAGTTAAAAAACTCAACAATTTCACTATAAAAACCACAAAAAATGATCAAAGTTAAAAATAACTCAATAATTTAATTAAAAAAACTATACAAAAAATCCAAGTTAAAAAATTCAACAGATTCTGAATAAAAAGGTTTAAAAAGTTCAAAATTAAAAAACTCAATACTTTCACAGATAAAAGCATAAAAAAGTTCCAAGTTAATAAATTCAACAATTTCACTATAAAAACCAAACAAAAAGTTCAAAGTTAAAAAAATCTACAATTTCTCAATAAAAATGATTAAAATATAAAGTTTCATGATTAAAAACTAAACACATTCACTAATAAAAGCATACAAAAAGTGCCAAGTTAAAAAAACTCATCAATTTCATTATAAAAACCATTAAGAATAAAAGTTCCTAGTTTAAAAACCCAACAATTTAACTATAAAAAGCATAAAAAAAGTTTCAAGTTAAAAAATTCAACAACTTCTCTATAAAAATGATAAAACAAGATCTAAGTCTAAAAAATCTTTACATGTTTACTATAAACAAAAATGTTCCAAGTGAAAAAATTGAACAATTTAACTATAAAAACCATAAAAAATGTTCGAATTTAAAAAAACTCAACAATTTCACTACAAAAATCACAAAAATGATCTAAGTTAAAAAAAAATACTTAACAATTTCATTAGAAAACCCCTAAAAAAAGTACCAAGTTAAAAAACGTACAATTTCTCAATAAAAATGATTAAAAAACACAGGTTCCATGATAAATCAAATTCAACATTTTCACTAATAAAAGCATAAAAAACGTTTCAAGTTAAAAAAACTCAACAATTTCTCTATTAAATAAGATCCAAGTCTAAAAAAACTTTACATTTTTACTAGAAAAAAAATAAAAAATGTTCCAAGTGAAAAAAAATTGAACTATTTCACTATAAAAACCATAAAAATAATGTTCAAAGTTAAAAAACTCAACAATTTCACTAAAAAAAACCACACAAAAACGATCCAAGTTAAAAACAACTCAATAATTTCATTATAAAAACCATATTAAAAATCCAAGTTAAAGAATTCAACAATTTCTGAATAAAAATGATAAAAAGTTCAAAGTTAATAAATCTCAACACTTTCACTAATAAAAGCATAAAATAGAAGTTCCAGGTTATTAAACTCAACAATTTTACTATAAACACCACACAATAAAATGATCTAAGTTAAAAACAACACAACAATTTCATTAGAAAAACAATAAAAAAAGTTACAAGTTAAGAAAATCTACAATTTCTCAATAAAAATGATAAAAAAAATAGGTTCCATGATTAAAAAAAACTCAACACTTTCACTAATAAAAGCATAAAAAAAGTTCAAAGTTAAAAAACTCAACAATTCTCTATAAAAACCATTAAGAATAAAAGTTCCTAGCTTAAAAACCCAACGATTTAACTATAAAAAGCATAAAAAAAAATTCAAGTTAAAAAATTCAACAATTTCTCAATAAAAATGATAAAACAAGATCCATGTCTAAAAAAAACATTACATTTTTTGTATAAAAAAATTAAAAAACGATCCAAGCGATAAAATTGAAATATTTCACTATAAAAACCATAAAAAATGTTCAAAGTTAAAAAACTCAACAATTTCACTATAAAAACCACAAAAAATGATCAAAGTTAAAAATAACTCAATAATTTAATTAAAAAAACTATACAAAAAATCCAAGTTAAAAAATTCAACAGATTCTGAATAAAAAGGTTTAAAAAGTTCAAAATTAAAAAACTCAATACTTTCACAGATAAAAGCATAAAAAAGTTCCAAGTTAATAAATTCAACAATTTCACTATAAAAACCAAACAAAAAGTTCAAAGTTAAAAAAATCTACAATTTCTCAATAAAAATGATTAAAATATAAAGTTTCATGATTAAAAACTAAACACATTCACTAATAAAAGCATACAAAAAGTGCCAAGTTAAAAAAACTCATCAATTTCATTATAAAAACCATTAAGAATAAAAGTTCCTAGTTTAAAAACCCAACAATTTAACTATAAAAAGCATAAAAAAAGTTTCAAGTTAAAAAATTCAACAACTTCTCTATAAAAATGATAAAACAAGATCTAAGTCTAAAAAATCTTTACATGTTTACTATAAACAAAAATGTTCCAAGTGAAAAAATTGAACAATTTAACTATAAAAACCATAAAAAATGTTCGAATTTAAAAAAACTCAACAATTTCACTACAAAAATCACAAAAATGATCTAAGTTAAAAAAAAATACTTAACAATTTCATTAGAAAACCCCTAAAAAAAGTACCAAGTTAAAAAACGTACAATTTCTCAATAAAAATGATTAAAAAACACAGGTTCCATGATAAATCAAATTCAACATTTTCACTAATAAAAGCATAAAAAACGTTTCAAGTTAAAAAAACTCAACAATTTCTCTATTAAATAAGATCCAAGTCTAAAAAAACTTTACATTTTTACTAGAAAAAAAATAAAAAATGTTCCAAGTGAAAAAAAATTGAACTATTTCACTATAAAAACCATAAAAATAATGTTCAAAGTTAAAAAACTCAACAATTTCACTAAAAAAAACCACACAAAAACGATCCAAGTTAAAAACAACTCAATAATTTCATTATAAAAACCATATTAAAAATCCAAGTTAAAGAATTCAACAATTTCTGAATAAAAATGATAAAAAGTTCAAAGTTAATAAATCTCAACACTTTCACTAATAAAAGCATAAAATAGAAGTTCCAGGTTATTAAACTCAACAATTTTACTATAAACACCACACAATAAAATGATCTAAGTTAAAAACAACACAACAATTTCATTAGAAAAACAATAAAAAAAGTTACAAGTTAAGAAAATCTACAATTTCTCAATAAAAATGATAAAAAAAATAGGTTCCATGATTAAAAAAAACTCAACACTTTCACTAATAAAAGCATAAAAAAAGTTCAAAGTTAAAAAACTCAACAATTCTCTATAAAAACCATTAAGAATAAAAGTTCCTAGCTTAAAAACCCAACGATTTAACTATAAAAAGCATAAAAAAAAATTCAAGTTAAAAAATTCAACAATTTCTCAATAAAAATGATAAAACAAGATCCATGTCTAAAAAAAACATTACATTTTTTGTATAAAAAAATTAAAAAACGATCCAAGCGATAAAATTGAAATATTTCACTATAAAAACCATAAAAAATGTTCAAAGTTAAAAAACTCAACAATTTCACTATAAAAACCACAAAAAATGATCAAAGTTAAAAATAACTCAATAATTTAATTAAAAAAACTATACAAAAAATCCAAGTTAAAAAATTCAACAGATTCTGAATAAAAAGGTTTAAAAAGTTCAAAATTAAAAAACTCAATACTTTCACAGATAAAAGCATAAAAAAGTTCCAAGTTAATAAATTCAACAATTTCACTATAAAAACCAAACAAAAAGTTCAAAGTTAAAAAAATCTACAATTTCTCAATAAAAATGATTAAAATATAAAGTTTCATGATTAAAAACTAAACACATTCACTAATAAAAGCATACAAAAAGTGCCAAGTTAAAAAAACTCATCAATTTCATTATAAAAACCATTAAGAATAAAAGTTCCTAGTTTAAAAACCCAACAATTTAACTATAAAAAGCATAAAAAAAGTTTCAAGTTAAAAAATTCAACAATTTCTCTATAAAAATGATAAAACAAGATCTAAGTCTAAAAAATCTTTACATGTTTACTATAAACAAAAATGTTCCAAGTGAAAAAATTGAACAATTTAACTATAAAAACCATAAAAAATGTTCGAATTTAAAAAAACTCAACAATTTCACTACAAAAATCACAAAAATGATCTAAGTTAAAAAAAAATACTTAACAATTTCATTAGAAAACCCCTAAAAAAAGTACCAAGTTAAAAAACGTACAATTTCTCAATAAAAATGATTAAAAAACACAGGTTCCATGATAAATCAAATTCAACATTTTCACTAATAAAAGCATAAAAAACGTTTCAAGTTAAAAAAACTCAACAATTTCTCTATTAAATAAGATCCAAGTCTAAAAAAACTTTACATTTTTACTAGAAAAAAAATAAAAAATGTTCCAAGTGAAAAAAAATTGAACTATTTCACTATAAAAACCATAAAAATAATGTTCAAAGTTAAAAAACTCAACAATTTCACTAAAAAAAACCACACAAAAACGATCCAAGTTAAAAACAACTCAATAATTTCATTATAAAAACCATATTAAAAATCCAAGTTAAAGAATTCAACAATTTCTGAATAAAAATGATTAAAAGTTCAAAGTTAATAAATCTCAACACTTTCACTAATAAAAGCATAAAATAGAAGTTCCAGGTTATTAAACTCAACAATTTTACTATAAACACCACACAATAAAATGATCTAAGTTAAAAACAACACAACAATTTCATTAGAAAAACAATAAAAAAAGTTACAAGTTAAGAAAATCTACAATTTCTCAATAAAAATGATAAAAAAAATAGGTTCCATGATTAAAAAAAACTCAACACTTTCACTAATAAAAGCATAAAAAAAGTTCAAAGTTAAAAAACTCAACAATTCTCTATAAAAACCATTAAGAATAAAAGTTCCTAGCTTAAAAACCCAACGATTTAACTATAAAAAGCATAAAAAAATATTCAAGTTAAAAAATTCAACAATTTCTCAATAAAAATGATAAAACAAGATCCATGTCTAAAAAAAACATTACATTTTTTGTATAAAAAAATTAAAAAACGATCCAAGCGATAAAATTGAAATATTTCACTATAAAAACCATAAAAAATGTTCAAAGTTAAAAAACTCAACAATTTCACTATAAAAACCACAAAAAATGATCAAAGTTAAAAATAACTCAATAATTTAATTAAAAAAACTATACAAAAAATCCAAGTTAAAAAATTCAACAGATTCTGAATAAAAAGGTTTAAAAAGTTCAAAATTAAAAAACTCAATACTTTCACAGATAAAAGCATAAAAAAGTTCCAAGTTAATAAATTCAACAATTTCACTATAAAAACCAAACAAAAAGTTCAAAGTTAAAAAAATCTACAATTTCTCAATAAAAATGATTAAAATATAAAGTTTCATGATTAAAAACTAAACACATTCACTAATAAAAGCATACAAAAAGTGCCAAGTTAAAAAAACTCATCAATTTCATTATAAAAACCATTAAGAATAAAAGTTCCTAGTTTAAAAACCCAACAATTTAACTATAAAAAGCATAAAAAAAGTTTCAAGTTAAAAAATTCAACAATTTCTCTATAAAAATGATAAAACAAGATCTAAGTCTAAAAAATCTTTACATGTTTACTATAAACAAAAATGTTCCAAGTGAAAAAATTGAACAATTTAACTATAAAAACCATAAAAAATGTTCGAATTTAAAAAAACTCAACAATTTCACTACAAAAATCACAAAAATGATCTAAGTTAAAAAAAAATACTTAACAATTTCATTAGAAAACCCCTAAAAAAAGTACCAAGTTAAAAAACGTACAATTTCTCAATAAAAATGATTAAAAAACACAGGTTCCATGATAAATCAAATTCAACATTTTCACTAATAAAAGCATAAAAAACGTTTCAAGTTAAAAAAACTCAACAATTTCTCTATTAAATAAGATCCAAGTCTAAAAAAACTTTACATTTTTACTAGAAAAAAAATAAAAAATGTTCCAAGTGAAAAAAAATTGAACTATTTCACTATAAAAACCATAAAAATAATGTTCAAAGTTAAAAAACTCAACAATTTCACTAAAAAAAACCACACAAAAACGATCCAAGTTAAAAACAACTCAATAATTTCATTATAAAAACCATATTAAAAATCCAAGTTAAAGAATTCAACAATTTCTGAATAAAAATGATAAAAAGTTCAAAGTTAATAAATCTCAACACTTTCACTAATAAAAGCATAAAATAGAAGTTCCAGGTTATTAAACTCAACAATTTTACTATAAACACCACACAATAAAATGATCTAAGTTAAAAACAACACAACAATTTCATTAGAAAAACAATAAAAAAAGTTACAAGTTAAGAAAATCTACAATTTCTCAATAAAAATGATAAAAAAAATAGGTTCCATGATTAAAAAAAACTCAACACTTTCACTAATAAAAGCATAAAAAAAGTTCAAAGTTAAAAAACTCAACAATTCTCTATAAAAACCATTAAGAATAAAAGTTCCTAGCTTAAAAACCCAACGATTTAACTATAAAAAGCATAAAAAAAAATTCAAGTTAAAAAATTCAACAATTTCTCAATAAAAATGATAAAACAAGATCCATGTCTAAAAAAAACATTACATTTTTTGTATAAAAAAATTAAAAAACGATCCAAGCGATAAAATTGAAATATTTCACTATAAAAACCATAAAAAATGTTCAAAGTTAAAAAACTCAACAATTTCACTATAAAAACCACAAAAAATGATCAAAGTTAAAAATAACTCAATAATTTAATTAAAAAAACTATACAAAAAATCCAAGTTAAAAAATTCAACAGATTCTGAATAAAAAGGTTTAAAAAGTTCAAAATTAAAAAACTCAATACTTTCACAGATAAAAGCATAAAAAAGTTCCAAGTTAATAAATTCAACAATTTCACTATAAAAACCAAACAAAAAGTTCAAAGTTAAAAAAATCTACAATTTCTCAATAAAAATGATTAAAATATAAAGTTTCATGATTAAAAACTAAACACATTCACTAATAAAAGCATACAAAAAGTGCCAAGTTAAAAAAACTCATCAATTTCATTATAAAAACCATTAAGAATAAAAGTTCCTAGTTTAAAAACCCAACAATTTAACTATAAAAAGCATAAAAAAAGTTTCAAGTTAAAAAATTCAACAATTTCTCTATAAAAATGATAAAACAAGATCTAAGTCTAAAAAATCTTTACATGTTTACTATAAACAAAAATGTTCCAAGTGAAAAAATTGAACAATTTAACTATAAAAACCATAAAAAATGTTCGAATTTAAAAAAACTCAACAATTTCACTACAAAAATCACAAAAATGATCTAAGTTAAAAAAAAATACTTAACAATTTCATTAGAAAACCCCTAAAAAAAGTACCAAGTTAAAAAACGTACAATTTCTCAATAAAAATGATTAAAAAACACAGGTTCCATGATAAATCAAATTCAACATTTTCACTAATAAAAGCATAAAAAACGTTTCAAGTTAAAAAAACTCAACAATTTCTCTATTAAATAAGATCCAAGTCTAAAAAAACTTTACATTTTTACTAGAAAAAAAATAAAAAATGTTCCAAGTGAAAAAAAATTGAACTATTTCACTATAAAAACCATAAAAATAATGTTCAAAGTTAAAAAACTCAACAATTTCACTAAAAAAAACCACACAAAAACGATCCAAGTTAAAAACAACTCAATAATTTCATTATAAAAACCATATTAAAAATCCAAGTTAAAGAATTCAACAATTTCTGAATAAAAATGATAAAAAGTTCAAAGTTAATAAATCTCAACACTTTCACTAATAAAAGCATAAAATAGAAGTTCCAGGTTATTAAACTCAACAATTTTACTATAAACACCACACAATAAAATGATCTAAGTTAAAAACAACACAACAATTTCATTAGAAAAACAATAAAAAAAGTTACAAGTTAAGAAAATCTACAATTTCTCAATAAAAATGATAAAAAAAATAGGTTCCATGATTAAAAAAAACTCAACACTTTCACTAATAAAAGCATAAAAAAAGTTCAAAGTTAAAAAACTCAACAATTCTCTATAAAAACCATTAAGAATAAAAGTTCCTAGCTTAAAAACCCAACGATTTAACTATAAAAAGCATAAAAAAAAATTCAAGTTAAAAAATTCAACAATTTCTCAATAAAAATGATAAAACAAGATCCATGTCTAAAAAAAACATTACATTTTTTGTATAAAAAAATTAAAAAACGATCCAAGCGATAAAATTGAAATATTTCACTATAAAAACCATAAAAAATGTTCAAAGTTAAAAAACTCAACAATTTCACTATAAAAACCACAAAAAATGATCAAAGTTAAAAATAACTCAATAATTTAATTAAAAAAACTATACAAAAAATCCAAGTTAAAAAATTCAACAGATTCTGAATAAAAAGGTTTAAAAAGTTCAAAATTAAAAAACTCAATACTTTCACAGATAAAAGCATAAAAAAGTTCCAAGTTAATAAATTCAACAATTTCACTATAAAAACCAAACAAAAAGTTCAAAGTTAAAAAAATCTACAATTTCTCAATAAAAATGATTAAAATATAAAGTTTCATGATTAAAAACTAAACACATTCACTAATAAAAGCATACAAAAAGTGCCAAGTTAAAAAAACTCATCAATTTCATTATAAAAACCATTAAGAATAAAAGTTCCTAGTTTAAAAACCCAACAATTTAACTATAAAAAGCATAAAAAAAGTTTCAAGTTAAAAAATTCAACAATTTCTCTATAAAAATGATAAAACAAGATCTAAGTCTAAAAAATCTTTACATGTTTACTATAAACAAAAATGTTCCAAGTGAAAAAATTGAACAATTTAACTATAAAAACCATAAAAAATGTTCGAATTTAAAAAAACTCAACAATTTCACTACAAAAATCACAAAAATGATCTAAGTTAAAAAAAAATACTTAACAATTTCATTAGAAAACCCCTAAAAAAAGTACCAAGTTAAAAAACGTACAATTTCTCAATAAAAATGATTAAAAAACACAGGTTCCATGATAAATCAAATTCAACATTTTCACTAATAAAAGCATAAAAAACGTTTCAAGTTAAAAAAACTCAACAATTTCTCTATTAAATAAGATCCAAGTCTAAAAAAACTTTACATTTTTACTAGAAAAAAAATAAAAAATGTTCCAAGTGAAAAAAAATTGAACTATTTCACTATAAAAACCATAAAAATAATGTTCAAAGTTAAAAAACTCAACAATTTCACTAAAAAAAACCACACAAAAACGATCCAAGTTAAAAACAACTCAATAATTTCATTATAAAAACCATATTAAAAATCCAAGTTAAAGAATTCAACAATTTCTGAATAAAAATGATAAAAAGTTCAAAGTTAATAAATCTCAACACTTTCACTAATAAAAGCATAAAATAGAAGTTCCAGGTTATTAAACTCAACAATTTTACTATAAACACCACACAATAAAATGATCTAAGTTAAAAACAACACAACAATTTCATTAGAAAAACAATAAAAAAAGTTACAAGTTAAGAAAATCTACAATTTCTCAATAAAAATGATAAAAAAAATAGGTTCCATGATTAAAAAAAACTCAACACTTTCACTAATAAAAGCATAAAAAAAGTTCAAAGTTAAAAAACTCAACAATTCTCTATAAAAACCATTAAGAATAAAAGTTCCTAGCTTAAAAACCCAACGATTTAACTATAAAAAGCATAAAAAAAAATTCAAGTTAAAAAATTCAACAATTTCTCAATAAAAATGATAAAACAAGATCCATGTCTAAAAAAAACATTACATTTTTTGTATAAAAAAATTAAAAAACGATCCAAGCGATAAAATTGAAATATTTCACTATAAAAACCATAAAAAATGTTCAAAGTTAAAAAACTCAACAATTTCACTATAAAAACCACAAAAAATGATCAAAGTTAAAAATAACTCAATAATTTAATTAAAAAAACTATACAAAAAATCCAAGTTAAAAAATTCAACAGATTCTGAATAAAAAGGTTTAAAAAGTTCAAAATTAAAAAACTCAATACTTTCACAGATAAAAGCATAAAAAAGTTCCAAGTTAATAAATTCAACAATTTCACTATAAAAACCAAACAAAAAGTTCAAAGTTAAAAAAATCTACAATTTCTCAATAAAAATGATTAAAATATAAAGTTTCATGATTAAAAACTAAACACATTCACTAATAAAAGCATACAAAAAGTGCCAAGTTAAAAAAACTCATCAATTTCATTATAAAAACCATTAAGAATAAAAGTTCCTAGTTTAAAAACCCAACAATTTAACTATAAAAAGCATAAAAAAAGTTTCAAGTTAAAAAATTCAACAATTTCTCTATAAAAATGATAAAACAAGATCTAAGTCTAAAAAATCTTTACATGTTTACTATAAACAAAAATGTTCCAAGTGAAAAAATTGAACAATTTAACTATAAAAACCATAAAAAATGTTCGAATTTAAAAAAACTCAACAATTTCACTACAAAAATCACAAAAATGATCTAAGTTAAAAAAAAATACTTAACAATTTCATTAGAAAACCCCTAAAAAAAGTACCAAGTTAAAAAACGTACAATTTCTCAATAAAAATGATTAAAAAACACAGGTTCCATGATAAATCAAATTCAACATTTTCACTAATAAAAGCATAAAAAACGTTTCAAGTTAAAAAAACTCAACAATTTCTCTATTAAATAAGATCCAAGTCTAAAAAAACTTTACATTTTTACTAGAAAAAAAATAAAAAATGTTCCAAGTGAAAAAAAATTGAACTATTTCACTATAAAAACCATAAAAATAATGTTCAAAGTTAAAAAACTCAACAATTTCACTAAAAAAAACCACACAAAAACGATCCAAGTTAAAAACAACTCAATAATTTCATTATAAAAACCATATTAAAAATCCAAGTTAAAGAATTCAACAATTTCTGAATAAAAATGATTAAAAGTTCAAAGTTAATAAATCTCAACACTTTCACTAATAAAAGCATAAAATAGAAGTTCCAGGTTATTAAACTCAACAATTTTACTATAAACACCACACAATAAAATGATCTAAGTTAAAAACAACACAACAATTTCATTAGAAAAACAATAAAAAAAGTTACAAGTTAAGAAAATCTACAATTTCTCAATAAAAATGATAAAAAAAATAGGTTCCATGATTAAAAAAAACTCAACACTTTCACTAATAAAAGCATAAAAAAAGTTCAAAGTTAAAAAACTCAACAATTCTCTATAAAAACCATTAAGAATAAAAGTTCCTAGCTTAAAAACCCAACGATTTAACTATAAAAAGCATAAAAAAAAATTCAAGTTAAAAAATTCAACAATTTCTCAATAAAAATGATAAAACAAGATCCATGTCTAAAAAAAACATTACATTTTTTGTATAAAAAAATTAAAAAACGATCCAAGCGATAAAATTGAAATATTTCACTATAAAAACCATAAAAAATGTTCAAAGTTAAAAAACTCAACAATTTCACTATAAAAACCACAAAAAATGATCAAAGTTAAAAATAACTCAATAATTTAATTAAAAAAACTATACAAAAAATCCAAGTTAAAAAATTCAACAGATTCTGAATAAAAAGGTTTAAAAAGTTCAAAATTAAAAAACTCAATACTTTCACAGATAAAAGCATAAAAAAGTTCCAAGTTAATAAATTCAACAATTTCACTATAAAAACCAAACAAAAAGTTCAAAGTTAAAAAAATCTACAATTTCTCAATAAAAATGATTAAAATATAAAGTTTCATGATTAAAAACTAAACACATTCACTAATAAAAGCATACAAAAAGTGCCAAGTTAAAAAAACTCATCAATTTCATTATAAAAACCATTAAGAATAAAAGTTCCTAGTTTAAAAACCCAACAATTTAACTATAAAAAGCATAAAAAAAGTTTCAAGTTAAAAAATTCAACAATTTCTCTATAAAAATGATAAAACAAGATCTAAGTCTAAAAAATCTTTACATGTTTACTATAAACAAAAATGTTCCAAGTGAAAAAATTGAACAATTTAACTATAAAAACCATAAAAAATGTTCGAATTTAAAAAAACTCAACAATTTCACTACAAAAATCACAAAAATGATCTAAGTTAAAAAAAAATACTTAACAATTTCATTAGAAAACCCCTAAAAAAAGTACCAAGTTAAAAAACGTACAATTTCTCAATAAAAATGATTAAAAAACACAGGTTCCATGATAAATCAAATTCAACATTTTCACTAATAAAAGCATAAAAAACGTTTCAAGTTAAAAAAACTCAACAATTTCTCTATTAAATAAGATCCAAGTCTAAAAAAACTTTACATTTTTACTAGAAAAAAAATAAAAAATGTTCCAAGTGAAAAAAAATTGAACTATTTCACTATAAAAACCATAAAAATAATGTTCAAAGTTAAAAAACTCAACAATTTCACTAAAAAAAACCACACAAAAACGATCCAAGTTAAAAACAACTCAATAATTTCATTATAAAAACCATATTAAAAATCCAAGTTAAAGAATTCAACAATTTCTGAATAAAAATGATTAAAAGTTCAAAGTTAATAAATCTCAACACTTTCACTAATAAAAGCATAAAATAGAAGTTCCAGGTTATTAAACTCAACAATTTTACTATAAACACCACACAATAAAATGATCTAAGTTAAAAACAACACAACAATTTCATTAGAAAAACAATAAAAAAAGTTACAAGTTAAGAAAATCTACAATTTCTCAATAAAAATGATAAAAAAAATAGGTTCCATGATTAAAAAAAACTCAACACTTTCACTAATAAAAGCATAAAAAAAGTTCAAAGTTAAAAAACTCAACAATTCTCTATAAAAACCATTAAGAATAAAAGTTCCTAGCTTAAAAACCCAACGATTTAACTATAAAAAGCATAAAAAAAAATTCAAGTTAAAAAATTCAACAATTTCTCAATAAAAATGATAAAACAAGATCCATGTCTAAAAAAAACATTACATTTTTTGTATAAAAAAATTAAAAAACGATCCAAGCGATAAAATTGAAATATTTCACTATAAAAACCATAAAAAATGTTCAAAGTTAAAAAACTCAACAATTTCACTATAAAAACCACAAAAAATGATCAAAGTTAAAAATAACTCAATAATTTAATTAAAAAAACTATACAAAAAATCCAAGTTAAAAAATTCAACAGATTCTGAATAAAAAGGTTTAAAAAGTTCAAAATTAAAAAACTCAATACTTTCACAGATAAAAGCATAAAAAAGTTCCAAGTTAATAAATTCAACAATTTCACTATAAAAACCAAACAAAAAGTTCAAAGTTAAAAAAATCTACAATTTCTCAATAAAAATGATTAAAATATAAAGTTTCATGATTAAAAACTAAACACATTCACTAATAAAAGCATACAAAAAGTGCCAAGTTAAAAAAACTCATCAATTTCATTATAAAAACCATTAAGAATAAAAGTTCCTAGTTTAAAAACCCAACAATTTAACTATAAAAAGCATAAAAAAAGTTTCAAGTTAAAAAATTCAACAATTTCTCTATAAAAATGATAAAACAAGATCTAAGTCTAAAAAATCTTTACATGTTTACTATAAACAAAAATGTTCCAAGTGAAAAAATTGAACAATTTAACTATAAAAACCATAAAAAATGTTCGAATTTAAAAAAACTCAACAATTTCACTACAAAAATCACAAAAATGATCTAAGTTAAAAAAAAATACTTAACAATTTCATTAGAAAACCCCTAAAAAAAGTACCAAGTTAAAAAACGTACAATTTCTCAATAAAAATGATTAAAAAACACAGGTTCCATGATAAATCAAATTCAACATTTTCACTAATAAAAGCATAAAAAACGTTTCAAGTTAAAAAAACTCAACAATTTCTCTATTAAATAAGATCCAAGTCTAAAAAAACTTTACATTTTTACTAGAAAAAAAATAAAAAATGTTCCAAGTGAAAAAAAATTGAACTATTTCACTATAAAAACCATAAAAATAATGTTCAAAGTTAAAAAACTCAACAATTTCACTAAAAAAAACCACACAAAAACGATCCAAGTTAAAAACAACTCAATAATTTCATTATAAAAACCATATTAAAAATCCAAGTTAAAGAATTCAACAATTTCTGAATAAAAATGATAAAAAGTTCAAAGTTAATAAATCTCAACACTTTCACTAATAAAAGCATAAAATAGAAGTTCCAGGTTATTAAACTCAACAATTTTACTATAAACACCACACAATAAAATGATCTAAGTTAAAAACAACACAACAATTTCATTAGAAAAACAATAAAAAAAGTTACAAGTTAAGAAAATCTACAATTTCTCAATAAAAATGATAAAAAAAATAGGTTCCATGATTAAAAAAAACTCAACACTTTCACTAATAAAAGCATAAAAAAAGTTCAAAGTTAAAAAACTCAACAATTCTCTATAAAAACCATTAAGAATAAAAGTTCCTAGCTTAAAAACCCAACGATTTAACTATAAAAAGCATAAAAAAAAATTCAAGTTAAAAAATTCAACAATTTCTCAATAAAAATGATAAAACAAGATCCATGTCTAAAAAAAACATTACATTTTTTGTATAAAAAAATTAAAAAACGATCCAAGCGATAAAATTGAAATATTTCACTATAAAAACCATAAAAAATGTTCAAAGTTAAAAAACTCAACAATTTCACTATAAAAACCACAAAAAATGATCAAAGTTAAAAATAACTCAATAATTTAATTAAAAAAACTATACAAAAAATCCAAGTTAAAAAATTCAACAGATTCTAAATAAAAAGGTTTAAAAAGTTCAAAATTAAAAAACTCAATACTTTCACAGATAAAAGCATAAAAAAGTTCCAAGTTAATAAATTCAACAATTTCACTATAAAAACCAAACAAAAAGTTCAAAGTTAAAAAAATCTACAATTTCTCAATAAAAATGATTAAAATATAAAGTTTCATGATTAAAAACTAAACACATTCACTAATAAAAGCATACAAAAAGTGCCAAGTTAAAAAAACTCATCAATTTCATTATAAAAACCATTAAGAATAAAAGTTCCTAGTTTAAAAACCCAACAATTTAACTATAAAAAGCATAAAAAAAGTTTCAAGTTAAAAAATTCAACAATTTCTCTATAAAAATGATAAAACAAGATCTAAGTCTAAAAAATCTTTACATGTTTACTATAAACAAAAATGTTCCAAGTGAAAAAATTGAACAATTTAACTATAAAAACCATAAAAAATGTTCGAATTTAAAAAAACTCAACAATTTCACTACAAAAATCACAAAAATGATCTAAGTTAAAAAAAAATACTTAACAATTTCATTAGAAAACCCCTAAAAAAAGTACCAAGTTAAAAAACGTACAATTTCTCAATAAAAATGATTAAAAAACACAGGTTCCATGATAAATCAAATTCAACATTTTCACTAATAAAAGCATAAAAAACGTTTCAAGTTAAAAAAACTCAACAATTTCTCTATTAAATAAGATCCAAGTCTAAAAAAACTTTACATTTTTACTAGAAAAAAAATAAAAAATGTTCCAAGTGAAAAAAAATTGAACTATTTCACTATAAAAACCATAAAAATAATGTTCAAAGTTAAAAAACTCAACAATTTCACTAAAAAAAACCACACAAAAACGATCCAAGTTAAAAACAACTCAATAATTTCATTATAAAAACCATATTAAAAATCCAAGTTAAAGAATTCAACAATTTCTGAATAAAAATGATTAAAAGTTCAAAGTTAATAAATCTCAACACTTTCACTAATAAAAGCATAAAATAGAAGTTCCAGGTTATTAAACTCAACAATTTTACTATAAACACCACACAATAAAATGATCTAAGTTAAAAACAACACAACAATTTCATTAGAAAAACAATAAAAAAAGTTACAAGTTAAGAAAATCTACAATTTCTCAATAAAAATGATAAAAAAAATAGGTTCCATGATTAAAAAAAACTCAACACTTTCACTAATAAAAGCATAAAAAAAGTTCAAAGTTAAAAAACTCAACAATTCTCTATAAAAACCATTAAGAATAAAAGTTCCTAGCTTAAAAACCCAACGATTTAACTATAAAAAGCATAAAAAAAAATTCAAGTTAAAAAATTCAACAATTTCTCAATAAAAATGATAAAACAAGATCCATGTCTAAAAAAAACATTACATTTTTTGTATAAAAAAATTAAAAAACGATCCAAGCGATAAAATTGAAATATTTCACTATAAAAACCATAAAAAATGTTCAAAGTTAAAAAACTCAACAATTTCACTATAAAAACCACAAAAAATGATCAAAGTTAAAAATAACTCAATAATTTAATTAAAAAAACTATACAAAAAATCCAAGTTAAAAAATTCAACAGATTCTGAATAAAAAGGTTTAAAAAGTTCAAAATTAAAAAACTCAATACTTTCACAGATAAAAGCATAAAAAAGTTCCAAGTTAATAAATTCAACAATTTCACTATAAAAACCAAACAAAAAGTTCAAAGTTAAAAAAATCTACAATTTCTCAATAAAAATGATTAAAATATAAAGTTTCATGATTAAAAACTAAACACATTCACTAATAAAAGCATACAAAAAGTGCCAAGTTAAAAAAACTCATCAATTTCATTATAAAAACCATTAAGAATAAAAGTTCCTAGTTTAAAAACCCAACAATTTAACTATAAAAAGCATAAAAAAAGTTTCAAGTTAAAAAATTCAACAATTTCTCTATAAAAATGATAAAACAAGATCTAAGTCTAAAAAATCTTTACATGTTTACTATAAACAAAAATGTTCCAAGTGAAAAAATTGAACAATTTAACTATAAAAACCATAAAAAATGTTCGAATTTAAAAAAACTCAACAATTTCACTACAAAAATCACAAAAATGATCTAAGTTAAAAAAAAATACTTAACAATTTCATTAGAAAACCCCTAAAAAAAGTACCAAGTTAAAAAACGTACAATTTCTCAATAAAAATGATTAAAAAACACAGGTTCCATGATAAATCAAATTCAACATTTTCACTAATAAAAGCATAAAAAACGTTTCAAGTTAAAAAAACTCAACAATTTCTCTATTAAATAAGATCCAAGTCTAAAAAAACTTTACATTTTTACTAGAAAAAAAATAAAAAATGTTCCAAGTGAAAAAAAATTGAACTATTTCACTATAAAAACCATAAAAATAATGTTCAAAGTTAAAAAACTCAACAATTTCACTAAAAAAAACCACACAAAAACGATCCAAGTTAAAAACAACTCAATAATTTCATTATAAAAACCATATTAAAAATCCAAGTTAAAGAATTCAACAATTTCTGAATAAAAATGATTAAAAGTTCAAAGTTAATAAATCTCAACACTTTCACTAATAAAAGCATAAAATAGAAGTTCCAGGTTATTAAACTCAACAATTTTACTATAAACACCACACAATAAAATGATCTAAGTTAAAAACAACACAACAATTTCATTAGAAAAACAATAAAAAAAGTTACAAGTTAAGAAAATCTACAATTTCTCAATAAAAATGATAAAAAAAATAGGTTCCATGATTAAAAAAAACTCAACACTTTCACTAATAAAAGCATAAAAAAAGTTCAAAGTTAAAAAACTCAACAATTCTCTATAAAAACCATTAAGAATAAAAGTTCCTAGCTTAAAAACCCAACGATTTAACTATAAAAAGCATAAAAAAAAATTCAAGTTAAAAAATTCAACAATTTCTCAATAAAAATGATAAAACAAGATCCATGTCTAAAAAAAACATTACATTTTTTGTATAAAAAAATTAAAAAACGATCCAAGCGATAAAATTGAAATATTTCACTATAAAAACCATAAAAAATGTTCAAAGTTAAAAAACTCAACAATTTCACTATAAAAACCACAAAAAATGATCAAAGTTAAAAATAACTCAATAATTTAATTAAAAAAACTATACAAAAAATCCAAGTTAAAAAATTCAACAGATTCTGAATAAAAAGGTTTAAAAAGTTCAAAATTAAAAAACTCAATACTTTCACAGATAAAAGCATAAAAAAGTTCCAAGTTAATAAATTCAACAATTTCACTATAAAAACCAAACAAAAAGTTCAAAGTTAAAAAAATCTACAATTTCTCAATAAAAATGATTAAAATATAAAGTTTCATGATTAAAAACTAAACACATTCACTAATAAAAGCATACAAAAAGTGCCAAGTTAAAAAAACTCATCAATTTCATTATAAAAACCATTAAGAATAAAAGTTCCTAGTTTAAAAACCCAACAATTTAACTATAAAAAGCATAAAAAAAGTTTCAAGTTAAAAAATTCAACAATTTCTCTATAAAAATGATAAAACAAGATCTAAGTCTAAAAAATCTTTACATGTTTACTATAAACAAAAATGTTCCAAGTGAAAAAATTGAACAATTTAACTATAAAAACCATAAAAAATGTTCGAATTTAAAAAAACTCAACAATTTCACTACAAAAATCACAAAAATGATCTAAGTTAAAAAAAAATACTTAACAATTTCATTAGAAAACCCCTAAAAAAAGTACCAAGTTAAAAAACGTACAATTTCTCAATAAAAATGATTAAAAAACACAGGTTCCATGATAAATCAAATTCAACATTTTCACTAATAAAAGCATAAAAAACGTTTCAAGTTAAAAAAACTCAACAATTTCTCTATTAAATAAGATCCAAGTCTAAAAAAACTTTACATTTTTACTAGAAAAAAAATAAAAAATGTTCCAAGTGAAAAAAAATTGAACTATTTCACTATAAAAACCATAAAAATAATGTTCAAAGTTAAAAAACTCAACAATTTCACTAAAAAAAACCACACAAAAACGATCCAAGTTAAAAACAACTCAATAATTTCATTATAAAAACCATATTAAAAATCCAAGTTAAAGAATTCAACAATTTCTGAATAAAAATGATAAAAAGTTCAAAGTTAATAAATCTCAACACTTTCACTAATAAAAGCATAAAATAGAAGTTCCAGGTTATTAAACTCAACAATTTTACTATAAACACCACACAATAAAATGATCTAAGTTAAAAACAACACAACAATTTCATTAGAAAAACAATAAAAAAAGTTACAAGTTAAGAAAATCTACAATTTCTCAATAAAAATGATAAAAAAAATAGGTTCCATGATTAAAAAAAACTCAACACTTTCACTAATAAAAGCATAAAAAAAGTTCAAAGTTAAAAAACTCAACAATTCTCTATAAAAACCATTAAGAATAAAAGTTCCTAGCTTAAAAACCCAACGATTTAACTATAAAAAGCATAAAAAAAAATTCAAGTTAAAAAATTCAACAATTTCTCAATAAAAATGATAAAACAAGATCCATGTCTAAAAAAAACATTACATTTTTTGTATAAAAAAATTAAAAAACGATCCAAGCGATAAAATTGAAATATTTCACTATAAAAACCATAAAAAATGTTCAAAGTTAAAAAACTCAACAATTTCACTATAAAAACCACAAAAAATGATCAAAGTTAAAAATAACTCAATAATTTAATTAAAAAAACTATACAAAAAATCCAAGTTAAAAAATTCAACAGATTCTGAATAAAAAGGTTTAAAAAGTTCAAAATTAAAAAACTCAATACTTTCACAGATAAAAGCATAAAAAAGTTCCAAGTTAATAAATTCAACAATTTCACTATAAAAACCAAACAAAAAGTTCAAAGTTAAAAAAATCTACAATTTCTCAATAAAAATGATTAAAATATAAAGTTTCATGATTAAAAACTAAACACATTCACTAATAAAAGCATACAAAAAGTGCCAAGTTAAAAAAACTCATCAATTTCATTATAAAAACCATTAAGAATAAAAGTTCCTAGTTTAAAAACCCAACAATTTAACTATAAAAAGCATAAAAAAAGTTTCAAGTTAAAAAATTCAACAATTTCT
The DNA here is from genome assembly GCA_963966055.1 of Lathyrus aphaca. NCBI lineage: Eukaryota > Viridiplantae > Streptophyta > Magnoliopsida > Fabales > Fabaceae > Lathyrus > Lathyrus aphaca. The sequence continues at coordinate 408,009,378 of OZ014520.1, forward strand.
CTATAAAAATGATAAAACAAGATCTAAGTCTAAAAAATCTTTACATGTTTACTATAAACAAAAATGTTCCAAGTGAAAAAATTGAACAATTTAACTATAAAAACCATAAAAAACGTTCGAATTTAAAAAAACTCAACAATTTCACTACAAAAATCACAAAAATGATCTAAGTTAAAAAAAAATACTTAACAATTTCATTAGAAAACCCCTAAAAAAAGTACCAAGTTAAAAAACGTACAATTTCTCAATAAAAATGATTAAAAAACACAGGTTCCATGATAAATCAAATTCAACATTTTCACTAATAAAAGCATAAAAAACGTTTCAAGTTAAAAAAACTCAACAATTTCTCTATTAAATAAGATCCAAGTCTAAAAAAACTTTACATTTTTACTAGAAAAAAAATAAAAAATGTTCCAAGTGAAAAAAAATTGAACTATTTCACTATAAAAACCATAAAAATAATGTTCAAAGTTAAAAAACTCAACAATTTCACTAAAAAAAACCACACAAAAACGATCCAAGTTAAAAACAACTCAATAATTTCATTATAAAAACCATATTAAAAATCCAAGTTAAAGAATTCAACAATTTCTGAATAAAAATGATTAAAAGTTCAAAGTTAATAAATCTCAACACTTTCACTAATAAAAGCATAAAATAGAAGTTCCAGGTTATTAAACTCAACAATTTTACTATAAACACCACACAATAAAATGATCTAAGTTAAAAACAACACAACAATTTCATTAGAAAAACAATAAAAAAAGTTACAAGTTAAGAAAATCTACAATTTCTCAATAAAAATGATAAAAAAAATAGGTTCCATGATTAAAAAAAACTCAACACTTTCACTAATAAAAGCATAAAAAAAGTTCAAAGTTAAAAAACTCAACAATTCTCTATAAAAACCATTAAGAATAAAAGTTCCTAGCTTAAAAACCCAACGATTTAACTATAAAAAGCATAAAAAAAAATTCAAGTTAAAAAATTCAACAATTTCTCAATAAAAATGATAAAACAAGATCCATGTCTAAAAAAAACATTACATTTTTTGTATAAAAAAATTAAAAAACGATCCAAGCGATAAAATTGAAATATTTCACTATAAAAACCATAAAAAATGTTCAAAGTTAAAAAACTCAACAATTTCACTATAAAAACCACAAAAAATGATCAAAGTTAAAAATAACTCAATAATTTAATTAAAAAAACTATACAAAAAATCCAAGTTAAAAAATTCAACAGATTCTGAATAAAAAGGTTTAAAAAGTTCAAAATTAAAAAACTCAATACTTTCACAGATAAAAGCATAAAAAAGTTCCAAGTTAATAAATTCAACAATTTCACTATAAAAACCAAACAAAAAGTTCAAAGTTAAAAAAATCTACAATTTCTCAATAAAAATGATTAAAATATAAAGTTTCATGATTAAAAACTAAACACATTCACTAATAAAAGCATACAAAAAGTGCCAAGTTAAAAAAACTCATCAATTTCATTATAAAAACCATTAAGAATAAAAGTTCCTAGTTTAAAAACCCAACAATTTAACTATAAAAAGCATAAAAAAAGTTTCAAGTTAAAAAATTCAACAATTTCTCTATAAAAATGATAAAACAAGATCTAAGTCTAAAAAATCTTTACATGTTTACTATAAACAAAAATGTTCCAAGTGAAAAAATTGAACAATTTAACTATAAAAACCATAAAAAACGTTCGAATTTAAAAAAACTCAACAATTTCACTACAAAAATCACAAAAATGATCTAAGTTAAAAAAAAATACTTAACAATTTCATTAGAAAACCCCTAAAAAAAGTACCAAGTTAAAAAACGTACAATTTCTCAATAAAAATGATTAAAAAACACAGGTTCCATGATAAATCAAATTCAACATTTTCACTAATAAAAGCATAAAAAACGTTTCAAGTTAAAAAAACTCAACAATTTCTCTATTAAATAAGATCCAAGTCTAAAAAAACTTTACATTTTTACTAGAAAAAAAATAAAAAATGTTCCAAGTGAAAAAAAATTGAACTATTTCACTATAAAAACCATAAAAATAATGTTCAAAGTTAAAAAACTCAACAATTTCACTAAAAAAAACCACACAAAAACGATCCAAGTTAAAAACAACTCAATAATTTCATTATAAAAACCATATTAAAAATCCAAGTTAAAGAATTCAACAATTTCTGAATAAAAATGATTAAAAGTTCAAAGTTAATAAATCTCAACACTTTCACTAATAAAAGCATAAAATAGAAGTTCCAGGTTATTAAACTCAACAATTTTACTATAAACACCACACAATAAAATGATCTAAGTTAAAAACAACACAACAATTTCATTAGAAAAACAATAAAAAAAGTTACAAGTTAAGAAAATCTACAATTTCTCAATAAAAATGATAAAAAAAATAGGTTCCATGATTAAAAAAAACTCAACACTTTCACTAATAAAAGCATAAAAAAAGTTCAAAGTTAAAAAACTCAACAATTCTCTATAAAAACCATTAAGAATAAAAGTTCCTAGCTTAAAAACCCAACGATTTAACTATAAAAAGCATAAAAAAAAATTCAAGTTAAAAAATTCAACAATTTCTCAATAAAAATGATAAAACAAGATCCATGTCTAAAAAAAACATTACATTTTTTGTATAAAAAAATTAAAAAACGATCCAAGCGATAAAATTGAAATATTTCACTATAAAAACCATAAAAAATGTTCAAAGTTAAAAAACTCAACAATTTCACTATAAAAACCACAAAAAATGATCAAAGTTAAAAATAACTCAATAATTTAATTAAAAAAACTATACAAAAAATCCAAGTTAAAAAATTCAACAGATTCTGAATAAAAAGGTTTAAAAAGTTCAAAATTAAAAAACTCAATACTTTCACAGATAAAAGCATAAAAAAGTTCCAAGTTAATAAATTCAACAATTTCACTATAAAAACCAAACAAAAAGTTCAAAGTTAAAAAAATCTACAATTTCTCAATAAAAATGATTAAAATATAAAGTTTCATGATTAAAAACTAAACACATTCACTAATAAAAGCATACAAAAAGTGCCAAGTTAAAAATACTCATCAATTTCATTATAAAAACCATTAAGAATAAAAGTTCCTAGTTTAAAAACCCAACAATTTAACTATAAAAAGCATAAAAAAAGTTTCAAGTTAAAAAATTCAACAACTTCTCTATAAAAATGATAAAACAAGATCTAAGTCTAAAATATCTTTACATGTTTACTATAAACAAAAATGTTCCAAGTGAAAAAATTGAACAATTTAACTATAAAAACCATAAAAAATGTTCGAATTTAAAAAAACTCAACAATTTCACTACAAAAATCACAAAAATGATCTAAGTTAAAAAAAAATACTTAACAATTTCATTAGAAAACCCCTAAAAAAAGTACCAAGTTAAAAAACGTACAATTTCTCAATAAAAATGATTAAAAAACACAGGTTCCATGATAAATCAAATTCAACATTTTCACTAATAAAAGCATAAAAAACGTTTCAAGTTAAAAAAACTCAACAATTTCTCTATTAAATAAGATCCAAGTCTAAAAAAACTTTACATTTTTACTAGAAAAAAAATAAAAAATGTTCCAAGTGAAAAAAAATTGAACTATTTCACTATAAAAACCATAAAAATAATGTTCAAAGTTAAAAAACTCAACAATTTCACTAAAAAAAACCACACAAAAACGATCCAAGTTAAAAACAACTCAATAATTTCATTATAAAAACCATATTAAAAATCCAAGTTAAAGAATTCAACAATTTCTGAATAAAAATGATTAAAAGTTCAAAGTTAATAAATCTCAACACTTTCACTAATAAAAGCATAAAATAGAAGTTCCAGGTTATTAAACTCAACAATTTTACTATAAACACCACACAATAAAATGATCTAAGTTAAAAACAACACAACAATTTCATTAGAAAAACAATAAAAAAAGTTACAAGTTAAGAAAATCTACAATTTCTCAATAAAAATGATAAAAAAAATAGGTTCCATGATTAAAAAAAACTCAACACTTTCACTAATAAAAGCATAAAAAAAGTTCAAAGTTAAAAAACTCAACAATTCTCTATAAAAACCATTAAGAATAAAAGTTCCTAGCTTAAAAACCCAACGATTTAACTATAAAAAGCATAAAAAAAAATTCAAGTTAAAAAATTCAACAATTTCTCAATAAAAATGATAAAACAAGATCCATGTCTAAAAAAAACATTACATTTTTTGTATAAAAAAATTAAAAAACGATCCAAGCGATAAAATTGAAATATTTCACTATAAAAACCATAAAAAATGTTCAAAGTTAAAAAACTCAACAATTTCACTATAAAAACCACAAAAAATGATCAAAGTTAAAAATAACTCAATAATTTAATTAAAAAAACTATACAAAAAATCCAAGTTAAAAAATTCAACAGATTCTGAATAAAAAGGTTTAAAAAGTTCAAAATTAAAAAACTCAATACTTTCACAGATAAAAGCATAAAAAAGTTCCAAGTTAATAAATTCAACAATTTCAATATAAAAACCAAACAAAAAGTTCAAAGTTAAAAAAATCTACAATTTCTCAATAAAAATTATTAAAATATAAAGTTTCATGATTAAAAACTAAACACATTCACTAATAAAAGCATACAAAAAGTGCCAAGTTAAAAATACTCATCAATTTCATTATAAAAACCATTAAGAATAAAAGTTCCTAGTTTAAAAACCCAACAATTTAACTATAAAAAGCATAAAAAAAGTTTCAAGTTAAAAAATTCAACAACTTCTCTATAAAAATGATAAAACAAGATCTAAGTCTAAAATATCTTTACATGTTTACTATAAACAAAAATGTTCCAAGTGAAAAAATTGAACAATTTAACTATAAAAACCATAAAAAATGTTCGAATTTAAAAAAACTCAACAATTTCACTACAAAAATCACAAAAATGATCTAAGTTAAAAAAAAATACTTAACAATTTCATTAGAAAACCCCTAAAAAAAGTACCAAGTTAAAAAACGTACAATTTCTCAATAAAAATGATTAAAAAACACAGGTTCCATGATAAATCAAATTCAACATTTTCACTAATAAAAGCATAAAAAACGTTTCAAGTTAAAAAAACTCAACAATTTCTCTATTAAATAAGATCCAAGTCTAAAAAAACTTTACATTTTTACTAGAAAAAAAATAAAAAATGTTCCAAGTGAAAAAAAATTGAACTATTTCACTATAAAAACCATAAAAATAATGTTCAAAGTTAAAAAAACTCAACAATTTCACTAAAAAAAACCACACAAAAACGATCCAAGTTAAAAACAACTCAATAATTTCATTATAAAAACCATATTAAAAATCCAAGTTAAAGAATTCAACAATTTCTGAATAAAAATGATTAAAAGTTCAAAGTTAATAAATCTCAACACTTTCACTAATAAAAGCATAAAATAGAAGTTCCAGGTTATTAAACTCAACAATTTTACTATAAACACCACACAATAAAATGATCTAAGTTAAAAACAACACAACAATTTCATTAGAAAAACAATAAAAAAAGTTACAAGTTAAGAAAATCTACAATTTCTCAATAAAAATGATAAAAAAAATAGGTTCCATGATTAAAAAAAACTCAACACTTTCACTAATAAAAGCATAAAAAAAGTTCAAAGTTAAAAAACTCAACAATTCTCTATAAAAACCATTAAGAATAAAAGTTCCTAGCTTAAAAACCCAACGATTTAACTATAAAAAGCATAAAAAAAAATTCAAGTTAAAAAATTCAACAATTTCTCAATAAAAATGATAAAACAAGATCCATGTCTAAAAAAAACATTACATTTTTTGTATAAAAAAATTAAAAAACGATCCAAGCGATAAAATTGAAATATTTCACTATAAAAACCATAAAAAATGTTCAAAGTTAAAAAACTCAACAATTTCACTATAAAAACCACAAAAAATGATCAAAGTTAAAAATAACTCAATAATTTAATTAAAAAAACTATTCAAAAAATCCAAGTTAAAAAATTCAACAGATTCTGAATAAAAAGGTTTAAAAAGTTCAAAATTAAAAAACTCAATACTTTCACAGATAAAAGCATAAAAAAGTTCCAAGTTAATAAATTCAACAATTTCAATATAAAAACCAAACAAAAAGTTCAAAGTTAAAAAAATCTACAATTTCTCAATAAAAATTATTAAAATATAAAGTTTCATGATTAAAAACTAAACACATTCACTAATAAAAGCATACAAAAAGTGCCAAGTTAAAAAAACTCATCAATTTCATTATAAAAACCATTAAGAATAAAAGTTCCTAGTTTAAAAACCCAACAATTTAACTATAAAAATCATAAAAAAAAAGTTTCAAGTTAAAAAATTCAACAATTTCTCTATAAAAATGATAAAACAAGATCTAAGTCTAAAAAATCTTTACATGTTTACTATAAACAAAAATGTTCCAAGTGAAAAAATTGAACAATTTAACTATAAAAACCATAAAAAATGTTCGAATTTAAAAAAACTCAACAATTTCACTACAAAAATCACAAAAATGATCTAAGTTAAAAAAAAATACTTAACAATTTCATTAGAAAACCCCTAAAAAAAGTACCAAGTTAAAAAACGTACAATTTCTCAATAAAAATGATTAAAAAACACAGGTTCCATGATAAATCAAATTCAACATTTTCACTAATAAAAGCATAAAAAACGTTTCAAGTTAAAAAAACTCATCAATTTCTCTATTAAATAAGATCCAAGTCTAAAAAAACTTTACATTTTTACTAGAAAAAAAATAAAAAATGTTCCAAGTGAAAAAAAATTGAACTATTTCACTATAAAAACCATAAAAATAATGTTCAAAGTTAAAAAAACTCAACAATTTCACTAAAAAAAACCACACAAAAACGATCCAAGTTAAAAACAACTCAATAATTTCATTATAAAAACCATATTAAAAATCCAAGTTAAAGAATTCAACAATTTCTGAATAAAAATGATTAAAAGTTCAAAGTTAATAAATCTCAACACTTTCACTAATAAAAGCATAAAATAGAAGTTCCAGGTTATTAAACTCAACAATTTTACTATAAACACCACACAATAAAATGATCTAAGTTAAAAACAACACAACAATTTCATTAGAAAAACAATAAAAAAAGTTACAAGTTAAGAAAATCTACAATTTCTCAATAAAAATGATAAAAAAAATAGGTTCCATGATTAAAAAAAACTCAACACTTTCACTAATAAAAGCATAAAAAAAGTTCAAAGTTAAAAAACTCAACAATTCTCTATAAAAACCATTAAGAATAAAAGTTCCTAGCTTAAAAACCCAACGATTTAACTATAAAAAGCATAAAAAAAAATTCAAGTTAAAAAATTCAACAATTTCTCAATAAAAATGATAAAACAAGATCCATGTCTAAAAAAAACATTACATTTTTTGTATAAAAAAATTAAAAAACGATCCAAGCGATAAAATTGAAATATTTCACTATAAAAACCATAAAAAATGTTCAAAGTTAAAAAACTCAACAATTTCACTATAAAAACCACAAAAAATGATCAAAGTTAAAAATAACTCAATAATTTAATTAAAAAAACTATTCAAAAAATCCAAGTTAAAAAATTCAACAGATTCTGAATAAAAAGGTTTAAAAAGTTCAAAATTAAAAAACTCAATACTTTCACAGATAAAAGCATAAAAAAGTTCCAAGTTAATAAATTCAACAATTTCAATATAAAAACCAAACAAAAAGTTCAAAGTTAAAAAAATCTACAATTTCTCAATAAAAATGATTAAAATATAAAGTTTCATGATTAAAAACTAAACACATTCACTAATAAAAGCATACAAAAAGTGCCAAGTTAAAAAAACTCATCAATTTCATTATAAAAACCATTAAGAATAAAAGTTCCTAGTTTAAAAACCCAACAATTTAACTATAAAAATCATAAAAAAAAGTTTCAAGTTAAAAAATTCAACAATTTCTCTATAAAAATGATAAAACAAGATCTAAGTCTAAAAAATCTTTACATGTTTACTATAAACAAAAATGTTCCAAGTGAAAAAATTGAACAATTTAACTATAAAAACCATAAAAAATGTTCGAATTTAAAAAAACTCAACAATTTCACTACAAAAATCACAAAAATGATCTAAGTTAAAAAAAATACTTAACAATTTCATTAGAAAACCCCTAAAAAAAGTACCAAGTTAAAAAACGTACAATTTCTCAATAAAAATGATTAAAAAACACAGGTTCCATGATAAATCAAATTCAACATTTTCACTAATAAAAGCATAAAAAACGTTTCAAGTTAAAAAAACTCAACAATTTCTCTATTAAATAAGATCCAAGTCTAAAAAAACTTTACATTTTTACTAGAAAAAAAATAAAAAATGTTCCAAGTGAAAAAAAATTGAACTATTTCACTATAAAAACCATAAAAATAATGTTCAAAGTTAAAAAACTCAACAATTTCACTAAAAAAAACCACACAAAAACGATCCAAGTTAAAAACAACTCAATAATTTCATTATAAAAACCATATTAAAAATCCAAGTTAAAGAATTCAACAATTTCTGAATAAAAATGATTAAAAGTTCAAAGTTAATAAATCTCAACACTTTCACTAATAAAAGCATAAAATAGAAGTTCCAGGTTATTAAACTCAACAATTTTACTATAAACACCACAAAATAAAATGATCTAAGTTAAAAACAACACAACAATTTCATTAGAAAAACAATAAAAAAAGTTACAAGTTAAGAAAATCTACAATTTCTCAATAAAAATGATAAAAAAAATAGGTTCCATGATTAAAAAAACTCAACACTTTCACTAATAAAAGCATAAAAAAAGTTCAAAGTTAAAAAACTCAACAATTCTCTATAAAAACCATTAAGAATAAAAGTTCCTAGCTTAAAAACCCAACGATTTAACTATAAAAAGCATAAAAAAAAATTCAAGTTAAAAAATTCAACAATTTCTCAATAAAAATGATAAAACAAGATCCATGTCTAAAAAAAACATTACATTTTTTGTATAAAAAAATTAAAAAACGATCCAAGCGATAAAATTGAAATATTTCACTATAAAAACCATAAAAAATGTTCAAAGTTAAAAAACTCAACAATTTCACTATAAAAACCACAAAAAATGATCAAAGTTAAAAATAACTCAATAATTTAATTAAAAAAACTATACAAAAAATCCAAGTTAAAAAATTCAACAGATTCTGAATAAAAAGGTTTAAAAAGTTCAAAATTAAAAAACTCAATACTTTCACAGATAAAAGCATAAAAAAGTTCCAAGTTAATAAATTCAACAATTTCAATATAAAAACCAAACAAAAAGTTCAAAGTTAAAAAAATCTACAATTTCTCAATAAAAATGATTAAAATATAAAGTTTCATGATTAAAAACTAAACACATTCACTAATAAAAGCATACAAAAAGTGCCAAGTTAAAAAAACTCATCAATTTCATTATAAAAACCATTAAGAATAAAAGTTCCTAGTTTAAAAACCCAACAATTTAACTATAAAAATCATAAAAAAAGTTTCAAGTTAAAAAATTCAACAATTTCTCTATAAAAATGATAAAACAAGATCTAAGTCTAAAAAATCTTTACATGTTTACTATAAACAAAAATGTTCCAAGTGAAAAAATTGAACAATTTAACTATAAAAACCATAAAAAATGTTCGAATTTAAAAAAACTCAACAATTTCACTACAAAAATCACAAAAATGATCTAAGTTAAAAAAAAATACTTAACAATTTCATTAGAAAACCCCTAAAAAAAGTACCAAGTTAAAAAACGTACAATTTCTCAATAAAAATGATTAAAAAACACAGGTTCCATGATAAATCAAATTCAACATTTTCACTAATAAAAGCATAAAAAACGTTTCAAGTTAAAAAAACTCAACAATTTCTCTATTAAATAAGATCCAAGTCTAAAAAAACTTTACATTTTTACTAGAAAAAAAATAAAAAATGTTCCAAGTGAAAAAAAATTGAACTATTTCACTATAAAAACCATAAAAATAATGTTCAAAGTTAAAAAACTCAACAATTTCACTAAAAAAAACCACACAAAAACGATCCAAGTTAAAAACAACTCAATAATTTCATTATAAAAACCATATTAAAAATCCAAGTTAAAGAATTCAACAATTTCTGAATAAAAATGATTAAAAGTTCAAAGTTAATAAATCTCAACACTTTCACTAATAAAAGCATAAAATAGAAGTTCCAGGTTATTAAACTCAACAATTTTACTATAAACACCACAAAATAAAATGATCTAAGTTAAAAACAACACAACAATTTCATTAGAAAAACAATAAAAAAAGTTACAAGTTAAGAAAATCTACAATTTCTCTATAAAAATGATAAAAAAATAGGTTCCATGATTAAAAAAAACTCAACACTTTCACTAATAAAAGCATAAAAAAAGTTCAAAGTTAAAAAACTCAACAATTCTCTATAAAAACCATTAAGAATAAAAGTTCCTAGCTTAAAAACCCAACGATTTAACTATAAAAAGCATAAAAAAAAATTCAAGTTAAAAAATTCAACAATTTCTCAATAAAAATGATAAAACAAGATCCATGTCTAAAAAAAACATTACATTTTTTGTATAAAAAAATTAAAAAACGATCCAAGCGATAAAATTGAAATATTTCACTATAAAAACCATAAAAAATGTTCAAAGTTAAAAAACTCAACAATTTCACTATAAAAACCACAAAAAATGATCAAAGTTAAAAATAACTCAATAATTTAATTAAAAAAACTATTCAAAAAATCCAAGTTAAAAAATTCAACAGATTCTGAATAAAAAGGTTTAAAAAGTTCAAAATTAAAAAACTCAATACTTTCACAGATAAAAGCATAAAAAAGTTCCAAGTTAATAAATTCAACAATTTCAATATAAAAACCAAACAAAAAGTTCAAAGTTAAAAAAATCTACAATTTCTCAATAAAAATGATTAAAATATAAAGTTTCATGATTAAAAACTAAACACATTCACTAATAAAAGCATACAAAAAGTGCCAAGTTAAAAAAACTCATCAATTTCATTATAAAAACCATTAAGAATAAAAGTTCCTAGTTTAAAAACCCAACAATTTAACTATAAAAATCATAAAAAAAGTTTCAAGTTAAAAAATTCAACAATTTCTCTATAAAAATGATAAAACAAGATCTAAGTCTAAAAAATCTTTACATGTTTACTATAAACAAAAATGTTCCAAGTGAAAAAATTGAACAATTTAACTATAAAAACCATAAAAAATGTTCGAATTTAAAAAAACTCAACAATTTCACTACAAAAATCACAAAAATGATCTAAGTTAAAAAAAAATACTTAACAATTTCATTAGAAAACCCCTAAAAAAAGTACCAAGTTAAAAAACGTACAATTTCTCAATAAAAATGATTAAAAAACACAGGTTCCATGATAAATCAAATTCAACATTTTCACTAATAAAAGCATAAAAAACGTTTCAAGTTAAAAAAACTCATCAATTTCTCTATTAAATAAGATCCAAGTCTAAAAAAACTTTACATTTTTACTAGAAAAAAAATAAAAAATGTTCCAAGTGAAAAAAAATTGAACTATTTCACTATAAAAACCATAAAAATAATGTTCAAAGTTAAAAAACTCAACAATTTCACTAAAAAAAACCACACAAAAACGATCCAAGTTAAAAACAACTCAATAATTTCATTATAAAAACCATATTAAAAATCCAAGTTAAAGAATTCAACAATTTCTGAATAAAAATGATAAAAAGTTCAAAGTTAATAAATCTCAACACTTTCACTAATAAAAGCATAAAATAGAAGTTCCAGGTTATTAAACTCAACAATTTTACTATAAACACCACAAAATAAAATGATCTAAGTTAAAAACAACACAACAATTTCATTAGAAAAACAATAAAAAAAGTTACAAGTTAAGAAAATCTACAATTTCTCTATAAAAATGATAAAAAAATAGGTTCCATGATTAAAAAAAACTCAACACTTTCACTAATAAAAGCATAAAAAAAGTTCAAAGTTAAAAAACTCAACAATTCTCTATAAAAACCATTAAGAATAAAAGTTCCTAGCTTAAAAACCCAACGATTTAACTATAAAAAGCATAAAAAAAAATTCAAGTTAAAAAATTCAACAATTTCTCAATAAAAATGATAAAACAAGATCCATGTCTAAAAAAAACATTACATTTTTTGTATAAAAAAATTAAAAAACGATCCAAGCGATAAAATTGAAATATTTCACTATAAAAACCATAAAAAATGTTCAAAGTTAAAAAACTCAACAATTTCACTATAAAAACCACAAAAAATGATCAAAGTTAAAAATAACTCAATAATTTAATTAAAAAAACTATTCAAAAAATCCAAGTTAAAAAATTCAACAGATTCTGAATAAAAAGGTTTAAAAAGTTCAAAATTAAAAAACTCAATACTTTCACAGATAAAAGCATAAAAAAGTTCCAAGTTAATAAATTCAACAATTTCAATATAAAAACCAAACAAAAAGTTCAAAGTTAAAAAAATCTACAATTTCTCAATAAAAATGATTAAAATATAAAGTTTCATGATTAAAAACTAAACACATTCACTAATAAAAGCATACAAAAAGTGCCAAGTTAAAAAAACTCATCAATTTCATTATAAAAACCATTAAGAATAAAAGTTCCTAGTTTAAAAACCCAACAATTTAACTATAAAAATCATAAAAAAAAGTTTCAAGTTAAAAAATTCAACAATTTCTCTATAAAAATGATAAAACAAGATCTAAGTCTAAAAAATCTTTACATGTTTACTATAAACAAAAATGTTCCAAGTGAAAAAATTGAACAATTTAACTATAAAAACCATAAAAAATGTTCGAATTTAAAAAAACTCAACAATTTCACTACAAAAATCACAAAAATGATCTAAGTTAAAAAAAATACTTAACAATTTCATTAGAAAACCCCTAAAAAAAGTACCAAGTTAAAAAACGTACAATTTCTCAATAAAAATGATTAAAAAACACAGGTTCCATGATAAATCAAATTCAACATTTTCACTAATAAAAGCATAAAAAACGTTTCAAGTTAAAAAAACTCATCAATTTCTCTATTAAATAAGATCCAAGTCTAAAAAAACTTTACATTTTTACTAGAAAAAAAATAAAAAATGTTCCAAGTGAAAAAAAATTGAACTATTTCACTATAAAAACCATAAAAATAATGTTCAAAGTTAAAAAACTCAACAATTTCACTAAAAAAAACCACACAAAAACGATCCAAGTTAAAAACAACTCAATAATTTCATTATAAAAACCATATTAAAAATCCAAGTTAAAGAATTCAACAATTTCTGAATAAAAATGATAAAAAGTTCAAAGTTAATAAATCTCAACACTTTCACTAATAAAAGCATAAAATAGAAGTTCCAGGTTATTAAACTCAACAATTTTACTATAAACACCACACAATAAAATGATCTAAGTTAAAAACAACACAACAATTTCATTAGAAAAACAATAAAAAAAGTTACAAGTTAAGAAAATCTACAATTTCTCAATAAAAATGATAAAAAAAATAGGTTCCATGATTAAAAAAACTCAACACTTTCACTAATAAAAGCATAAAAAAAGTTCAAAGTTAAAAAACTCAACAATTCTCTATAAAAACCATTAAGAATAAAAGTTCCTAGCTTAAAAACCCAACGATTTAACTATAAAAAGCATAAAAAAAAATTCAAGTTAAAAAATTCAACAATTTCTCAATAAAAATGATAAAACAAGATCCATGTCTAAAAAAAACATTACATTTTTTGTATAAAAAAATTAAAAAACGATCCAAGCGATAAAATTGAAATATTTCACTATAAAAACCATAAAAAATGTTCAAAGTTAAAAAACTCAACAATTTCACTATAAAAACCACAAAAAATGATCAAAGTTAAAAATAACTCAATAATTTAATTAAAAAAACTATACAAAAAATCCAAGTTAAAAAATTCAACAGATTCTGAATAAAAAGGTTTAAAAAGTTCAAAATTAAAAAACTCAATACTTTCACAGATAAAAGCATAAAAAAGTTCCAAGTTAATAAATTCAACAATTTCAATATAAAAACCAAACAAAAAGTTCAAAGTTAAAAAAATCTACAATTTCTCAATAAAAATGATTAAAATATAAAGTTTCATGATTAAAAACTAAACACATTCACTAATAAAAGCATACAAAAAGTGCCAAGTTAAAAAAACTCATCAATTTCATTATAAAAACCATTAAGAATAAAAGTTCCTAGTTTAAAAACCCAACAATTTAACTATAAAAAGCATAAAAAAAGTTTCAAGTTAAAAAATTCAACAATTTCTCTATAAAAATGATAAAACAAGATCTAAGTCTAAAAAATCTTTACATGTTTACTATAAACAAAAATGTTCCAAGTGAAAAAATTGAACAATTTAACTAGAAAAACCATAAAAAATGTTCGAATTTAAAAAAACTCAACAATTTCACTACAAAAATCACAAAAATGATCTAAGTTAAAAAAAAATACTTAACAATTTCATTAGAAAACCCCTAAAAAAAGTACCAAGTTAAAAAACGTACAATTTCTCAATAAAAATGATTAAAAAACACAGGTTCCATGATAAATCAAATTCAACATTTTCACTAATAAAAGCATAAAAAACGTTTCAAGTTAAAAAAACTCAACAATTTCTCTATTAAATAAGATCCAAGTCTAAAAAAACTTTACATTTTTACTAGAAAAAAAATAAAAAATGTTCCAAGTGAAAAAAAATTGAACTATTTCACTATAAAAACCATAAAAATAATGTTCAAAGTTAAAAAACTCAACAATTTCACTAAAAAAAACCACACAAAAACGATCCAAGTTAAAAACAACTCAATAATTTCATTATAAAAACCATATTAAAAATCCAAGTTAAAGAATTCAACAATTTCTGAATAAAAATGATTAAAAGTTCAAAGTTAATAAATCTCAACACTTTCACTAATAAAAGCATAAAATAGAAGTTCCAGGTTATTAAACTCAACAATTTTACTATAAACACCACAAAATAAAATGATCTAAGTTAAAAACAACACAACAATTTCATTAGAAAAACAATAAAAAAAGTTACAAGTTAAGAAAATCTACAATTTCTCAATAAAAATGATAAAAAAATAGGTTCCATGATTAAAAAAAACTCAACACTTTCACTAATAAAAGCATAAAAAAAGTTCAAAGTTAAAAAACTCAACAATTCTCTATAAAAACCATTAAGAATAAAAGTTCCTAGCTTAAAAACCCAACGATTTAACTATAAAAAGCATAAAAAAAAATTCAAGTTAAAAAATTCAACAATTTCTCAATAAAAATGATAAAACAAGATCCATGTCTAAAAAAAACATTACATTTTTTGTATAAAAAAATTAAAAAACGATCCAAGCGATAAAATTGAAATATTTCACTATAAAAACCATAAAAAATGTTCAAAGTTAAAAAACTCAACAATTTCACTATAAAAACCACAAAAAATGATCAAAGTTAAAAATAACTCAATAATTTAATTAAAAAAACTATACAAAAAATCCAAGTTAAAAAATTCAACAGATTCTGAATAAAAAGGTTTAAAAAGTTCAAAATTAAAAAACTCAATACTTTCACAGATAAAAGCATAAAAAAGTTCCAAGTTAATAAATTCAACAATTTCAATATAAAAACCAAACAAAAAGTTCAAAGTTAAAAAAATCTACAATTTCTCAATAAAAATGATTAAAATATAAAGTTTCATGATTAAAAACTAAACACATTCACTAATAAAAGCATACAAAAAGTGCCAAGTTAAAAAAACTCATCAATTTCATTATAAAAACCATTAAGAATAAAAGTTCCTAGTTTAAAAACCCAACAATTTAACTATAAAAAGCATAAAAAAAGTTTCAAGTTAAAAAATTCAACAATTTCTCTATAAAAATGATAAAACAAGATCTAAGTCTAAAAAATCTTTACATGTTTACTATAAACAAAAATGTTCCAAGTGAAAAAATTGAACAATTTAACTAGAAAAACCATAAAAAATGTTCGAATTTAAAAAAACTCAACAATTTCACTACAAAAATCACAAAAATGATCTAAGTTAAAAAAAAATACTTAACAATTTCATTAGAAAACCCCTAAAAAAAGTACCAAGTTAAAAAACGTACAATTTCTCAATAAAAATGATTAAAAAACACAGGTTCCATGATAAATCAAATTCAACATTTTCACTAATAAAAGCATAAAAAACGTTTCAAGTTAAAAAAACTCAACAATTTCTCTATTAAATAAGATCCAAGTCTAAAAAAACTTTACATTTTTACTAGAAAAAAAATAAAAAATGTTCCAAGTGAAAAAAAATTGAACTATTTCACTATAAAAACCATAAAAATAATGTTCAAAGTTAAAAAACTCAACAATTTCACTAAAAAAAACCACACAAAAACGATCCAAGTTAAAAACAACTCAATAATTTCATTATAAAAACCATATTAAAAATCCAAGTTAAAGAATTCAACAATTTCTGAATAAAAATGATTAAAAGTTCAAAGTTAATAAATCTCAACACTTTCACTAATAAAAGCATAAAATAGAAGTTCCAGGTTATTAAACTCAACAATTTTACTATAAACACCACAAAATAAAATGATCTAAGTTAAAAACAACACAACAATTTCATTAGAAAAACAATAAAAAAAGTTACAAGTTAAGAAAATCTACAATTTCTCAATAAAAATGATAAAAAAATAGGTTCCATGATTAAAAAAAACTCAACACTTTCACTAATAAAAGCATAAAAAAAGTTCAAAGTTAAAAAACTCAACAATTCTCTATAAAAACCATTAAGAATAAAAGTTCCTAGCTTAAAAACCCAACGATTTAACTATAAAAAGCATAAAAAAAAATTCAAGTTAAAAAATTCAACAATTTCTCAATAAAAATGATAAAACAAGATCCATGTCTAAAAAAAACATTACATTTTTTGTATAAAAAAATTAAAAAACGATCCAAGCGATAAAATTGAAATATTTCACTATAAAAACCATAAAAAATGTTCAAAGTTAAAAAACTCAACAATTTCACTATAAAAACCACAAAAAATGATCAAAGTTAAAAATAACTCAATAATTTAATTAAAAAAACTATACAAAAAATCCAAGTTAAAAAATTCAACAGATTCTGAATAAAAAGGTTTAAAAAGTTCAAAATTAAAAAACTCAATACTTTCACAGATAAAAGCATAAAAAAGTTCCAAGTTAATAAATTCAACAATTTCAATATAAAAACCAAACAAAAAGTTCAAAGTTAAAAAAATCTACAATTTCTCAATAAAAATGATTAAAATATAAAGTTTCATGATTAAAAACTAAACACATTCACTAATAAAAGCATACAAAAAGTGCCAAGTTAAAAAAACTCATCAATTTCATTATAAAAACCATTAAGAATAAAAGTTCCTAGTTTAAAAACCCAACAATTTAACTATAAAAATCATAAAAAAAAGTTTCAAGTTAAAAAATTCAACAATTTCTCTATAAAAATGATAAAACAAGATCTAAGTCTAAAAAATCTTTACATGTTTACTATAAACAAAAATGTTCCAAGTGATAAAATTGAACAATTTAACTATAAAAACCATAAAAAATGTTCGAATTTAAAAAAACTCAACAATTTCACTACAAAAATCACAAAAATGATCTAAGTTAAAAAAAAATACTTAACAATTTCATTAGAAAACCCCTAAAAAAAGTACCAAGTTAAAAAACGTACAATTTCTCAATAAAAATGATTAAAAAACACAGGTTCCATGATAAATCAAATTCAACATTTTCACTAATAAAAGCATAAAAAACGTTTCAAGTTAAAAAAACTCAACAATTTCTCTATTAAATAAGATCCAAGTCTAAAAAAACTTTACATTTTTACTAGAAAAAAAATAAAAAATGTTCCAAGTGAAAAAAAATTGAACTATTTCACTATAAAAACCATAAAAATAATGTTCAAAGTTAAAAAACTCAACAATTTCACTAAAAAAAACCACACAAAAACGATCCAAGTTAAAAACAACTCAATAATTTCATTATAAAAACCATATTAAAAATCCAAGTTAAAGAATTCAACAATTTCTAAATAAAAATTATAAAAAGTTCAAAGTTAATAAATCTCAACACTTTCACTAATAAAAGCATAAAATAGAAGTTCCAGGTTATTAAACTCAACAATTTTACTATAAACACCACACAATAAAATGATCTAAGTTAAAAACAACACAACAATTTCATTAGAAAAACAATAAAAAAAGTTACAAGTTAAGAAAATCTACAATTTCTCAATAAAAATGATAAAAAAAATAGGTTCCATGATTAAAAAAAACTCAACACTTTCACTAATAAAAGCATAAAAAAAGTTCAAAGTTAAAAAACTAAACAATTCTCTATAAAAACCATTAAGAATAAAAGTTCCTAGCTTAAATACCCAACGATTTAACTATAAAAAGCATAAAAAAAAAATTCAAGTTAAAAAATTCAACAATTTCTCAATAAAAATGATAAAACAAGATCCATGTCTAAAAAAAACATTACATTTTTTGTATAAAAAAATTAAAAAACGATCCAAGCGATAAAATTGAAATATTTCACTATAAAAACCATAAAAAATGTTCAAAGTTAAAAAACTCAACAATTTCACTATAAAAACCACAAAAAATGATCAAAGTTAAAAATAACTCAATAATTTAATTAAAAAAACTATACAAAAAATCCAAGTTAAAAAATTCAACAGATTCTGAATAAAAAGGTTTAAAAAGTTCAAAATTAAAAAACTCAATACTTTCACAGATAAAAGCATAAAAAAGTTCCAAGTTAATAAATTCAACAATTTCAATATAAAAACCAAACAAAAAGTTCAAAGTTAAAAAAATCTACAATTTCTCAATAAAAATGATTAAAATATAAAGTTTCATGATTAAAAACTAAACACATTCACTAATAAAAGCATACAAAAAGTGCCAAGTTAAAAAAACTCATCAATTTCATTATAAAAACCATTAAGAATAAAAGTTCCTAGTTTAAAAACCCAACAATTTAACTATAAAAATCATAAAAAAAAGTTTCAAGTTAAAAAATTCAACAATTTCTCTATAAAAATGATAAAACAAGATCTAAGTCTAAAAAATCTTTACATGTTTACTATAAACAAAAATGTTCCAAGTGATAAAATTGAACAATTTAACTATAAAAACCATAAAAAATGTTCGAATTTAAAAAAACTCAACAATTTCACTACAAAAATCACAAAAATGATCTAAGTTAAAAAAAAATACTTAACAATTTCATTAGAAAACCCCTAAAAAAAGTACCAAGTTAAAAAACGTACAATTTCTCAATAAAAATGATTAAAAAACACAGGTTCCATGATAAATCAAATTCAACATTTTCACTAATAAAAGCATAAAAAACGTTTCAAGTTAAAAAAACTCAACAATTTCTCTATTAAATAAGATCCAAGTCTAAAAAAACTTTACATTTTTACTAGAAAAAAAATAAAAAATGTTCCAAGTGAAAAAAAATTGAACTATTTCACTATAAAAACCATAAAAATAATGTTCAAAGTTAAAAAACTCAACAATTTCACTAAAAAAAACCACACAAAAACGATCCAAGTTAAAAACAACTCAATAATTTCATTATAAAAACCATATTAAAAATCCAAGTTAAAGAATTCAACAATTTCTAAATAAAAATTATAAAAAGTTCAAAGTTAATAAATCTCAACACTTTCACTAATAAAAGCATAAAATAGAAGTTCCAGGTTATTAAACTCAACAATTTTACTATAAACACCACACAATAAAATGATCTAAGTTAAAAACAACACAACAATTTCATTAGAAAAACAATAAAAAAAGTTACAAGTTAAGAAAATCTACAATTTCTCAATAAAAATGATAAAAAAAATAGGTTCCATGATTAAAAAAAACTCAACACTTTCACTAATAAAAGCATAAAAAAAGTTCAAAGTTAAAAAACTAAACAATTCTCTATAAAAACCATTAAGAATAAAAGTTCCTAGCTTAAATACCCAACGATTTAACTATAAAAAGCATAAAAAAAAAATTCAAGTTAAAAAATTCAACAATTTCTCAATAAAAATGATAAAACAAGATCCATGTCTAAAAAAAACATTACATTTTTTGTATAAAAAAATTAAAAAACGATCCAAGCGATAAAATTGAAATATTTCACTATAAAAACCATAAAAAATGTTCAAAGTTAAAAAACTCAACAATTTCACTATAAAAACCACAAAAAATGATCAAAGTTAAAAATAACTCAATAATTTAATTAAAAAAACTATACAAAAAATCCAAGTTAAAAAATTCAACAGATTCTGAATAAAAAGGTTTAAAAAGTTCAAAATTAAAAAACTCAATACTTTCACAGATAAAAGCATAAAAAAGTTCCAAGTTAATAAATTCAACAATTTCAATATAAAAACCAAACAAAAAGTTCAAAGTTAAAAAAATCTACAATTTCTCAATAAAAATGATTAAAATATAAAGTTTCATGATTAAAAACTAAACACATTCACTAATAAAAGCATACAAAAAGTGCCAAGTTAAAAAAACTCATCAATTTCATTATAAAAACCATTAAGAATAAAAGTTCCTAGTTTAAAAACCCAACAATTTAACTATAAAAATCATAAAAAAAAGTTTCAAGTTAAAAAATTCAACAATTTCTCTATAAAAATGATAAAACAAGATCTAAGTCTAAAAAATCTTTACATGTTTACTATAAACAAAAATGTTCCAAGTGATAAAATTGAACAATTTAACTATAAAAACCATAAAAAATGTTCGAATTTAAAAAAACTCAACAATTTCACTACAAAAATCACAAAAATGATCTAAGTTAAAAAAAAATACTTAACAATTTCATTAGAAAACCCCTAAAAAAAGTACCAAGTTAAAAAACGTACAATTTCTCAATAAAAATGATTAAAAAACACAGGTTCCATGATAAATCAAATTCAACATTTTCACTAATAAAAGCATAAAAAACGTTTCAAGTTAAAAAAACTCAACAATTTCTCTATTAAATAAGATCCAAGTCTAAAAAAACTTTACATTTTTACTAGAAAAAAAATAAAAAATGTTCGAAGTGAAAAAAAATTGAACTATTTCACTATAAAAACCATAAAAATAATGTTCAAAGTTAAAAAACTCAACAATTTCACTAAAAAAAACCACACAAAAACGATCCAAGTTAAAAACAACTCAATAATTTCATTATAAAAACCATATTAAAAATCCAAGTTAAAGAATTCAACAATTTCTGAATAAAAATTATAAAAAGTTCAAAGTTAATAAATCTCAACACTTTCACTAATAAAAGCATAAAATAGAAGTTCCAGGTTATTAAACTCAACAATTTTACTATAAACACCACACAATAAAATGATCTAAGTTAAAAACAACACAACAATTTCATTAGAAAAACAATAAAAAAAGTTACAAGTTAAGAAAATCTACAATTTCTCAATAAAAATGATAAAAAAAATAGGTTCCATGATTAAAAAAAACTCAACACTTTCACTAATAAAAGCATAAAAAAAGTTCAAAGTTAAAAAACTAAACAATTCTCTATAAAAACCATTAAGAATAAAAGTTCCTAGCTTAAATACCCAACGATTTAACTATAAAAAGCATAAAAAAAAAATTCAAGTTAAAAAATTCAACAATTTCTCAATAAAAATGATAAAACAAGATCCATGTCTAAAAAAAACATTACATTTTTTGTATAAAAAAATTAAAAAACGATCCAAGCGATAAAATTGAAATATTTCACTATAAAAACCATAAAAAATGTTCAAAGTTAAAAAACTCAACAATTTCACTATAAAAACCACAAAAAATGATCAAAGTTAAAAATAACTCAATAATTTAATTAAAAAAACTATACAAAAAATCCAAGTTAAAAAATTCAACAGATTCTGAATAAAAAGGTTTAAAAAGTTCAAAATTAAAAAACTCAATACTTTCACAGATAAAAGCATAAAAAAGTTCCAAGTTAATAAATTCAACAATTTCAATATAAAAACCAAACAAAAAGTTCAAAGTTAAAAAAATCTACAATTTCTCAATAAAAATGATTAAAATATAAAGTTTCATGATTAAAAACTAAACACATTCACTAATAAAAGCATACAAAAAGTGCCAAGTTAAAAAAACTCATCAATTTCATTATAAAAACCATTAAGAATAAAAGTTCCTAGTTTAAAAACCCAACAATTTAACTATAAAAATCATAAAAAAAAGTTTCAAGTTAAAAAATTCAACAATTTCTCTATAAAAATGATAAAACAAGATCTAAGTCTAAAAAATCTTTACATGTTTACTATAAACAAAAATGTTCCAAGTGATAAAATTGAACAATTTAACTATAAAAACCATAAAAAATGTTCGAATTTAAAAAAACTCAACAATTTCACTACAAAAATCACAAAAATGATCTAAGTTAAAAAAAAATACTTAACAATTTCATTAGAAAACCCCTAAAAAAAGTACCAAGTTAAAAAACGTACAATTTCTCAATAAAAATGATTAAAAAACACAGGTTCCATGATAAATCAAATTCAACATTTTCACTAATAAAAGCATAAAAAACGTTTCAAGTTAAAAAAACTCAACAATTTCTCTATTAAATAAGATCCAAGTCTAAAAAAACTTTACATTTTTACTAGAAAAAAAATAAAAAATGTTCCAAGTGAAAAAAAATTGAACTATTTCACTATAAAAACCATAAAAATAATGTTCAAAGTTAAAAAACTCAACAATTTCACTAAAAAAAACCACACAAAAACGATCCAAGTTAAAAACAACTCAATAATTTCATTATAAAAACCATATTAAAAATCCAAGTTAAAGAATTCAACAATTTCTGAATAAAAATTATAAAAAGTTCAAAGTTAATAAATCTCAACACTTTCACTAATAAAAGCATAAAATAGAAGTTCCAGGTTATTAAACTCAACAATTTTACTATAAACACCACACAATAAAATGATCTAAGTTAAAAACAACACAACAATTTCATTAGAAAAACAATAAAAAAAGTTACAAGTTAAGAAAATCTACAATTTCTCAATAAAAATGATAAAAAAAATAGGTTCCATGATTAAAAAAAACTCAACACTTTCACTAATAAAAGCATAAAAAAAGTTCAAAGTTAAAAAACTAAACAATTCTCTATAAAAACCATTAAGAATAAAAGTTCCTAGCTTAAATACCCAACGATTTAACTATAAAAAGCATAAAAAAAAAAATTCAAGTTAAAAAATTCAACAATTTCTCAATAAAAATGATAAAACAAGATCCATGTCTAAAAAAAACATTACATTTTTTGTATAAAAAAATTAAAAAACGATCCAAGTGATAAAATTGAAATATTTCACTATAAAAACCATAAAAAATGTTCAAAGTTAAAAAACTCAACAATTTCACTATAAAAACCACAAAAAATGATCAAAGTTAAAAATAACTCAATAATTTAATTAAAAAAACTATACAAAAAATCCAAGTTAAAAAATTCAACAGATTCTGAATAAAAAGGTTTAAAAAGTTCAAAATTAAAAAACTCAATACTTTCACAGATAAAAGCATAAAAAAGTTCCAAGTTAATAAATTCAACAATTTCAATATAAAAACCAAACAAAAAGTTCAAAGTTAAAAAAATCTACAATTTCTCAATAAAAATGATTAAAATATAAAGTTTCATGATTAAAAACTAAACACATTCACTAATAAAAGCATACAAAAAGTGCCAAGTTAAAAAAACTCATCAATTTCATTATAAAAACCATTAAGAATAAAAGTTCCTAGTTTAAAAACCCAACAATTTAACTATAAAAATCATAAAAAAAAGTTTCAAGTTAAAAAATTCAACAATTTCTCTATAAAAATGATAAAACAAGATCTAAGTCTAAAAAATCTTTACATGTTTACTATAAACAAAAATGTTCCAAGTGATAAAATTGAACAATTTAACTATAAAAACCATAAAAAATGTTCGAATTTAAAAAAACTCAACAATTTCACTACAAAAATCACAAAAATGATCTAAGTTAAAAAAAAATACTTAACAATTTCATTAGAAAACCCCTAAAAAAAGTACCAAGTTAAAAAACGTACAATTTCTCAATAAAAATGATTAAAAAACACAGGTTCCATGATAAATCAAATTCAACATTTTCACTAATAAAAGCATAAAAAACGTTTCAAGTTAAAAAAACTCAACAATTTCTCTATTAAATAAGATCCAAGTCTAAAAAAACTTTACATTTTTACTAGAAAAAAAATAAAAAATGTTCCAAGTGAAAAAAAATTGAACTATTTCACTATAAAAACCATAAAAATAATGTTCAAAGTTAAAAAACTCAACAATTTCACTAAAAAAAACCACACAAAAACGATCCAAGTTAAAAACAACTCAATAATTTCATTATAAAAACCATATTAAAAATCCAAGTTAAAGAATTCAACAATTTCTGAATAAAAATTATAAAAAGTTCAAAGTTAATAAATCTCAACACTTTCACTAATAAAAGCATAAAATAGAAGTTCCAGGTTATTAAACTCAACAATTTTACTATAAACACCACACAATAAAATGATCTAAGTTAAAAACAACACAACAATTTCATTAGAAAAACAATAAAAAAAGTTACAAGTTAAGAAAATCTACAATTTCTCAATAAAAATGATAAAAAAAATAGGTTCCATGATTAAAAAAAACTCAACACTTTCACTAATAAAAGCATAAAAAAAGTTCAAAGTTAAAAAACTAAACAATTCTCTATAAAAACCATTAAGAATAAAAGTTCCTAGCTTAAATACCCAACGATTTAACTATAAAAAGCATAAAAAAAAAATTCAAGTTAAAAAATTCAACAATTTCTCAATAAAAATGATAAAACAAGATCCATGTCTAAAAAAAACATTACATTTTTTGTATAAAAAAATTAAAAAACGATCCAAGCGATAAAATTGAAATATTTCACTATAAAAACCATAAAAAATGTTCAAAGTTAAAAAACTCAACAATTTCACTATAAAAACCACAAAAAATGATCAAAGTTAAAAATAACTCAATAATTTAATTAAAAAAACTATACAAAAAATCCAAGTTAAAAAATTCAACAGATTCTGAATAAAAAGGTTTAAAAAGTTCAAAATTAAAAAACTCAATACTTTCACAGATAAAAGCATAAAAAAGTTCCAAGTTAATAAATTCAACAATTTCAATATAAAAACCAAACAAAAAGTCCAAAGTTAAAAAAATCTACAATTTCTCAATAAAAATGATTAAAATATAAAGTTTCATGATTAAAAACTAAACACATTCACTAATAAAAGCATACAAAAAGTGCCAAGTTAAAAAAACTCATCAATTTCATTATAAAAACCATTAAGAATAAAAGTTCCTAGTTTAAAAACCCAACAATTTAACTATAAAAATCATAAAAAAAAGTTTCAAGTTAAAAAATTCAACAATTTCTCTATAAAAATGATAAAACAAGATCTAAGTCTAAAAAATCTTTACATGTTTACTATAAACAAAAATGTTCCAAGTGATAAAATTGAACAATTTAACTATAAAAACCATAAAAAATGTTCGAATTTAAAAAAACTCAACAATTTCACTACAAAAATCACAAAAATGATCTAAGTTAAAAAAAAATACTTAACAATTTCATTAGAAAACCCCTAAAAAAAGTACCAAGTTAAAAAACGTACAATTTCTCAATAAAAATGATTAAAAAACACAGGTTCCATGATAAATCAAATTCAACATTTTCACTAATAAAAGCATAAAAAACGTTTCAAGTTAAAAAAACTCAACAATTTCTCTATTAAATAAGATCCAAGTCTAAAAAAACTTTACATTTTTACTAGAAAAAAAATAAAAAATGTTCCAAGTGAAAAAAAATTGAACTATTTCACTATAAAAACCATAAAAATAATGTTCAAAGTTAAAAAACTCAACAATTTCACTAAAAAAAACCACACAAAAACGATCCAAGTTAAAAACAACTCAATAATTTCATTATAAAAACCATATTAAAAATCCAAGTTAAAGAATTCAACAATTTCTGAATAAAAATTATAAAAAGTTCAAAGTTAATAAATCTCAACACTTTCACTAATAAAAGCATAAAATAGAAGTTCCAGGTTATTAAACTCAACAATTTTACTATAAACACCACACAATAAAATGATCTAAGTTAAAAACAACACAACAATTTCATTAGAAAAACAATAAAAAAAGTTACAAGTTAAGAAAATCTACAATTTCTCAATAAAAATGATAAAAAAAATAGGTTCCATGATTAAAAAAAACTCAACACTTTCACTAATAAAAGCATAAAAAAAGTTCAAAGTTAAAAAACTCAACAATTCTCTATAAAAACCATTAAGAATAAAAGTTCCTAGCTTAAAAACCCAACGATTTAACTATAAAAAGCATAAAAAAAAAATTCAAGTTAAAAAATTCAACAATTTCTCAATAAAAATGATAAAACAAGATCCATGTCTAAAAAAAACATTACATTTTTTGTATAAAAAAATTAAAAAACGATCCAAGCGATAAAATTGAAATATTTCACTATAAAAACCATAAAAAATGTTCAAAGTTAAAAAACTCAACAATTTCACTATAAAAACCACAAAAAATGATCAAAGTTAAAAATAACTCAATAATTTAATTAAAAAAACTATACAAAAAATCCAAGTTAAAAAATTCAACAGATTCTGAATAAAAAGGTTTAAAAAGTTCAAAATTAAAAAACTCAATACTTTCACAGATAAAAGCATAAAAAAGTTCCAAGTTAATAAATTCAACAATTTCACTATAAAAACCAAACAAAAAGTTCAAAGTTAAAAAAATCTACAATTTCTCAATAAAAATGATTAAAATATAAAGTTTCATGATTAAAAACTAAACACATTCACTAATAAAAGCATACAAAAAGTGCCAAGTTAAAAAAACTCATCAATTTCATTATAAAAACCATTAAGAATAAAAGTTCCTAGTTTAAAAACCCAACAATTTAACTATAAAAAGCATAAAAAAAGTTTCAAGTTAAAAAATTCAACAATTTCTCTATAAAAATGATAAAACAAGATCTAAGTCTAAAAAATCTTTACATGTTTACTATAAACAAAAATGTTCCAAGTGAAAAAATTGAACAATTTAACTATAAAAACCATAAAAAATGTTCGAATTTAAAAAAACTCAACAATTTCACTACAAAAATCACAAAAATGATCTAAGTTAAAAAAAAATACTTAACAATTTCATTAGAAAACCCCTAAAAAAAGTACCAAGTTAAAAAACGTACAATTTCTCAATAAAAATGATTAAAAAACACAGGTTCCATGATAAATCAAATTCAACATTTTCACTAATAAAAGCATAAAAAACGTTTCAAGTTAAAAAAACTCAACAATTTCTCTATTAAATAAGATCCAAGTCTAAAAAAACTTTACATTTTTACTAGAAAAAAAATAAAAAATGTTCCAAGTGAAAAAAAATTGAACTATTTCACTATAAAAACCATAAAAATAATGTTCAAAGTTAAAAAACTCAACAATTTCACTAAAAAAAACCACACAAAAACGATCCAAGTTAAAAACAACTCAATAATTTCATTATAAAAACCATATTAAAAATCCAAGTTAAAGAATTCAACAATTTCTGAATAAAAATGATTAAAAGTTCAAAGTTAATAAATCTCAACACTTTCACTAATAAAAGCATAAAATAGAAGTTCCAGGTTATTAAACTCAACAATTTTACTATAAACACCACACAATAAAATGATCTAAGTTAAAAACAACACAACAATTTCATTAGAAAAACAATAAAAAAAGTTACAAGTTAAGAAAATCTACAATTTCTCAATAAAAATGATAAAAAAAATAGGTTCCATGATTAAAAAAAACTCAACACTTTCACTAATAAAAGCATAAAAAAAGTTCAAAGTTAAAAAACTCAACAATTCTCTATAAAAACCATTAAGAATAAAAGTTCCTAGCTTAAAAACCCAACGATTTAACTATAAAAAGCATAAAAAAAAAATTCAAGTTAAAAAATTCAACAATTTCTCAATAAAAATGATAAAACAAGATCCATGTCTAAAAAAAACATTACATTTTTTGTATAAAAAAATTAAAAAACGATCCAAGCGATAAAATTGAAATATTTCACTATAAAAACCATAAAAAATGTTCAAAGTTAAAAAACTCAACAATTTCACTATAAAAACCACAAAAAATGATCAAAGTTAAAAATAACTCAATAATTTAATTAAAAAAACTATACAAAAAATCCAAGTTAAAAAATTCAACAGATTCTGAATAAAAAGGTTTAAAAAGTTCAAAATTAAAAAACTCAATACTTTCACAGATAAAAGCATAAAAAAGTTCCAAGTTAATAAATTCAACAATTTCACTATAAAAACCAAACAAAAAGTTCAAAGTTAAAAAAATCTACAATTTCTCAATAAAAATGATTAAAATATAAAGTTTCATGATTAAAAACTAAACACATTCACTAATAAAAGCATACAAAAAGTGCCAAGTTAAAAAAACTCATCAATTTCATTATAAAAACCATTAAGAATAAAAGTTCCTAGTTTAAAAACCCAACAATTTAACTATATAAAAAGCATAAAAAAAGTTTCAAGTTAAAAAATTCAACAATTTCTCTATAAAAATGATAAAACAAGATCTAAGTCTAAAAAATCTTTACATGTTTACTATAAACAAAAATGTTCCAAGTGAAAAAATTGAACAATTTAACTATAAAAACCATAAAAAATGTTCGAATTTAAAAAAACTCAACAATTTCACTACAAAAATCACAAAAATGATCTAAGTTAAAAAAAAATACTTAACAATTTCATTAGAAAACCCCTAAAAAAAGTACCAAGTTAAAAAACGTACAATTTCTCAATAGAAATGATTAAAAAACACAGGTTCCATGATAAATCAAATTCAACATTTTCACTAATAAAAGCATAAAAAACGTTTCAAGTTAAAAAAACTCAACAATTTCTCTATTAAATAAGATCCAAGTCTAAAAAAACTTTACATTTTTACTAGAAAAAAAATAAAAAATGTTCCAAGTGAAAAAAAATTGAACTATTTCACTATAAAAACCATAAAAATAATGTTCAAAGTTAAAAAACTCAACAATTTCACTAAAAAAAACCACACAAAAACGATCCAAGTTAAAAACAACTCAATAATTTCATTATAAAAACCATATTAAAAATCCAAGTTAAAGAATTCAACAATTTCTGAATAAAAATGATAAAAAGTTCAAAGTTAATAAATCTCAACACTTTCACTAATAAAAGCATAAAATAGAAGTTCCAGGTTATTAAACTCAACAATTTTACTATAAACACCACACAATAAAATGATCTAAGTTAAAAACAACACAACAATTTCATTAGAAAAACAATAAAAAAAGTTACAAGTTAAGAAAATCTACAATTTCTCAATAAAAATGATAAAAAAAATAGGTTCCATGATTAAAAAAAACTCAACACTTTCACTAATAAAAGCATAAAAAAAGTTCAAAGTTAAAAAACTCAACAATTCTCTATAAAAACCATTAAGAATAAAAGTTCCTAGCTTAAAAACCCAACGATTTAACTATAAAAAGCATAAAAAAAAATTCAAGTTAAAAAATTCAACAATTTCTCAATAAAAATGATAAAACAAGATCCATGTCTAAAAAAAACATTACATTTTTTGTATAAAAAAATTAAAAAACGATCCAAGCGATAAAATTGAAATATTTCACTATAAAAACCATAAAAAATGTTCAAAGTTAAAAAACTCAACAATTTCACTATAAAAACCACAAAAAATGATCAAAGTTAAAAATAACTCAATAATTTAATTAAAAAAACTATACAAAAAATCCAAGTTAAAAAATTCAACAGATTCTGAATAAAAAGGTTTAAAAAGTTCAAAATTAAAAAACTCAATACTTTCACAGATAAAAGCATAAAAAAGTTCCAAGTTAATAAATTCAACAATTTCACTATAAAAACCAAACAAAAAGTTCAAAGTTAAAAAAATCTACAATTTCTCAATAAAAATGATTAAAATATAAAGTTTCATGATTAAAAACTAAACACATTCACTAATAAAAGCATACAAAAAGTGCCAAGTTAAAAAAACTCATCAATTTCATTATAAAAACCATTAAGAATAAAAGTTCCTAGTTTAAAAACCCAACAATTTAACTATATAAAAAGCATAAAAAAAGTTTCAAGTTAAAAAATTCAACAATTTCTCTATAAAAATGATAAAACAAGATCTAAGTCTAAAAAATCTTTACATGTTTACTATAAACAAAAATGTTCCAAGTGAAAAAATTGAACAATTTAACTATAAAAACCATAAAAAATGTTCGAATTTAAAAAAACTCAACAATTTCACTACAAAAATCACAAAAATGATCTAAGTTAAAAAAAAATACTTAACAATTTCATTAGAAAACCCCTAAAAAAAGTACCAAGTTAAAAAACGTACAATTTCTCAATAGAAATGATTAAAAAACACAGGTTCCATGATAAATCAAATTCAACATTTTCACTAATAAAAGCATAAAAAACGTTTCAAGTTAAAAAAACTCAACAATTTCTCTATTAAATAAGATCCAAGTCTAAAAAAACTTTACATTTTTACTAGAAAAAAAATAAAAAATGTTCCAAGTGAAAAAAAATTGAACTATTTCACTATAAAAACCATAAAAATAATGTTCAAAGTTAAAAAACTCAACAATTTCACTAAAAAAAACCACACAAAAACGATCCAAGTTAAAAACAACTCAATAATTTCATTATAAAAACCATATTAAAAATCCAAGTTAAAGAATTCAACAATTTCTGAATAAAAATGATAAAAAGTTCAAAGTTAATAAATCTCAACACTTTCACTAATAAAAGCATAAAATAGAAGTTCCAGGTTATTAAACTCAACAATTTTACTATAAACACCACACAATAAAATGATCTAAGTTAAAAACAACACAACAATTTCATTAGAAAAACAATAAAAAAAGTTACAAGTTAAGAAAATCTACAATTTCTCAATAAAAATGATAAAAAAAATAGGTTCCATGATTAAAAAAAACTCAACACTTTCACTAATAAAAGCATAAAAAAAGTTCAAAGTTAAAAAACTCAACAATTCTCTATAAAAACCATTAAGAATAAAAGTTCCTAGCTTAAAAACCCAACGATTTAACTATAAAAAGCATAAAAAAAAATTCAAGTTAAAAAATTCAACAATTTCTCAATAAAAATGATAAAACAAGATCCATGTCTAAAAAAAACATTACATTTTTTGTATAAAAAAATTAAAAAACGATCCAAGCGATAAAATTGAAATATTTCACTATAAAAACCATAAAAAATGTTCAAAGTTAAAAAACTCAACAATTTCACTATAAAAACCACAAAAAATGATCAAAGTTAAAAATAACTCAATAATTTAATTAAAAAAACTATACAAAAAATCCAAGTTAAAAAATTCAACAGATTCTGAATAAAAAGGTTTAAAAAGTTCAAAATTAAAAAACTCAATACTTTCACAGATAAAAGCATAAAAAAGTTCCAAGTTAATAAATTCAACAATTTCACTATAAAAACCAAACAAAAAGTTCAAAGTTAAAAAAATCTACAATTTCTCAATAAAAATGATTAAAATATAAAGTTTCATGATTAAAAACTAAACACATTCACTAATAAAAGCATACAAAAAGTGCCAAGTTAAAAAAACTCATCAATTTCATTATAAAAACCATTAAGAATAAAAGTTCCTAGTTTAAAAACCCAACAATTTAACTATAAAAAGCATAAAAAAAGTTTCAAGTTAAAAAATTCAACAATTTCTCTATAAAAATGATAAAACAAGATCTAAGTCTAAAAAATCTTTACATGTTTACTATAAACAAAAATGTTCCAAGTGAAAAAATTGAACAATTTAACTATAAAAACCATAAAAAATGTTCGAATTTAAAAAAACTCAACAATTTCACTACAAAAATCACAAAAATGATCTAAGTTAAAAAAAAATACTTAACAATTTCATTAGAAAACCCCTAAAAAAAGTACCAAGTTAAAAAACGTACAATTTCTCAATAAAAATGATTAAAAAACACAGGTTCCATGATAAATCAAATTCAACATTTTCACTAATAAAAGCATAAAAAACCTTTCAAGTTAAAAAAACTCAACAATTTCTCTATTAAATAAGATCCAAGTCTAAAAAAACTTTACATTTTTACTAGAAAAAAAATAAAAAATGTTCCAAGTGAAAAAAAATTGAACTATTTCACTATAAAAACCATAAAAATAATGTTCAAAGTTAAAAAACTCAACAATTTCACTAAAAAAAACCACACAAAAACGATCCAAGTTAAAAACAACTCAATAATTTCATTATAAAAACCATATTAAAAATCCAAGTTAAAGAATTCAACAATTTCTGAATAAAAATGATTAAAAGTTCAAAGTTAATAAATCTCAACACTTTCACTAATAAAAGCATAAAATAGAAGTTCCAGGTTATTAAACTCAACAATTTTACTATAAACACCACACAATAAAATGATCTAAGTTAAAAACAACACAACAATTTCATTAGAAAAACAATAAAAAAAGTTACAAGTTAAGAAAATCTACAATTTCTCAATAAAAATGATAAAAAAAATAGGTTCCATGATTAAAAAAAACTCAACACTTTCACTAATAAAAGCATAAAAAAAGTTCAAAGTTAAAAAACTCAACAATTCTCTATAAAAACCATTAAGAATAAAAGTTCCTAGCTTAAAAACCCAACGATTTAACTATAAAAAGCATAAAAAAAAATTCAAGTTAAAAAATTCAACAATTTCTCAATAAAAATGATAAAACAAGATCCATGTCTAAAAAAAACATTACATTTTTTGTATAAAAAAATTAAAAAACGATCCAAGCGATAAAATTGAAATATTTCACTATAAAAACCATAAAAAATGCTCAAAGTTAAAAAACTCAACAATTTCACTATAAAAACCACAAAAAATGATCAAAGTTAAAAATAACTCAATAATTTAATTAAAAAAACTATACAAAAAATCCAAGTTAAAAAATTCAACAGATTCTGAATAAAAAGGTTTAAAAAGTTCAAAATTAAAAAACTCAATACTTTCACAGATAAAAGCATAAAAAAGTTCCAAGTTAATAAATTCAACAATTTCACTATAAAAACCAAACAAAAAGTTCAAAGTTAAAAAAATCTACAATTTCTCAATAAAAATGATTAAAATATAAAGTTTCATGATTAAAAACTAAACACATTCACTAATAAAAGCATACAAAAAGTGCCAAGTTAAAAAAACTCATCAATTTCATTATAAAAACCATTAAGAATAAAAGTTCCTAGTTTAAAAACCCAACAATTTAACTATAAAAAGCATAAAAAAAGTTTCAAGTTAAAAAATTCAACAATTTCTCTATAAAAATGATAAAACAAGATCTAAGTCTAAAAAATCTTTACATGTTTACTATAAACAAAAATGTTCCAAGTGAAAAAATTGAACAATTTAACTATAAAAACCATAAAAAATGTTCGAATTTAAAAAAACTCAACAATTTCACTACAAAAATCACAAAAATGATCTAAGTTAAAAAAAAATACTTAACAATTTCATTAGAAAACCCCTAAAAAAAGTACCAAGTTAAAAAACGTAGAATTTCTCAATAGAAATGATTAAAAAACACAGGTTCCATGATAAATCAAATTCAACATTTTCACTAATAAAAGCATAAAAAACGTTTCAAGTTAAAAAAACTCAACAATTTCTATATAAAATAAGATCCAAGTCTAAAAAAACTTTACATTTTTACTAGAAAAAAAATAAAAAATGTTCCAAGTGAAAAAAAATTGAACTATTTCACTATAAAAACCATAAAAATAATGTTCAAAGTTAAAAAACTCAACAATTTCACTAAAAAAAACCACACAAAAACGATCCAAGTTAAAAACAACTCAATAATTTCATTATAAAAACCATATTAAAAATCCAAGTTAAAGAATTCAACAATTTCTGAATAAAAATGATTAAAAGTTCAAAGTTAATAAATCTCAACACTTTCACTAATAAAAGCATAAAATAGAAGTTCCAGGTTATTAAACTCAACAATTTTACTATAAACACCACACAATAAAATGATCTAAGTTAAAAACAACACAACAATTTCATTAGAAAAACAATAAAAAAAGTTACAAGTTAAGAAAATCTACAATTTCTCAATAAAAATGATAAAAAAAATAGGTTCCATGATTAAAAAAAACTCAACACTTTCACTAATAAAAGCATAAAAAAAGTTCAAAGTTAAAAAACTCAACAATTCTCTATAAAAACCATTAAGAATAAAAGTTCCTAGCTTAAAAACCCAACGATTTAACTATAAAAAGCATTAAAAAAAATTCAAGTTAAAAAATTCAACAATTTCTCAATAAAAATGATAAAACAAGATCCATGTCTAAAAAAAACATTACATTTTTTGTATAAAAAAATTAAAAAACGATCCAAGCGATAAAATTGAAATATTTCACTATAAAAACCATAAAAAATGTTCAAAGTTAAAAAACTCAACAATTTCACTATAAAAACCACAAAAAATGATCAAAGTTAAAAATAACTCAATAATTTAATTAAAAAAACTATACAAAAAATCCAAGTTAAAAAATTCAACAGATTCTGAATAAAAAGGTTTAAAAAGTTCAAAATTAAAAAACTCAATACTTTCACAGATAAAAGCATAAAAAAGTTCCAAGTTAATAAATTCAACAATTTCACTATAAAAACCAAACAAAAAGTTCAAAGTTAAAAAAATCTACAATTTCTCAATAAAAATGATTAAAATATAAAGTTTCATGATTAAAAACTAAACACATTCACTAATAAAAGCATACAAAAAGTGCCAAGTTAAAAAAACTCATCAATTTCATTATAAAAACCATTAAGAATAAAAGTTCCTAGTTTAAAAACCCAACAATTTAACTATAAAAAGCATAAAAAAAGTTTCAAGTTAAAAAATTCAACAATTTCTCTATAAAAATGATAAAACAAGATCTAAGTCTAAAAAATCTTTACATGTTTACTATAAACAAAAATGTTCCAAGTGATAAAATTGAACAATTTAACTATAAAAACCATAAAAAATGTTCGAATTTAAAAAAACTCAACAATTTCACTACAAAAATCACAAAAATGATCTAAGTTAAAAAAAAATACTTAACAATTTCATTAGAAAACCCCTAAAAAAAGTACCAAGTTAAAAAACGTACAATTTCTCAATAGAAATGATTAAAAAACACAGGTTCCATGATAAATCAAATTCAACATTTTCACTAATAAAAGCATAAAAAACGTTTCAAGTTAAAAAAACTCAACAATTTCTATATAAAATAAGATCCAAGTCTAAAAAAACTTTACATTTCTACTAGAAAAAAAATAAAAAATGTTCCAAGTGAAAAAAAATTGAACTATTTCACTATAAAAACCATAAAAATAATGTTCAAAGTTAAAAAACTCAACAATTTCACTAAAAAAAACCACACAAAAACGATCCAAGTTAAAAACAACTCAATAATTTCATTATAAATACCATATTAAAAATCCAAGTTAAAGAATTCAACAATTTCTGAATAAAAATTATAAAAAGTTCAAAGTTAATAAATCTCAACACTTTCACTAATAAAAGCATAAAATAGAAGTTCCAGGTTATTAAACTCAACAATTTTACTATAAACACCACACAATAAAATGATCTAAGTTAAAAACAACTCAACAATTTCATTAGAAAAACAATAAAAAAAGTTACAAGTTAAGAAAATCTACAATTTCTCAATAAAAATGATAAAAAAAAAATAGGTTCCATGATTAAAAAAACTCAACACTTTCACTAATAAAAGCATAAAAAAAGTTCCAAGTTAAAAAACTCAACAATTCTCTATAAAAACCATTAAGAATAAAAGTTCCTAGCTTAAAAACCCAACGATTTAACTATAAAAAGCATAAAAATAAATTCAAGTTAAAAAATTCAACAATTTCTCAATAAAAATGATAAAACAAGATCCATGTCTAAAAAAAACATTACATTTTTTGTATAAAAAAATTAAAAAACGATCCAAGCGATAAAATTGAAATATTTCACTATAAAAACCATAAAAAATGTTCAAAGTTAAAAAACTCAACAATTTCACTATAAAAACCACAAAAAATGATCAAAGTTAAAAATAACTCAATAATTTAATTAAAAAAACTATACAAAAAATCCAAGTTAAAAAATTCAACAGATTCTGAATAAAAAGGTTTAAAAAGTTCAAAATTAAAAAACTCAATACTTTCACAGATAAAAGCATAAAAAAGTTCCAAGTTAATAAATTCAACAATTTCACTATAAAAACCAAACAAAAAGTTCAAAGTTAAAAAAATCTACAATTTCTAAATAAAAATGATTAAAATATAAAGTTTCATGATTAAAAACTAAACACATTCACTAATAAAAGCATACAAAAAGTGCCAAGTTAAAAAAACTCATCAATTTCATTATAAAAACCATTAAGAATAAAAGTTCCTAGTTTAAAAACCCAACAATTTAACTATAAAAAGCATAAAAAAAAAGTTTCAAGTTAAAAAATTCAACAATTTCTCTATAAAAATGATAAAACAAGATCTAAGTCTAAAAAATCTTTACGTGTTTACTATAAACAAAAATGTTCCAAGTGAAAAAATTGAACAATTTAACTATAAAAACCATAAAAAATGTTAGAATTTAAAAAAACTCAACAATTTCACTACAAAAATCACAAAAATGATCTAAGTTAAAAAAAATACTTAACAATTTCATTAGAAAACCCCTAAAAAAAGTACCAAGTTAAAAAACGTACAATTTCTCAATAAAAATGATTAAAAAACACAGGTTCCATGATAAATCAAATTCAACATTTTCACTAATAAAAGCATAAAAAACGTTTCAAGTTAAAAAAACTCAACAATTTCTCTATAAAATAAGATCCAAGTCTAAAAAAACTTTACATTTCTACTAGAAAAAAAATAAAAAATATTCCAAGTGAAAAAAAATTGAACTATTTCACTATAAAAACCATAAAAATAATGTTCAAAGTTAAAAAACTCAACAATTTCACTAAAAAAAACCACACAAAAACGATCCAAGTTAAAAACAACTCAATAATTTCATTATAAATACCATATTAAAAATCCAAGTTAAAGAATTCAACAATTTCTGAATAAAAATGATAAAAAGTTCAAAGTTAATAAATCTCAACACTTTCACTAATAAAAGCATAAAATAGAAGTTCCAGGTTATTAAACTCAACAATTTTACTATAAACACCACACAATAAAATGATCTAAGTTAAAAACAACACAACAATTTCATTAGAAAAACAATAAAAAAAGTTACAAGTTAAGAAAATCTACAATTTCTCAATAAAAATGATAAAAAAAAAAATAGGTTCCATGATTAAAAAAACTCAACACTTTCACTAATAAAAGCATAAAAAAAGTTCAAAGTTAAAAAACTCAACAATTCTCTATAAAAACCATTAAGAATAAAAGTTCCTAGCTTAAAAACCCAACGATTTAACTATAAAAAGCATAAAAAAAAATTCAAGTTAAAAAATTCAACAATTTCTCAATAAAAATGATAAAACAAGATCCATGTCTAAAAAAAACATTACATTTTTTGTATAAAAAAATTAAAAAACGATCCAAGCGATAAAATTGAAATATTTCACTATAAAAACCATAAAAAATGTTCAAAGTTAAAAAACTCAACAATTTCACTATAAAAACCACAAAAAATGATCAAAGTTAAAAATAACTCAATAATTTAATTAAAAAAACTATACAAAAAATCCAAGTTAAAAAATTCAACAGATTCTGAATAAAAAGGTTTAAAAAGTTCAAAATTAAAAAACTCAATACTTTCACAGATAAAAGCATAAAAAAGTCCCAAGTTAATAAATTCAACAATTTCACTATAAAAACCAAACAAAAAGTTCAAAGTTAAAAAAATCTACAATTTCTCAATAAAAATGATTAAAATATAAAGTTTCATGATTAAAAACTAAACACATTCACTAATAAAAGCATACAAAAAGTGCCAAGTTAAAAAAACTCATCAATTTCATTATAAAAACCATTAAGAATAAAAGTTCCTAGTTTAAAAACCCAACAATTTAACTATAAAAAGCATAAAAAAAAAGTTTCAAGTTAAAAAATTCAACAATTTCTCTATAAAAATGATAAAACAAGATCTAAGTCTAAAAAATCTTTACGTGTTTACTATAAACAAAAATGTTCCAAGTGAAAAAATTGAACAATTTAACTATAAAAACCATAAAAAATGTTAGAATTTAAAAAAACTCAACAATTTCACTACAAAAATCACAAAAATGATCTAAGTTAAAAAAAAAATACTTAACAATTTCATTAGAAAACCCCTAAAAAAAGTACCAAGTTAAAAAACGTACAATTTCTCAATAAAAATGATTAAAAAACACAGGTTCCATGATAAATCAAATTCAACATTTTCACTAATAAAAGCATAAAAAACGTTTCAAGTTAAAAAAACTCAACAATTTCTCTATAAAATAAGATCCAAGTCTAAAAAAACTTTACATTTTTACTAGAAAAAAAATAAAAAATGTTCCAAGTGAAAAAAAATTGAACTATTTCACTATAAAAACCATAAAAATAATGTTCAAAGTTAAAAAACTCAACAATTTCACTAAAAAAAACCACACAAAAACGATCCAAGTTAAAAACAACTCAATAATTTCATTATAAATACCATATTAAAAATCCAAGTTAAAGAATTCAACAATTTCTGAATAAAAATGATAAAAAGTTCAAAGTTAATAAATCTCAACACTTTCACTAATAAAAGCATAAAATAGAAGTTCCAGGTTATTAAACTCAACAATTTTACTATAAACACCACACAATAAAATGATCTAAGTTAAAAACAACACAACAATTTCATTAGAAAAACAATAAAAAAAGTTACAAGTTAAGAAAATCTACAATTTCTCAATAAAAATGATAAAAAAAAAAATAGGTTCCATGATTAAAAAAACTCAACACTTTCACTAATAAAAGCATAAAAAAAGTTCAAAGTTAAAAAACTCAACAATTCTCTATAAAAACCATTAAGAATAAAAGTTCCTAGCTTAAAAACCCAACGATTTAACTATAAAAAGCATAAAAAAAAAATTCAAGTTAAAAAATTCAACAATTTCTCAATAAAAATGATAAAACAAGATCCATGTCTAAAAAAAACATTACATTTTTTGTATAAAAAAATTAAAAAACGATCCAAGCGATAAAATTGAAATATTTCACTATAAAAACCATAAAAAATGTTCAAAGTTAAAAAACTCAACAATTTCACTATAAAAACCACAAAAAATGATCAAAGTTAAAAATAACTCAATAATTTAATTAAAAAAACTATACAAAAAATCCAAGTTAAAAAATTCAACAGATTCTGAATAAAAAGGTTTAAAAAGTTCAAAATTAAAAAACTCAATACTTTCACAGATAAAAGCATAAAAAAGTCCCAAGTTAATAAATTCAACAATTTCACTATAAAAACCAAACAAAAAGTTCAAAGTTAAAAAAATCTACAATTTCTCAATAAAAATGATTAAAATATAAAGTTTCATGATTAAAAACTAAACACATTCACTAATAAAAGCATATAAAAAGTGCCAAGTTAAAAAAACTCATCAATTTCATTATAAAAACCATTAAGAATAAAAGTTCCTAGTTTAAAAACCCAACAATTTAACTATAAAAAGCATAAAAAAAAAAGTTTCAAGTTAAAAAATTCAACAATTTCTCTATAAAAATGATAAAACAAGATCTAAGTCTAAAAAATCTTTACGTGTTTACTATAAACAAAAATGTTCCAAGTGAAAAAATTGAACAATTAAACTATAAAAACCATAAAAAATGTTAGAATTTAAAAAAACTCAACAATTTCACTACAAAAATCACAAAAATGATCTAAGTTAAAAAAAAATACTTAACAATTTCATTAGAAAACCCCTAAAAAAAGTACCAAGTTAAAAAACGTACAATTTCTCAATAAAAATGATTAAAAAACACAGGTTCCATGATAAATCAAATTCAACATTTTCACTAATAAAAGCATAAAAAACGTTTCAAGTTAAAAAAACTCAACAATTTCTCTATAAAATAAGATCCAAGTCTAAAAAAACTTTACATTTTTACTAGAAAAAAAATAAAAAATGTTCCAAGTGAAAAAAAATTGAACTATTTCACTATAAAAACCATAAAAATAATGTTCAAAGTTAAAAAACTCTACAATTTCACTAAAAAAAACCACACAAAAACGATCCAAGTTAAAAACAACTCAATAATTTCATTATAAATACCATATTAAAAATCCAAGTTAAAGAATTCAACAATTTCTGAATAAAAATGATAAAAAGTTCAAAGTTAATAAATCTCAACACTTTCACTAATAAAAGCATAAAATAGAAGTTCCAGGTTATTAAACTCAACAATTTTACTATAAACACCACACAATAAAATGATCTAAGTTAAAAACAACACAACAATTTCATTAGAAAAACAATAAAAAAAAGTTACAAGTTAAGAAAATCTACAATTTCTCAATAAAAATGATAAAAAAAAAAATAGGTTCCATGATTAAAAAAACTCAACACTTTCACTAATAAAAGCATAAAAAAAGTTCAAAGTTAAAAAACTCAACAATTCTCTATAAAAACCATTAAGAATAAAAGTTCCTAGCTTAAAAACCCAACGATTTAACTATAAAAAGCATAAAAAAAAATTCAAGTTAAAAAATTCAACAATTTCTCAATAAAAATGATAAAACAAGATCCATGTCTAAAAAAAACATTACATTTTTTGTATAAAAAAATTAAAAAACGATCCAAGCGATAAAATTGAAATATTTCACTATAAAAACCATAAAAAATGTTCAAAGTTAAAAAACTCAACAATTTCACTATAAAAACCACAAAAAATGATCAAAGTTAAAAATAACTCAATAATTTAATTAAAAAAACTATACAAAAAATCCAAGTTAAAAAATTCAACAGATTCTGAATAAAAAGGTTTAAAAAGTTCAAAATTAAAAAACTCAATACTTTCACAGATAAAAGCATAAAAAAGTCCCAAGTTAATAAATTCAACAATTTCACTATAAAAACCAAACAAAAAGTTCAAAGTTAAAAAAATCTACAATTTCTCAATAAAAATGATTAAAATATAAAGTTTCATGATTAAAAACTAAACACATTCACTAATAAAAGCATATAAAAAGTGCCAAGTTAAAAAAACTCATCAATTTCATTATAAAAACCATTAAGAATAAAAGTTCCTAGTTTAAAAACCCAACAATTTAACTATAAAAAGCATAAAAAAAAAAGTTTCAAGTTAAAAAATTCAACAATTTCTCTATAAAAATGATAAAACAAGATCTAAGTCTAAAAAATCTTTACGTGTTTACTATAAACAAAAATGTTCCAAGTGAAAAAATTGAACAATTTAACTATAAAAACCATAAAAAATGTTAGAATTTAAAAAAACTCAACAATTTCACTACAAAAATCACAAAAATGATCTAAGTTAAAAAAAAATACTTAACAATTTCATTAGAAAACCCCTAAAAAAAGTACCAAGTTAAAAAACGTACAATTTCTCAATAAAAATGA
The DNA here is from genome assembly GCA_963966055.1 of Lathyrus aphaca. Taxonomy (NCBI): domain Eukaryota; kingdom Viridiplantae; phylum Streptophyta; class Magnoliopsida; order Fabales; family Fabaceae; genus Lathyrus; species Lathyrus aphaca. Next base: position 408,051,348 of record OZ014520.1, read on the forward strand.
TTAAAAAACACAGGTTCCATGATAAATCAAATTCAACATTTTCACTAATAAAAGCATAAAAAACGTTTCAAGTTAAAAAAACTCAACAATTTCTCTATAAAATAAGATCCAAGTCTAAAAAAACTTTACATTTTTACTAGAAAAAAAATAAAAAATGTTCCAAGTGAAAAAAAATTGAACTATTTCACTATAAAAACCATAAAAATAATGTTCAAAGTTAAAAAACTCTACAATTTCACTAAAAAAAACCACACAAAAACGATCCAAGTTAAAAACAACTCAATAATTTCATTATAAATACCATATTAAAAATCCAAGTTAAAGAATTCAACAATTTCTGAATAAAAATGATAAAAAGTTCAAAGTTAATAAATCTCAACACTTTCACTAATAAAAGCATAAAATAGAAGTTCCAGGTTATTAAACTCAACAATTTTACTATAAACACCACACAATAAAATGATCTAAGTTAAAAACAACACAACAATTTCATTAGAAAAACAATAAAAAAAAGTTACAAGTTAAGAAAATCTACAATTTCTCAATAAAAATGATAAAAAAAAAAATAGGTTCCATGATTAAAAAAACTCAACACTTTCACTAATAAAAGCATAAAAAAAGTTCAAAGTTAAAAAACTCAACAATTCTCTATAAAAACCATTAAGAATAAAAGTTCCTAGCTTAAAAACCCAACGATTTAACTATAAAAAGCATAAAAAAAAATTCAAGTTAAAAAATTCAACAATTTCTCAATAAAAATGATAAAACAAGATCCATGTCTAAAAAAAACATTACATTTTTTGTATAAAAAAATTAAAAAACGATCCAAGCGATAAAATTGAAATATTTCACTATAAAAACCATAAAAAATGTTCAAAGTTAAAAAACTCAACAATTTCACTATAAAAACCACAAAAAATGATCAAAGTTAAAAATAACTCAATAATTTAATTAAAAAAACTATACAAAAAATCCAAGTTAAAAAATTCAACAGATTCTGAATAAAAAGGTTTAAAAAGTTCAAAATTAAAAAACTCAATACTTTCACAGATAAAAGCATAAAAAAGTCCCAAGTTAATAAATTCAACAATTTCACTATAAAAACCAAACAAAAAGTTCAAAGTTAAAAAAATCTACAATTTCTCAATAAAAATGATTAAAATATAAAGTTTCATGATTAAAAACTAAACACATTCACTAATAAAAGCATATAAAAAGTGCCAAGTTAAAAAAACTCATCAATTTCATTATAAAAACCATTAAGAATAAAAGTTCCTAGTTTAAAAACCCAACAATTTAACTATAAAAAGCATAAAAAAAAAAGTTTCAAGTTAAAAAATTCAACAATTTCTCTATAAAAATGATAAAACAAGATCTAAGTCTAAAAAATCTTTACGTGTTTACTATAAACAAAAATGTTCCAAGTGAAAAAATTGAACAATTTAACTATAAAAACCATAAAAAATGTTAGAATTTAAAAAAACTCAACAATTTCACTACAAAAATCACAAAAATGATCTAAGTTAAAAAAAAATACTTAACAATTTCATTAGAAAACCCCTAAAAAAAGTACCAAGTTAAAAAACGTACAATTTCTCAATAAAAATGATTAAAAAACACAGGTTCCATGATAAATCAAATTCAACATTTTCACTAATAAAAGCATAAAAAACGTTTCAAGTTAAAAAAACTCAACAATTTCTCTATAAAATAAGATCCAAGTCTAAAAAAACTTTACATTTTTACTAGAAAAAAAATAAAAAATGTTCCAAGTGAAAAAAAATTGAACTATTTCACTATAAAAACCATAAAAATAATGTTCAAAGTTAAAAACTCTACAATTTCACTAAAAAAAACCACACAAAAACGATCCAAGTTAAAAACAACTCAATAATTTCATTATAAATACCATATTAAAAATCCAAGTTAAAGAATTCAACAATTTCTGAATAAAAATGATAAAAAGTTCAAAGTTAATAAATCTCAACACTTTCACTAATAAAAGCATAAAATAGAAGTTCCAGGTTATTAAACTCAACAATTTTACTATAAACACCACACAATAAAATGATCTAAGTTAAAAACAACACAACAATTTCATTAGAAAAACAATAAAAAAAGTTACAAGTTAAGAAAATCTACAATTTCTCAATAAAAATGATAAAAAAAAAAATAGGTTCCATGATTAAAAAAACTCAACACTTTCACTAATAAAAGCATAAAAAAAGTTCAAAGTTAAAAAACTCAACAATTCTCTATAAAAACCATTAAGAATAAAAGTTCCTAGCTTAAAAACCCAACGATTTAACTATAAAAAGCATAAAAAAAAATTCAAGTTAAAAAATTCAACAATTTCTCAATAAAAATGATAAAACAAGATCCATGTCTAAAAAAAACATTACATTTTTTGTATAAAAAAATTAAAAAACGATCCAAGCGATAAAATTGAAATATTTCACTATAAAAACCATAAAAAATGTTCAAAGTTAAAAAACTCAACAATTTCACTATAAAAACCACAAAAAATGATCAAAGTTAAAAATAACTCAATAATTTAATTAAAAAAACTATACAAAAAATCCAAGTTAAAAAATTCAACAGATTCTGAATAAAAAGGTTTAAAAAGTTCAAAATTAAAAAACTCAATACTTTCACAGATAAAAGCATAAAAAAGTCCCAAGTTAATAAATTCAACAATTTCACTATAAAAACCAAACAAAAAGTTCAAAGTTAAAAAAATCTACAATTTCTCAATAAAAATGATTAAAATATAAAGTTTCATGATTAAAAACTAAACACATTCACTAATAAAAGCATATAAAAAGTGCCAAGTTAAAAAAACTCATCAATTTCATTATAAAAACCATTAAGAATAAAAGTTCCTAGTTTAAAAACCCAACAATTTAACTATAAAAAGCATAAAAAAAAGTTTCAAGTTAAAAAATTCAACAATTTCTCTATAAAAATGATAAAACAAGATCTAAGTCTAAAAAATCTTTACGTGTTTACTATAAACAAAAATGTTCCAAGTGAAAAAATTGAACAATTTAACTATAAAAACCATAAAAAATGTTAGAATTTAAAAAAACTCAACAATTTCACTACAAAAACCACAAAAATGATCTAAGTTAAAAAAAAATACTTAACAATTTCATTAGAAAACCCCTAAAAAAAGTACCAAGTTAAAAAACATACAATTTCTCAATAGAAATGATTAAAAAACACAGGTTCCATGATAAATCAAATTCAACATTTTCACTAATAAAAGCATAAAAAACGTTTCAAGTTAAAAAAAACTCAACAATTTCTCTATAAAATAAGATCCAAGTCTAAAAAAACTTTACATTTTTACTAGAAAAAAAATAAAAAATGTTCCAAGTGAAAAAAATTGAACTATTTCACTATAAAAACCATAAAAAAAATGTTCAAAGTTAAAAAACTCAACAATTTCTCTAAAAAAAACACACAAAAACGATCCAAGTTAAAAACAACTCAATAATTTCATTATAAATACCATATTAAAAATCCAAGTTAAAAAATTCAACAATTTCTGAATAAAAATGATAAAAAGTTCAAAGTTAATAAATCTCAACACTTTCACTAATAAAAGCATAAAATAGAAGTTCCAGGTTATTAAACTCAACAATTTTACTATAAACACCACACAATAAAATGATCTAAGTTAAAAACAACACAACAATTTCATTAGAAAAACAATAAAAAAAGTTACAAGTTAAGAAAATCTACAATTTCTCAATAAAAATGATAAAAAAAATAGGTTCCATGATTAAAAAAAACTCAACACTTTCACTAATAAAAGCATAAAAAAAGTTCAAAGTTAAAAAACTCAACAATTCTCTATAAAAACCATTAAGAATAAAAGTTCCTAGCTTAAAAACCCAACGATTTAACTATAAAAAGCATAAAAAAAAATTCAAGTTAAAAAATTCAACAATTTCTCAATAAAAATGATAAAACAAGATCCATGTCTAAAAAAAACATTACATTTTTTGTATAAAAAAATTAAAAAACGACCCAAGCGATAAAATTGAAATATTTCACTATAAAAACCATAAAAAATGTTCAAAGTTAAAAAACTCAACAATTTCACTATAAAAACCACAAAAAATGATCAAAGTTAAAAATAACTCAATAATTTAATTAAAAAAACTATACAAAAAATCCAAGTTAAAAAATTCAACAGATTCTGAATAAAAAGGTTTAAAAAGTTCAAAATTAAAAAACTCAATACTTTCACAGATAAAAGCATAAAAAAGTTCCAAATTAATAAATTCAACAATTTCACTATAAAAACCAAACAAAAAGTTCAAAGTTAAAAAAATCTACAATTTCTCAATAAAAATGATTAAAATATAAAGTTTCATGATTAAAAACTAAACACATTCACTAATAAAAGCATACAAAAAGTGCCAAGTTAAAAAAACTCATCAATTTCATTATAAAAACCATTAAGAATAAAAGTTCCTAGTTTAAAAACCCAACAATTTAACTATAAAAAGAATAAAAAAAGTTTCAAGTTAAAAAATTCAACAATTTCTCTATAAAAATGATAAAACAAGATCTAAGTCTAAAAAATCTTTACATGTTTACTATAAACAAAAATGTTCCAAGTGAAAAAATTGAACAATTTAACTATAAAAACCATAAAAAATGTTCGAATTTAAAAAAACTCAACAATTTCACTACAAAAACCACAAAAATGATCTAAGTTAAAAAAAAAATACTTAACAATTTCATTAGAAAACCCCTAAAAAAAGTACCAAGTTAAAAAACGTACAATTTCTCAATAGAAATGATTAAAAAACACAGGTTCCATGATAAATCAAATTCAACATTTTCACTAATAAAAGCATAAAAAACGTTTCAAGTTAAAAAAAACTCAACAATTTCTCTATAAAATAAGATCCAAGTCTAAAAAAACTTTACATTTTTACTAGAAAAAAAATAAAAAATGTTCCAAGTGAAAAAAATTGAACTATTTCACTATAAAAACCATAAAAAAAATGTTCAAAGTTAAAAAACTCAACAATTTCTCTAAAAAAAAACACAAAAACGATCCAAGTTAAAAACAACTCAATAATTTCATTATAAATACCATATTAAAAATCCAAGTTAAAGAATTCAACAATTTCTGAATAAAAATGATAAAAAGTTCAAAGTTAATAAATCTCAACACTTTCACTAATAAAAGCATAAAATAGAAGTTCCAGGTTATTAAACTCAACAATTTTACTATAAACACCACACAATAAAATGATCTAAGTTAAAAACAACACAACAATTTCATTAGAAAAACAATAAAAAAAGTTACAAGTTAAGAAAATCTACAATTTCTCAATAAAAATGATAAAAAAAAAATAGGTTCCATGATTAAAAAAACTCAACACTTTCACTAATAAAAGCATAAAAAAAGTTCAAAGTTAAAAAACTCAACAATTCTCTATAAAAACCATTAAGAATAAAAGTTCCTAGCTTAAAAACCCAACGATTTAACTATAAAAAGCATAAAAAAAATTCAAGTTAAAAAATTCAACAATTTCTCAATAAAAATGATAAAACAAGATCCATGTCTAAAAAAAACATTACATTTTTTGTATTAAAAAATTAAAAAACGACCCAAGCGATAAAATTGAAATATTTCACTATAAAAACCATAAAAAATGTTCAAAGTTAAAAAACTCAACAATTTCACTATAAAAACCACAAAAAATGATCAAAGTTAAAAATAACTCAATAATTTAATTAAAAAAACTATACAAAAAATCCAAGTTAAAAAATTCAACAGATTCTGAATAAAAAGGTTTAAAAAGTTCAAAATTAAAAAACTCAATACTTTCACAGATAAAAGCATAAAAAAGTCCCAAGTTAATAAATTCAACAATTTCACTATAAAAACCAAACAAAAAGTTCAAAGTTAAAAAAATCTACAATTTCTCAATAAAAATGATTAAAATATAAAGTTTCATGATTAAAAAAACTAAACACATTCACTAATAAAAACATACAAAAAGTGCCAAGTTAAAAAAACTCATCAATTTCATTATAAAAACCATTAAGAATAAAAGTTCCTAGTTTAAAAACCCAACAATTTAACTATAAAAAGCATAAAAAAAGTTTCAAGTTAAAAAATTCAACAATTTCTCTATAAAAATGATAAAACAAGATCTAAGTCTAAAAAATCTTTACATGTTTACTATAAACAAAAATGTTCCAAGTGAAAAAATTGAACAATTTAACTATAAAAACCATAAAAAATGTTCGAATTTAAAAAAACTCAACAATTTCACTAAAAAAATCACAAAAATGATCTAAGTTTAAAAAAAATACTTAACAATTTCATTAGAAAACCCCTAAAAAAAGTACAAAGTTAAAAAACGTACAATTTCTCAATAAAAATGATTAAAAAACACAGGTTCCATGATAAATCAAATTCAACATTTTCACTAATAAAAGCATAAAAAACGTTTCAAGTTAAAAAAACTCAACAATTTCTCTATAAAATAAGATCCAAGTCTAAAAAAACTTTACATTTTTACTAGAAAAAAAATAAAAAATGTTCCAAGTGAAAAAAAATTGAACTATTTCACTATAAAAACCATAAAAATAATGTTCAAAGTTAAAAAACTCAACAATTTCTCTAAAAAAAAACACAAAAACGATCCAAGTTAAAAACAACTCAATAATTTCATTATAAATACCATATTAAAAATCCAAGTTAAAGAATTCAACAATTTCTGAATAAAAATGATAAAAAGTTCAAAGTTAATAAATCTCAACACTTTCACTAATAAAAGCATAAAATAGAAGTTCCAGGTTATTAAACTCAACAATTTTACTATAAACACCACACAATAAAATGATCTAAGTTAAAAACAACACAACAATTTCATTAGAAAAACAATAAAAAAAGTTACAAGTTAAGAAAATCTACAATTTCTCAATAAAAATGATAAAAAAAAAATAGGTTCCATGATTAAAAAAACTCAACACTTTCACTAATAAAAGCATAAAAAAAGTTCAAAGTTAAAAAACTCAACAATTCTCTATAAAAACCATTAAGAATAAAAGTTCCTAGCTTAAAAACCCAACGATTTAACTATAAAAAGCATAAAAAAAATTCAAGTTAAAAAATTCAACAATTTCTCAATAAAAATGATAAAACAAGATCCATGTCTAAAAAAAACATTACATTTTTTGTATTAAAAAATTAAAAAACGACCCAAGCGATAAAATTGAAATATTTCACTATAAAAACCATAAAAAATGTTCAAAGTTAAAAAACTCAACAATTTCACTATAAAAACCACAAAAAATGATCAAAGTTAAAAATAACTCAATAATTTAATTAAAAAAACTATACAAAAAATCCAAGTTAAAAAATTCAACAGATTCTGAATAAAAAGGTTTAAAAAGTTCAAAATTAAAAAACTCAATACTTTCACAGATAAAAGCATAAAAAAGTCCCAAGTTAATAAATTCAACAATTTCACTATAAAAACCAAACAAAAAGTTCAAAGTTAAAAAAATCTACAATTTCTCAATAAAAATGATTAAAATATAAAGTTTCATGATTAAAAAAACTAAACACATTCACTAATAAAAACATACAAAAAGTGCCAAGTTAAAAAAAACTCATCAATTTCATTATAAAAACCATTAAGAATAAAAGTTCCTAGTTTAAAAACCCAACAATTTAACTATAAAAAGCATAAAAAAAGTTTCAAGTTAAAAAATTCAACAATTTCTCTATAAAAATGATAAAACAAGATCTAAGTCTAAAAAATCTTTACATGTTTACTATAAACAAAAATGTTCCAAGTGAAAAAATTGAACAATTTAACTATAAAAACCATAAAAAATGTTCGAATTTAAAAAAACTCAACAATTTCACTAAAAAAATCACAAAAATGATCTAAGTTTAAAAAAAATACTTAACAATTTCATTAGAAAACCCCTAAAAAAAGTACAAAGTTAAAAAACGTACAATTTCTCAATAAAAATGATTAAAAAACACAGGTTCCATGATAAATCAAATTCAACATTTTCACTAATAAAAGCATAAAAAACGTTTCAAGTTAAAAAAACTCAACAATTTCTCTATAAAATAAGATCCAAGTCTAAAAAAACTTTACATTTTTACTAGAAAAAAAATAAAAAATGTTCCAAGTGAAAAAAAATTGAACTATTTCACTATAAAAACCATAAAAATAATGTTCAAAGTTAAAAAACTCAACAATTTCACTAAAAAAAACCACACAAAAACGATCCAAGTTAAAAACAACTCAATAATTTCATTATAAATACCATATTAAAAATCCAAGTTAAAGAATTCAACAATTTCTGAATAAAAATGATAAAAAGTTCAAAGTTAATAAATCTCAACACTTTCACTAATAAAAGCATAAAATAGAAGTTACAGGTTATTAAACTCAACAATTTTACTATAAACACCACACAATAAAATGATCTAAGTTAAAAACAACTCAACAATTTCATTAGAAAAACAATAAAAAAAAGTTACAAGTTAAGAAAATCTACAATTTCTCAATAAAAATGATAAAAAAAAAATAGGTTCCATGATTAAAAAAACTCAACACTTTCACTAATAAAAGCATAAAAAAAGTTCCAAGTTAAAAAACTCAACAATTCTCTATAAAAACCATTAAGAATAAAAGTTCCTAGCTTAAAAACCCAACGATTTAACTATAAAAAGCATAAAATAAATTCAAGTTAAAAAATTCAACAATTTCTCAATAAAAATGATAAAACAAGATCCATGTCTAAAAAAAACATTACATTTTTTGTATAAAAAAATTAAAAAACGATCCAAGCGATAAAATTGAAATATTTCACTATAAAAACCATAAAAAAAAATGTTCAAAGTTAAAAAACTCAACAATTTCACTATAAAAACCACAAAAAATGATCAAAGTTAAAAATAACTCAATAATTTAATTAAAAAAACTATACAAAAAATCCAAGTTAAAAAATTCAACAGATTCTGAATAAAAAGGTTTAAAAAGTTCAAAATTAAAAAACTCAATACTTTCACAGATAAAAGCATAAAAAAGTTCCAAGTTAATAAATTCAACAATTTCACTATAAAAACCAAACAAAAAGTTCAAAGTTAAAAAAATCTACAATTTCTCAATAAAAATGATTAAAATATAAAGTTTCATGATTAAAAAAACTAAACACATTCACTAATAAAAGCATACAAAAAGTGCCAAGTTAAAAAAACTCATCAATTTCATTATAAAAACCATTAAGAATAAAAGTTCCTAGTTTAAAAACCCAACAATTTAACTATAAAAAGCATAAAAAAAAGTTTCAAGTTAAAAAATTCAACAATTTCTCTATAAAAATGATAAAACAAGATCTAAGTCTAAAAAATCTTTACATGTTTACTATAAACAAAAATGTTCCAAGTGAAAAAATTGAACAATTTAACTATAAAAACCATAAAAAATGTTAGAATTTAAAAAAACTCAACAATTTCACTACAAAAATCACAAAAATGATCTAAGTTAAAAAAAAATACTTAACAATTTCATTAGAAAACCCCTAAAAAAAGTACCAAGTTAAAAAACGTACAATTTCTCAATAAAAATGATTAAAAAACACAGGTTCCATGATAAATCAAATTCAACATTTTCACTAATAAAAGCATAAAAAACGTTTCAAGTTAAAAAAACTCAACAATTTCTCTATAAAATAAGATCCAAGTCTAAAAAAACTTTACATTTTTACTAGAAAAAAAATAAAAAATGTTCCAAGTGAAAAAAAATTGAACTATTTCACTATAAAAACCATAAAAATAATGTTCAAAGTTAAAAAACTCAACAATTTCACTAAAAAAAACCACACAAAAACGATCCAAGTTAAAAACAACTCAATAATTTCATTATAAATACCATATTAAAAATCCAAGTTAAAGAATTCAACAATTTCTGAATAAAAATGATAAAAAGTTCAAAGTTAATAAATCTCAACACTTTCACTAATAAAAGCATAAAATAGAAGTTACAGGTTATTAAACTCAACAATTTTACTATAAACACCACACAATAAAATGATCTAAGTTAAAAACAACTCAACAATTTCATTAGAAAAACAATAAAAAAAAGTTACAAGTTAAGAAAATCTACAATTTCTCAATAAAAATGATAAAAAAAAAATAGGTTCCATGATTAAAAAAGCTCAACACTTTCACTAATAAAAGCATAAAAAAAGTTCCAAGTTAAAAAACTCAACAATTCTCTATAAAAACCATTAAGAATAAAAGTTCCTAGCTTAAAAACCCAACGATTTAACTATAAAAAGCATAAAATAAATTCAAGTTAAAAAATTCAACAATTTCTCAATAAAAATGATAAAACAAGATCCATGTCTAAAAAAAACATTACATTTTTTGTATAAAAAAATTAAAAAACGATCCAAGCGATAAAATTGAAATATTTCACTATAAAAACCATAAAAAAAAAATGTTCAAAGTTAAAAAACTCAACAATTTCACTATAAAAACCACAAAAAATGATCAAAGTTAAAAATAACTCAATAATTTAATTAAAAAAACTATACAAAAAATCCAAGTTAAAAAATTCAACAGATTCTGAATAAAAAGGTTTAAAAAGTTCAAAATTAAAAAACTCAATACTTTCACAGATAAAAGCATAAAAAAGTTCCAAGTTAATAAATTCAACAATTTCACTATAAAAACCAAACAAAAAGTTCAAAGTTAAAAAAATCTACAATTTCTCAATAAAAATGATTAAAATATAAAGTTTCATGATTAAAAAAACTAAACACATTCACTAATAAAAGCATACAAAAAGTGCCAAGTTAAAAAAACTCATCAATTTCATTATAAAAACCATTAAGAATAAAAGTTCCTAGTTTAAAAACCCAACAATTTAACTATAAAAAGCATAAAAAAAAGTTTCAAGTTAAAAAATTCAACAATTTCTCTATAAAAATGATAAAACAAGATCTAAGTCTAAAAAATCTTTACATGTTTACTATAAACAAAAATGTTCCAAGTGAAAAAATTGAACAATTTAACTATAAAAACCATAAAAAATGTTCGAATTTAAAAAAACTCAACAATTTCACTAAAAAAATCACAAAAATGATCTAAGTTAAAAAAAAATACTTAACAATTTCATTAGAAAACCCCTAAAAAAAGTACCAAGTTAAAAAACGTACAATTTCTCAATAAAAATGATTAAAAAACACAGGTTCCATGATAAATCAAATTCAACATTTTCACTAATAAAAGCATAAAAAACGTTTCAAGTTAAAAAAACTCAACAATTTCTCTATAAAATAAGATCCAAGTCTAAAAAAACTTTACATTTTTACTAGAAAAAAAATAAAAAATGTTCCAAGTGAAAAAAAATTGAACTATTTCACTATAAAAACCATAAAAATAATGTTCAAAGTTAAAAAACTCAACAATTTCACTAAAAAAAAACCACACAAAAACGATCCAAGTTAAAAACAACTCAATAATTTCATTATAAATACCATATTAAAAATCCAAGTTAAAGAATTCAACAATTTCTGAATAAAAATGATAAAAAGTTCAAAGTTAATAAATCTCAACACTTTCACTAATAAAAGCATAAAATAGAAGTTCCAGGTTATTAAACTCAACAATTTTACTATAAACACCACACAATAAAATGATCTAAGTTAAAAACAACTCAACAATTTCATTAGAAAAACAATAAAAAAAGTTACAAGTTAAGAAAATCTACAATTTCTCAATAAAAATGATAAAAAAAAAATAGGTTCCATGATTAACAAAACTCAACACTTTCACTAATAAAAGCATAAAAAAAGTTCCAAGTTAAAAAACTCAACAATTCTCTATAAAAACCATTAAGAATAAAAGTTCCTAGCTTAAAAACCCAACGATTTAACTATAAAAAGCATAAAAAAAAATCAAGTTAAAAAATTCAACAATTTCTCAATAAAAATGATAAAACAAGATCCATGTCTAAAAAAAACATTACATTTTTTGTATAAAAAAATTAAAAAACGATCCAAGCGATAAAATTGAAATATTTCACTATAAAAACCATAAAAAATGTTCAAAGTTAAAAAACTCAACAATTTCACTATAAAAACCACAAAAAATGATCAAAGTTAAAAATAACTCAATAATTTAATTAAAAAAACTATACAAAAAATCCAAGTTAAAAAATTCAACAGATTCTGAATAAAAAGGTTTAAAAAGTTCAAAATTAAAAAACTCAATACTTTCACAGATAAAAGCATAAAAAAGTTCCAAGTTAATAAATTCAACAATTTCACTATAAAAACCAAACAAAAAGTTCAAAGTTAAAAAAATCTACAATTTCTCAATAAAAATGATTAAAATATAAAGTTTCATGATTAAAAAAACTAAACACATTCACTAATAAAAGCATACAAAAAGTGCCAAGTTAAAAAAACTCATCAATTTCATTATAAAAACCATTAAGAATAAAAGTTCCTAGTTTAAAAACCCAACAATTTAACTATAAAAAGCATAAAAAAAAAGTTTCAAGTTAAAAAATTCAACAATTTCTCTATAAAAATGATAAAACAAGATCTAAGTCTAAAAAATCTTTACATGTTTACTATAAACAAAAATGTTCCAAGTGAAAAAATTGAACAATTTAACTATAAAAACCATAAAAAATGTTAGAATTTAAAAAAACTCAACAATTTCACTACAAAAATCACAAAAATGATCTAAGTTAAAAAAAAATACTTAACAATTTCATTAGAAAACCCCTAAAAAAAGTACCAAGTTAAAAAACGTACAATTTCTCAATAAAAATGATTAAAAAACACAGGTTCCATGATAAATCAAATTCAACATTTTCACTAATAAAAGCATAAAAAACGTTTCAAGTTAAAAAAACTCAACAATTTCTCTATAAAATAAGATCCAAGTCTAAAAAAACTTTACATTTTTACTAGAAAAAAAATAAAAAATGTTCCAAGTGAAAAAAAATTGAACTATTTCACTATAAAAACCATAAAAATAATGTTCAAAGTTAAAAAACTCAACAATTTCACTAAAAAAAACCACACAAAAACGATCCAAGTTAAAAACAACTCAATAATTTCATTATAAATACCATATTAAAAATCCAAGTTAAAGAATTCAACAATTTCTGAATAAAAATGATAAAAAGTTCAAAGTTAATAAATCTCAACACTTTCACTAATAAAAGCATAAAATAGAAGTTACAGGTTATTAAACTCAACAATTTTACTATAAACACCACACAATAAAATGATCTAAGTTAAAAACAACTCAACAATTTCATTAGAAAAACAATAAAAAAAAGTTACAAGTTAAGAAAATCTACAATTTCTCAATAAAAATGATAAAAAAAAAATAGGTTCCATGATTAAAAAAACTCAACACTTTCACTAATAAAAGCATAAAAAAAGTTCCAAGTTAAAAAACTCAACAATTCTCTATAAAAACCATTAAGAATAAAAGTTCCTAGCTTAAAAACCCAACGATTTAACTATAAAAAGCATAAAATAAATTCAAGTTAAAAAATTCAACAATTTCTCAATAAAAATGATAAAACAAGATCCATGTCTAAAAAAAACATTACATTTTTTGTATAAAAAAATTAAAAAACGATCCAAGCGATAAAATTGAAATATTTCACTATAAAAACCATAAAAAAAAATGTTCAAAGTTAAAAAACTCAACAATTTCACTATAAAAACCACAAAAAATGATCAAAGTTAAAAATAACTCAATAATTTAATTAAAAAAACTATACAAAAAATCCAAGTTAAAAAATTCAACAGATTCTGAATAAAAAGGTTTAAAAAGTTCAAAATTAAAAAACTCAATACTTTCACAGATAAAAGCATAAAAAAGTTCCAAGTTAATAAATTCAACAATTTCACTATAAAAACCAAACAAAAAGTTCAAAGTTAAAAAAATCTACAATTTCTCAATAAAAATGATTAAAATATAAAGTTTCATGATTAAAAAAACTAAACACATTCACTAATAAAAGCATACAAAAAGTGCCAAGTTAAAAAAACTCATCAATTTCATTATAAAAACCATTAAGAATAAAAGTTCCTAGTTTAAAAACCCAACAATTTAACTATAAAAAGCATAAAAAAAAGTTTCAAGTTAAAAAATTCAACAATTTCTCTATAAAAATGATAAAACAAGATCTAAGTCTAAAAAATCTTTACATGTTTACTATAAACAAAAATGTTCCAAGTGAAAAAATTGAACAATTTAACTATAAAAACCATAAAAAATGTTAGAATTTAAAAAAACTCAACAATTTCACTACAAAAATCACAAAAATGATCTAAGTTAAAAAAAAATACTTAACAATTTCATTAGAAAACCCCTAAAAAAAGTACCAAGTTAAAAAACGTACAATTTCTCAATAAAAATGATTAAAAAACACAGGTTCCATGATAAATCAAATTCAACATTTTCACTAATAAAAGCATAAAAAACGTTTCAAGTTAAAAAAACTCAACAATTTCTCTATAAAATAAGATCCAAGTCTAAAAAAACTTTACATTTTTACTAGAAAAAAAATAAAAAATGTTCCAAGTGAAAAAAAATTGAACTATTTCACTATAAAAACCATAAAAATAATGTTCAAAGTTAAAAAACTCAACAATTTCACTAAAAAAAAACCACACAAAAACGATCCAAGTTAAAAACAACTCAATAATTTCATTATAAATACCATATTAAAAATCCAAGTTAAAGAATTCAACAATTTCTGAATAAAAATGATAAAAAGTTCAAAGTTAATAAATCTCAACACTTTCACTAATAAAAGCATAAAATAGAAGTTCCAGGTTATTAAACTCAACAATTTTACTATAAACACCACACAATAAAATGATCTAAGTTAAAAACAACTCAACAATTTCATTAGAAAAACAATAAAAAAAGTTACAAGTTAAGAAAATCTACAATTTCTCAATAAAAATGATAAAAAAAAAATAGGTTCCATGATTAACAAAACTCAACACTTTCACTAATAAAAGCATAAAAAAAGTTCCAAGTTAAAAAACTCAACAATTCTCTATAAAAACCATTAAGAATAAAAGTTCCTAGCTTAAAAACCCAACGATTTAACTATAAAAAGCATAAAAAAAAATCAAGTTAAAAAATTCAACAATTTCTCAATAAAAATGATAAAACAAGATCCATGTCTAAAAAAAACATTACATTTTTTGTATAAAAAAATTAAAAAACGATCCAAGCGATAAAATTGAAATATTTCACTATAAAAACCATAAAAAATGTTCAAAGTTAAAAAACTCAACAATTTCACTATAAAAACCACAAAAAATGATCAAAGTTAAAAATAACTCAATAATTTAATTAAAAAAACTATACAAAAAATCCAAGTTAAAAAATTCAACAGATTCTGAATAAAAAGGTTTAAAAAGTTCAAAATTAAAAAACTCAATACTTTCACAGATAAAAGCATAAAAAAGTTCCAAGTTAATAAATTCAACAATTTCACTATAAAAACCAAACAAAAAGTTCAAAGTTAAAAAAATCTACAATTTCTCAATAAAAATGATTAAAATATAAAGTTTCATGATTAAAAAAACTAAACACATTCACTAATAAAAGCATACAAAAAGTGCCAAGTTAAAAAAACTCATCAATTTCATTATAAAAACCATTAAGAATAAAAGTTCCTAGTTTAAAAACCCAACAATTTAACTATAAAAAGCATAAAAAAAAAGTTTCAAGTTAAAAAATTCAACAATTTCTCTATAAAAATGATAAAACAAGATCTAAGTCTAAAAAATCTTTACATGTTTACTATAAACAAAAATGTTCCAAGTGAAAAAATTGAACAATTTAACTATAAAAACCATAAAAAATGTTAGAATTTAAAAAAACTCAACAATTTCACTACAAAAATCACAAAAATGATCTAAGTTAAAAAAAAATACTTAACAATTTCATTAGAAAACCCCTAAAAAAAGTACCAAGTTAAAAAACGTACAATTTCTCAATAAAAATGATTAAAAAACACAGGTTCCATGATAAATCAAATTCAACATTTTCACTAATAAAAGCATAAAAAACGTTTCAAGTTAAAAAAACTCAACAATTTCTCTATAAAATAAGATCCAAGTCTAAAAAAACTTTACATTTTTACTAGAAAAAAAATAAAAAATGTTCCAAGTGAAAAAAAATTGAACTATTTCACTATAAAAACCATAAAAATAATGTTCAAAGTTAAAAAACTCAACAATTTCACTAAAAAAAACCACACAAAAACGATCCAAGTTAAAAACAACTCAATAATTTCATTATAAATACCATATTAAAAATCCAAGTTAAAGAATTCAACAATTTCTGAATAAAAATGATAAAAAGTTCAAAGTTAATAAATCTCAACACTTTCACTAATAAAAGCATAAAATAGAAGTTACAGGTTATTAAACTCAACAATTTTACTATAAACACCACACAATAAAATGATCTAAGTTAAAAACAACTCAACAATTTCATTAGAAAAACAATAAAAAAAAGTTACAAGTTAAGAAAATCTACAATTTCTCAATAAAAATGATAAAAAAAAAATAGGTTCCATGATTAAAAAAGCTCAACACTTTCACTAATAAAAGCATAAAAAAAGTTCCAAGTTAAAAAACTCAACAATTCTCTATAAAAACCATTAAGAATAAAAGTTCCTAGCTTAAAAACCCAACGATTTAACTATAAAAAGCATAAAATAAATTCAAGTTAAAAAATTCAACAATTTCTCAATAAAAATGATAAAACAAGATCCATGTCTAAAAAAAACATTACATTTTTTGTATAAAAAAATTAAAAAACGATCCAAGCGATAAAATTGAAATATTTCACTATAAAAACCATAAAAAAAAAATGTTCAAAGTTAAAAAACTCAACAATTTCACTATAAAAACCACAAAAAATGATCAAAGTTAAAAATAACTCAATAATTTAATTAAAAAAACTATACAAAAAATCCAAGTTAAAAAATTCAACAGATTCTGAATAAAAAGGTTTAAAAAGTTCAAAATTAAAAAACTCAATACTTTCACAGATAAAAGCATAAAAAAGTTCCAAGTTAATAAATTCAACAATTTCACTATAAAAACCAAACAAAAAGTTCAAAGTTAAAAAAATCTACAATTTCTCAATAAAAATGATTAAAATATAAAGTTTCATGATTAAAAAAACTAAACACATTCACTAATAAAAGCATACAAAAAGTGCCAAGTTAAAAAAACTCATCAATTTCATTATAAAAACCATTAAGAATAAAAGTTCCTAGTTTAAAAACCCAACAATTTAACTATAAAAAGCATAAAAAAAAGTTTCAAGTTAAAAAATTCAACAATTTCTCTATAAAAATGATAAAACAAGATCTAAGTCTAAAAAATCTTTACATGTTTACTATAAACAAAAATGTTCCAAGTGAAAAAATTGAACAATTTAACTATAAAAACCATAAAAAATGTTCGAATTTAAAAAAACTCAACAATTTCACTAAAAAAATCACAAAAATGATCTAAGTTAAAAAAAAATACTTAACAATTTCATTAGAAAACCCCTAAAAAAAGTACCAAGTTAAAAAACGTACAATTTCTCAATAAAAATGATTAAAAAACACAGGTTCCATGATAAATCAAATTCAACATTTTCACTAATAAAAGCATAAAAAACGTTTCAAGTTAAAAAAACTCAACAATTTCTCTATAAAATAAGATCCAAGTCTAAAAAAACTTTACATTTTTACTAGAAAAAAAATAAAAAATGTTCCAAGTGAAAAAAAATTGAACTATTTCACTATAAAAACCATAAAAATAATGTTCAAAGTTAAAAAACTCAACAATTTCACTAAAAAAAAACCACACAAAAACGATCCAAGTTAAAAACAACTCAATAATTTCATTATAAATACCATATTAAAAATCCAAGTTAAAGAATTCAACAATTTCTGAATAAAAATGATAAAAAGTTCAAAGTTAATAAATCTCAACACTTTCACTAATAAAAGCATAAAATAGAAGTTCCAGGTTATTAAACTCAACAATTTTACTATAAACACCACACAATAAAATGATCTAAGTTAAAAACAACTCAACAATTTCATTAGAAAAACAATAAAAAAAGTTACAAGTTAAGAAAATCTACAATTTCTCAATAAAAATGATAAAAAAAAAATAGGTTCCATGATTAACAAAACTCAACACTTTCACTAATAAAAGCATAAAAAAAGTTCCAAGTTAAAAAACTCAACAATTCTCTATAAAAACCATTAAGAATAAAAGTTCCTAGCTTAAAAACCCAACGATTTAACTATAAAAAGCATAAAAAAAAATCAAGTTAAAAAATTCAACAATTTCTCAATAAAAATGATAAAACAAGATCCATGTCTAAAAAAAACATTACATTTTTTGTATAAAAAAATTAAAAAACGATCCAAGCGATAAAATTGAAATATTTCACTATAAAAACCATAAAAAATGTTCAAAGTTAAAAAACTCAACAATTTCACTATAAAAACCACAAAAAATGATCAAAGTTAAAAATAACTCAATAATTTAATTAAAAAAACTATACAAAAAATCCAAGTTAAAAAATTCAACAGATTCTGAATAAAAAGGTTTAAAAAGTTCAAAATTAAAAAACTCAATACTTTCACAGATAAAAGCATAAAAAAGTTCCAAGTTAATAAATTCAACAATTTCACTATAAAAACCAAACAAAAAGTTCAAAGTTAAAAAAATCTACAATTTCTCAATAAAAATGATTAAAATATAAAGTTTCATGATTAAAAAAACTAAACACATTCACTAATAAAAGCATACAAAAAGTGCCAAGTTAAAAAAACTCATCAATTTCATTATAAAAACCATTAAGAATAAAAGTTCCTAGTTTAAAAACCCAACAATTTAACTATAAAAAGCATAAAAAAAAAGTTTCAAGTTAAAAAATTCAACAATTTCTCTATAAAAATGATAAAACAAGATCTAAGTCTAAAAAATCTTTACATGTTTACTATAAACAAAAATGTTCCAAGTGAAAAAATTGAACAATTTAACTATAAAAACCATAAAAAATGTTAGAATTTAAAAAAACTCAACAATTTCACTACAAAAATCACAAAAATGATCTAAGTTAAAAAAAAATACTTAACAATTTCATTAGAAAACCCCTAAAAAAAGTACCAAGTTAAAAAACGTAGAATTTCTCAATAAAAATGATTAAAAAACACAGGTTCCATGATAAATCAAATTCAACATTTTCACTAATAAAAGCATAAAAAACGTTTCAAGTTAAAAAAACTCAACAATTTCTCTATAAAATAAGATCCAAGTCTAAAAAAACTTTACATTTTTACTAGAAAAAAAATAAAAAATGTTCCAAGTGAAAAAAAATTGAACTATTTCACTATAAAAACCATAAAAATAATGTTCAAAGTTAAAAAACTCAACAATTTCACTAAAAAAAAACCACACAAAAACGATCCAAGTTAAAAACAACTCAATAATTTCATTATAAATACCATATTAAAAATCCAAGTTAAAGAATTCAACAATTTCTGAATAAAAATGATAAAAAGTTCAAAGTTAATAAATCTCAACACTTTCACTAATAAAAGCATAAAATAGAAGTTCCAGGTTATTAAACTCAACAATTTTACTATAAACACCACACAATAAAATGATCTAAGTTAAAAACAACTCAACAATTTCATTAGAAAAATAATAAAAAAAGTTACAAGTTAAGAAAATCTACAATTTCTCAATAAAAATGATAAAAAAAAAATAGGTTCCATGATTAACAAAACTCAACACTTTCACTAATAAAAGCATAAAAAAAGTTCCAAGTTAAAAAACTCAACAATTCTCTATAAAAACCATTAAGAATAAAAGTTCCTAGCTTAAAAACCCAACGATTTAACTATAAAAAGCATAACAAAAAATCAAGTTAAAAAATTCAACAATTTCTCAATAAAAATGATAAAACAAGATCCATGTCTAAAAAAAACATTACATTTTTTGTATAAAAAAATTAAAAAACGATCCAAGCGATAAAATTGAAATATTTCACTATAAAAACCATAAAAAATGTTCAAAGTTAAAAAACTCAACAATTTCACTATAAAAACCACAAAAAATGATCAAAGTTAAAAATAACTCAATAATTTAATTAAAAAAACTATACAAAAAATCCAAGTTAAAAAATTCAACAGATTCTGAATAAAAAGGTTTAAAAAGTTCAAAATTAAAAAACTCAATACTTTCACAGATAAAAGCATAAAAAAGTTCCAAGTTAATAAATTCAACAATTTCACTATAAAAACCAAACAAAAAGTTCAAAGTTAAAAAAATCTACAATTTCTCAATAAAAATGATTAAAATATAAAGTTTCATGATTAAAAAAACTAAACACATTCACTAATAAAAGCATACAAAAAGTGCCAAGTTAAAAAAACTCATCAATTTCATTATAAAAACCATTAAGAATAAAAGTTCCTAGTTTAAAAACCCAACAATTTAACTATAAAAAGCATAAAAAAAAGTTTCAAGTTAAAAAATTCAACAATTTCTCTATAAAAATGATAAAACAAGATCTAAGTCTAAAAAATCTTTACATGTTTACTATAAACAAAAATGTTCCAAGTGAAAAAATTGAACAATTTAACTATAAAAACCATAAAAAATGTTAGAATTTAAAAAAACTCAACAATTTCACTACAAAAATCACAAAAATGATCTAAGTTAAAAAAATACTTAACAATTTCATTAGAAAACCCCTAAAAAAAGTACCAAGTTAAAAAACGTAGAATTTCTCAATAAAAATGATTAAAAAACACAGGTTCCATGATAAATCAAATTCAACATTTTCACTAATAAAAGCATAAAAAACGTTTCAAGTTAAAAAAACTCAACAATTTCTCTATAAAATAAGATCCAAGTCTAAAAAAACTTTACATTTTTACTAGAAAAAAAATAAAAAATGTTCCAAGTGAAAAAAAATTGAACTATTTCACTATAAAAACCATAAAAATAATGTTCAAAGTTAAAAAACTCAACAATTTCACTAAAAAAAAACCACACAAAAACGATCCAAGTTAAAAACAACTCAATAATTTCATTATAAATACCATATTAAAAATCCAAGTTAAAGAATTCAACAATTTCTGAATAAAAATGATAAAAAGTTCAAAGTTAATAAATCTCAACACTTTCACTAATAAAAGCATAAAATAGAAGTTCCAGGTTATTAAACTCAACAATTTTACTATAAACACCACACAATAAAATGATCTAAGTTAAAAACAACTCAACAATTTCATTAGAAAAACAATAAAAAAAGTTACAAGTTAAGAAAATCTACAATTTCTCAATAAAAATGATAAAAAAAAAATAGGTTCCATGATTAACAAAACTCAACACTTTCACTAATAAAAGCATAAAAAAAGTTCCAAGTTAAAAAACTCAACAATTCTCTATAAAAACCATTAAGAATAAAAGTTCCTAGCTTAAAAACCCAACGATTTAACTATAAAAAGCATAAAAAAAAATCAAGTTAAAAAATTCAACAATTTCTCAATAAAAATGATAAAACAAGATCCATGTCTAAAAAAAACATTACATTTTTTGTATAAAAAAATTAAAAAACGATCCAAGCGATAAAATTGAAATATTTCACTATAAAAACCATAAAAAATGTTCAAAGTTAAAAAACTCAACAATTTCACTATAAAAACCACAAAAAATGATCAAAGTTAAAAATAACTCAATAATTTAATTAAAAAAACTATACAAAAAATCCAAGTTAAAAAATTCAACAGATTCTGAATAAAAAGGTTTAAAAAGTTCAAAATTAAAAAACTCAATACTTTCACAGATAAAAGCATAAAAAAGTTCCAAGTTAATAAATTCAACAATTTCACTATAAAAACCAAACAAAAAGTTCAAAGTTAAAAAAATCTACAATTTCTCAATAAAAATGATTAAAATATAAAGTTTCATGATTAAAAAAACTAAACACATTCACTAATAAAAGCATACAAAAAGTGCCAAGTTAAAAAAACTCATCAATTTCATTATAAAAACCATTAAGAATAAAAGTTCCTAGTTTAAAAACCCAACAATTTAACTATAAAAAGCATAAAAAAAAAGTTTCAAGTTAAAAAATTCAACAATTTCTCTATAAAAATGATAAAACAAGATCTAAGTCTAAAAAATCTTTACATGTTTACTATAAACAAAAATGTTCCAAGTGAAAAAATTGAACAATTTAACTATAAAAACCATAAAAAATGTTAGAATTTAAAAAAACTCAACAATTTCACTACAAAAATCACAAAAATGATCTAAGTTAAAAAAAAATACTTAACAATTTCATTAGAAAACCCCTAAAAAAAGTACCAAGTTAAAAAACGTAGAATTTCTCAATAAAAATGATTAAAAAACACAGGTTCCATGATAAATCAAATTCAACATTTTCACTAATAAAAGCATAAAAAACGTTTCAAGTTAAAAAAACTCAACAATTTCTCTATAAAATAAGATCCAAGTCTAAAAAAACTTTACATTTTTACTAGAAAAAAAATAAAAAATGTTCCAAGTGAAAATAAATTGAACTATTTCACTATAAAAACCATAAAAATAATGTTCAAAGTTAAAAAACTCAACAATTTCACTAAAAAAAACCACACAAAAACGATCCAAGTTAAAAACAACTCAATAATTTCATTATAAATACCATATTAAAAATCCAAGTTAAAGAATTCAACAATTTCTGAATAAAAATGATAAAAAGTTCAAAGTTAATAAATCTCAACACTTTCACTAATAAAAGCATAAAATAGAAGTTCCAGGTTATTAAACTCAACAATTTTACTATAAACACCACACAATAAAATGATCTAAGTTAAAAACAACTCAACAATTTCATTAGAAAAACAATAAAAAAAGTTACAAGTTAAGAAAATCTACAATTTCTCAATAAAAATGATAAAAAAAAAATAGGTTCCATGATTAACAAAACTCAACACTTTCACTAATAAAAGCATAAAAAAAGTTCCAAGTTAAAAAACTCAACAATTCTCTATAAAAACCATTAAGAATAAAAGTTCCTAGCTTAAAAACCCAACGATTTAACTATAAAAAGCATAAAAAAAAATCAAGTTAAAAAATTCAACAATTTCTCAATAAAAATGATAAAACAAGATCCATGTCTAAAAAAAACATTACATTTTTTGTATAAAAAAATTAAAAAACGATCCAAGCGATAAAATTGAAATATTTCACTATAAAAACCATAAAAAATGTTCAAAGTTAAAAAACTCAACAATTTCACTATAAAAACCACAAAAAATGATCAAAGTTAAAAATAACTCAATAATTTAATTAAAAAAACTATACAAAAAATCCAAGTTAAAAAATTCAACAGATTCTGAATAAAAAGGTTTAAAAAGTTCAAAATTAAAAAACTCAATACTTTCACAGATAAAAGCATAAAAAAGTTCCAAGTTAATAAATTCAACAATTTCACTATAAAAACCAAACAAAAAGTTCAAAGTTAAAAAAATCTACAATTTCTCAATAAAAATGATTAAAATATAAAGTTTCATGATTAAAAAAACTAAACACATTCACTAATAAAAGCATACAAAAAGTGCCAAGTTAAAAAAACTCATCAATTTCATTATAAAAACCATTAAGAATAAAAGTTCCTAGTTTAAAAACCCAACAATTTAACTATAAAAAGCATAAAAAAAAAGTTTCAAGTTAAAAAATTCAACAATTTCTCTATAAAAATGATAAAACAAGATCTAAGTCTAAAAAATCTTTACATGTTTACTATAAACAAAAATGTTCCAAGTGAAAAAATTGAACAATTTAACTATAAAAACCATAAAAAATGTTAGAATTTAAAAAAACTCAACAATTTCACTACAAAAATCACAAAAATGATCTAAGTTAAAAAAATACTTAACAATTTCATTAGAAAACCCCTAAAAAAAGTACCAAGTTAAAAAACGTACAATTTCTCAATAAAAATGATTAAAAAACACAGGTTCCATGATAAATCAAATTCAACATTTTCACTAATAAAAGCATAAAAAACGTTTCAAGTTAAAAAAACTCAACAATTTCTCTATAAAATAAGATCCAAGTCTAAAAAAACTTTACATTTTTACTAGAAAAAAAATAAAAAATGTTCCAAGTGAAAAAAAATTGAACTATTTCACTATAAAAACCATAAAAATAATGTTCAAAGTTAAAAAACTCAACAATTTCACTAAAAAAAACCACACAAAAACGATCCAAGTTAAAAACAACTCAATAATTTCATTATAAATACCATATTAAAAATCCAAGTTAAAGAATTCAACAATTTCTGAATAAAAATGATAAAAAGTTCAAAGTTAATAAATCTCAACACTTTCACTAATAAAAGCATAAAATAGAAGTTCCAGGTTATTAAACTCAACAATTTTACTATAAACACCACACAATAAAATGATCTAAGTTAAAAACAACTCAACAATTTCATTAGAAAAACAATAAAAAAAGTTACAAGTTAAGAAAATCTACAATTTCTCAATAAAAATGATAAAAAAAATAGGTTCCATGATTAACAAAACTCAACACTTTCACTAATAAAAGCATAAAAAAAGTTCCAAGTTAAAAAACTCAACAATTCTCTATAAAAACCATTAAGAATAAAAGTTCCTAGCTTAAAAACCCAACGATTTAACTATAAAAAGCATAAAAAAAAATTCAAGTTAAAAAATTCAACAATTTCTCAATAAAAATGATAAAACAAGATCCATGTCTAAAAAAAACATTACATTTTTTGTATAAAAAAATTAAAAAACGATCCAAGCGATAAAATTGAAATATTTCACTATAAAAACCATAAAAAATGTTCAAAGTTAAAAAACTCAACAATTTCACTATAAAAACCACAAAAAATGATCAAAGTTAAAAATAACTCAATAATTTAATTAAAAAAACTATACAAAAAATCCAAGTTAAAAAATTCAACAGATTCTGAATAAAAAGGTTTAAAAAGTTCAAAATTAAAAAACTCAATACTTTCACAGATAAAAGCATAAAAAAGTTCCAAGTTAATAAATTCAACAATTTCACTATAAAAACCAAACAAAAAGTTCAAAGTTAAAAAAATCTACAATTTCTCAATAAAAATGATTAAAATATAAAGTTTCATGATTAAAAAAACTAAACACATTCACTAATAAAAGCATACAAAAAGTGCCAAGTTAAAAAAACTCATCAATTTCATTATAAAAACCATTAAGAATAAAAGTTCCTAGTTTAAAAACCCAACAATTTAACTATAAAAAGCATAAAAAAAAGTTTCAAGTTAAAAAATTCAACAATTTCTCTATAAAAATGATAAAACAAGATCTAAGTCTAAAAAATCTTTACATGTTTACTATAAACAAAAATGTTCCAAGTGAAAAAATTGAACAATTTAACTATAAAAACCATAAAAAATGTTAGAATTTAAAAAAACTCAACAATTTCACTACAAAAATCACAAAAATGATCTAAGTTAAAAAAATACTTAACAATTTCATTAGAAAACCCCTAAAAAAAGTACCAAGTTAAAAAACGTACAATTTCTCAATAAAAATGATTAAAAAACACAGGTTCCATGATAAATCAAATTCAACATTTTCACTAATAAAAGCATAAAAAACGTTTCAAGTTAAAAAAACTCAACAATTTCTCTATAAAATAAGATCCAAGTCTAAAAAAACTTTACATTTTTACTAGAAAAAAAATAAAAAATGTTCCAAGTGAAAAAAAATTGAACTATTTCACTATAAAAACCATAAAAATAATGTTCAAAGTTAAAAAACTCAACAATTTCACTAAAAAAAACCACACAAAAACGATCCAAGTTAAAAACAACTCAATAATTTCATTATAAATACCATATTAAAAATCCAAGTTAAAGAATTCAACAATTTCTGAATAAAAATGATAAAAAGTTCAAAGTTAATAAATCTCAACACTTTCACTAATAAAAGCATAAAATAGAAGTTCCAGGTTATTAAACTCAACAATTTTACTATAAACACCACACAATAAAATGATCTAAGTTAAAAACAACTCAACAATTTCATTAGAAAAACAATAAAAAAAGTTAAAAGTTAAGAAAATCTACAATTTCTCAATAAAAATGATAAAAAAAATAGGTTCCATGATTAAAAAAACTCAACACTTTCACTAATAAAAGCATAAAAAAAGTTCCAAGTTAAAAAACTCAACAATTCTCTATAAAAACCATTAAGAATAAAAGTTCCTAGCTTAAAAACCCAACGATTTAACTATAAAAAGCATAAAAAAAAATTCAAGTTAAAAAATTCAACAATTTCTCAATAAAAATGATAAAACAAGATCCATGTCTAAAAAAAACATTACATTTTTTGTATAAAAAAATTAAAAAACGATCCAAGCGATAAAATTGAAATATTTCACTATAAAAACCATAAAAAATGTTCAAAGTTAAAAAACTCAACAATTTCACTATAAAAACCACAAAAAATGATCAAAGTTAAAAATAACTCAATAATTTAATTAAAAAAACTATACAAAAAATCCAAGTTAAAAAATTCAACAGATTCTGAATAAAAAGGTTTAAAAAGTTCAAAATTAAAAAACTCAATACTTTCACAGATAAAAGCATAAAAAAGTTCCAAGTTAATAAATTCAACAATTTCACTATAAAAACCAAACAAAAAGTTCAAAGTTAAAAAAATCTACAATTTCTCAATAAAAATGATTAAAATATAAAGTTTCATGATTAAAAAAACTAAACACATTCACTAATAAAAGCATACAAAAAGTGCCAAGTTAAAAAAACTCATTAATTTCATTATAAAAACCATTAAGAATAAAATTTCCTAGTTTAAAAACCCAACAATTTAACTATAAAAAGCATAAAAAAAAGTTTCAAGTTAAAAAATTCAACAATTTCTCTATAAAAATGATAAAACAAGATCTAAGTCTAAAAAATCTTTACATGTTTACTATAAACAAAAATGTTCCAAGTGAAAAAATTGAACAATTTAACTATAAAAACCATAAAAAATGTTAGAATTTAAAAAAACTCAACAATTTCACTACAAAAATCACAAAAATGATCTAAGTTAAAAAAAAATACTTAACAATTTCATTAGAAAACCCCTAAAAAAAGTACCAAGTTAAAAAACGTACAATTTCTCAATAAAAATGATTAAAAAACACAGGTTCCATGATAAATCAAATTCAACATTTTCACTAATAAAAGCATAAAAAACGTTTCAAGTTAAAAAAACTCAACAATTTCTCTATAAAATAAGATCCAAGTCTAAAAAAACTTTACATTTTTACTAGAAAAAAAATAAAAAATGTTCCAAGTGAAAAAAAATTGAACTATTTCACTATAAAAACCATAAAAATAATGTTCAAAGTTAAAAAACTCAACAATTTCACTAAAAAAAACCACACAAAAACGATCCAAGTTAAAAACAACTCAATAATTTCATTATAAATACCATATTAAAAATCCAAGTTAAAGAATTCAACAATTTCTGAATAAAAATGATAAAAAGTTCAAAGTTATTAAATCTCAACACTTTCACTAATAAAAGCATAAAATAGAAGTTCCAGGTTATTAAACTCAACAATTTTACTATAAACACCACACAATAAAATGATCTAAGTTAAAAACAACTCAACAATTTCATTAGAAAAACAATAAAAAAAGTTACAAGTTAAGAAAATCTACAATTTCTCAATAAAAATGATAAAAAAAATAGGTTCCATGATTAAAAAAACTCAACACTTTCACTAATAAAAGCATAAAAAAAGTTCCAAGTTAAAAAACTCAACAATTCTCTATAAAAACCATTAAGAATAAAAGTTCCTAGCTTAAAAACCCAACGATTTAACTATAAAAAGCATAAAAAAAATCAAGTTAAAAAATTCAACAATTTCTCAATAAAAATGATAAAACAAGATCCATGTCTAAAAAAAACATTACATTTTTTGTATAAAAAAATTAAAAAACGATCCAAGCGATAAAATTGAAATATTTCACTATAAAAACCATAAAAAATGTTCAAAGTTAAAAAACTCAACAATTTCACTATAAAAACCACAAAAAATGATCAAAGTTAAAAATAACTCAATAATTTAATTAAAAAAACTATACAAAAAATCCAAGTTAAAAAATTCAACAGATTCTGAATAAAAAGGTTTAAAAAGTTCAAAATTAAAAAACTCAATACTTTCACAGATAAAAGCATAAAAAAGTTCCAAGTTAATAAATTCAACAATTTCACTATAAAAACCAAACAAAAAGTTCAAAGTTAAAAAAATCTACAATTTCTCAATAAAAATGATTAAAATATAAAGTTTCATGATTAAAAAAACTAAACACATTCACTAATAAAAGCATACAAAAAGTGCCAAGTTAAAAAAACTCATCAATTTCATTATAAAAACCATTAAGAATAAAAGTTCCTAGTTTAAAAACCCAACAATTTAACTATAAAAAGCATAAAAAAAAGTTTCAAGTTAAAAAATTCAACAATTTCTCTATAAAAATGATAAAACAAGATCTAAGTCTAAAAAATCTTTACATGTTTACTATAAACAAAAATGTTCCAAGTGAAAAAATTGAACAATTTAACTATAAAAACCATAAAAAATGTTAGAATTTAAAAAAACTCAACAATTTCACTACAAAAATCACAAAAATGATCTAAGTTAAAAAAATACTTAACAATTTCATTAGAAAACCCCTAAAAAAAGTACCAAGTTAAAAAACGTACAATTTCTCAATAAAAATGATTAAAAAACACAGGTTCCATGATAAATCAAATTCAACATTTTCACTAATAAAAGCATAAAAAACGTTTCAAGTTAAAAAAACTCAACAATTTCTCTATAAAATAAGATCCAAGTCTAAAAAAACTTTACATTTTTACTAGAAAAAAAATAAAAAATGTTCCAAGTGAAAAAAAATTGAACTATTTCACTATAAAAACCATAAAAATAATGTTCAAAGTTAAAAAACTCAACAATTTCACTAAAAAAAAACCACACAAAAACGATCCAAGTTAAAAACAACTCAATAATTTCATTATAAATACCATATTAAAAATCCAAGTTAAAGAATTCAACAATTTCTGAATAAAAATGATAAAAAGTTCAAAGTTAATAAATCTCAACACTTTCACTAATAAAAGCATAAAATAGAAGTTCCAGGTTATTAAACTCAACAATTTTACTATAAACACCACACAATAAAATGATCTAAGTTAAAAACAACTCAACAATTTCATTAGAAAAACAATAAAAAAAGTTAAAAGTTAAGAAAATCTACAATTTCTCAATAAAAATGATAAAAAAAATAGGTTCCATGATTAAAAAAACTCAACACTTTCACTAATAAAAGCATAAAAAAAGTTCCAAGTTAAAAAACTCAACAATTCTCTATAAAAACCATTAAGAATAAAAGTTCCTAGCTTAAAAACCCAACGATTTAACTATAAAAAGCATAAAAAAAAATTCAAGTTAAAAAATTCAACAATTTCTCAATAAAAATGATAAAACAAGATCCATGTCTAAAAAAAACATTACATTTTTTGTATAAAAAAATTAAAAAACGATCCAAGCGATAAAATTGAAATATTTCACTATAAAAACCATAAAAAATGTTCAAAGTTAAAAAACTCAACAATTTCACTATAAAAACCACAAAAAATGATCAAAGTTAAAAATAACTCAATAATTTAATTAAAAAAACTATACAAAAAATCCAAGTTAAAAAATTCAACAGATTCTGAATAAAAAGGTTTAAAAAGTTCAAAATTAAAAAACTCAATACTTTCACAGATAAAAGCATAAAAAAGTTCCAAGTTAATAAATTCAACAATTTCACTATAAAAACCAAACAAAAAGTTCAAAGTTAAAAAAATCTACAATTTCTCAATAAAAATGATTAAAATATAAAGTTTCATGATTAAAAAAACTAAACACATTCACTAATAAAAGCATACAAAAAGTGCCAAGTTAAAAAAACTCATCAATTTCATTATAAAAACCATTAAGAATAAAAGTTCCTAGTTTAAAAACCCAACAATTTAACTATAAAAAACATAAAAAAAAGTTTCAAGTTAAAAAATTCAACAATTTCTCTATAAAAATGATAAAACAAGATCTAAGTCTAAAAAATCTTTACATGTTTACTATAAACAAAAATGTTCCAAGTGAAAAAATTGAACAATTTAACTATAAAAACCATAAAAAATGTTAGAATTTAAAAAAACTCAACAATTTCACTACAAAAATCACAAAAATGATCTAAGTTAAAAAAATACTTAACAATTTCATTAGAAAACCCCTAAAAAAAGTACCAAGTTAAAAAACGTACAATTTCTCAATAAAAATGATTAAAAAACACAGGTTCCATGATAAATCAAATTCAACATTTTCACTAATAAAAGCATAAAAAACGTTTCAAGTTAAAAAAACTCAACAATTTCTCTATAAAATAAGATCCAAGTCTAAAAAAACTTTACATTTTTACTAGAAAAAAAATAAAAAATGTTCCAAGTGAAAAAAAATTGAACTATTTCACTATAAAAACCATAAAAATAATGTTCAAAGTTAAAAAACTCAACAATTTCACTAAAAAAAAACCACACAAAAACGATCCAAGTTAAAAACAACTCAATAATTTCATTATAAATACCATATTAAAAATCCAAGTTAAAGAATTCAACAATTTCTGAATAAAAATGATAAAAAGTTCAAAGTTAATAAATCTCAACACTTTCACTAATAAAAGCATAAAATAGAAGTTCCAGGTTATTAAACTCAACAATTTTACTATAAACACCACACAATAAAATGATCTAAGTTAAAAACAACTCAACAATTTCATTAGAAAAACAATAAAAAAAGTTACAAGTTAAGAAAATCTACAATTTCTCAATAAAAATGATAAAAAAAATAGGTTCCATGATTAACAAAACTCAACACTTTCACTAATAAAAGCATAAAAAAAGTTCCAAGTTAAAAAACTCAACAATTCTCTATAAAAACCATTAAGAATAAAAGTTCCTAGCTTAAAAACCCAACGATTTAACTATAAAAAGCATAAAAAAAAATTCAAGTTAAAAAATTCAACAATTTCTCAATAAAAATGATAAAACAAGATCCATGTCTAAAAAAAACATTACATTTTTTGTATAAAAAAATTAAAAAACGATCCAAGCGATAAAATTGAAATATTTCACTATAAAAACCATAAAAAATGTTCAAAGTTAAAAAACTCAACAATTTCACTATAAAAACCACAAAAAATGATCAAAGTTAAAAATAACTCAATAATTTAATTAAAAAAACTATACAAAAAATCCAAGTTAAAAAATTCAACAGATTCTGAATAAAAAGGTTTAAAAAGTTCAAAATTAAAAAACTCAATACTTTCACAGATAAAAGCATAAAAAAGTTCCAAGTTAATAAATTCAACAATTTCACTATAAAAACCAAACAAAAAGTTCAAAGTTAAAAAAATCTACAATTTCTCAATAAAAATGATTAAAATATAAAGTTTCATGATTAAAAAAACTAAACACATTCACTAATAAAAGCATACAAAAAGTGCCAAGTTAAAAAAACTCATCAATTTCATTATAAAAACCATTAAGAATAAAAGTTCCTAGTTTAAAAACCCAACAATTTAACTATAAAAAGCATAAAAAAAAGTTTCAAGTTAAAAAATTCAACAATTTCTCTATAAAAATGATAAAACAAGATCTAAGTCTAAAAAATCTTTACATGTTTACTATAAACAAAAATGTTCCAAGTGAAAAAATTGAACAATTTAACTATAAAAACCATAAAAAATGTTAGAATTTAAAAAAACTCAACAATTTCACTACAAAAATCACAAAAATGATCTAAGTTAAAAAAATACTTAACAATTTCATTAGAAAACCCCTAAAAAAAGTACCAAGTTAAAAAACGTACAATTTCTCAATAA
The DNA here is from genome assembly GCA_963966055.1 of Lathyrus aphaca. Taxonomy (NCBI): domain Eukaryota; kingdom Viridiplantae; phylum Streptophyta; class Magnoliopsida; order Fabales; family Fabaceae; genus Lathyrus; species Lathyrus aphaca. The sequence continues at coordinate 408,083,467 of OZ014520.1, forward strand.
AAATGATTAAAAAACACAGGTTCCATGATAAATCAAATTCAACATTTTCACTAATAAAAGCATAAAAAACGTTTCAAGTTAAAAAAACTCAACAATTTCTCTATAAAATAAGATCCAAGTCTAAAAAAACTTTACATTTTTACTAGAAAAAAAATAAAAAATGTTCCAAGTGAAAAAAAATTGAACTATTTCACTATAAAAACCATAAAAATAATGTTCAAAGTTAAAAAACTCAACAATTTCACTAAAAAAAAACCACACAAAAACGATCCAAGTTAAAAACAACTCAATAATTTCATTATAAATACCATATTAAAAATCCAAGTTAAAGAATTCAACAATTTCTGAATAAAAATGATAAAAAGTTCAAAGTTAATAAATCTCAACACTTTCACTAATAAAAGCATAAAATAGAAGTTCCAGGTTATTAAACTCAACAATTTTACTATAAACACCACACAATAAAATGATCTAAGTTAAAAACAACTCAACAATTTCATTAGAAAAACAATAAAAAAAGTTAAAAGTTAAGAAAATCTACAATTTCTCAATAAAAATGATAAAAAAAATAGGTTCCATGATTAAAAAAACTCAACACTTTCACTAATAAAAGCATAAAAAAAGTTCCAAGTTAAAAAACTCAACAATTCTCTATAAAAACCATTAAGAATAAAAGTTCCTAGCTTAAAAACCCAACGATTTAACTATAAAAAGCATAAAAAAAAATTCAAGTTAAAAAATTCAACAATTTCTCAATAAAAATGATAAAACAAGATCCATGTCTAAAAAAAACATTACATTTTTTGTATAAAAAAATTAAAAAACGATCCAAGCGATAAAATTGAAATATTTCACTATAAAAACCATAAAAAATGTTCAAAGTTAAAAAACTCAACAATTTCACTATAAAAACCACAAAAAATGATCAAAGTTAAAAATAACTCAATAATTTAATTAAAAAAACTATACAAAAAATCCAAGTTAAAAAATTCAACAGATTCTGAATAAAAAGGTTTAAAAAGTTCAAAATTAAAAAACTCAATACTTTCACAGATAAAAGCATAAAAAAGTTCCAAGTTAATAAATTCAACAATTTCACTATAAAAACCAAACAAAAAGTTCAAAGTTAAAAAAATCTACAATTTCTCAATAAAAATGATTAAAATATAAAGTTTCATGATTAAAAAAACTAAACACATTCACTAATAAAAGCATACAAAAAGTGCCAAGTTAAAAAAACTCATCAATTTCATTATAAAAACCATTAAGAATAAAAGTTCCTAGTTTAAAAACCCAACAATTTAACTATAAAAAGCATAAAAAAAAGTTTCAAGTTAAAAAATTCAACAATTTCTCTATAAAAATGATAAAACAAGATCTAAGTCTAAAAAATCTTTACATGTTTACTATAAACAAAAATGTTCCAAGTGAAAAAATTGAACAATTTAACTATAAAAACCATAAAAAATGTTAGAATTTAAAAAAACTCAACAATTTCACTACAAAAATCACAAAAATGATCTAAGTTAAAAAAATACTTAACAATTTCATTAGAAAACCCCTAAAAAAAGTACCAAGTTAAAAAACGTACAATTTCTCAATAAAAATGATTAAAAAACACAGGTTCCATGATAAATCAAATTCAACATTTTCACTAATAAAAGCATAAAAAACGTTTCAAGTTAAAAAAACTCAACAATTTCTCTATAAAATAAGATCCAAGTCTAAAAAAACTTTACATTTTTACTAGAAAAAAAATAAAAAATGTTCCAAGTGAAAAAAAATTGAACTATTTCACTATAAAAACCATAAAAATAATGTTCAAAGTTAAAAAACTCAACAATTTCACTAAAAAAAAACCACACAAAAACGATCCAAGTTAAAAACAACTCAATAATTTCATTATAAATACCATATTAAAAATCCAAGTTAAAGAATTCAACAATTTCTGAATAAAAATGATAAAAAGTTCAAAGTTAATAAATCTCAACACTTTCACTAATAAAAGCATAAAATAGAAGTTCCAGGTTATTAAACTCAACAATTTTACTATAAACACCACACAATAAAATGATCTAAGTTAAAAACAACTCAACAATTTCATTAGAAAAACAATAAAAAAAGTTACAAGTTAAGAAAATCTACAATTTCTCAATAAAAATGATAAAAAAAATAGGTTCCATGATTAACAAAACTCAACACTTTCACTAATAAAAGCATAAAAAAAGTTCCAAGTTAAAAAACTCAACAATTCTCTATAAAAACCATTAAGAATAAAAGTTCCTAGCTTAAAAACCCAACGATTTAACTATAAAAAGCATAAAAAAAAATTCAAGTTAAAAAATTCAACAATTTCTCAATAAAAATGATAAAACAAGATCCATGTCTAAAAAAAACATTACATTTTTTGTATAAAAAAATTAAAAAACGATCCAAGCGATAAAATTGAAATATTTCACTATAAAAACCATAAAAAATGTTCAAAGTTAAAAAACTCAACAATTTCACTATAAAAACCACAAAAAATGATCAAAGTTAAAAATAACTCAATAATTTAATTAAAAAAACTATACAAAAAATCCAAGTTAAAAAATTCAACAGATTCTGAATAAAAAGGTTTAAAAAGTTCAAAATTAAAAAACTCAATACTTTCACAGATAAAAGCATAAAAAAGTTCCAAGTTAATAAATTCAACAATTTCACTATAAAAACCAAACAAAAAGTTCAAAGTTAAAAAAATCTACAATTTCTCAATAAAAATGATTAAAATATAAAGTTTCATGATTAAAAAAACTAAACACATTCACTAATAAAAGCATACAAAAAGTGCCAAGTTAAAAAAACTCATCAATTTCATTATAAAAACCATTAAGAATAAAAGTTCCTAGTTTAAAAACCCAACAATTTAACTATAAAAAGCATAAAAAAAAGTTTCAAGTTAAAAAATTCAACAATTTCTCTATAAAAATGATAAAACAAGATCTAAGTCTAAAAAATCTTTACATGTTTACTATAAACAAAAATGTTCCAAGTGAAAAAATTGAACAATTTAACTATAAAAACCATAAAAAATGTTAGAATTTAAAAAAACTCAACAATTTCACTACAAAAATCACAAAAATGATCTAAGTTAAAAAAATACTTAACAATTTCATTAGAAAACCCCTAAAAAAAGTACCAAGTTAAAAAACGTACAATTTCTCAATAAAAATGATTAAAAAACACAGGTTCCATGATAAATCAAATTCAACATTTTCACTAATAAAAGCATAAAAAACGTTTCAAGTTAAAAAAACTCAACAATTTCTCTATAAAATAAGATCCAAGTCTAAAAAAACTTTACATTTTTACTAGAAAAAAAATAAAAAATGTTCCAAGTGAAAAAAAATTGAACTATTTCACTATAAAAACCATAAAAATAATGTTCAAAGTTAAAAAACTCAACAATTTCACTAAAAAAAAACCACACAAAAACGATCCAAGTTAAAAACAACTCAATAATTTCATTATAAATACCATATTAAAAATCCAAGTTAAAGAATTCAACAATTTCTGAATAAAAATGATAAAAAGTTCAAAGTTAATAAATCTCAACACTTTCACTAATAAAAGCATAAAATAGAAGTTCCAGGTTATTAAACTCAACAATTTTACTATAAACACCACACAATAAAATGATCTAAGTTAAAAACAACTCAACAATTTCATTAGAAAAACAATAAAAAAAGTTAAAAGTTAAGAAAATCTACAATTTCTCAATAAAAATGATAAAAAAAATAGGTTCCATGATTAAAAAAACTCAACACTTTCACTAATAAAAGCATAAAAAAAGTTCCAAGTTAAAAAACTCAACAATTCTCTATAAAAACCATTAAGAATAAAAGTTCCTAGCTTAAAAACCCAACGATTTAACTATAAAAAGCATAAAAAAAAATTCAAGTTAAAAAATTCAACAATTTCTCAATAAAAATGATAAAACAAGATCCATGTCTAAAAAAAACATTACATTTTTTGTATAAAAAAATTAAAAAACGATCCAAGCGATAAAATTGAAATATTTCACTATAAAAACCATAAAAAATGTTCAAAGTTAAAAAACTCAACAATTTCACTATAAAAACCACAAAAAATGATCAAAGTTAAAAATAACTCAATAATTTAATTAAAAAAACTATACAAAAAATCCAAGTTAAAAAATTCAACAGATTCTGAATAAAAAGGTTTAAAAAGTTCAAAATTAAAAAACTCAATACTTTCACAGATAAAAGCATAAAAAAGTTCCAAGTTAATAAATTCAACAATTTCACTATAAAAACCAAACAAAAAGTTCAAAGTTAAAAAAATCTACAATTTCTCAATAAAAATGATTAAAATATAAAGTTTCATGATTAAAAAAACTAAACACATTCACTAATAAAAGCATACAAAAAGTGCCAAGTTAAAAAAACTCATTAATTTCATTATAAAAACCATTAAGAATAAAATTTCCTAGTTTAAAAACCCAACAATTTAACTATAAAAAGCATAAAAAAAAGTTTCAAGTTAAAAAATTCAACAATTTCTCTATAAAAATGATAAAACAAGATCTAAGTCTAAAAAATCTTTACATGTTTACTATAAACAAAAATGTTCCAAGTGAAAAAATTGAACAATTTAACTATAAAAACCATAAAAAATGTTAGAATTTAAAAAAAACTCAACAATTTCACTACAAAAATCACAAAAATGATCTAAGTTAAAAAAAAATACTTAACAATTTCATTAGAAAACCCCTAAAAAAAGTACCAAGTTAAAAAACGTACAATTTCTCAATAAAAATGATTAAAAAACACAGGTTCCATGATAAATCAAATTCAACATTTTCACTAATAAAAGCATAAAAAACGTTTCAAGTTAAAAAAACTCAACAATTTCTCTATAAAATAAGATCCAAGTCTAAAAAAACTTTACATTTTTACTAGAAAAAAAATAAAAAATGTTCCAAGTGAAAAAAAATTGAACTATTTCACTATAAAAACCATAAAAATAATGTTCAAAGTTAAAAAACTCAACAATTTCACTAAAAAAAACCACACAAAAACGATCCAAGTTAAAAACAACTCAATAATTTCATTATAAATACCATATTAAAAATCCAAGTTAAAGAATTCAACAATTTCTGAATAAAAATGATAAAAAGTTCAAAGTTATTAAATCTCAACACTTTCACTAATAAAAGCATAAAATAGAAGTTCCAGGTTATTAAACTCAACAATTTTACTATAAACACCACAGAATAAAATGATCTAAGTTAAAAACAACTCAACAATTTCATTAGAAAAACAATAAAAAAAGTTACAAGTTAAGAAAATCTACAATTTCTCAATAAAAATGATAAAAAAAATAGGTTCCATGATTAAAAAAACTCAACACTTTCACTAATAAAAGCATAAAAAAAGTTCCAAGTTAAAAAACTCAACAATTCTCTATAAAAACCATTAAGAATAAAAGTTCCTAGCTTAAAAACCCAACGATTTAACTATAAAAAGCATAAAAAAAAATCAAGTTAAAAAATTCAACAATTTCTCAATAAAAATGATAAAACAAGATCCATGTCTAAAAAAAACATTACATTTTTTGTATAAAAAAATTAAAAAACGATCCAAGCGATAAAATTGAAATATTTCACTATAAAAACCATAAAAAATGTTCAAAGTTAAAAAACTCAACAATTTCACTATAAAAACCACAAAAAATGATCAAAGTTAAAAATAACTCAATAATTTAATTAAAAAAACTATACAAAAAATCCAAGTTAAAAAATTCAACAGATTCTGAATAAAAAGGTTTAAAAAGTTCAAAATTAAAAAACTCAATACTTTCACAGATAAAAGCATAAAAAAGTTCCAAGTTAATAAATTCAACAATTTCACTATAAAAACCAAACAAAAAGTTCAAAGTTAAAAAAATCTACAATTTCTCAATAAAAATGATTAAAATATAAAGTTTCATGATTAAAAAAACTAAACACATTCACTAATAAAAGCATACAAAAAGTGCCAAGTTAAAAAAACTCATCAATTTCATTATAAAAACCATTAAGAATAAAAGTTCCTAGTTTAAAAACCCAACAATTTAACTATAAAAAGCATAAAAAAAAGTTTCAAGTTAAAAAATTCAACAATTTCTCTATAAAAATGATAAAACAAGATCTAAGTCTAAAAAATCTTTACATGTTTACTATAAACAAAAATGTTCCAAGTGAAAAAATTGAACAATTTAACTATAAAAACCATAAAAAATGTTAGAATTTAAAAAAACTCAACAATTTCACTACAAAAATCACAAAAATGATCTAAGTTAAAAAAATACTTAACAATTTCATTAGAAAACCCCTAAAAAAAGTACCAAGTTAAAAAACGTACAATTTCTCAATAAAAATGATTAAAAAACACAGGTTCCATGATAAATCAAATTCAACATTTTCACTAATAAAAGCATAAAAAACGTTTCAAGTTAAAAAAACTCAACAATTTCTCTATAAAATAAGATCCAAGTCTAAAAAAACTTTACATTTTTACTAGAAAAAAAATAAAAAATGTTCCAAGTGAAAAAAAATTGAACTATTTCACTATAAAAACCATAAAAATAATGTTCAAAGTTAAAAAACTCAACAATTTCACTAAAAAAAAACCACACAAAAACGATCCAAGTTAAAAACAACTCAATAATTTCATTATAAATACCATATTAAAAATCCAAGTTAAAGAATTCAACAATTTCTGAATAAAAATGATAAAAAGTTCAAAGTTAATAAATCTCAACACTTTCACTAATAAAAGCATAAAATAGAAGTTCCAGGTTATTAAACTCAACAATTTTACTATAAACACCACACAATAAAATGATCTAAGTTAAAAACAACTCAACAATTTCATTAGAAAAACAATAAAAAAAGTTACAAGTTAAGAAAATCTACAATTTCTCAATAAAAATGATAAAAAAAATAGGTTCCATGATTAACAAAACTCAACACTTTCACTAATAAAAGCATAAAAAAAGTTCCAAGTTAAAAAACTCAACAATTCTCTATAAAAACCATTAAGAATAAAAGTTCCTAGCTTAAAAACCCAACGATTTAACTATAAAAAGCATAAAAAAAAATTCAAGTTAAAAAATTCAACAATTTCTCAATAAAAATGATAAAACAAGATCCATGTCTAAAAAAAACATTACATTTTTTGTATAAAAAAATTAAAAAACGATCCAAGCGATAAAATTGAAATATTTCACTATAAAAACCATAAAAAATGTTCAAAGTTAAAAAACTCAACAATTTCACTATAAAAACCACAAAAAATGATCAAAGTTAAAAATAACTCAATAATTTAATTAAAAAAACTATACAAAAAATCCAAGTTAAAAAATTCAACAGATTCTGAATAAAAAGGTTTAAAAAGTTCAAAATTAAAAAACTCAATACTTTCACAGATAAAAGCATAAAAAAGTTCCAAGTTAATAAATTCAACAATTTCACTATAAAAACCAAACAAAAAGTTCAAAGTTAAAAAAATCTACAATTTCTCAATAAAAATGATTAAAATATAAAGTTTCATGATTAAAAAAACTAAACACATTCACTAATAAAAGCATACAAAAAGTGCCAAGTTAAAAAAACTCATCAATTTCATTATAAAAACCATTAAGAATAAAAGTTCCTAGTTTAAAAACCCAACAATTTAACTATAAAAAGCATAAAAAAAAGTTTCAAGTTAAAAAATTCAACAATTTCTCTATAAAAATGATAAAACAAGATCTAAGTCTAAAAAATCTTTACATGTTTACTATAAACAAAAATGTTCCAAGTGAAAAAATTGAACAATTTAACTATAAAAACCATAAAAAATGTTAGAATTTAAAAAAACTCAACAATTTCACTACAAAAATCACAAAAATGATCTAAGTTAAAAAAATACTTAACAATTTCATTAGAAAACCCCTAAAAAAAGTACCAAGTTAAAAAACGTACAATTTCTCAATAAAAATGATTAAAAAACACAGGTTCCATGATAAATCAAATTCAACATTTTCACTAATAAAAGCATAAAAAACGTTTCAAGTTAAAAAAACTCAACAATTTCTCTATAAAATAAGATCCAAGTCTAAAAAAACTTTACATTTTTACTAGAAAAAAAATAAAAAATGTTCCAAGTGAAAAAAAATTGAACTATTTCACTATAAAAACCATAAAAATAATGTTCAAAGTTAAAAAACTCAACAATTTCACTAAAAAAAAACCACACAAAAACGATCCAAGTTAAAAACAACTCAATAATTTCATTATAAATACCATATTAAAAATCCAAGTTAAAGAATTCAACAATTTCTGAATAAAAATGATAAAAAGTTCAAAGTTAATAAATCTCAACACTTTCACTAATAAAAGCATAAAATAGAAGTTCCAGGTTATTAAACTCAACAATTTTACTATAAACACCACACAATAAAATGATCTAAGTTAAAAACAACTCAACAATTTCATTAGAAAAACAATAAAAAAAGTTAAAAGTTAAGAAAATCTACAATTTCTCAATAAAAATGATAAAAAAAATAGGTTCCATGATTAAAAAAACTCAACACTTTCACTAATAAAAGCATAAAAAAAGTTCCAAGTTAAAAAACTCAACAATTCTCTATAAAAACCATTAAGAATAAAAGTTCCTAGCTTAAAAACCCAACGATTTAACTATAAAAAGCATAAAAAAAAATTCAAGTTAAAAAATTCAACAATTTCTCAATAAAAATGATAAAACAAGATCCATGTCTAAAAAAAACATTACATTTTTTGTATAAAAAAATTAAAAAACGATCCAAGCGATAAAATTGAAATATTTCACTATAAAAACCATAAAAAATGTTCAAAGTTAAAAAACTCAACAATTTCACTATAAAAACCACAAAAAATGATCAAAGTTAAAAATAACTCAATAATTTAATTAAAAAAACTATACAAAAAATCCAAGTTAAAAAATTCAACAGATTCTGAATAAAAAGGTTTAAAAAGTTCAAAATTAAAAAACTCAATACTTTCACAGATAAAAGCATAAAAAAGTTCCAAGTTAATAAATTCAACAATTTCACTATAAAAACCAAACAAAAAGTTCAAAGTTAAAAAAATCTACAATTTCTCAATAAAAATGATTAAAATATAAAGTTTCATGATTAAAAAAACTAAACACATTCACTAATAAAAGCATACAAAAAGTGCCAAGTTAAAAAAACTCATTAATTTCATTATAAAAACCATTAAGAATAAAATTTCCTAGTTTAAAAACCCAACAATTTAACTATAAAAAGCATAAAAAAAAGTTTCAAGTTAAAAAATTCAACAATTTCTCTATAAAAATGATAAAACAAGATCTAAGTCTAAAAAATCTTTACATGTTTACTATAAACAAAAATGTTCCAAGTGAAAAAATTGAACAATTTAACTATAAAAACCATAAAAAATGTTAGAATTTAAAAAAAACTCAACAATTTCACTACAAAAATCACAAAAATGATCTAAGTTAAAAAAAAATACTTAACAATTTCATTAGAAAACCCCTAAAAAAAGTACCAAGTTAAAAAACGTACAATTTCTCAATAAAAATGATTAAAAAACACAGGTTCCATGATAAATCAAATTCAACATTTTCACTAATAAAAGCATAAAAAACGTTTCAAGTTAAAAAAACTCAACAATTTCTCTATAAAATAAGATCCAAGTCTAAAAAAACTTTACATTTTTACTAGAAAAAAAATAAAAAATGTTCCAAGTGAAAAAAAATTGAACTATTTCACTATAAAAACCATAAAAATAATGTTCAAAGTTAAAAAACTCAACAATTTCACTAAAAAAAACCACACAAAAACGATCCAAGTTAAAAACAACTCAATAATTTCATTATAAATACCATATTAAAAATCCAAGTTAAAGAATTCAACAATTTCTGAATAAAAATGATAAAAAGTTCAAAGTTATTAAATCTCAACACTTTCACTAATAAAAGCATAAAATAGAAGTTCCAGGTTATTAAACTCAACAATTTTACTATAAACACCACAGAATAAAATGATCTAAGTTAAAAACAACTCAACAATTTCATTAGAAAAACAATAAAAAAAGTTACAAGTTAAGAAAATCTACAATTTCTCAATAAAAATGATAAAAAAAATAGGTTCCATGATTAAAAAAACTCAACACTTTCACTAATAAAAGCATAAAAAAAGTTCCAAGTTAAAAAACTCAACAATTCTCTATAAAAACCATTAAGAATAAAAGTTCCTAGCTTAAAAACCCAACGATTTAACTATAAAAAGCATAAAAAAAAATCAAGTTAAAAAATTCAACAATTTCTCAATAAAAATGATAAAACAAGATCCATGTCTAAAAAAAACATTACATTTTTTGTATAAAAAAATTAAAAAACGATCCAAGCGATAAAATTGAAATATTTCACTATAAAAACCATAAAAAATGTTCAAAGTTAAAAAACTCAACAATTTCACTATAAAAACCACAAAAAATGATCAAAGTTAAAAATAACTCAATAATTTAATTAAAAAAACTATACAAAAAATCCAAGTTAAAAAATTCAACAGATTCTGAATAAAAAGGTTTAAAAAGTTCAAAATTAAAAAACTCAATACTTTCACAGATAAAAGCATAAAAAAGTTCCAAGTTAATAAATTCAACAATTTCACTATAAAAACCAAACAAAAAGTTCAAAGTTAAAAAAATCTACAATTTCTCAATAAAAATGATTAAAATATAAAGTTTCATGATTAAAAAAACTAAACACATTCACTAATAAAAGCATACAAAAAGTGCCAAGTTAAAAAAACTCATCAATTTCATTATAAAAACCATTAAGAATAAAAGTTCCTAGTTTAAAAACCCAACAATTTAACTATAAAAAGCATAAAAAAAAGTTTCAAGTTAAAAAATTCAACAATTTCTCTATAAAAATGATAAAACAAGATCTAAGTCTAAAAAATCTTTACATGTTTACTATAAACAAAAATGTTCCAAGTGAAAAAATTGAACAATTTAACTATAAAAACCATAAAAAATGTTAGAATTTAAAAAAACTCAACAATTTCACTACAAAAATCACAAAAATGATCTAAGTTAAAAAAATACTTAACAATTTCATTAGAAAACCCCTAAAAAAAGTACCAAGTTAAAAAACGTACAATTTCTCAATAAAAATGATTAAAAAACACAGGTTCCATGATAAATCAAATTCAACATTTTCACTAATAAAAGCATAAAAAACGTTTCAAGTTAAAAAAACTCAACAATTTCTCTATAAAATAAGATCCAAGTCTAAAAAAACTTTACATTTTTACTAGAAAAAAAATAAAAAATGTTCCAAGTGAAAAAAAATTGAACTATTTCACTATAAAAACCATAAAAATAATGTTCAAAGTTAAAAAACTCAACAATTTCACTAAAAAAAAACCACACAAAAACGATCCAAGTTAAAAACAACTCAATAATTTCATTATAAATACCATATTAAAAATCCAAGTTAAAGAATTCAACAATTTCTGAATAAAAATGATAAAAAGTTCAAAGTTAATAAATCTCAACACTTTCACTAATAAAAGCATAAAATAGAAGTTCCAGGTTATTAAACTCAACAATTTTACTATAAACACCACACAATAAAATGATCTAAGTTAAAAACAACTCAACAATTTCATTAGAAAAACAATAAAAAAAGTTACAAGTTAAGAAAATCTACAATTTCTCAATAAAAATGATAAAAAAAATAGGTTCCATGATTAACAAAACTCAACACTTTCACTAATAAAAGCATAAAAAAAGTTCCAAGTTAAAAAACTCAACAATTCTCTATAAAAACCATTAAGAATAAAAGTTCCTAGCTTAAAAACCCAACGATTTAACTATAAAAAGCATAAAAAAAAATTCAAGTTAAAAAATTCAACAATTTCTCAATAAAAATGATAAAACAAGATCCATGTCTAAAAAAAACATTACATTTTTTGTATAAAAAAATTAAAAAACGATCCAAGCGATAAAATTGAAATATTTCACTATAAAAACCATAAAAAATGTTCAAAGTTAAAAAACTCAACAATTTCACTATAAAAACCACAAAAAATGATCAAAGTTAAAAATAACTCAATAATTTAATTAAAAAAACTATACAAAAAATCCAAGTTAAAAAATTCAACAGATTCTGAATAAAAAGGTTTAAAAAGTTCAAAATTAAAAAACTCAATACTTTCACAGATAAAAGCATAAAAAAGTTCCAAGTTAATAAATTCAACAATTTCACTATAAAAACCAAACAAAAAGTTCAAAGTTAAAAAAATCTACAATTTCTCAATAAAAATGATTAAAATATAAAGTTTCATGATTAAAAAAACTAAACACATTCACTAATAAAAGCATACAAAAAGTGCCAAGTTAAAAAAACTCATCAATTTCATTATAAAAACCATTAAGAATAAAAGTTCCTAGTTTAAAAACCCAACAATTTAACTATAAAAAGCATAAAAAAAAGTTTCAAGTTAAAAAATTCAACAATTTCTCTATAAAAATGATAAAACAAGATCTAAGTCTAAAAAATCTTTACATGTTTACTATAAACAAAAATGTTCCAAGTGAAAAAATTGAACAATTTAACTATAAAAACCATAAAAAATGTTAGAATTTAAAAAAACTCAACAATTTCACTACAAAAATCACAAAAATGATCTAAGTTAAAAAAAAATACTTAACAATTTCATTAGAAAACCCCTAAAAAAAGTACCAAGTTAAAAAACGTACAATTTCTCAATAAAAATGATTAAAAAACACAGGTTCCATGATAAATCAAATTCAACATTTTCACTAATAAAAGCATAAAAAACGTTTCAAGTTAAAAAAACTCAACAATTTCTCTATAAAATAAGATCCAAGTCTAAAAAAACTTTACATTTTTACTAGAAAAAAAATAAAAAATGTTCCAAGTGAAAAAAAATTGAACTATTTCACTATAAAAACCATAAAAATAATGTTCAAAGTTAAAAAACTCAACAATTTCACTAAAAAAAACCACACAAAAACGATCCAAGTTAAAAACAACTCAATAATTTCATTATAAATACCATATTAAAAATCCAAGTTAAAGAATTCAACAATTTCTGAATAAAAATGATAAAAAGTTCAAAGTTAATAAATCTCAACACTTTCACTAATAAAAGCATAAAATAGAAGTTCCAGGTTATTAAACTCAACAATTTTACTATAAACACCACACAATAAAATGATCTAAGTTAAAAACAACTCAACAATTTCATTAGAAAAACAATAAAAAAAAGTTACAAGTTAAGAAAATCTACAATTTCTCAATAAAAATGATAAAAAAAAAATAGGTTCCATGATTAAAAAAGCTCAACACTTTCACTAATAAAAGCATAAAAAAAGTTCCAAGTTAAAAAACTCAACAATTCTCTATAAAAACCATTAAGAATAAAAGTTCCTAGCTTAAAAACCCAACGATTTAACTATAAAAAGCATAAAATAAATTCAAGTTAAAAAATTCAACAATTTCTCAATAAAAATGATAAAACAAGATCCATGTCTAAAAAAAACATTACATTTTTTGTATAAAAAAATTAAAAAACGATCCAAGCGATAAAATTGAAATATTTCACTATAAAAACCATAAAAAAAAAATGTTCAAAGTTAAAAAACTCAACAATTTCACTATAAAAACCACAAAAAATGATCAAAGTTAAAAATAACTCAATAATTTAATTAAAAAAACTATACAAAAAATCCAAGTTAAAAAATTCAACAGATTCTGAATAAAAAGGTTTAAAAAGTTCAAAATTAAAAAACTCAATACTTTCACAGATAAAAGCATAAAAAAGTTCCAAGTTAATAAATTCAACAATTTCACTATAAAAACCAAACAAAAAGTTCAAAGTTAAAAAAATCTACAATTTCTCAATAAAAATGATTAAAATATAAAGTTTCATGATTAAAAAAACTAAACACATTCACTAATAAAAGCATACAAAAAGTGCCAAGTTAAAAAAACTCATCAATTTCATTATAAAAACCATTAAGAATAAAAGTTCCTAGTTTAAAAACCCAACAATTTAACTATAAAAAGCATAAAAAAAAGTTTCAAGTTAAAAAATTCAACAATTTCTCTATAAAAATGATAAAACAAGATCTAAGTCTAAAAAATCTTTACATGTTTACTATAAACAAAAATGTTCCAAGTGAAAAAATTGAACAATTTAACTATAAAAACCATAAAAAATGTTAGAATTTAAAAAAACTCAACAATTTCACTACAAAAATCACAAAAATGATCTAAGTTAAAAAAAAATACTTAACAATTTCATTAGAAAACCCCTAAAAAAAGTACCAAGTTAAAAAACGTACAATTTCTCAATAAAAATGATTAAAAAACACAGGTTCCATGATAAATCAAATTCAACATTTTCACTAATAAAAGCATAAAAAACGTTTCAAGTTAAAAAAACTCAACAATTTCTCTATAAAATAAGATCCAAGTCTAAAAAAACTTTACATTTTTACTAGAAAAAAAATAAAAAATGTTCCAAGTGAAAAAAAATTGAACTATTTCACTATAAAAACCATAAAAATAATGTTCAAAGTTAAAAAACTCAACAATTTCACTAAAAAAAACCACACAAAAACGATCCAAGTTAAAAACAACTCAATAATTTCATTATAAATACCATATTAAAAATCCAAGTTAAAGAATTCAACAATTTCTGAATAAAAATGATAAAAAGTTCAAAGTTAATAAATCTCAACACTTTCACTAATAAAAGCATAAAATAGAAGTTCCAGGTTATTAAACTCAACAATTTTACTATAAACACCACACAATAAAATGATCTAAGTTAAAAACAACTCAACAATTTCATTAGAAAAACAATAAAAAAAGTTACAAGTTAAGAAAATCTACAATTTCTCAATAAAAATGATAAAAAAAATAGGTTCCATGATTAAAAAAACTCAACACTTTCACTAATAAAAGCATAAAAAAAGTTCCAAGTTAAAAAACTCAACAATTCTCTATAAAAACCATTAAGAATAAAAGTTCCTAGCTTAAAAACCCAACGATTTAACTATAAAAAGCATAAAAAAAAATTCAAGTTAAAAAATTCAACAATTTCTCAATAAAAATGATAAAACAAGATCCATGTCTAAAAAAAACATTACATTTTTTGTATAAAAAAATTAAAAAACGATCCAAGCGATAAAATTGAAATATTTCACTATAAAAACCATAAAAAATGTTCAAAGTTAAAAAACTCAACAATTTCACTATAAAAACCACAAAAAATGATCAAAGTTAAAAATAACTCAATAATTTAATTAAAAAAACTATACAAAAAATCCAAGTTAAAAAATTCAACAGATTCTGAATAAAAAGGTTTAAAAAGTTCAAAATTAAAAAACTCAATACTTTCACAGATAAAAGCATAAAAAAGTTCCAAGTTAATAAATTCAACAATTTCACTATAAAAACCAAACAAAAAGTTCAAAGTTAAAAAAATCTACAATTTCTCAATAAAAATGATTAAAATATAAAGTTTCATGATTAAAAAAACTAAACACATTCACTAATAAAAGCATACAAAAAGTGCCAAGTTAAAAAAACTCATTAATTTCATTATAAAAACCATTAAGAATAAAAGTTCCTAGTTTAAAAACCCAACAATTTAACTATAAAAAGCATAAAAAAAAGTTTCAAGTTAAAAAATTCAACAATTTCTCTATAAAAATGATAAAACAAGATCTAAGTCTAAAAAATCTTTACATGTTTACTATAAACAAAAATGTTCCAAGTGAAAAAATTGAACAATTTAACTATAAAAACCATAAAAAATGTTAGAATTTAAAAAAACTCAACAATTTCACTACAAAAATCACAAAAATGATCTAAGTTAAAAAAAAATACTTAACAATTTCATTAGAAAACCCCTAAAAAAAGTACCAAGTTAAAAAACGTACAATTTCTCAATAAAAATGATTAAAAAACACAGGTTCCATGATAAATCAAATTCAACATTTTCACTAATAAAAGCATAAAAAACGTTTCAAGTTAAAAAAACTCAACAATTTCTCTATAAAATAAGATCCAAGTCTAAAAAAACTTTACATTTTTACTAGAAAAAAAATAAAAAATGTTCCAAGTGAAAAAAAATTGAACTATTTCACTATAAAAACCATAAAAATAATGTTCAAAGTTAAAAAACTCAACAATTTCACTAAAAAAAACCACACAAAAACGATCCAAGTTAAAAACAACTCAATAATTTCATTATAAATACCATATTAAAAATCCAAGTTAAAGAATTCAACAATTTCTGAATAAAAATGATAAAAAGTTCAAAGTTAATAAATCTCAACACTTTCACTAATAAAAGCATAAAATAGAAGTTACAGGTTATTAAACTCAACAATTTTACTATAAACACCACACAATAAAATGATCTAAGTTAAAAACAACTCAACAATTTCATTAGAAAAACAATAAAAAAAAGTTACAAGTTAAGAAAATCTACAATTTCTCAATAAAAATGATAAAAAAAAAATAGGTTCCATGATTAAAAAAGCTCAACACTTTCACTAATAAAAGCATAAAAAAAGTTCCAAGTTAAAAAACTCAACAATTCTCTATAAAAACCATTAAGAATAAAAGTTCCTAGCTTAAAAACCCAACGATTTAACTATAAAAAGCATAAAATAAATTCAAGTTAAAAAATTCAACAATTTCTCAATAAAAATGATAAAACAAGATCCATGTCTAAAAAAAACATTACATTTTTTGTATAAAAAAATTAAAAAACGATCCAAGCGATAAAATTGAAATATTTCACTATAAAAACCATAAAAAAAATGTTCAAAGTTAAAAAACTCAACAATTTCACTATAAAAACCACAAAAAATGATCAAAGTTAAAAATAACTCAATAATTTAATTAAAAAAACTATACAAAAAATCCAAGTTAAAAAATTCAACAGATTCTGAATAAAAAGGTTTAAAAAGTTCAAAATTAAAAAACTCAATACTTTCACAGATAAAAGCATAAAAAAGTTCCAAGTTAATAAATTCAACAATTTCACTATAAAAACCAAACAAAAAGTTCAAAGTTAAAAAAATCTACAATTTCTCAATAAAAATGATTAAAATATAAAGTTTCATGATTAAAAAAACTAAACACATTCACTAATAAAAGCATACAAAAAGTGCCAAGTTAAAAAAACTCATTAATTTCATTATAAAAACCATTAAGAATAAAAGTTCCTAGTTTAAAAACCCAACAATTTAACTATAAAAAGCATAAAAAAAAGTTTCAAGTTAAAAAATTCAACAATTTCTCTATAAAAATGATAAAACAAGATCTAAGTCTAAAAAATCTTTACATGTTTACTATAAACAAAAATGTTCCAAGTGAAAAAATTGAACAATTTAACTATAAAAACCATAAAAAATGTTCGAATTTAAAAAAACTCAACAATTTCACTAAAAAAATCACAAAAATGATCTAAGTTAAAAAAAAATACTTAACAATTTCATTAGAAAACCCCTAAAAAAAGTACCAAGTTAAAAAACGTACAATTTCTCAATAAAAATGATTAAAAAACACAGGTTCCATGATAAATCAAATTCAACATTTTCACTAATAAAAGCATAAAAAACGTTTCAAGTTAAAAAAACTCAACAATTTCTCTATAAAATAAGATCCAAGTCTAAAAAAACTTTACATTTTTACTAGAAAAAAAATAAAAAATGTTCCAAGTGAAAAAAAATTGAACTATTTCACTATAAAAACCATAAAAATAATGTTCAAAGTTAAAAAACTCAACAATTTCACTAAAAAAAAACCACACAAAAACGATCCAAGTTAAAAACAACTCAATAATTTCATTATAAATACCATATTAAAAATCCAAGTTAAAGAATTCAACAATTTCTGAATAAAAATGATAAAAAGTTCAAAGTTAATAAATCTCAACACTTTCACTAATAAAAGCATAAAATAGAAGTTCCAGGTTATTAAACTCAACAATTTTACTATAAACACCACACAATAAAATGATCTAAGTTAAAAACAACTCAACAATTTCATTAGAAAAACAATAAAAAAAGTTAAAAGTTAAGAAAATCTACAATTTCTCAATAAAAATGATTAAAAAAATAGGTTCCATGATTAAAAAAACTCAACACTTTCACTAATAAAAGCATAAAAAAAGTTCCAAGTTAAAAAACTCAACAATTCTCTATAAAAACCATTAAGAATAAAAGTTCCTAGCTTAAAAACCCAACGATTTAACTATAAAAAGCATAAAAAAAAATTCAAGTTAAAAAATTCAACAATTTCTCAATAAAAATGATAAAACAAGATCCATGTCTAAAAAAAACATTACATTTTTTGTATAAAAAAATTAAAAAACGATCCAAGCGATAAAATTGAAATATTTCACTATAAAAACCATAAAAAATGTTCAAAGTTAAAAAACTCAACAATTTCACTATAAAAACCACAAAAAATGATCAAAGTTAAAAATAACTCAATAATTTAATTAAAAAAACTATACAAAAAATCCAAGTTAAAAAATTCAACAGATTCTGAATAAAAAGGTTTAAAAAGTTCAAAATTAAAAAACTCAATACTTTCACAGATAAAAGCATAAAAAAGTTCCAAGTTAATAAATTCAACAATTTCACTATAAAAACCAAACAAAAAGTTCAAAGTTAAAAAAATCTACAATTTCTCAATAAAAATGATTAAAATATAAAGTTTCATGATTAAAAAAACTAAACACATTCACTAATAAAAGCATACAAAAAGTGCCAAGTTAAAAAAACTCATTAATTTCATTATAAAAACCATTAAGAATAAAAGTTCCTAGTTTAAAAACCCAACAATTTAACTATAAAAAGCATAAAAAAAAGTTTCAAGTTAAAAAATTCAACAATTTCTCTATAAAAATGATAAAACAAGATCTAAGTCTAAAAAATCTTTACATGTTTACTATAAACAAAAATGTTCCAAGTGAAAAAATTGAACAATTTAACTATAAAAACCATAAAAAATGTTAGAATTTAAAAAAACTCAACAATTTCACTACAAAAATCACAAAAATGATCTAAGTTAAAAAAAAATACTTAACAATTTCATTAGAAAACCCCTAAAAAAAGTACCAAGTTAAAAAACGTACAATTTCTCAATAAAAATGATTAAAAAACACAGGTTCCATGATAAATCAAATTCAACATTTTCACTAATAAAAGCATAAAAAACGTTTCAAGTTAAAAAAACTCAACAATTTCTCTATAAAATAAGATCCAAGTCTAAAAAAACTTTACATTTTTACTAGAAAAAAAATAAAAAATGTTCCAAGTGAAAAAAAATTGAACTATTTCACTATAAAAACCATAAAAATAATGTTCAAAGTTAAAAAACTCAACAATTTCACTAAAAAAAACCACACAAAAACGATCCAAGTTAAAAACAACTCAATAATTTCATTATAAATACCATATTAAAAATCCAAGTTAAAGAATTCAACAATTTCTGAATAAAAATGATAAAAAGTTCAAAGTTATTAAATCTAAACACTTTCACTAATAAAAGCATAAAATAGAAGTTCCAGGTTATTAAACTCAACAATTTTACTATAAACACCACACAATAAAATGATCTAAGTTAAAAACAACTCAACAATTTCATTAGAAAAACAATAAAAAAAGTTACAAGTTAAGAAAATCTACAATTTCTCAATAAAAATGATAAAAAAAATAGGTTCCATGATTAAAAAAACTCAACACTTTCACTAATAAAAGCATAAAAAAAGTTCCAAGTTAAAAAACTCAACAATTCTCTATAAAAACCATTAAGAATAAAAGTTCCTAGCTTAAAAACCCAACGATTTAACTATAAAAAGCATTAAAAAAAATCAAGTTAAAAAATTCAACAATTTCTCAATAAAAATGATAAAACAAGATCCATGTCTAAAAAAAACATTACATTTTTTGTATAAAAAAATTAAAAAACGATCCAAGCGATAAAATTGAAAAATTTCACTATAAAAACCATAAAAAATGTTCAAAGTTAAAAAACTCAACAATTTCACTATAAAAACCACAAAAAATGATCAAAGTTAAAAATAACTCAATAATTTAATTAAAAAAACTATACAAAAAATCCAAGTTAAAAAATTCAACAGATTCTGAATAAAAAGGTTTAAAAAGTTCAAAATTAAAAAACTCAATACTTTCACAGATAAAAGCATAAAAAAGTTCCAAGTTAATAAATTCAACAATTTCACTATAAAAACCAAACAAAAAGTTCAAAGTTAAAAAAATCTACAATTTCTCAATAAAAATGATTAAAATATAAAGTTTCATGATTAAAAAAACTAAACACATTCACTAATAAAAGCATACAAAAAGTGCCAAGTTAAAAAAACTCATTAATTTCATTATAAAAACCATTAAGAATAAAAGTTCCTAGTTTAAAAACCCAACAATTTAACTATAAAAAGCAT
The DNA here is from genome assembly GCA_963966055.1 of Lathyrus aphaca. Lineage (NCBI taxonomy): Eukaryota > Viridiplantae > Streptophyta > Magnoliopsida > Fabales > Fabaceae > Lathyrus > Lathyrus aphaca. The sequence goes on from OZ014520.1 coordinate 408,104,050, forward strand.
AAAAAAAAGTTTCAAGTTAAAAAATTCAACAATTTCTCTATAAAAATGATAAAACAAGATCTAAGTCTAAAAAATCTTTACATGTTTACTATAAACAAAAATGTTCCAAGTGAAAAAATTGAACAATTTAACTATAAAAACCATAAAAAATGTTAGAATTTAAAAAAACTCAACAATTTCACTACAAAAATCACAAAAATGATCTAAGTTAAAAAAAAATACTTAACAATTTCATTAGAAAACCCCTAAAAAAAGTACCAAGTTAAAAAACGTACAATTTCTCAATAAAAATGATTAAAAAACACAGGTTCCATGATAAATCAAATTCAACATTTTCACTAATAAAAGCATAAAAAACGTTTCAAGTTAAAAAAACTCAACAATTTCTCTATAAAATAAGATCCAAGTCTAAAAAAACTTTACATTTTTACTAGAAAAAAAATAAAAAATGTTCCAAGTGAAAAAAAATTGAACTATTTCACTATAAAAACCATAAAAATAATGTTCAAAGTTAAAAAATTCAACAATTTCACTAAAAAAAAACCACACAAAAACGATCCAAGTTAAAAACAACTCAATAATTTCATTATAAATACCATATTAAAAATCCAAGTTAAAGAATTCAACAATTTCTGAATAAAAATGATAAAAAGTTCAAAGTTAATAAATCTCAACACTTTCACTAATAAAAGCATAAAATAGAAGTTCCAGGTTATTAAACTCAACAATTTTACTATAAACACCACACAATAAAATGATCTAAGTTAAAAACAACTCAACAATTTCATTAGAAAAACAATAAAAAAAGTTAAAAGTTAAGAAAATCTACAATTTCTCAATAAAAATGATAAAAAAAATAGGTTCCATGATTAAAAAAACTCAACACTTTCACTAATAAAAGCATAAAAAAAGTTCCAAGTTAAAAAACTCAACAATTCTCTATAAAAACCATTAAGAATAAAAGTTCCTAGCTTAAAAACCCAACGATTTAACTATAAAAAGCATAAAAAAAAATTCAAGTTAAAAAATTCAACAATTTCTCAATAAAAATGATAAAACAAGATCCATGTCTAAAAAAAACATTACATTTTTTGTATAAAAAAATTAAAAAACGATCCAAGCGATAAAATTGAAATATTTCACTATAAAAACCATAAAAAATGTTCAAAGTTAAAAAACTCAACAATTTCACTATAAAAACCACAAAAAATGATCAAAGTTAAAAATAACTCAATAATTTAATTAAAAAAACTATACAAAAAATCCAAGTTAAAAAATTCAACAGATTCTGAATAAAAAGGTTTAAAAAGTTCAAAATTAAAAAACTCAATACTTTCACAGATAAAAGCATAAAAAAGTTCCAAGTTAATAAATTCAACAATTTCACTATAAAAACCAAACAAAAAGTTCAAAGTTAAAAAAATCTACAATTTCTCAATAAAAATGATTAAAATATAAAGTTTCATGATTAAAAAAACTAAACACATTCACTAATAAAAGCATACAAAAAGTGCCAAGTTAAAAAAACTCATTAATTTCATTATAAAAACCATTAAGAATAAAAGTTCCTAGTTTAAAAACCCAACAATTTAACTATAAAAAGCATAAAAAAAAGTTTCAAGTTAAAAAATTCAACAATTTCTCTATAAAAATGATAAAACAAGATCTAAGTCTAAAAAATCTTTACATGTTTACTATAAACAAAAATGTTCCAAGTGAAAAAATTGAACAATTTAACTATAAAAACCATAAAAAATGTTAGAATTTAAAAAAACTCAACAATTTCACTACAAAAATCACAAAAATGATCTAAGTTAAAAAAAATACTTAACAATTTCATTAGAAAACCCCTAAAAAAAGTACCAAGTTAAAAAACGTACAATTTCTCAATAAAAATGATTAAAAAACACAGGTTCCATGATAAATCAAATTCAACATTTTCACTAATAAAAGCATAAAAAACGTTTCAAGTTAAAAAAACTCAACAATTTCTCTATAAAATAAGATCCAAGTCTAAAAAAACTTTACATTTTTACTAGAAAAAAAATAAAAAATGTTCCAAGTGAAAAAAAATTGAACTATTTCACTATAAAAACCATAAAAATAATGTTCAAAGTTAAAAAACTCAACAATTTCACTAAAAAAAAACCACACAAAAACGATCCAAGTTAAAAACAACTCAATAATTTCATTATAAATACCATATTAAAAATCCAAGTTAAAGAATTCAACAATTTCTGAATAAAAATGATAAAAAGTTCAAAGTTAATAAATCTCAACACTTTCACTAATAAAAGCATAAAATAGAAGTTCCAGGTTATTAAACTCAACAATTTTACTATAAACACCACACAATAAAATGATCTAAGTTAAAAACAACTCAACAATTTCATTAGAAAAACAATAAAAAAAGTTAAAAGTTAAGAAAATCTACAATTTCTCAATAAAAATGATAAAAAAAATAGGTTCCATGATTAAAAAAACTCAACACTTTCACTAATAAAAGCATAAAAAAAGTTCCAAGTTAAAAAACTCAACAATTCTCTATAAAAACCATTAAGAATAAAAGTTCCTAGCTTAAAAACCCAACGATTTAACTATAAAAAGCATAAAAAAAAATTCAAGTTAAAAAATTCAACAATTTCTCAATAAAAATGATAAAACAAGATCCATGTCTAAAAAAAACATTACATTTTTTGTATAAAAAAATTAAAAAACGATCCAAGCGATAAAATTGAAATATTTCACTATAAAAACCATAAAAAATGTTCAAAGTTAAAAAACTCAACAATTTCACTATAAAAACCACAAAAAATGATCAAAGTTAAAAATAACTCAATAATTTAATTAAAAAAACTATACAAAAAATCCAAGTTAAAAAATTCAACAGATTCTGAATAAAAAGGTTTAAAAAGTTCAAAATTAAAAAACTCAATACTTTCACAGATAAAAGCATAAAAAAGTTCCAAGTTAATAAATTCAACAATTTCACTATAAAAACCAAACAAAAAGTTCAAAGTTAAAAAAATCTACAATTTCTCAATAAAAATGATTAAAATATAAAGTTTCATGATTAAAAAAACTAAACACATTCACTAATAAAAGCATACAAAAAGTGCCAAGTTAAAAAAACTCATTAATTTCATTATAAAAACCATTAAGAATAAAAGTTCCTAGTTTAAAAACCCAACAATTTAACTATAAAAAGCATAAAAAAAAGTTTCAAGTTAAAAAATTCAACAATTTCTCTATAAAAATGATAAAACAAGATCTAAGTCTAAAAAATCTTTACATGTTTACTATAAACAAAAATGTTCCAAGTGAAAAAATTGAACAATTTAACTATAAAAACCATAAAAAATGTTAGAATTTAAAAAAACTCAACAATTTCACTACAAAAATCACAAAAATGATCTAAGTTAAAAAAAAATACTTAACAATTTCATTAGAAAACCCCTAAAAAAAGTACCAAGTTAAAAAACGTACAATTTCTCAATAAAAATGATTAAAAAACACAGGTTCCATGATAAATCAAATTCAACATTTTCACTAATAAAAGCATAAAAAACGTTTCAAGTTAAAAAAACTCAACAATTTCTCTATAAAATAAGATCCAAGTCTAAAAAAACTTTACATTTTTACTAGAAAAAAAATAAAAAATGTTCCAAGTGAAAAAAAATTGAACTATTTCACTATAAAAACCATAAAAATAATGTTCAAAGTTAAAAAACTCAACAATTTCACTAAAAAAAAACCACACAAAAACGATCCAAGTTAAAAACAACTCAATAATTTCATTATAAATACCATATTAAAAATCCAAGTTAAAGAATTCAACAATTTCTGAATAAAAATGATAAAAAGTTCAAAGTTAATAAATCTCAACACTTTCACTAATAAAAGCATAAAATAGAAGTTCCAGGTTATTAAACTCAACAATTTTACTATAAACACCACACAATAAAATGATCTAAGTTAAAAACAACTCAACAATTTCATTAGAAAAACAATAAAAAAAGTTAAAAGTTAAGAAAATCTACAATTTCTCAATAAAAATGATAAAAAAAATAGGTTCCATGATTAAAAAAACTCAACACTTTCACTAATAAAAGCATAAAAAAAGTTCCAAGTTAAAAAACTCAACAATTCTCTATAAAAACCATTAAGAATAAAAGTTCCTAGCTTAAAAACCCAACGATTTAACTATAAAAAGCATAAAAAAAAATTCAAGTTAAAAAATTCAACAATTTCTCAATAAAAATGATAAAACAAGATCCATGTCTAAAAAAAACATTACATTTTTTGTATAAAAAAATTAAAAAACGATCCAAGCGATAAAATTGAAATATTTCACTATAAAAACCATAAAAAATGTTCAAAGTTAAAAAACTCAACAATTTCACTATAAAAACCACAAAAAATGATCAAAGTTAAAAATAACTCAATAATTTAATTAAAAAAACTATACAAAAAATCCAAGTTAAAAAATTCAACAGATTCTGAATAAAAAGGTTTAAAAAGTTCAAAATTAAAAAACTCAATACTTTCACAGATAAAAGCATAAAAAAGTTCCAAGTTAATAAATTCAACAATTTCACTATAAAAACCAAACAAAAAGTTCAAAGTTAAAAAAATCTACAATTTCTCAATAAAAATGATTAAAATATAAAGTTTCATGATTAAAAAAACTAAACACATTCACTAATAAAAGCATACAAAAAGTGCCAAGTTAAAAAAACTCATTAATTTCATTATAAAAACCATTAAGAATAAAAGTTCCTAGTTTAAAAACCCAACAATTTAACTATAAAAAGCATAAAAAAAAGTTTCAAGTTAAAAAATTCAACAATTTCTCTATAAAAATGATAAAACAAGATCTAAGTCTAAAAAATCTTTACATGTTTACTATAAACAAAAATGTTCCAAGTGAAAAAATTGAACAATTTAACTATAAAAACCATAAAAAATGTTAGAATTTAAAAAAACTCAACAATTTCACTACAAAAATCACAAAAATGATCTAAGTTAAAAAAAAATACTTAACAATTTCATTAGAAAACCCCTAAAAAAAGTACCAAGTTAAAAAACGTACAATTTCTCAATAAAAATGATTAAAAAACACAGGTTCCATGATAAATCAAATTCAACATTTTCACTAATAAAAGCATAAAAAACGTTTCAAGTTAAAAAAACTCAACAATTTCTCTATAAAATAAGATCCAAGTCTAAAAAAACTTTACATTTTTACTAGAAAAAAAATAAAAAATGTTCCAAGTGAAAAAAAATTGAACTATTTCACTATAAAAACCATAAAAATAATGTTCAAAGTTAAAAAACTCAACAATTTCACTAAAAAAAAACCACACAAAAACGATCCAAGTTAAAAACAACTCAATAATTTCATTATAAATACCATATTAAAAATCCAAGTTAAAGAATTCAACAATTTCTGAATAAAAATGATAAAAAGTTCAAAGTTAATAAATCTCAACACTTTCACTAATAAAAGCATAAAATAGAAGTTCCAGGTTATTAAACTCAACAATTTTACTATAAACACCACACAATAAAATGATCTAAGTTAAAAACAACTCAACAATTTCATTAGAAAAACAATAAAAAAAGTTAAAAGTTAAGAAAATCTACAATTTCTCAATAAAAATGATAAAAAAAATAGGTTCCATGATTAAAAAAACTCAACACTTTCACTAATAAAAGCATAAAAAAAGTTCCAAGTTAAAAAACTCAACAATTCTCTATAAAAACCATTAAGAATAAAAGTTCCTAGCTTAAAAACCCAACGATTTAACTATAAAAAGCATAAAAAAAAATTCAAGTTAAAAAATTCAACAATTTCTCAATAAAAATGATAAAACAAGATCCATGTCTAAAAAAAACATTACATTTTTTGTATAAAAAAATTAAAAAACGATCCAAGCGATAAAATTGAAATATTTCACTATAAAAACCATAAAAAATGTTCAAAGTTAAAAAACTCAACAATTTCACTATAAAAACCACAAAAAATGATCAAAGTTAAAAATAACTCAATAATTTAATTAAAAAAACTATACAAAAAATCCAAGTTAAAAAATTCAACAGATTCTGAATAAAAAGGTTTAAAAAGTTCAAAATTAAAAAACTCAATACTTTCACAGATAAAAGCATAAAAAAGTTCCAAGTTAATAAATTCAACAATTTCACTATAAAAACCAAACAAAAAGTTCAAAGTTAAAAAAATCTACAATTTCTCAATAAAAATGATTAAAATATAAAGTTTCATGATTAAAAAAACTAAACACATTCACTAATAAAAGCATACAAAAAGTGCCAAGTTAAAAAAACTCATTAATTTCATTATAAAAACCATTAAGAATAAAAGTTCCTAGTTTAAAAACCCAACAATTTAACTATAAAAAGCATAAAAAAAAGTTTCAAGTTAAAAAATTCAACAATTTCTCTATAAAAATGATAAAACAAGATCTAAGTCTAAAAAATCTTTACATGTTTACTATAAACAAAAATGTTCCAAGTGAAAAAATTGAACAATTTAACTATAAAAACCATAAAAAATGTTAGAATTTAAAAAAACTCAACAATTTCACTACAAAAATCACAAAAATGATCTAAGTTAAAAAAAAATACTTAACAATTTCATTAGAAAACCCCTAAAAAAAGTACCAAGTTAAAAAACGTACAATTTCTCAATAAAAATGATTAAAAAACACAGGTTCCATGATAAATCAAATTCAACATTTTCACTAATAAAAGCATAAAAAACGTTTCAAGTTAAAAAAACTCAACAATTTCTCTATAAAATAAGATCCAAGTCTAAAAAAACTTTACATTTTTACTAGAAAAAAAATAAAAAATGTTCCAAGTGAAAAAAAATTGAACTATTTCACTATAAAAACCATAAAAATAATGTTCAAAGTTAAAAAATTCAACAATTTCACTAAAAAAAAACCACACAAAAACGATCCAAGTTAAAAACAACTCAATAATTTCATTATAAATACCATATTAAAAATCCAAGTTAAAGAATTCAACAATTTCTGAATAAAAATGATAAAAAGTTCAAAGTTAATAAATCTCAACACTTTCACTAATAAAAGCATAAAATAGAAGTTCCAGGTTATTAAACTCAACAATTTTACTATAAACACCACACAATAAAATGATCTAAGTTAAAAACAACTCAACAATTTCATTAGAAAAACAATAAAAAAAGTTAAAAGTTAAGAAAATCTACAATTTCTCAATAAAAATGATAAAAAAAATAGGTTCCATGATTAAAAAAACTCAACACTTTCACTAATAAAAGCATAAAAAAAGTTCCAAGTTAAAAAACTCAACAATTCTCTATAAAAACCATTAAGAATAAAAGTTCCTAGCTTAAAAACCCAACGATTTAACTATAAAAAGCATAAAAAAAAATTCAAGTTAAAAAATTCAACAATTTCTCAATAAAAATGATAAAACAAGATCCATGTCTAAAAAAAACATTACATTTTTTGTATAAAAAAATTAAAAAACGATCCAAGCGATAAAATTGAAATATTTCACTATAAAAACCATAAAAAATGTTCAAAGTTAAAAAACTCAACAATTTCACTATAAAAACCACAAAAAATGATCAAAGTTAAAAATAACTCAATAATTTAATTAAAAAAACTATACAAAAAATCCAAGTTAAAAAATTCAACAGATTCTGAATAAAAAGGTTTAAAAAGTTCAAAATTAAAAAACTCAATACTTTCACAGATAAAAGCATAAAAAAGTTCCAAGTTAATAAATTCAACAATTTCACTATAAAAACCAAACAAAAAGTTCAAAGTTAAAAAAATCTACAATTTCTCAATAAAAATGATTAAAATATAAAGTTTCATGATTAAAAAAACTAAACACATTCACTAATAAAAGCATACAAAAAGTGCCAAGTTAAAAAAACTCATTAATTTCATTATAAAAACCATTAAGAATAAAAGTTCCTAGTTTAAAAACCCAACAATTTAACTATAAAAAGCATAAAAAAAAGTTTCAAGTTAAAAAATTCAACAATTTCTCTATAAAAATGATAAAACAAGATCTAAGTCTAAAAAATCTTTACATGTTTACTATAAACAAAAATGTTCCAAGTGAAAAAATTGAACAATTTAACTATAAAAACCATAAAAAATGTTAGAATTTAAAAAAACTCAACAATTTCACTACAAAAATCACAAAAATGATCTAAGTTAAAAAAAATACTTAACAATTTCATTAGAAAACCCCTAAAAAAAGTACCAAGTTAAAAAACGTACAATTTCTCAATAAAAATGATTAAAAAACACAGGTTCCATGATAAATCAAATTCAACATTTTCACTAATAAAAGCATAAAAAACGTTTCAAGTTAAAAAAACTCAACAATTTCTCTATAAAATAAGATCCAAGTCTAAAAAAACTTTACATTTTTACTAGAAAAAAAATAAAAAATGTTCCAAGTGAAAAAAAATTGAACTATTTCACTATAAAAACCATAAAAATAATGTTCAAAGTTAAAAAACTCAACAATTTCACTAAAAAAAAACCACACAAAAACGATCCAAGTTAAAAACAACTCAATAATTTCATTATAAATACCATATTAAAAATCCAAGTTAAAGAATTCAACAATTTCTGAATAAAAATGATAAAAAGTTCAAAGTTAATAAATCTCAACACTTTCACTAATAAAAGCATAAAATAGAAGTTCCAGGTTATTAAACTCAACAATTTTACTATAAACACCACACAATAAAATGATCTAAGTTAAAAACAACTCAACAATTTCATTAGAAAAACAATAAAAAAAGTTAAAAGTTAAGAAAATCTACAATTTCTCAATAAAAATGATAAAAAAAATAGGTTCCATGATTAAAAAAACTCAACACTTTCACTAATAAAAGCATAAAAAAAGTTCCAAGTTAAAAAACTCAACAATTCTCTATAAAAACCATTAAGAATAAAAGTTCCTAGCTTAAAAACCCAACGATTTAACTATAAAAAGCATAAAAAAAAATTCAAGTTAAAAAATTCAACAATTTCTCAATAAAAATGATAAAACAAGATCCATGTCTAAAAAAAACATTACATTTTTTGTATAAAAAAATTAAAAAACGATCCAAGCGATAAAATTGAAATATTTCACTATAAAAACCATAAAAAATGTTCAAAGTTAAAAAACTCAACAATTTCACTATAAAAACCACAAAAAATGATCAAAGTTAAAAATAACTCAATAATTTAATTAAAAAAACTATACAAAAAATCCAAGTTAAAAAATTCAACAGATTCTGAATAAAAAGGTTTAAAAAGTTCAAAATTAAAAAACTCAATACTTTCACAGATAAAAGCATAAAAAAGTTCCAAGTTAATAAATTCAACAATTTCACTATAAAAACCAAACAAAAAGTTCAAAGTTAAAAAAATCTACAATTTCTCAATAAAAATGATTAAAATATAAAGTTTCATGATTAAAAAAACTAAACACATTCACTAATAAAAGCATACAAAAAGTGCCAAGTTAAAAAAACTCATTAATTTCATTATAAAAACCATTAAGAATAAAAGTTCCTAGTTTAAAAACCCAACAATTTAACTATAAAAAGCATAAAAAAAAGTTTCAAGTTAAAAAATTCAACAATTTCTCTATAAAAATGATAAAACAAGATCTAAGTCTAAAAAATCTTTACATGTTTACTATAAACAAAAATGTTCCAAGTGAAAAAATTGAACAATTTAACTATAAAAACCATAAAAAATGTTAGAATTTAAAAAAACTCAACAATTTCACTACAAAAATCACAAAAATGATCTAAGTTAAAAAAAAATACTTAACAATTTCATTAGAAAACCCCTAAAAAAAGTACCAAGTTAAAAAACGTACAATTTCTCAATAAAAATGATTAAAAAACACAGGTTCCATGATAAATCAAATTCAACATTTTCACTAATAAAAGCATAAAAAACGTTTCAAGTTAAAAAAACTCAACAATTTCTCTATAAAATAAGATCCAAGTCTAAAAAAACTTTACATTTTTACTAGAAAAAAAATAAAAAATGTTCCAAGTGAAAAAAAATTGAACTATTTCACTATAAAAACCATAAAAATAATGTTCAAAGTTAAAAAACTCAACAATTTCACTAAAAAAAAACCACACAAAAACGATCCAAGTTAAAAACAACTCAATAATTTCATTATAAATACCATATTAAAAATCCAAGTTAAAGAATTCAACAATTTCTGAATAAAAATGATAAAAAGTTCAAAGTTAATAAATCTCAACACTTTCACTAATAAAAGCATAAAATAGAAGTTCCAGGTTATTAAACTCAACAATTTTACTATAAACACCACACAATAAAATGATCTAAGTTAAAAACAACTCAACAATTTCATTAGAAAAACAATAAAAAAAGTTAAAAGTTAAGAAAATCTACAATTTCTCAATAAAAATGATAAAAAAAATAGGTTCCATGATTAAAAAAACTCAACACTTTCACTAATAAAAGCATAAAAAAAGTTCCAAGTTAAAAAACTCAACAATTCTCTATAAAAACCATTAAGAATAAAAGTTCCTAGCTTAAAAACCCAACGATTTAACTATAAAAAGCATAAAAAAAAATTCAAGTTAAAAAATTCAACAATTTCTCAATAAAAATGATAAAACAAGATCCATGTCTAAAAAAAACATTACATTTTTTGTATAAAAAAATTAAAAAACGATCCAAGCGATAAAATTGAAATATTTCACTATAAAAACCATAAAAAATGTTCAAAGTTAAAAAACTCAACAATTTCACTATAAAAACCACAAAAAATGATCAAAGTTAAAAATAACTCAATAATTTAATTAAAAAAACTATACAAAAAATCCAAGTTAAAAAATTCAACAGATTCTGAATAAAAAGGTTTAAAAAGTTCAAAATTAAAAAACTCAATACTTTCACAGATAAAAGCATAAAAAAGTTCCAAGTTAATAAATTCAACAATTTCACTATAAAAACCAAACAAAAAGTTCAAAGTTAAAAAAATCTACAATTTCTCAATAAAAATGATTAAAATATAAAGTTTCATGATTAAAAAAACTAAACACATTCACTAATAAAAGCATACAAAAAGTGCCAAGTTAAAAAAACTCATTAATTTCATTATAAAAACCATTAAGAATAAAAGTTCCTAGTTTAAAAACCCAACAATTTAACTATAAAAAGCATAAAAAAAAGTTTCAAGTTAAAAAATTCAACAATTTCTCTATAAAAATGATAAAACAAGATCTAAGTCTAAAAAATCTTTACATGTTTACTATAAACAAAAATGTTCCAAGTGAAAAAATTGAACAATTTAACTATAAAAACCATAAAAAATGTTAGAATTTAAAAAAACTCAACAATTTCACTACAAAAATCACAAAAATGATCTAAGTTAAAAAAAAATACTTAACAATTTCATTAGAAAACCCCTAAAAAAAGTACCAAGTTAAAAAACGTACAATTTCTCAATAAAAATGATTAAAAAACACAGGTTCCATGATAAATCAAATTCAACATTTTCACTAATAAAAGCATAAAAAACGTTTCAAGTTAAAAAAACTCAACAATTTCTCTATAAAATAAGATCCAAGTCTAAAAAAACTTTACATTTTTACTAGAAAAAAAATAAAAAATGTTCCAAGTGAAAAAAAATTGAACTATTTCACTATAAAAACCATAAAAATAATGTTCAAAGTTAAAAAACTCAACAATTTCACTAAAAAAAACCACACAAAAACGATCCAAGTTAAAAACAACTCAATAATTTCATTATAAATACCATATTAAAAATCCAAGTTAAAGAATTCAACAATTTCTGAATAAAAATGATAAAAAGTTCAAAGTTAATAAATCTCAACACTTTCACTAATAAAAGCATAAAATAGAAGTTCCAGGTTATTAAACTCAACAATTTTACTATAAACACCACACAATAAAATGATCTAAGTTAAAAACAACTCAACAATTTCATTAGAAAAACAATAAAAAAAGTTAAAAGTTAAGAAAATCTACAATTTCTCAATAAAAATGATAAAAAAAATAGGTTCCATGATTAAAAAAACTCAACACTTTCACTAATAAAAGCATAAAAAAAGTTCCAAGTTAAAAAACTCAACAATTCTCTATAAAAACCATTAAGAATAAAAGTTCCTAGCTTAAAAACCCAACGATTTAACTATAAAAAGCATAAAAAAAAATTCAAGTTAAAAAATTCAACAATTTCTCAATAAAAATGATAAAACAAGATCCATGTCTAAAAAAAACATTACATTTTTTGTATAAAAAAATTAAAAAACGATCCAAGCGATAAAATTGAAATATTTCACTATAAAAACCATAAAAAATGTTCAAAGTTAAAAAACTCAACAATTTCACTATAAAAACCACAAAAAATGATCAAAGTTAAAAATAACTCAATAATTTAATTAAAAAAACTATACAAAAAATCCAAGTTAAAAAATTCAACAGATTCTGAATAAAAAGGTTTAAAAAGTTCAAAATTAAAAAACTCAATACTTTCACAGATAAAAGCATAAAAAAGTTCCAAGTTAATAAATTCAACAATTTCACTATAAAAACCAAACAAAAAGTTCAAAGTTAAAAAAATCTACAATTTCTCAATAAAAATGATTAAAATATAAAGTTTCATGATTAAAAAAACTAAACACATTCACTAATAAAAGCATACAAAAAGTGCCAAGTTAAAAAAACTCATTAATTTCATTATAAAAACCATTAAGAATAAAAGTTCCTAGTTTAAAAACCCAACAATTTAACTATAAAAAGCATAAAAAAAAGTTTCAAGTTAAAAAATTCAACAATTTCTCTATAAAAATGATAAAACAAGATCTAAGTCTAAAAAATCTTTACATGTTTACTATAAACAAAAATGTTCCAAGTGAAAAAATTGAACAATTTAACTATAAAAACCATAAAAAATGTTAGAATTTAAAAAAACTCAACAATTTCACTACAAAAATCACAAAAATGATCTAAGTTAAAAAAAAATACTTAACAATTTCATTAGAAAACCCCTAAAAAAAGTACCAAGTTAAAAAACGTACAATTTCTCAATAAAAATGATTAAAAAACACAGGTTCCATGATAAATCAAATTCAACATTTTCACTAATAAAAGCATAAAAAACGTTTCAAGTTAAAAAAACTCAACAATTTCTCTATAAAATAAGATCCAAGTCTAAAAAAACTTTACATTTTTACTAGAAAAAAAATAAAAAATGTTCCAAGTGAAAAAAAATTGAACTATTTCACTATAAAAACCATAAAAATAATGTTCAAAGTTAAAAAACTCAACAATTTCACTAAAAAAAAACCACACAAAAACGATCCAAGTTAAAAACAACTCAATAATTTCATTATAAATACCATATTAAAAATCCAAGTTAAAGAATTCAACAATTTCTGAATAAAAATGATAAAAAGTTCAAAGTTAATAAATCTCAACACTTTCACTAATAAAAGCATAAAATAGAAGTTCCAGGTTATTAAACTCAACAATTTTACTATAAACACCACACAATAAAATGATCTAAGTTAAAAACAACTCAACAATTTCATTAGAAAAACAATAAAAAAAGTTAAAAGTTAAGAAAATCTACAATTTCTCAATAAAAATGATAAAAAAAATAGGTTCCATGATTAAAAAAACTCAACACTTTCACTAATAAAAGCATAAAAAAAGTTCCAAGTTAAAAAACTCAACAATTCTCTATAAAAACCATTAAGAATAAAAGTTCCTAGCTTAAAAACCCAACGATTTAACTATAAAAAGCATAAAAAAAAATTCAAGTTAAAAAATTCAACAATTTCTCAATAAAAATGATAAAACAAGATCCATGTCTAAAAAAAACATTACATTTTTTGTATAAAAAAATTAAAAAACGATCCAAGCGATAAAATTGAAATATTTCACTATAAAAACCATAAAAAATGTTCAAAGTTAAAAAACTCAACAATTTCACTATAAAAACCACAAAAAATGATCAAAGTTAAAAATAACTCAATAATTTAATTAAAAAAACTATACAAAAAATCCAAGTTAAAAAATTCAACAGATTCTGAATAAAAAGGTTTAAAAAGTTCAAAATTAAAAAACTCAATACTTTCACAGATAAAAGCATAAAAAAGTTCCAAGTTAATAAATTCAACAATTTCACTATAAAAACCAAACAAAAAGTTCAAAGTTAAAAAAATCTACAATTTCTCAATAAAAATGATTAAAATATAAAGTTTCATGATTAAAAAAACTAAACACATTCACTAATAAAAGCATACAAAAAGTGCCAAGTTAAAAAAACTCATTAATTTCATTATAAAAACCATTAAGAATAAAAGTTCCTAGTTTAAAAACCCAACAATTTAACTATAAAAAGCATAAAAAAAAGTTTCAAGTTAAAAAATTCAACAATTTCTCTATAAAAATGATAAAACAAGATCTAAGTCTAAAAAATCTTTACATGTTTACTATAAACAAAAATGTTCCAAGTGAAAAAATTGAACAATTTAACTATAAAAACCATAAAAAATGTTAGAATTTAAAAAAACTCAACAATTTCACTACAAAAATCACAAAAATGATCTAAGTTAAAAAAAAATACTTAACAATTTCATTAGAAAACCCCTAAAAAAAGTACCAAGTTAAAAAACGTACAATTTCTCAATAAAAATGATTAAAAAACACAGGTTCCATGATAAATCAAATTCAACATTTTCACTAATAAAAGCATAAAAAACGTTTCAAGTTAAAAAAACTCAACAATTTCTCTATAAAATAAGATCCAAGTCTAAAAAAACTTTACATTTTTACTAGAAAAAAAATAAAAAATGTTCCAAGTGAAAAAAAATTGAACTATTTCACTATAAAAACCATAAAAATAATGTTCAAAGTTAAAAAACTCAACAATTTCACTAAAAAAAAACCACACAAAAACGATCCAAGTTAAAAACAACTCAATAATTTCATTATAAATACCATATTAAAAATCCAAGTTAAAGAATTCAACAATTTCTGAATAAAAATGATAAAAAGTTCAAAGTTAATAAATCTCAACACTTTCACTAATAAAAGCATAAAATAGAAGTTCCAGGTTATTAAACTCAACAATTTTACTATAAACACCACACAATAAAATGATCTAAGTTAAAAACAACTCAACAATTTCATTAGAAAAACAATAAAAAAAGTTAAAAGTTAAGAAAATCTACAATTTCTCAATAAAAATGATAAAAAAAATAGGTTCCATGATTAAAAAAACTCAACACTTTCACTAATAAAAGCATAAAAAAAGTTCCAAGTTAAAAAACTCAACAATTCTCTATAAAAACCATTAAGAATAAAAGTTCCTAGCTTAAAAACCCAACGATTTAACTATAAAAAGCATAAAAAAAAATTCAAGTTAAAAAATTCAACAATTTCTCAATAAAAATGATAAAACAAGATCCATGTCTAAAAAAAACATTACATTTTTTGTATAAAAAAATTAAAAAACGATCCAAGCGATAAAATTGAAATATTTCACTATAAAAACCATAAAAAATGTTCAAAGTTAAAAAACTCAACAATTTCACTATAAAAACCACAAAAAATGATCAAAGTTAAAAATAACTCAATAATTTAATTAAAAAAACTATACAAAAAATCCAAGTTAAAAAATTCAACAGATTCTGAATAAAAAGGTTTAAAAAGTTCAAAATTAAAAAACTCAATACTTTCACAGATAAAAGCATAAAAAAGTTCCAAGTTAATAAATTCAACAATTTCACTATAAAAACCAAACAAAAAGTTCAAAGTTAAAAAAATCTACAATTTCTCAATAAAAATGATTAAAATATAAAGTTTCATGATTAAAAAAACTAAACACATTCACTAATAAAAGCATACAAAAAGTGCCAAGTTAAAAAAACTCATTAATTTCATTATAAAAACCATTAAGAATAAAAGTTCCTAGTTTAAAAACCCAACAATTTAACTATAAAAAGCATAAAAAAAAGTTTCAAGTTAAAAAATTCAACAATTTCTCTATAAAAATGATAAAACAAGATCTAAGTCTAAAAAATCTTTACATGTTTACTATAAACAAAAATGTTCCAAGTGAAAAAATTGAACAATTTAACTATAAAAACCATAAAAAATGTTAGAATTTAAAAAAACTCAACAATTTCACTACAAAAATCACAAAAATGATCTAAGTTAAAAAAAAATACTTAACAATTTCATTAGAAAACCCCTAAAAAAAGTACCAAGTTAAAAAACGTACAATTTCTCAATAAAAATGATTAAAAAACACAGGTTCCATGATAAATCAAATTCAACATTTTCACTAATAAAAGCATAAAAAACGTTTCAAGTTAAAAAAACTCAACAATTTCTCTATAAAATAAGATCCAAGTCTAAAAAAACTTTACATTTTTACTAGAAAAAAAATAAAAAATGTTCCAAGTGAAAAAAAATTGAACTATTTCACTATAAAAACCATAAAAATAATGTTCAAAGTTAAAAAACTCAACAATTTCACTAAAAAAAAACCACACAAAAACGATCCAAGTTAAAAACAACTCAATAATTTCATTATAAATACCATATTAAAAATCCAAGTTAAAGAATTCAACAATTTCTGAATAAAAATGATAAAAAGTTCAAAGTTAATAAATCTCAACACTTTCACTAATAAAAGCATAAAATAGAAGTTCCAGGTTATTAAACTCAACAATTTTACTATAAACACCACACAATAAAATGATCTAAGTTAAAAACAACTCAACAATTTCATTAGAAAAACAATAAAAAAAGTTAAAAGTTAAGAAAATCTACAATTTCTCAATAAAAATGATAAAAAAAATAGGTTCCATGATTAAAAAAACTCAACACTTTCACTAATAAAAGCATAAAAAAAGTTCCAAGTTAAAAAACTCAACAATTCTCTATAAAAACCATTAAGAATAAAAGTTCCTAGCTTAAAAACCCAACGATTTAACTATAAAAAGCATAAAAAAAAATTCAAGTTAAAAAATTCAACAATTTCTCAATAAAAATGATAAAACAAGATCCATGTCTAAAAAAAACATTACATTTTTTGTATAAAAAAATTAAAAAACGATCCAAGCGATAAAATTGAAATATTTCACTATAAAAACCATAAAAAATGTTCAAAGTTAAAAAACTCAACAATTTCACTATAAAAACCACAAAAAATGATCAAAGTTAAAAATAACTCAATAATTTAATTAAAAAAACTATACAAAAAATCCAAGTTAAAAAATTCAACAGATTCTGAATAAAAAGGTTTAAAAAGTTCAAAATTAAAAAACTCAATACTTTCACAGATAAAAGCATAAAAAAGTTCCAAGTTAATAAATTCAACAATTTCACTATAAAAACCAAACAAAAAGTTCAAAGTTAAAAAAATCTACAATTTCTCAATAAAAATGATTAAAATATAAAGTTTCATGATTAAAAAAACTAAACACATTCACTAATAAAAGCATACAAAAAGTGCCAAGTTAAAAAAACTCATTAATTTCATTATAAAAACCATTAAGAATAAAAGTTCCTAGTTTAAAAACCCAACAATTTAACTATAAAAAGCATAAAAAAAAGTTTCAAGTTAAAAAATTCAACAATTTCTCTATAAAAATGATAAAACAAGATCTAAGTCTAAAAAATCTTTACATGTTTACTATAAACAAAAATGTTCCAAGTGAAAAAATTGAACAATTTAACTATAAAAACCATAAAAAATGTTAGAATTTAAAAAAACTCAACAATTTCACTACAAAAATCACAAAAATGATCTAAGTTAAAAAAAATACTTAACAATTTCATTAGAAAACCCCTAAAAAAAGTACCAAGTTAAAAAACGTACAATTTCTCAATAAAAATGATTAAAAAACACAGGTTCCATGATAAATCAAATTCAACATTTTCACTAATAAAAGCATAAAAAACGTTTCAAGTTAAAAAAACTCAACAATTTCTCTATAAAATAAGATCCAAGTCTAAAAAAACTTTACATTTTTACTAGAAAAAAAATAAAAAATGTTCCAAGTGAAAAAAAATTGAACTATTTCACTATAAAAACCATAAAAATAATGTTCAAAGTTAAAAAACTCAACAATTTCACTAAAAAAAAACCACACAAAAACGATCCAAGTTAAAAACAACTCAATAATTTCATTATAAATACCATATTAAAAATCCAAGTTAAAGAATTCAACAATTTCTGAATAAAAATGATAAAAAGTTCAAAGTTAATAAATCTCAACACTTTCACTAATAAAAGCATAAAATAGAAGTTCCAGGTTATTAAACTCAACAATTTTACTATAAACACCACACAATAAAATGATCTAAGTTAAAAACAACTCAACAATTTCATTAGAAAAACAATAAAAAAAGTTAAAAGTTAAGAAAATCTACAATTTCTCAATAAAAATGATAAAAAAAATAGGTTCCATGATTAAAAAAACTCAACACTTTCACTAATAAAAGCATAAAAAAAGTTCCAAGTTAAAAAACTCAACAATTCTCTATAAAAACCATTAAGAATAAAAGTTCCTAGCTTAAAAACCCAACGATTTAACTATAAAAAGCATAAAAAAAAATTCAAGTTAAAAAATTCAACAATTTCTCAATAAAAATGATAAAACAAGATCCATGTCTAAAAAAAACATTACATTTTTTGTATAAAAAAATTAAAAAACGATCCAAGCGATAAAATTGAAATATTTCACTATAAAAACCATAAAAAATGTTCAAAGTTAAAAAACTCAACAATTTCACTATAAAAACCACAAAAAATGATCAAAGTTAAAAATAACTCAATAATTTAATTAAAAAAACTATACAAAAAATCCAAGTTAAAAAATTCAACAGATTCTGAATAAAAAGGTTTAAAAAGTTCAAAATTAAAAAACTCAATACTTTCACAGATAAAAGCATAAAAAAGTTCCAAGTTAATAAATTCAACAATTTCACTATAAAAACCAAACAAAAAGTTCAAAGTTAAAAAAATCTACAATTTCTCAATAAAAATGATTAAAATATAAAGTTTCATGATTAAAAAAACTAAACACATTCACTAATAAAAGCATACAAAAAGTGCCAAGTTAAAAAAACTCATTAATTTCATTATAAAAACCATTAAGAATAAAAGTTCCTAGTTTAAAAACCCAACAATTTAACTATAAAAAGCATAAAAAAAAGTTTCAAGTTAAAAAATTCAACAATTTCTCTATAAAAATGATAAAACAAGATCTAAGTCTAAAAAATCTTTACATGTTTACTATAAACAAAAATGTTCCAAGTGAAAAAATTGAACAATTTAACTATAAAAACCATAAAAAATGTTAGAATTTAAAAAAACTCAACAATTTCACTACAAAAATCACAAAAATGATCTAAGTTAAAAAAAAATACTTAACAATTTCATTAGAAAACCCCTAAAAAAAGTACCAAGTTAAAAAACGTACAATTTCTCAATAAAAATGATTAAAAAACACAGGTTCCATGATAAATCAAATTCAACATTTTCACTAATAAAAGCATAAAAAACGTTTCAAGTTAAAAAAACTCAACAATTTCTCTATAAAATAAGATCCAAGTCTAAAAAAACTTTACATTTTTACTAGAAAAAAAATAAAAAATGTTCCAAGTGAAAAAAAATTGAACTATTTCACTATAAAAACCATAAAAATAATGTTCAAAGTTAAAAAACTCAACAATTTCACTAAAAAAAACCACACAAAAACGATCCAAGTTAAAAACAACTCAATAATTTCATTATAAATACCATATTAAAAATCCAAGTTAAAGAATTCAACAATTTCTGAATAAAAATGATAAAAAGTTCAAAGTTAATAAATCTCAACACTTTCACTAATAAAAGCATAAAATAGAAGTTCCAGGTTATTAAACTCAACAATTTTACTATAAACACCACACAATAAAATGATCTAAGTTAAAAACAACTCAACAATTTCATTAGAAAAACAATAAAAAAAGTTAAAAGTTAAGAAAATCTACAATTTCTCAATAAAAATGATAAAAAAAATAGGTTCCATGATTAAAAAAACTCAACACTTTCACTAATAAAAGCATAAAAAAAGTTCCAAGTTAAAAAACTCAACAATTCTCTATAAAAACCATTAAGAATAAAAGTTCCTAGCTTAAAAACCCAACGATTTAACTATAAAAAGCATAAAAAAAAATTCAAGTTAAAAAATTCAACAATTTCTCAATAAAAATGATAAAACAAGATCCATGTCTAAAAAAAACATTACATTTTTTGTATAAAAAAATTAAAAAACGATCCAAGCGATAAAATTGAAATATTTCACTATAAAAACCATAAAAAATGTTCAAAGTTAAAAAACTCAACAATTTCACTATAAAAACCACAAAAAATGATCAAAGTTAAAAATAACTCAATAATTTAATTAAAAAAACTATACAAAAAATCCAAGTTAAAAAATTCAACAGATTCTGAATAAAAAGGTTTAAAAAGTTCAAAATTAAAAAACTCAATACTTTCACAGATAAAAGCATAAAAAAGTTCCAAGTTAATAAATTCAACAATTTCACTATAAAAACCAAACAAAAAGTTCAAAGTTAAAAAAATCTACAATTTCTCAATAAAAATGATTAAAATATAAAGTTTCATGATTAAAAAAACTAAACACATTCACTAATAAAAGCATACAAAAAGTGCCAAGTTAAAAAAACTCATTAATTTCATTATAAAAACCATTAAGAATAAAAGTTCCTAGTTTAAAAACCCAACAATTTAACTATAAAAAGCATAAAAAAAAGTTTCAAGTTAAAAAATTCAACAATTTCTCTATAAAAATGATAAAACAAGATCTAAGTCTAAAAAATCTTTACATGTTTACTATAAACAAAAATGTTCCAAGTGAAAAAATTGAACAATTTAACTATAAAAACCATAAAAAATGTTAGAATTTAAAAAAACTCAACAATTTCACTACAAAAATCACAAAAATGATCTAAGTTAAAAAAAAATACTTAACAATTTCATTAGAAAACCCCTAAAAAAAGTACCAAGTTAAAAAACGTACAATTTCTCAATAAAAATGATTAAAAAACACAGGTTCCATGATAAATCAAATTCAACATTTTCACTAATAAAAGCATAAAAAACGTTTCAAGTTAAAAAAACTCAACAATTTCTCTATAAAATAAGATCCAAGTCTAAAAAAACTTTACATTTTTACTAGAAAAAAAATAAAAAATGTTCCAAGTGAAAAAAAATTGAACTATTTCACTATAAAAACCATAAAAATAATGTTCAAAGTTAAAAAACTCAACAATTTCACTAAAAAAAAACCACACAAAAACGATCCAAGTTAAAAACAACTCAATAATTTCATTATAAATACCATATTAAAAATCCAAGTTAAAGAATTCAACAATTTCTGAATAAAAATGATAAAAAGTTCAAAGTTAATAAATCTCAACACTTTCACTAATAAAAGCATAAAATAGAAGTTCCAGGTTATTAAACTCAACAATTTTACTATAAACACCACACAATAAAATGATCTAAGTTAAAAACAACTCAACAATTTCATTAGAAAAACAATAAAAAAAGTTAAAAGTTAAGAAAATCTACAATTTCTCAATAAAAATGATAAAAAAAATAGGTTCCATGATTAAAAAAACTCAACACTTTCACTAATAAAAGCATAAAAAAAGTTCCAAGTTAAAAAACTCAACAATTCTCTATAAAAACCATTAAGAATAAAAGTTCCTAGCTTAAAAACCCAACGATTTAACTATAAAAAGCATAAAAAAAAATTCAAGTTAAAAAATTCAACAATTTCTCAATAAAAATGATAAAACAAGATCCATGTCTAAAAAAAACATTACATTTTTTGTATAAAAAAATTAAAAAACGATCCAAGCGATAAAATTGAAATATTTCACTATAAAAACCATAAAAAATGTTCAAAGTTAAAAAACTCAACAATTTCACTATAAAAACCACAAAAAATGATCAAAGTTAAAAATAACTCAATAATTTAATTAAAAAAACTATACAAAAAATCCAAGTTAAAAAATTCAACAGATTCTGAATAAAAAGGTTTAAAAAGTTCAAAATTAAAAAACTCAATACTTTCACAGATAAAAGCATAAAAAAGTTCCAAGTTAATAAATTCAACAATTTCACTATAAAAACCAAACAAAAAGTTCAAAGTTAAAAAAATCTACAATTTCTCAATAAAAATGATTAAAATATAAAGTTTCATGATTAAAAAAACTAAACACATTCACTAATAAAAGCATACAAAAAGTGCCAAGTTAAAAAAACTCATTAATTTCATTATAAAAACCATTAAGAATAAAAGTTCCTAGTTTAAAAACCCAACAATTTAACTATAAAAAGCATAAAAAAAAGTTTCAAGTTAAAAAATTCAACAATTTCTCTATAAAAATGATAAAACAAGATCTAAGTCTAAAAAATCTTTACATGTTTACTATAAACAAAAATGTTCCAAGTGAAAAAATTGAACAATTTAACTATAAAAACCATAAAAAATGTTAGAATTTAAAAAAACTCAACAATTTCACTACAAAAATCACAAAAATGATCTAAGTTAAAAAAAAATACTTAACAATTTCATTAGAAAACCCCTAAAAAAAGTACCAAGTTAAAAAACGTACAATTTCTCAATAAAAATGATTAAAAAACACAGGTTCCATGATAAATCAAATTCAACATTTTCACTAATAAAAGCATAAAAAACGTTTCAAGTTAAAAAAACTCAACAATTTCTCTATAAAATAAGATCCAAGTCTAAAAAAACTTTACATTTTTACTAGAAAAAAATTAAAAAACGATCCAAGCGATAAAATTGAAATATTTCACTATAAAAACCATAAAAAATGTTCAAAGTTAAAAAACTCAACAATTTCACTATAAAAACCACAAAAAATGATCAAAGTTAAAAATAACTCAATAATTTAATTAAAAAAACTATACAAAAAATCCAAGTTAAAAAATTCAACAGATTCTGAATAAAAAGGTTTAAAAAGTTCAAAATTAAAAAACTCAATACTTTCACAGATAAAAGCATAAAAAAGTTCCAAGTTAATAAATTCAACAATTTCACTATAAAAACCAAACAAAAAGTTCAAAGTTAAAAAAATCTACAATTTCTCAATAAAAATGATTAAAATATAAAGTTTCATGATTAAAAAAACTAAACACATTCACTAATAAAAGCATACAAAAAGTGCCAAGTTAAAAAAACTCATCAATTTCATTATAAAAACCATTAAGAATAAAAGTTCCTAGTTTAAAAACCCAACAATTTAACTATAAAAAGCATAAAAAAAAGTTTCAAGTTAAAAAATTCAACAATTTCTCTATAAAAATGATAAAACAAGATCTAAGTCTAAAAAATCTTTACATGTTTACTATAAACAAAAATGTTCCAAGTGAAAAAATTGAACAATTTAACTATAAAAACCATAAAAAATGTTAGAATTTAAAAAAACTCAACAATTTCACTACAAAAATCACAAAAATGATCTAAGTTAAAAAAAAATACTTAACAATTTCATTAGAAAACCCCTAAAAAAAGTACCAAGTTAAAAAACGTACAATTTCTCAATAAAAATGATTAAAAAACACAGGTTCCATGATAAATCAAATTCAACATTTTCACTAATAAAAGCATAAAAAACGTTTCAAGTTAAAAAAACTCAACAATTTCTCTATAAAATAAGATCCAAGTCTAAAAAAACTTTACATTTTTACTAGAAAAAAAATAAAAAATGTTCCAAGTGAAAAAAAATTGAACTATTTCACTATAAAAACCATAAAAATAATGTTCAAAGTTAAAAAACTCAACAATTTCACTAAAAAAAACCACACAAAAACGATCCAAGTTAAAAACAACTCAATAATTTCATTATAAATACCATATTAAAAATCCAAGTTAAAGAATTCAACAATTTCTGAATAAAAATGATAAAAAGTTCAAAGTTATTAAATCTCAACACTTTCACTAATAAAAGCATAAAATAGAAGTTCCAGGTTATTAAACTCAACAATTTTACTATAAACACCACACAATAAAATGATCTAAGTTAAAAACAACTCAACAATTTCATTAGAAAAACAATAAAAAAAGTTACAAGTTAAGAAAATCTACAATTTCTCAATAAAAATGATAAAAAAAATAGGTTCCATGATTAAAAAAACTCAACACTTTCACTAATAAAAGCATAAAAAAAGTTCCAAGTTAAAAAACTCAACAATTCTCTATAAAAACCATTAAGAATAAAAGTTCCTAGCTTAAAAACCCAACGATTTAACTATAAAAAGCATAAAAAAAAATCAAGTTAAAAAATTCAACAATTTCTCAATAAAAATGATAAAACAAGATCCATGTCTAAAAAAAACATTACATTTTTTGTATAAAAAAATTAAAAAACGATCCAAGCGATAAAATTGAAAAATTTCACTATAAAAACCATAAAAAATGTTCAAAGTTAAAAAACTCAACAATTTCACTATAAAAACCACAAAAAATGATCAAAGTTAAAAATAACTCAATAATTTAATTAAAAAAACTATACAAAAAATCCAAGTTAAAAAATTCAACAGATTCTGAATAAAAAGGTTTAAAAAGTTCAAAATTAAAAAACTCAATACTTTCACAGATAAAAGCATAAAAAAGTTCCAAGTTAATAAATTCAACAATTTCACTATAAAAACCAAACAAAAAGTTCAAAGTTAAAAAAATCTACAATTTCTCAATAAAAATGATTAAAATATAAAGTTTCATGATTAAAAACTAAACACATTCACTAATAAAAGCATACAAAAAGTGCCAAGTTAAAAAAACTCATCAATTTCATTATAAAAACCATTAAGAATAAAAGTTCCTAGTTTAAAAACCCAACAATTTAACTATAAAAATCATAAAAAAAAGTGACAAGTTAAAAAATTCAACAATTTCTCTATAAAAATGATAAAACAAGATCTAAGTCTAAAAAATCTTTACATGTTTACTATAAACAAAAATGTTCCAAGTGAAAAAATTGAACAATTTAACTATAAAAACCATAAAAAATGTTAGAATTTAAAAAAACTCAACAATTTCACTACAAAAATCACAAAAATGATCTAAGTTAAAAAAAAATACTTAACAATTTCATTAGAAAACCCCTAAAAAAAGTACCAAGTTAAAAAACGTACAATTTCTCAATAAAAATGATTAAAAAACACAGGTTCCATGATAAATCAAATTCAACATTTTCACTAATAAAAGCATAAAAAACGTTTCAAGTTAAAAAAACTCAACAATTTCTCTATAAAATAAGATCCAAGTCTAAAAAAACTTTACATTTTTACTAGAAAAAAAATAAAAAATGTTCCAAGTGAAAAAAAATTGAACTATTTCACTATAAAAACCATAAAAATAATGTTCAAAGTTAAAAAACTCAACAATTTCACTAAAAAAAACCACACAAAAACGATCCAAGTTAAAAACAACTCAATAATTTCATTATAAATACCATATTAAAAATCCAAGTTAAAGAATTCAACAATTTCTGAATAAAAATGATAAAAAGTTCAAAGTTAATAAATCTCAACACTTTCACTAATAAAAGCATAAAATAGAAGTTCCAGGTTATTAAACTCAACAATTTTACTATAAACACCACACAATAAAATGATCTAAGTTAAAAACAACTCAACAATTTCATTAGAAAAACAATAAAAAAAGTTACAAGTTAAGAAAATCTACAATTTCTCAATAAAAATGATAAAAAAAATAGGTTCCATGATTAAAAAAACTCAACACTTTCACTAATAAAAGCATAAAAAAAGTTCCAAGTTAAAAAACTCAACAATTCTCTATAAAAACCATTAAGAATAAAAGTTCCTAGCTTAAAAACCCAACGATTTAACTATAAAAAGCATAAAAAAAAATTCAAGTTAAAAAATTCAACAATTTCTCAATAAAAATGATAAAACAAGATCCATGTCTAAAAAAAACATTACATTTTTTGTATAAAAAAATTAAAAAACGATCCAAGCGATAAAATTGAAATATTTCACTATAAAAACCATAAAAAATGTTCAAAGTTAAAAAACTCAACAATTTCACTATAAAAACCACAAAAAATGATCAAAGTTAAAAATAACTCAATAATTTAATTAAAAAAACTATACAAAAAATCCAAGTTAAAAAATTCAACAGATTCTGAATAAAAAGGTTTAAAAAGTTCAAAATTAAAAAACTCAATACTTTCACAGATAAAAGCATAAAAAAGTTCCAAGTTAATAAATTCAACAATTTCACTATAAAAACCAAACAAAAAGTTCAAAGTTAAAAAAATCTACAATTTCTCAATAAAAATGATTAAAATATAAAGTTTCATGATTAAAAAAACTAAACACATTCACTAATAAAAGCATACAAAAAGTGCCAAGTTAAAAAAACTCATTAATTTCATTATAAAAACCATTAAGAATAAAAGTTCCTAGTTTAAAAACCCAACAATTTAACTATAAAAAGCATAAAAAAAAGTTTCAAGTTAAAAAATTCAACAATTTCTCTATAAAAATGATAAAACAAGATCTAAGTCTAAAAAATCTTTACATGTTTACTATAAACAAAAATGTTCCAAGTGAAAAAATTGAACAATTTAACTATAAAAACCATAAAAAATGTTAGAATTTAAAAAAACTCAACAATTTCACTACAAAAATCACAAAAATGATCTAAGTTAAAAAAAAATACTTAACAATTTCATTAGAAAACCCCTAAAAAAAGTACCAAGTTAAAAAACGTACAATTTCTCAATAAAAATGATTAAAAAACACAGGTTCCATGATAAATCAAATTCAACATTTTCACTAATAAAAGCATAAAAAACGTTTCAAGTTAAAAAAACTCAACAATTTCTCTATAAAATAAGATCCAAGTCTAAAAAAACTTTACATTTTTACTAGAAAAAAAATAAAAAATGTTCCAAGTGAAAAAAAATTGAACTATTTCACTATAAAAACCATAAAAATAATGTTCAAAGTTAAAAAACTCAACAATTTCACTAAAAAAAACCACACAAAAACGATCCAAGTTAAAAACAACTCAATAATTTCATTATAAATACCATATTAAAAATCCAAGTTAAAGAATTCAACAATTTCTGAATAAAAATGATAAAAAGTTCAAAGTTAATAAATCTCAACACTTTCACTAATAAAAGCATAAAATAGAAGTTCCAGGTTATTAAACTCAACAATTTTACTATAAACACCACACAATAAAATGATCTAAGTTAAAAACAACTCAACAATTTCATTAGAAAAACAATAAAAAAAGTTACAAGTTAAGAAAATCTACAATTTCTCAATAAAAATGATAAAAAAAATAGGTTCCATGATTAAAAAAACTCAACACTTTCACTAATAAAAGCATAAAAAAAGTTCCAAGTTAAAAAACTCAACAATTCTCTATAAAAACCATTAAGAATAAAAGTTCCTAGCTTAAAAACCCAACGATTTAACTATAAAAAGCATAAAAAAAAATTCAAGTTAAAAAATTCAACAATTTCTCAATAAAAATGATAAAACAAGATCCATGTCTAAAAAAAACATTACATTTTTTGTATAAAAAAATTAAAAAACGATCCAAGCGATAAAATTGAAATATTTCACTATAAAAACCATAAAAAATGTTCAAAGTTAAAAAACTCAACAATTTCACTATAAAAACCACAAAAAATGATCAAAGTTAAAAATAACTCAATAATTTAATTAAAAAAACTATACAAAAAATCCAAGTTAAAAAATTCAACAGATTCTGAATAAAAAGGTTTAAAAAGTTCAAAATTAAAAAACTCAATACTTTCACAGATAAAAGCATAAAAAAGTTCCAAGTTAATAAATTCAACA
The DNA here is from genome assembly GCA_963966055.1 of Lathyrus aphaca. Taxonomy (NCBI): domain Eukaryota; kingdom Viridiplantae; phylum Streptophyta; class Magnoliopsida; order Fabales; family Fabaceae; genus Lathyrus; species Lathyrus aphaca. The sequence continues at coordinate 408,132,058 of OZ014520.1, forward strand.
ATTTCACTATAAAAACCAAACAAAAAGTTCAAAGTTAAAAAAATCTACAATTTCTCAATAAAAATGATTAAAATATAAAGTTTCATGATTAAAAAAACTAAACACATTCACTAATAAAAGCATACAAAAAGTGCCAAGTTAAAAAAACTCATTAATTTCATTATAAAAACCATTAAGAATAAAAGTTCCTAGTTTAAAAACCCAACAATTTAACTATAAAAAGCATAAAAAAAAGTTTCAAGTTAAAAAATTCAACAATTTCTCTATAAAAATGATAAAACAAGATCTAAGTCTAAAAAATCTTTACATGTTTACTATAAACAAAAATGTTCCAAGTGAAAAAATTGAACAATTTAACTATAAAAACCATAAAAAATGTTAGAATTTAAAAAAACTCAACAATTTCACTACAAAAATCACAAAAATGATCTAAGTTAAAAAAATACTTAACAATTTCATTAGAAAACCCCTAAAAAAAGTACCAAGTTAAAAAACGTACAATTTCTCAATAAAAATGATTAAAAAACACAGGTTCCATGATAAATCAAATTCAACATTTTCACTAATAAAAGCATAAAAAACGTTTCAAGTTAAAAAAACTCAACAATTTCTCTATAAAATAAGATCCAAGTCTAAAAAAACTTTACATTTTTACTAGAAAAAAAATAAAAAATGTTCCAAGTGAAAAAAAATTGAACTATTTCACTATAAAAACCATAAAAATAATGTTCAAAGTTAAAAAACTCAACAATTTCACTAAAAAAAACCACACAAAAACGATCCAAGTTAAAAACAACTCAATAATTTCATTATAAATACCATATTAAAAATCCAAGTTAAAGAATTCAACAATTTCTGAATAAAAATGATAAAAAGTTCAAAGTTAATAAATCTCAACACTTTCACTAATAAAAGCATAAAATAGAAGTTCCAGGTTATTAAACTCAACAATTTTACTATAAACACCACACAATAAAATGATCTAAGTTAAAAACAACTCAACAATTTCATTAGAAAAACAATAAAAAAAGTTACAAGTTAAGAAAATCTACAATTTCTCAATAAAAATGATAAAAAAAATAGGTTCCATGATTAAAAAAACTCAACACTTTCACTAATAAAAGCATAAAAAAAGTTCCAAGTTAAAAAACTCAACAATTCTCTATAAAAACCATTAAGAATAAAAGTTCCTAGCTTAAAAACCCAACGATTTAACTATAAAAAGCATAAAAAAAAATTCAAGTTAAAAAATTCAACAATTTCTCAATAAAAATGATAAAACAAGATCCATGTCTAAAAAAAACATTACATTTTTTGTATAAAAAAATTAAAAAACGATCCAAGCGATAAAATTGAAATATTTCACTATAAAAACCATAAAAAATGTTCAAAGTTAAAAAACTCAACAATTTCACTATAAAAACCACAAAAAATGATCAAAGTTAAAAATAACTCAATAATTTAATTAAAAAAACTATACAAAAAATCCAAGTTAAAAAATTCAACAGATTCTGAATAAAAAGGTTTAAAAAGTTCAAAATTAAAAAACTCAATACTTTCACAGATAAAAGCATAAAAAAGTTCCAAGTTAATAAATTCAACAATTTCACTATAAAAACCAAACAAAAAGTTCAAAGTTAAAAAAATCTACAATTTCTCAATAAAAATGATTAAAATATAAAGTTTCATGATTAAAAAAACTAAACACATTCACTAATAAAAGCATACAAAAAGTGCCAAGTTAAAAAAACTCATCAATTTCATTATAAAAACCATTAAGAATAAAAGTTCCTAGTTTAAAAACCCAACAATTTAACTATAAAAAGCATAAAAAAAAGTTTCAAGTTAAAAAATTCAACAATTTCTCTATAAAAATGATAAAACAAGATCTAAGTCTAAAAAATCTTTACATGTTTACTATAAACAAAAATGTTCCAAGTGAAAAAATTGAACAATTTAACTATAAAAACCATAAAAAATGTTAGAATTTAAAAAAACTCAACAATTTCACTACAAAAATCACAAAAATGATCTAAGTTAAAAAAAAATACTTAACAATTTCATTAGAAAACCCCTAAAAAAAGTACCAAGTTAAAAAACGTACAATTTCTCAATAAAAATGATTAAAAAACACAGGTTCCATGATAAATCAAATTCAACATTTTCACTAATAAAAGCATAAAAAACGTTTCAAGTTAAAAAAACTCAACAATTTCTCTATAAAATAAGATCCAAGTCTAAAAAAACTTTACATTTTTACTAGAAAAAAAATAAAAAATGTTCCAAGTGAAAAAAAATTGAACTATTTCACTATAAAAACCATAAAAATAATGTTCAAAGTTAAAAAACTCAACAATTTCACTAAAAAAAACCACACAAAAACGATCCAAGTTAAAAACAACTCAATAATTTCATTATAAATACCATATTAAAAATCCAAGTTAAAGAATTCAACAATTTCTGAATAAAAATGATAAAAAGTTCAAAGTTAATAAATCTCAACACTTTCACTAATAAAAGCATAAAATAGAAGTTCCAGGTTATTAAACTCAACAATTTTACTATAAACACCACACAATAAAATGATCTAAGTTAAAAACAACTCAACAATTTCATTAGAAAAACAATAAAAAAAGTTACAAGTTAAGAAAATCTACAATTTCTCAATAAAAATGATAAAAAAAATAGGTTCCATGATTAAAAAAACTCAACACTTTCACTAATAAAAGCATAAAAAAAGTTCCAAGTTAAAAAACTCAACAATTCTCTATAAAAACCATTAAGAATAAAAGTTCCTAGCTTAAAAACCCAACGATTTAACTATAAAAAGCATAAAAAAAAATTCAATTTAAAAAATTCAACAATTTCTCAATAAAAATGATAAAACAAGATCCATGTCTAAAAAAAACATTACATTTTTTGTATAAAAAAATTAAAAAACGATCCAAGCGATAAAATTGAAATATTTCACTATAAAAACCATAAAAAATGTTCAAAGTTAAAAAACTCAACAATTTCACTATAAAAACCACAAAAAATGATCAAAGTTAAAAATAACTCAATAATTTAATTAAAAAAACTATACAAAAAATCCAAGTTAAAAAATTCAACAGATTCTGAATAAAAAGGTTTAAAAAGTTCAAAATTAAAAAACTCAATACTTTCACAGATAAAAGCATAAAAAAGTTCCAAGTTAATAAATTCAACAATTTCACTATAAAAACCAAACAAAAAGTTCAAAGTTAAAAAAATCTACAATTTCTCAATAAAAATGATTAAAATATAAAGTTTCATGATTAAAAAAACTAAACACATTCACTAATGAAAGCATACAAAAAGTGCCAAGTTAAAAAAACTCATCAATTTCATTATAAAAACCATTAAGAATAAAAGTTCCTAGTTTAAAAACCCAACAATTTAACTATAAAAAGCATAAAAAAAAGTTTCAAGTTAAAAAATTCAACAATTTCTCTATAAAAATGATAAAACAAGATCTAAGTCTAAAAAATCTTTACATGTTTACTATAAACAAAAATGTTCCAAGTGAAAAAATTGAACAATTTAACTATAAAAACCATAAAAAATGTTAGAATTTAAAAAAACTCAACAATTTCACTACAAAAATCACAAAAATGATCTAAGTTAAAAAAAAATACTTAACAATTTCATTAGAAAACCCCTAAAAAAAGTACCAAGTTAAAAAACGTACAATTTCTCAATAAAAATGATTAAAAAACACAAGGTTCCATGATAAATCAAATTCAACATTTTCACTAATAAAAGCATAAAAAACGTTTCAAGTTAAAAAAACTCAACAATTTCTCTATAAAATAAGATCCAAGTCTAAAAAAACTTTACATTTTTACTAGAAAAAAAATAAAAAATGTTCCAAGTGAAAAAAAATTGAACTATTTCACTATAAAAACCATAAAAATAATGTTCAAAGTTAAAAAACTCAACAATTTCACTAAAAAAAACCACACAAAAACGATCCAAGTTAAAAACAACTCAATAATTTCATTATAAATACCATATTAAAAATCCAAGTTAAAGAATTCAACAATTTCTGAATAAAAATGATAAAAAGTTCAAATTAATAAATCTCAACACTTTCACTAATAAAAGCATAAAATAGAAGTTCCAGGTTATTAAACTCAACAATTTTACTATAAACACCACACAATAAAATGATCTAAGTTAAAAACAACTCAACAATTTCATTAGAAAAACAATAAAAAAAGTTACAAGTTAAGAAAATCTACAATTTCTCAATAAAAATGATAAAAAAAAATAGGTTCCATGATTAAAAAAACTCAACACTTTCACTAATAAAAGCATAAAAAAAGTTCCAAGTTAAAAAACTCAACAATTCTCTATAAAAACCATTAAGAATAAAAGTTCCTAGCTTAAAAACCCAACGATTTAACTATAAAAAGCATAAAAAAAAATTGAAGTTAAAAAATTCAACAATTTCTCAATAAAAATGATAAAACAAGATCCATGTCTAAAAAAAACATTACATTTTTTGTATAAAAAAATTAAAAAACGATCCAAGCGATAAAATTGAAATATTTCACTATAAAAACCATAAAAAATGTTCAAAGTTAAAAAACTCAACAATTTCACTATAAAAACCACAAAAAATGATCAAAGTTAAAAATAACTCAATAATTTAATTAAAAAAACTATACAAAAAATCCAAGTTAAAAAATTCAACAGATTCTGAATAAAAAGGTTTAAAAAGTTCAAAATTAAAAAACTCAATACTTTCACAGATAAAAGCATAAAAAAGTTCCAAGTTAATAAATTCAACAATTTCACTATAAAAACCAAACAAAAAGTTCAAAGTTAAAAAAATCTACAATTTCTCAATAAAAATGATTAAAATATAAAGTTTCATGATTAAAAAAACTAAACACATTCACTAATAAAAGCATACAAAAAGTGCCAAGTTAAAAAAACTCATCAATTTCATTATAAAAACCATTAAGAATAAAAGTTCCTAGTTTAAAAACCCAACAATTTAACTATAAAAAGCATAAAAAAAAGTTTCAAGTTAAAAAATTCAACAATTTCTCTATAAAAATGATAAAACAAGATCTAAGTCTAAAAAATCTTTACATGTTTACTATAAACAAAAATGTTCCAAGTGAAAAAATTGAACAATTTAACTATAAAAACCATAAAAAATGTTAGAATTTAAAAAAACTCAACAATTTCACTACAAAAATCACAAAAATGATCTAAGTTAAAAAAAATACTTAACAATTTCATTAGAAAACCCCTAAAAAAAGTACCAAGTTAAAAAACGTACAATTTCTCAATAAAAATGATTAAAAAACACAGGTTCCATGATAAATCAAATTCAACATTTTCACTAATAAAAGCATAAAAAACGTTTCAAGTTAAAAAAACTCAACAATTTCTCTATAAAATAAGATCCAAGTCTAAAAAAACTTTACATTTTTACTAGAAAAAAAATAAAAAATGTTCCAAGTGAAAAAAAATTGAACTATTTCACTATAAAAACCATAAAAATAATGTTCAAAGTTAAAAAACTCAACAATTTCACTAAAAAAAACCACACAAAAACGATCCAAGTTAAAAACAACTCAATAATATCATTATAAATACCATATTAAAAATCCAAGTTAAAGAATTCAACAATTTCTGAATAAAAATGATAAAAAGTTCAAAGTTAATAAATCTCAACACTTTCACTAATAAAAGCATAAAATAGAAGTTCCAGGTTATTAAACTCAACAATTTTACTATAAGCACCACACAATAAAATGATCTAAGTTAAAAACAACTCAACAATTTCATTAGAAAAACAATAAAAAAAGTTACAAGTTAAGAAAATCTACAATTTCTCAATAAAAATGATATAAAAAAATAGGTTCCATGATTAAAAAAACTCAACACTTTCACTAATAAAAGCATAAAAAAAGTTCCAAGTTAAAAAACTCAACAATTCTCTATAAAAACCATTAAGAATAAAAGTTCCTAGCTTAAAAACCCAACGATTTAACTATAAAAAGCATAAAAAAAAAATTGAAGTTAAAAAATTCAACAATTTCTCAATAAAAATGATAAAACAAGATCCATGTCTAAAAAAAACATTACATTTTTTGTATAAAAAAATTAAAAAACGATCCAAGCGATAAAATTGAAATATTTCACTATAAAAACCATAAAAAATGTTCAAAGTTAAAAAACTCAACAATTTCACTATAAAAACCACAAAAAATGATCAAAGTTAAAAATAACTCAATAATTTAATTAAAAAAACTATACAAAAAATCCAAGTTAAAAAATTCAACAGATTCTGAATAAAAAGGTTTAAAAAGTTCAAAATTAAAAAACTCAATACTTTCACAGATAAAAGCATAAAAAAGTTCCAAGTTAATAAATTCAACAATTTCACTATAAAAACCAAACAAAAAGTTCAAAGTTAAAAAAATCTACAATTTCTCAATAAAAATGATTAAAATATAAAGTTTCATGATTAAAAAAACTAAACACATTCACTAATAAAAGCATACAAAAAGTGCCAAGTTAAAAAAACTCATCAATTTCATTATAAAAACCATTAAGAATAAAAGTTCCTAGTTTAAAAACCCAACAATTTAACTATAAAAAGCATAAAAAAAAGTTTCAAGTTAAAAAATTCAACAATTTCTCTATAAAAATGATAAAACAAGATCTAAGTCTAAAAAATCTTTACATGTTTACTATAAACAAAAATGTTCCAAGTGAAAAAATTGAACAATTTAACTATAAAAACCATAAAAAATGTTAGAATTTAAAAAAACTCAACAATTTCACTACAAAAATCACAAAAATGATCTAAGTTAAAAAAAAATACTTAACAATTTCATTAGAAAACCCCTAAAAAAAGTACCAAGTTAAAAAACGTACAATTTCTCAATAAAAATGATTAAAAAACACAAGTTCCATGATAAATCAAATTCAACATTTTCACTAATAAAAGCATAAAAAACGTTTCAAGTTAAAAAAACTCAACAATTTCTCTATAAAATAAGATCCAAGTCTAAAAAAACTTTACATTTTTACTAGAAAAAAAATAAAAAATGTTCCAAGTGAAAAAAAATTGAACTATTTCACTATAAAAACCATAAAAATAATGTTCAAAGTTAAAAAACTCAACAATTTCACTAAAAAAAACCACACAAAAACGATCCAAGTTAAAAACAACTCAATAATTTCATTATAAATACCATATTAAAAATCCAAGTTAAAGAATTCAACAATTTCTGAATAAAAATGATAAAAAGTTCAAAGTTAATAAATCTCAACACTTTCACTAATAAAAGCATAAAATAGAAGTTCCAGGTTATTAAACTCAACTATTTTACTATAAACACCACACAATAAAATGATCTAAGTTAAAAACAACTCAACAATTTCATTAGAAAAACAATAAAAAAAGTTACAAGTTAAGAAAATCTACAATTTCTCAATAAAAATGATAAAAAAAAATAGGTTCCATGATTAAAAAAACTCAACACTTTCACTAATAAAAGCATAAAAAAAGTTCCAAGTTAAAAAACTCAACAATTCTCTATAAAAACCATTAAGAATAAAAGTTCCTAGCTTAAAAACCCAACGATTTACGATTTAACTATAAAAAGCATAAAAAAAAATTCAAGTTAAAAAATTCAACAATTTCTCAATAAAAATGATAAAACAAGATCCATGTCTAAAAAAAACATTACATTTTTTGTATAAAAAAATTAAAAAACGATCCAAGCGATAAAATTGAAATATTTCACTATAAAAACCATAAAAAATGTTCAAAGTTAAAAAACTCAACAATTTCACTATAAAAACCACAAAAAATGATCAAAGTTAAAAATAACTCAATAATTTAATTAAAAAAACTATACAAAAAATCCAAGTTAAAAAATTCAACAGATTCTGAATAAAAAGGTTTAAAAAGTTCAAAATTAAAAAACTCAATACTTTCACAGATAAAAGCATAAAAAAGTTCCAAGTTAATAAATTCAACAATTTCACTATAAAAACCAAACAAAAAGTTCAAAGTTAAAAAAATCTACAATTTCTCAATAAAAATGATTAAAATATAAAGTTTCATGATTAAAAAAATTAAACACATTCACTAATAAAAGCATACAAAAAGTGCCAAGTTAAAAAAACTCATCAATTTCATTATAAAAACCATTAAGAATAAAATTTCCTAGTTTAAAAACCCAACAATTTAACTATAAAAAGCATAAAAAAAAGTTTCAAGTTAAAAAATTCAACAATTTCTCTATAAAAATGATAAAACAAGATCTAAGTCTAAAAAATCTTTACATGTTTACTATAAACAAAAATGTTCCAAGTGAAAAAATTGAACAATTTAACTATAAAAACCATAAAAAATGTTCGAATTTAAAAAAACTCAACAATTTCACTACAAAAATCACAAAAATGATCTAAGTTAAAAAAAATACTTAACAATTTCATTAGAAAACCCCTAAAAAAAGTACCAAGTTAAAAAACGTACAATTTCTCAATAAAAATGATTAAAAAACACAGGTTCCATGATAAATCAAATTCAACATTTTCACTAATAAAAGCATAAAAAACGTTTCAAGTTAAAAAAACTCAACAATTTCTCTATAAAATAAGATCCAAGTCTAAAAAAACTTTACATTTTTACTAGAAAAAAAATAAAAAATGTTCCAAGTGAAAAAAAATTGAACTATTTCACTATAAAAACCATAAAAATAATGTTCAAAGTTAAAAAACTCAACAATTTCACTAAAAAAAACCACACAAAAACGATCCAAGTTAAAAACAACTCAATAATTTCATTATAAATACCATATTAAAAATCCAAGTTAAAGAATTCAACAATTTCTGAATAAAAATGATAAAAAGTTCAAAGTTAATATATCTCAACACTTTCACTAATAAAAGCATAAAATAGAAGTTCCAGGTTATTAAACTCAACAATTTTACTATAAACACCACACAATAAAATGATCTAAGTTAAAAACAACACAACAATTTCATTAGAAAAACAATAAAAAAAGTTACAAGTTAAGAAAATCTACAATTTCTCAATAAAAATGATAAAAAAAAAAATAGGTTCCATGATTAAAAAAACTCAACACTTTCACTAATAAAAGCATAAAAAAAGTTCAAAGTTAAAAAACTCAACAATTCTCTATAAAAACCATTAAGAATAAAAGTTCCTAGCTTAAAAACCCAACGATTTAACTATAAAAAGCATAAAAAAAAATTCAAGTTAAAAAATTCAACAATTTCTCAATAAAAATGATAAAACAAGATCCATGTCTAAAAAAAACATTACATTTTTTGTATAAAAAAATTAAAAAACGATCCAAGCGATAAAATTGAAATATTTCACTATAAAAACCATAAAAAATGTTCAAAGTTAAAAAACTCAACAATTTCACTATAAAAACCACAAAAAATGATCAAAGTTAAAAATAACTCAATAATTTAATTAAAAAAACTATACAAAAAATCCAAGTTAAAAAATTCAACAGATTCTGAATAAAAAGGTTTAAAAAGTTCAAAATTAAAAAACTCAATACTTTCACAGATAAAAGCATAAAAAAGTTCCAAGTTAATAAATTCAACAATTTCACTATAAAAACCAAACAAAAAGTTCAAAGTTAAAAAAATCTACAATTTCTCAATAAAAATGATTAAAATATAAAGTTTCATGATTAAAAAAACTAAACACATTCACTAATAAAAGCATACAAAAAGTGCCAAGTTAAAAAAACTCATCAATTTCATTATAAAAACCATTAAGAATAAAAGTTCCTAGTTTAAAAACCCAACAATTTAACTATAAAAAGCATAAAAAAAAGTTTCAAGTTAAAAAATTCAACAATTTCTCTATAAAAATGATAAAACAAGATCTAAGTCTAAAAAATCTTTACATGTTTACTATAAACAAAAATGTTCCAAGTGAAAAAATTGAACAATTTAACTATAAAAACCATAAAAAAATGTTCGAATTTAAAAAAACTCAACAATTTCACTACAAAAATCACAAAAATGATCTAAGTTAAAAAAAATACTTAACAATTTCATTAGAAAACCCCTAAAAAAAGTACCAAGTTAAAAAACGTACAATTTCTCAATAAAAATGATTAAAAAACACAGGTTCCATGATAAATCAAATTCAACATTTTCACTAATAAAAGCATAAAAAACGTTTCAAGTTAAAAAAACTCAACAATTTCTCTATAAAATAAGATCCAAGTCTAAAAAAACTTTACATTTTTACTAGAAAAAAAATAAAAAATGTTCCAAGTGAAAAAAAATTGAACTATTTCACTATAAAAACCATAAAAATAATGTTCAAAGTTAAAAAACTCAACAATTTCACTAAAAAAAACCACACAAAAACGATCCAAGTTAAAAACAACTCAATAATTTCATTATAAATACCATATTAAAAATCCAAGTTAAAGAATTCAACAATTTCTGAATAAAAATGATAAAAAGTTCAAAGTTAATATATCTCAACACTTTCACTAATAAAAGCATAAAATAGAAGTTCCAGGTTATTAAACTCAACAATTTTACTATAAACACCACACAATAAAATGATCTAAGTTAAAAACAACACAACAATTTCATTAGAAAAACAATAAAAAAAGTTACAAGTTAAGAAAATCTACAATTTCTCAATAAAAATGATAAAAAAAAAATAGGTTCCATGATTAAAAAAACTCAACACTTTCACTAATAAAAGCATAAAAAAAGTTCAAAGTTAAAAAACTCAACAATTCTCTATAAAAACCATTAAGAATAAAAGTTCCTAGCTTAAAAACCCAACGATTTAACTATAAAAAGCATAAAAAAAAATTCAAGTTAAAAAATTCAACAATTTCTCAATAAAAATGATAAAACAAGATCCATGTCTAAAAAAAACATTACATTTTTTGTATAAAAAAATTAAAAAACGATCCAAGCGATAAAATTGAAATATTTCACTATAAAAACCATAAAAAATGTTCAAAGTTAAAAAACTCAACAATTTCACTATAAAAACCACAAAAAATGATCAAAGTTAAAAATAACTCAATAATTTAATTAAAAAAACTATACAAAAAATCCAAGTTAAAAAATTCAACAGATTCTGAATAAAAAGGTTTAAAAAGTTCAAAATTAAAAAACTCAATACTTTCACAGATAAAAGCATAAAAAAGTTCCAAGTTAATAAATTCAACAATTTCACTATAAAAACCAAACAAAAAGTTCAAAGTTAAAAAAATCTACAATTTCTCAATAAAAATGATTAAAATATAAAGTTTCATGATTAAAAAAACTAAACACATTCACTAATAAAAGCATACAAAAAGTGCCAAGTTAAAAAAACTCATCAATTTCATTATAAAAACCATTAAGAATAAAAGTTCCTAGTTTAAAATCCCAACAATTTAACTATAAAAAGCATAAAAAAAAAGTTTCAAGTTAAAAAATTCAACAATTTCTCTATAAAAATGATAAAACAAGATCTAAGTCTAAAAAATCTTTACATGTTTACTATAAACAAAAATGTTCCAAGTGAAAAAATTGAACAATTTAACTATAAAAACCATAAAAAATGTTCGAATTTAAAAAACTCAACAATTTTTTCACTTGGAACAATTTTTATTTTTTTTTCTAGTAAAAATGTAAAGTTTTTTTAGACTTGGATCTTATTTTATAGAGAAATTTTGTTGAGTTTTTTAACTTGAAACTTTTTTTATGCTTTTATTAGTGAAAATGTTGAATTTGATTTATCATGGAACCTGTGTTTCTTAATCATTTTTATTGAGAAATTGTACATTTTTTAATTTGGAACTTTTTTTTATGGGTTTTCTAATGAAATTGTTAAGTATTTTTTTTAACTTAGATTATTTTTGTTGTTTTTATAGTGAAATTGTCGAGTTTTTTTAACTTTGAACATTTTTTTATGGTTTTTATAGTTAAATTGTTCAATTTTTTCACTTGGAACATTTTTGTTTCTAGTAAACATGTAATGATCTTTTAGACTTAGATCTTGTTTTATCATTTTTATAGAGAAATTGTTAAACTTTTTAACTTGAAAGTTTTTTTTATGCTTTTAATAGTTAAATTGTTGGGTTTTTAAACTAGGAACTTTAATTCTTAATGGTTTTTATAATGAAATTGATGAGTTTTTTTAACTTGGCACTTTTTGTATGCTTTTATTAGTGAATGTGTTTAGTTTTTAGTCATGAAACTTTATTTTTTAATCATTTTTATTGAAAAATTGTTGATTTTTTTTAACTTTGAACTTTTTGTTTGGTTTTTATAGTGAAATTGTTGAGTTTATTAACTTGGAACTTTTTTATGCTTTTATTAGTGAAAGTATTGAGTTTTTTAATTTTGAACTTTTTAAACCTTTTTATTCAGAATCTGTTGAATTTTTTAACTTGGATTTTTTTTATAGTTTTTTTAATTAAATTATTGAGTTATTTTTAACTTTGATCATTTTTTGTGGTTTTTATAGTGAAATTATTGAGTTTTTTAACTTTGAACATTTTGTTTATGGTTTTTATAGTGAAAAATTTCAATTTTATCGCTTGGATCATTTTTTTTAATTTTTTTATACAAAATATGTAACGTTTTTTTAGACATGGATCTTGTTTTATCATTTTAATTGAGAAATTGTTGAATTTTTTAACTTTAATTTTTTTTATGCTTTTTATAGTTAAATTGTTGGGTTCTTAAGCTAGGAACTTTTATTCTTAATGGATTTTATAGAGAATTGTTGAGTTTTTTAACTTGGAATTTTTTTATGCTTTTATTAGTGAAAGTGTTGAGTTTTTTTAATCATGGAACCTATTTTTTTAATCATTTTCATTGAGAATTTGTAGGTTTTTTTAACTTGTAACTTTTTTTTATTGTTTTTCTAATGAAATTGTTGAGTTGTTTTTAACTTAGATAATTTTTTGTGTGGTTTTTATAGTGAAATTGTTGAGTTTAATAACCCGGAACTTCTTTTTTATGCTTTTATTAGTGAAAGTGTTGAGTTTTTTTTTAATCACGGAACCTGTTTTTTTTTATCAATTTTATTGAGAAATTGTAGATTTTACTTACTTGTAACTTTTTTTATTGTTTTTCTAATGAAATTGTTGAGTTGTTTTTAACTTAGATCATTTTTTGTGTGGTTTTTATAGTGAAATTGTTGCGTTTAATAACCTGGAACTTCTTTTTTATGCTTTTATTAGTGAAAGTGTTGAGTTTTTGTAACTTTGAACTTTTTTATCATTTTTATTCAGAAATTGTTGAATTCTTTATCTTGGATTTCTTTTATGGTTTTTATAATGAAATTATTGAGTTGTTTTTAACTTGGATCATTTTTGTGTGGGTTCTATAGTGAAATTGTTGAGTTTTTTAATTTTGAATATTTTTTCTATTGTTTTTATAGTGAAATTGTTCAATTTTTTCACTTCGAATAATTTTTATTTTCTTTTTCCTAGTAAAAATGTAAAGTTTTTTTAGACTTGGATCTTATTTTATAGAGAAATTTTGTTGAGTTTTTTAACTTGAAACTTTTTTTATGCTTTTATTAGTGAAAATGTTGAATTTGATTTATCATGGAACCTGTGTTTTTTAATCATTTTTATTGAGAAATTGTACATTTTTTAATTTGGAACTTTTTTTTATGGGTTTTCTAATGAAATTGTTAAGTATTTTTTTTAACTTAGATTATTTTTGTTGTTTTTATAGTGAATTTGTCGAGTTTTTTTAACTTTGAACATTTTTTTTATGGTTTTTATAGTTAAATTGTTCAATTTTTTCACTTGGAATATTTTTGTTTCTAGTAAACATGTAAAGATCTTTTAGACTTAGATCTTGTTTTATCATTTTTATAGAGAAATTGTTGAACTTTTTAACTTGAAAGTTTTTTTTATTCTTTTAATAGTTAAATTGTTGGGTTTTTAAACTAGGAACTTTTATTCTTAATGGTTTTTATAATGATATTGATGAGTTTTTTTAACTTGGCACTTTTTGTATGCTTTTTTTAGTGAATGTGTTTAGTTTTTAGTCATGAAACTTTATTTTTTAATCATTTTTATTGAGAAATTGTTGATTTTTTTTAACTTTGAACTTTTTGTTTGGTTTTTATAGTGAAATTGTTGAGTTTATTAACTTGGAACTTTTTTATGCTTTTATTAGTGAAAGTATTGAGTTTTTTAATATTGAACTTTTTAAACCTTTTTATTCAGAATCTGTTGAATTTTTTAACTTGGATTTTTTTAATAGTTTTTTTAATTAAATTATTGAGTTATTTTTAACTTTGATCATTTTTTTGTGGTTTTTATAGTGAAATTATTGAGTTTTTTAACTTTGAACATTTTGTTTATGGTTTTTATAGTGAAAAATTTCAATTTTATCGCTTGGATCATTTTTTTAATTTTTTTATACAAAATATGTAACGTTTTTTTAGACATGGATCTTGTTTTATCATTTTAATTGAGAAATTGTTGAATTTTTTAACTTTAATTTTTTTTATGCTTTTTATAGTTAAATTGTTGGGTTCTTAAGCTAGGAACTTTTATTCTTAATGGATTTTATAGAGAATTGTTGAGTTTTTTAACTTGGAATTTTTTTATGCTTTTATTAGTGAAAGTGTTGAGTTTTTTTTAATCATGGAACCTATTTTTTTTAATCATTTTCATTGAGAATTTTTAGGTTTTTTTAACTTGTAACTTTTTTTAATTGTTTTTCTAATGAAATTGTTGAGTTGTTTTTAACTTAGATCATTTTTTGTGTGGTTTTTATAGTGAAATTGTTGAGTTTAATAACCCGGAACTTCTTTTTTATGCTTTTATTAGTGAAAGTGTTGAGTTTTTTTTTAATCACGGAACCTGTTTTTTTTATCATTTTTATTGAGAAATTGTAGATTTTTTTTACTTGTAACTTTTTTTATTGTTTTTCTAATGAAATTGTTGAGTTGTTTTTAACTTAGATCATTTTTTGTGTGGTTTTTATAGTGAAATTGTTGCGTTTAATAACCTGGAACTTCTTTTTTATGCTTTTATTAGTGAAAGTGTTGAGTTTTTGTAACTTTGAACTTTTTTATCATTTTTATTCAGAAATTGTTGAATTCTTTAACTTGGATTTCTTTTGTGGTTTTTATAATGAAATTATTGAGTTGTTTTTAACTTGGATCATTTTTGTGTGGGTTCTATAGTGAAATTGTAGAGTTTTTTAACTTTGAACATTTTTTCTATTGTTTTTATAGTGAAATTGTTCAATTTTTTCACTTGGAACAATTTTTATTTTTTTTTCTAGTAAAAATGTAAAGTTTTTTTAGACTTGGATCTTATTTTATAGAGAAATTTTGTTGAGTTTTTTAACTTGAAACTTTTTTTATGCTTTTATTAGTGAAAATGTTGAATTTGATTTATCATGGAACCTGTGTTTTTTAATCATTTTTATTGAGAAATTGTACATTTTTTAATTTGGAACTTTTTTTTATGGGTTTTCTAATGAAATTGTTAAGTATTTTTTTTAACTTAGATTATTTTTGTTGTTTTTATAGTGAAATTGTCGAGTTTTTTTAACTTTGAACATTTTTTTATGGTTTTTATAGTTAAATTGTTCAATTTTTTCACTTGGAACATTTTTGTTTCTAGTAAACATGTAAAGATCTTTTAGACTTAGATCTTGTTTTATCATTTTTATAGAGAAATTGTTGAACTTTTTAACTTGAATGTTTTTTTTATGCTTTTAATAGTTAAATTGTTGGGTTTTTAAACTAGGAACTTTTATTCTTAATGGTTTTTATAATGAAATTGATGCGTTTTTTTAACTTGGCACTTTTTGTATGCTTTTATTAGTGAATGTGTTTAGTTTTTAGTCATGAAACTTTATTTTTTAATCATTTTTATTGAGAAATTGTTGATTTTTTTTAACTTTGAACTTTTTGTTTGGTTTTTATAGTGAAATTGTTGAGTTTATTAACTTGGAACTTTTTTATGCTTTTATTAGTGAAAGTATTGAGTTTTTTAATTTTGAACTTTTTAAACCTTTTTATTCAGAATCTGTTGAATTTTTTAACTTGGATTTTTTTTATAGTTTTTTTAATTAAATTATTGAGTTATTTTTAACTTTGATCATTTTTTTGTGGTTTTTATAGTGAAATTGTTGAGTTTTTTAACTTTGAACATTTTGTTTATGGTTTTTATAGTGAAATATTTCAATTTTATCGCTTGGATCATTTTTTTAATTTTTTTATACAAAATATGTAACGTTTTTTTAGACATGGATCTTGTTTTATCATTTTAATTGAGAAATTGTTGAATTTTTTAACTTTTATTTTTTTATGCTTTTTATAGTTAAATTGTTGGGTTCTTAAGCTAGGAACTTTTATTCTTAATGGATTTCATAGAGAATTGTTGAGTTTTTTAACTTGGAATTTTTTTATGCTTTTATTAGTGAAAGTGTTGAGTTTTTTTTAATCATGGAACCTATTTTTTTTAATCATTTTCATTGAGAATTTTTAGGTTTTTTTAACTTGTAACTTTTTTTAATTGTTTTTCTAATGAAATTGTTGAGTTGTTTTTAACTTAGATCATTTTTTGTGTGGTTTTTATAGTGAAATTGTTGAGTTTAATAACCCGGAACTTCTTTTTTATGCTTTTATTAGTGAAAGTGTTGAGTTTTTTTTTAATCACGGAACCTGTTTTTTTTATCATTTTTATTGAGAAATTGTAGATTTTTTTTACTTGTAACTTTTTTTATTGTTTTTCTAATGAAATTGTTGAGTTGTTTTTAACTTAGATCATTTTTTGTGTGGTTTTTATAGTGAAATTGTTGCGTTTAATAACTTGGAACTTCTTTTTTATGCTTTTATTAGTGAAAGTGTTGAGTTTTTGTAACTTTGAACTTTTTTATCATTTTTATTCAGAAATTGTTGAATTCTTTAACTTGGATTTCTTTTGTGGTTTTTATAATGAAATTATTGAGTTGTTTTTAACTTGGATCATTTTTGTGTGGGTTCTATAGTGAAATTGTTGAGTTTTTTAACTTTGAACATTTTTTCTATTGTTTTTATAGTGAAATTGTTCAATTTTTTCACTTGGAACAATTTTTATTTTTTTTTCTAGTAAAAATGTAAAGTTTTTTTAGACTTGGATCTTATTTTATAGAGAAATTTTGTTGAGTTTTTTAACTTGAAACTTTTTTTATGCTTTTATTAGTGAAAATGTTGAATTTGATTTATCATGGAACCTGTGTTTTTTAATCATTTTTATTGAGAAATTGTACATTTTTTAATTTGGAACTTTTTTTTATGGGTTTTCTAATGAAATTGTTAAGTATTTTTTTTAACTTAGATTATTTTTGTTGTTTTTATAGTGAAATTGTCGAGTTTTTTTAACTTTGAACATTTTTTTATGGTTTTTATAGTTAAATTGTTCAATTTTTTCACTTGGAACATTTTTGTTTCTAGTAAACATGTAAAGATCTTTTAGACTTAGATCTTGTTTTATCATTTTTATAGAGAAATTGTTGAACTTTTTAACTTGAATGTTTTTTTTATGCTTTTAATAGTTAAATTGTTGGGTTTTTAAACTAGGAACTTTTATTCTTAATGGTTTTTATAATGAAATTGATGCGTTTTTTTAACTTGGCACTTTTTGTTTGCTTTTATTAGTGAATGTGTTTAGTTTTTAGTCATGAAACTTTATTTTTTAATCATTTTTATTGAGAAATTGTTGATTTTTTTTAACTTTGAACTTTTTGTTTGGTTTTTATAGTGAAATTGTTGAGTTTATTAACTTGGAACTTTTTTATGCTTTTATTAGTGAAAGTATTGAGTTTTTTAATTTTGAACTTTTTAAACCTTTTTATTCAGAATCTGTTGAATTTTTTAACTTGGATTTTTTTTATAGTTTTTTTAATTAAATTATTGAGTTATTTTTAACTTTGATCATTTTTTTGTGGTTTTTATAGTGAAATTGTTGAGTTTTTTAACTTTGAACATTTTGTTTATGGTTTTTATAGTGAAATATTTCAATTTTATCGCTTGGATCATTTTTTTAATTTTTTTATACAAAATATGTAACGTTTTTTTAGACATGGATCTTGTTTTATCATTTTAATTGAGAAATTGTTGAATTTTTTAACTTTAATTTTTTTTATGCTTTTTATAGTTAAATTGTTGGGTTCTTAAGCTAGGAACTTTTATTCTTAATGGATTTTATAGAGAATTGTTGAGTTTTTTAACTTGGAATTTTTTTATGCTTTTATTAGTGAAAGTGTTGAGTTTTTTTAATCATGGAACCTATTTTTTTAATCATTTTCATTGAGAATTTGTAGGTTTTTTTAACTTGTAACTTTTTTTTATTGTTTTTCTAATGAAATTGTTGAGTTGTTTTTAACTTAGATAATTTTTTGTGTGGTTTTTATAGTGAAATTGTTGAGTTTAATAACCCGGAACTTCTTTTTTATGCTTTTATTAGTGAAAGTGTTGAGTTTTTTTTTAATCACGGAACCTGTTTTTTTTTATCAATTTTATTGAGAAATTGTAGATTTTACTTACTTGTAACTTTTTTTATTGTTTTTCTAATGAAATTGTTGAGTTGTTTTTAACTTAGATCATTTTTTGTGTGGTTTTTATAGTGAAATTGTTGCGTTTAATAACCTGGAACTTCTTTTTTATGCTTTTATTAGTGAAAGTGTTGAGTTTTTGTAACTTTGAACTTTTTTATCATTTTTATTCAGAAATTGTTGAATTCTTTATCTTGGATTTCTTTTATGGTTTTTATAATGAAATTATTGAGTTGTTTTTAACTTGGATCATTTTTGTGTGGGTTCTATAGTGAAATTGTTGAGTTTTTTAATTTTGAATATTTTTTCTATTGTTTTTATAGTGAAATTGTTCAATTTTTTCACTTCGAATAATTTTTATTTTCTTTTTCCTAGTAAAAATGTAAAGTTTTTTTAGACTTGGATCTTATTTTATAGAGAAATTTTGTTGAGTTTTTTAACTTGAAACTTTTTTTATGCTTTTATTAGTGAAAATGTTGAATTTGATTTATCATGGAACCTGTGTTTTTTAATCATTTTTATTGAGAAATTGTACATTTTTTAATTTGGAACTTTTTTTTATGGGTTTTCTAATGAAATTGTTAAGTATTTTTTTTAACTTAGATTATTTTTGTTGTTTTTATAGTGAATTTGTCGAGTTTTTTTAACTTTGAACATTTTTTTTATGGTTTTTATAGTTAAATTGTTCAATTTTTTCACTTGGAATATTTTTGTTTCTAGTAAACATGTAAAGATCTTTTAGACTTAGATCTTGTTTTATCATTTTTATAGAGAAATTGTTGAACTTTTTAACTTGAAAGTTTTTTTTATTCTTTTAATAGTTAAATTGTTGGGTTTTTAAACTAGGAACTTTTATTCTTAATGGTTTTTATAATGATATTGATGAGTTTTTTTAACTTGGCACTTTTTGTATGCTTTTTTTAGTGAATGTGTTTAGTTTTTAGTCATGAAACTTTATTTTTTAATCATTTTTATTGAGAAATTGTTGATTTTTTTTAACTTTGAACTTTTTGTTTGGTTTTTATAGTGAAATTGTTGAGTTTATTAACTTGGAACTTTTTTATGCTTTTATTAGTGAAAGTATTGAGTTTTTTAATATTGAACTTTTTAAACCTTTTTATTCAGAATCTGTTGAATTTTTTAACTTGGATTTTTTTAATAGTTTTTTTAATTAAATTATTGAGTTATTTTTAACTTTGATCATTTTTTTGTGGTTTTTATAGTGAAATTATTGAGTTTTTTAACTTTGAACATTTTGTTTATGGTTTTTATAGTGAAAAATTTCAATTTTATCGCTTGGATCATTTTTTTAATTTTTTTATACAAAATATGTAACGTTTTTTTAGACATGGATCTTGTTTTATCATTTTAATTGAGAAATTGTTGAATTTTTTAACTTTAATTTTTTTATGCTTTTTATAGTTAAATTGTTGGGTTCTTAAGCTAGGAACTTTTATTCTTAATGGATTTTATAGAGAATTGTTGAGTTTTTTAACTTGGAATTTTTTTATGCTTTTATTAGTGAAAGTGTTGAGTTTTTTTTAATCATGGAACCTATTTTAATCATTTTCATTGAGAATTTGTAGGTTTTTTTAACTTGTAACTTTTTTTTATTGTTTTTCTAATGAAATTGTTGAGTTGTTTTTAACTTAGATCATTTTTTGTGTGGTTTTTATAGTGAAATTGTTGAGTTTAATAACCCGGAACTTCTTTTTTATGCTTTTATTAGTGAAAGTGTTGAGTTTTTTTTAATCACGGAACCTGTTTTTTTTATCAATTTTATTGAGAAATTGTAGACTTATGTTACTTGTAACTTTTTTTATTGTTTTTCTAATGAAATTGTTGAGTTGTTTTTAACTTAGATCATTTTTTGTGTGGTTTTTATAGTGAAATTGTTGCGTTTAATAACCTGGAACTTCTTTTTTATGCTTTTATTAGTGAAAGTGTTGAGTTTTTGTAACTTTGAACTTTTTTATCATTTTTATTCAGAAATTGTTGAATTCTTTATCTTGGATTTCTTTTATGGTTTTTATAATGAAATTATTGAGTTGTTTTTAACTTGGATCATTTTTGTGTGGGTTCTATAGTGAAATTGTTGAGTTTTTTAACTTTGAACATTTTTTCTATTGTTTTTATAGTGAAATTGTTCAATTTTTTCACTTGGAACAATTTTTATTTTTTTTTCTAGTAAAAATGTAAAGTTTTTTTAGACTTGGATCTTATTTTATAGAGAAATTTTGTTGAGTTTTTTAACTTGAAACTTTTTTTATGCTTTTATTAGTGAAAATGTTGAATTTGATTTATCATGGAACCTGTGTTTTTTAATCATTTTTATTGAGAAATTGTACATTTTTTAATTTGGAACTTTTTTTTATGGGTTTTCTAATGAAATTGTTAAGTATTTTTTTAACTTAGATTATTTTTGTTGTTTTTATAGTGAAATTGTCGAGTTTTTTTAACTTTGAACATTTTTTTTATGGTTTTTATAGTTAAATTGTTCAATTTTTTCACTTGGAACATTTTTGTTTCTAGTAAACATGTAAAGATCTTTTAGACTTAGATCTTGTTTTATCATTTTTATAGAGAAATTGTTGAACTTTTTAACTTGAAAGTTTTTTTTATGCTTTTAATAGTTAAATTGTTGGGTTTTTAAACTAGGAACTTTTATTCTTAATGGTTTTTATAATGAAATTGATGAGTTTTTTTAACTTGGCACTTTTTGTATGCTTTTATTAGTGAATGTGTTTAGTTTTTAGTCATGAAACTTTATTTTTTAATCATTTTTATTGAGAAATTGTTGATTTTTTTTAACTTTGAACTTTTTGTTTGATTTTATAGTGAAATTGTTGAGTTTATTAACTTGGAACTTTTTTATGCTTTTATTAGTGAAAGTATTGAGTTTTTTAATTTTGAACTTTTTAAACCTTTTTATTCAGAATCTGTTGAATTTTTTAACTTGGATTTTTTTTATAGTTTTTTTAATTAAATTATTGAGTTATTTTTAACTTTGATCATTTTTTTTGTGGTTTTTATAGTGAAATTTTTGAGTTTTTTAACTTTGAACATTTTGTTTATGGTTTTTATAGTGAAGTATTTCAATTTTATCGCTTGGATCATTTTTTTAATTTTTTTATACAAAATATGTAACGTTTTTTTAGACATGGATCTTGTTTTATCATTTTAATTGAGAAATTGTTGAATTTTTTAACTTTAATTTTTTTTTATGCTTTTTATAGTTAAATTGTTGGGTTCTTAAGCTAGGAACTTTTATTCTTAATGGATTTTATAGAGAATTGTTGAGTTTTTTAACTTGGAATTTTTTTATGCTTTTATTAGTGAAAGTGTTGAGTTTTTTTTAATCATGGAACCTATTTTTTTTAATCATTTTCATTGAGAATTTGTAGGTTTTTTTAACTTGTAACTTTTTTTAATTGTTTTTCTAATGAAATTGTTGAGTTGTTTTTAACTTAGATCATTTTTTGTGTGGTTTTTATAGTGAAATTGTTGAGTTTAATAACCCGGAACTTCTTTTTTATGCTTTTATTAGTGAAAGTGTTGAGTTTTTTTTTTAATCACGGAACCTGTTTTTTTTAATCATTTTAATTGAGAAATTGTAGATTTTTTTTACTTGTAACTTTTTTTATTGTTTTTCTAATGAAATTGTTGAGTTGTTTTTAACTTAGATCATTTTTTGTGTGGTTTTTATAGTGAAATTGTTGCGTTTAATAACCTGGAACTTCTTTTTTATGCTTTTATTAGTGAAAGTGTTGAGTTTTTGTAACTTTGAACTTTTTTATCATTTTTATTCAGAAATTGTTGAATTCTTTATCTTGGATTTCTTTTATGGTTTTTATAATGAAATTATTGAGTTGTTTTTAACTTGGATCATTTTTGTGTGGGTTCTATAGTGAAATTGTTGAGTTTTTTAATTTTGAATATTTTTTCTATTGTTTTTATAGTGAAATTGTTCAATTTTTTCACTTCGAATAATTTTTATTTTCTTTTTCCTAGTAAAAATGTAAAGTTTTTTTAGACTTGGATCTTATTTTATAGAGAAATTTTGTTGAGTTTTTTAACTTGAAACTTTTTTTATGCTTTTATTAGTGAAAATGTTGAATTTGATTTATCATGGAACCTGTGTTTTTTAATCATTTTTATTGAGAAATTGTACATTTTTTAATTTGGAACTTTTTTTTATGGGTTTTCTAATGAAATTGTTAAGTATTTTTTTAACTTAGATTATTTTTGTTGTTTTTATAGTGAAATTGTCGAGTTTTTTTAACTTTGAACATTTTTTTTATGGTTTTTATAGTTAAATTGTTCAATTTTTTCACTTGGAACATTTTTGTTTCTAGTAAACATGTAAAGATCTTTTAGACTTAGATCTTGTTTTATCATTTTTATAGAGAAATTGTTGAACTTTTTAACTTGAAAGTTTTTTTTATGCTTTTAATAGTTAAATTGTTGGGTTTTTAAACTAGGAACTTTTATTCTTAATGGTTTTTATAATGAAATTGATGAGTTTTTTTAACTTGGCACTTTTTGTATGCTTTTATTAGTGAATGTGTTTAGTTTTTAGTCATGAAACTTTATTTTTTAATCATTTTTATTGAGAAATTGTTGATTTTTTTTAACTTTGAACTTTTTGTTTGATTTTATAGTGAAATTGTTGAGTTTATTAACTTGGAACTTTTTTATGCTTTTATTAGTGAAAGTATTGAGTTTTTTAATTTTGAACTTTTTAAACCTTTTTATTCAGAATCTGTTGAATTTTTTAACTTGGATTTTTTTTATAGTTTTTTTAATTAAATTATTGAGTTATTTTTAACTTTGATCATTTTTTTTGTGGTTTTTATAGTGAAATTTTTGAGTTTTTTAACTTTGAACATTTTGTTTATGGTTTTTATAGTGAAGTATTTCAATTTTATCGCTTGGATCATTTTTTTAATTTTTTTATACAAAATATGTAACGTTTTTTTAGACATGGATCTTGTTTTATCATTTTAATTGAGAAATTGTTGAATTTTTTAACTTTAATTTTTTTTTATGCTTTTTATAGTTAAATTGTTGGGTTCTTAAGCTAGGAACTTTTATTCTTAATGGATTTTATAGAGAATTGTTGAGTTTTTTAACTTGGAATTTTTTTATGCTTTTATTAGTGAAAGTGTTGAGTTTTTTTTAATCATGGAACCTATTTTTTTTAATCATTTTCATTGAGAATTTGTAGGTTTTTTTAACTTGTAACTTTTTTTAATTGTTTTTCTAATGAAATTGTTGAGTTGTTTTTAACTTAGATCATTTTTTGTGTGGTTTTTATAGTGAAATTGTTGAGTTTAATAACCCGGAACTTCTTTTTTATGCTTTTATTAGTGAAAGTGTTGAGTTTTTTTTTTAATCACGGAACCTGTTTTTTTTAATCATTTTAATTGAGAAATTGTAGATTTTTTTTACTTGTAACTTTTTTTATTGTTTTTCTAATGAAATTGTTGAGTTGTTTTTAACTTAGATCATTTTTTGTGTGGTTTTTATAGTGAAATTGTTGCGTTTAATAACCTGGAACTTCTTTTTTATGCTTTTATTAGTGAAAGTGTTGAGTTTTTGTAACTTTGAACTTTTTTATCATTTTTATTCAGAAATTGTTGAATTCTTTAACTTGGATTTCTTTTGTGGTTTTTATAATGAAATTATTGAGTTGTTTTTAACTTGGATCATTTTTGTGTGGGTTCTATAGTGAAATTGTAGAGTTTTTTAACTTTGAACATTTTTTCTATTGTTTTTATAGTGAAATTGTTCAATTTTTTCACTTGGAACAATTTTTATTTTTTTTTCTAGTAAAAATGTAAAGTTTTTTTAGACTTGGATCTTATTTTATAGAGAAATTTTGTTGAGTTTTTTAACTTGAAACTTTTTTTATGCTTTTATTAGTGAAAATGTTGAATTTGATTTATCATGGAACCTGTGTTTTTTAATCATTTTTATTGAGAAATTGTACATTTTTTAATTTGGAACTTTTTTTTATGGGTTTTCTAATGAAATTGTTAAGTATTTTTTTTAACTTAGATTATTTTTGTTGTTTTTATAGTGAAATTGTCGAGTTTTTTTAACTTTGAACATTTTTTTATGGTTTTTATAGTTAAATTGTTCAATTTTTTCACTTGGAACATTTTTGTTTCTAGTAAACATGTAAAGATCTTTTAGACTTAGATCTTGTTTTATCATTTTTATAGAGAAATTGTTGAACTTTTTAACTTGAATGTTTTTTTTATGCTTTTAATAGTTAAATTGTTGGGTTTTTAAACTAGGAACTTTTATTCTTAATGGTTTTTATAATGAAATTGATGCGTTTTTTTAACTTGGCACTTTTTGTTTGCTTTTATTAGTGAATGTGTTTAGTTTTTAGTCATGAAACTTTATTTTTTAATCATTTTTATTGAGAAATTGTTGATTTTTTTTAACTTTGAACTTTTTGTTTGGTTTTTATAGTGAAATTGTTGAGTTTATTAACTTGGAACTTTTTTATGCTTTTATTAGTGAAAGTATTGAGTTTTTTAATTTTGAACTTTTTAAACCTTTTTATTCAGAATCTGTTGAATTTTTTAACTTGGATTTTTTTTATAGTTTTTTTAATTAAATTATTGAGTTATTTTTAACTTTGATCATTTTTTTGTGGTTTTTATAGTGAAATTGTTGAGTTTTTTAACTTTGAACATTTTGTTTATGGTTTTTATAGTGAAATATTTCAATTTTATCGCTTGGATCATTTTTTTAATTTTTTTATACAAAATATGTAACGTTTTTTTAGACATGGATCTTGTTTTATCATTTTAATTGAGAAATTGTTGAATTTTTTAACTTTAATTTTTTTTATGCTTTTTATAGTTAAATTGTTGGGTTCTTAAGCTAGGAACTTTTATTCTTAATGGATTTTATAGAGAATTGTTGAGTTTTTTAACTTGGAATTTTTTTATGCTTTTATTAGTGAAAGTGTTGAGTTTTTTTAATCATGGAACCTATTTTTTTAATCATTTTCATTGAGAATTTGTAGGTTTTTTTAACTTGTAACTTTTTTTTATTGTTTTTCTAATGAAATTGTTGAGTTGTTTTTAACTTAGATAATTTTTTGTGTGGTTTTTATAGTGAAATTGTTGAGTTTAATAACCCGGAACTTCTTTTTTATGCTTTTATTAGTGAAAGTGTTGAGTTTTTTTTTAATCACGGAACCTGTTTTTTTTTATCAATTTTATTGAGAAATTGTAGATTTTACTTACTTGTAACTTTTTTTATTGTTTTTCTAATGAAATTGTTGAGTTGTTTTTAACTTAGATCATTTTTTGTGTGGTTTTTATAGTGAAATTGTTGCGTTTAATAACCTGGAACTTCTTTTTTATGCTTTTATTAGTGAAAGTGTTGAGTTTTTGTAACTTTGAACTTTTTTATCATTTTTATTCAGAAATTGTTGAATTCTTTATCTTGGATTTCTTTTATGGTTTTTATAATGAAATTATTGAGTTGTTTTTAACTTGGATCATTTTTGTGTGGGTTCTATAGTGAAATTGTTGAGTTTTTTAATTTTGAATATTTTTTCTATTGTTTTTATAGTGAAATTGTTCAATTTTTTCACTTCGAATAATTTTTATTTTCTTTTTCCTAGTAAAAATGTAAAGTTTTTTTAGACTTGGATCTTATTTTATAGAGAAATTTTGTTGAGTTTTTTAACTTGAAACTTTTTTTATGCTTTTATTAGTGAAAATGTTGAATTTGATTTATCATGGAACCTGTGTTTTTTAATCATTTTTATTGAGAAATTGTACATTTTTTAATTTGGAACTTTTTTTTATGGGTTTTCTAATGAAATTGTTAAGTATTTTTTTTAACTTAGATTATTTTTGTTGTTTTTATAGTGAATTTGTCGAGTTTTTTTAACTTTGAACATTTTTTTTATGGTTTTTATAGTTAAATTGTTCAATTTTTTCACTTGGAATATTTTTGTTTCTAGTAAACATGTAAAGATCTTTTAGACTTAGATCTTGTTTTATCATTTTTATAGAGAAATTGTTGAACTTTTTAACTTGAAAGTTTTTTTTATTCTTTTAATAGTTAAATTGTTGGGTTTTTAAACTAGGAACTTTTATTCTTAATGGTTTTTATAATGATATTGATGAGTTTTTTTAACTTGGCACTTTTTGTATGCTTTTTTTAGTGAATGTGTTTAGTTTTTAGTCATGAAACTTTATTTTTTAATCATTTTTATTGAGAAATTGTTGATTTTTTTTAACTTTGAACTTTTTGTTTGGTTTTTATAGTGAAATTGTTGAGTTTATTAACTTGGAACTTTTTTATGCTTTTATTAGTGAAAGTATTGAGTTTTTTAATATTGAACTTTTTAAACCTTTTTATTCAGAATCTGTTGAATTTTTTAACTTGGATTTTTTTAATAGTTTTTTTAATTAAATTATTGAGTTATTTTTAACTTTGATCATTTTTTTGTGGTTTTTATAGTGAAATTATTGAGTTTTTTAACTTTGAACATTTTGTTTATGGTTTTTATAGTGAAAAATTTCAATTTTATCGCTTGGATCATTTTTTTAATTTTTTTATACAAAATATGTAACGTTTTTTTAGACATGGATCTTGTTTTATCATTTTAATTGAGAAATTGTTGAATTTTTTAACTTTAATTTTTTTATGCTTTTTATAGTTAAATTGTTGGGTTCTTAAGCTAGGAACTTTTATTCTTAATGGATTTTATAGAGAATTGTTGAGTTTTTTAACTTGGAATTTTTTTATGCTTTTATTAATGAAAGTGTTGAGTTTTTTTTAATCATGGAACCTATTTTAATCATTTTCATTGAGAATTTGTAGGTTTTTTTAACTTGTAACTTTTTTTTATTGTTTTTCTAATGAAATTGTTGAGTTGTTTTTAACTTAGATCATTTTTTGTGTGGTTTTTATAGTGAAATTGTTGAGTTTAATAACCCGGAACTTCTTTTTTATGCTTTTATTAGTGAAAGTGTTGAGTTTTTTTTAATCACGGAACCTGTTTTTTTTATCAATTTTATTGAGAAATTGTAGACTTATGTTACTTGTAACTTTTTTTATTGTTTTTCTAATGAAATTGTTGAGTTGTTTTTAACTTAGATCATTTTTTGTGTGGTTTTTATAGTGAAATTGTTGCGTTTAATAACCTGGAACTTCTTTTTTATGCTTTTATTAGTGAAAGTGTTGAGTTTTTGTAACTTTGAACTTTTTTATCATTTTTATTCAGAAATTGTTGAATTCTTTATCTTGGATTTCTTTTATGGTTTTTATAATGAAATTATTGAGTTGTTTTTAACTTGGATCATTTTTGTGTGGGTTCTATAGTGAAATTGTTGAGTTTTTTAACTTTGAACATTTTTTCTATTGTTTTTATAGTGAAATTGTTCAATTTTTTCACTTGGAACAATTTTTATTTTTTTTTCTAGTAAAAATGTAAAGTTTTTTTAGACTTGGATCTTATTTTATAGAGAAATTTTGTTGAGTTTTTTAACTTGAAACTTTTTTTATGCTTTTATTAGTGAAAATGTTGAATTTGATTTATCATGGAACCTGTGTTTTTTAATCATTTTTATTGAGAAATTGTACATTTTTTAATTTGGAACTTTTTTTTATGGGTTTTCTAATGAAATTGTTAAGTATTTTTTTAACTTAGATTATTTTTGTTGTTTTTATAGTGAAATTGTCGAGTTTTTTTAACTTTGAACATTTTTTTTATGGTTTTTATAGTTAAATTGTTCAATTTTTTCACTTGGAACATTTTTGTTTCTAGTAAACATGTAAAGATCTTTTAGACTTAGATCTTGTTTTATCATTTTTATAGAGAAATTGTTGAACTTTTTAACTTGAAAGTTTTTTTTATGCTTTTAATAGTTAAATTGTTGGGTTTTTAAACTAGGAACTTTTATTCTTAATGGTTTTTATAATGAAATTGATGAGTTTTTTTAACTTGGCACTTTTTGTATGCTTTTATTAGTGAATGTGTTTAGTTTTTAGTCATGAAACTTTATTTTTTAATCATTTTTATTGAGAAATTGTTGATTTTTTTTAACTTTGAACTTTTTGTTTGATTTTATAGTGAAATTGTTGAGTTTATTAACTTGGAACTTTTTTATGCTTTTATTAGTGAAAGTATTGAGTTTTTTAATTTTGAACTTTTTAAACCTTTTTATTCAGAATCTGTTGAATTTTTTAACTTGGATTTTTTTTATAGTTTTTTTAATTAAATTATTGAGTTATTTTTAACTTTGATCATTTTTTTTGTGGTTTTTATAGTGAAATTTTTGAGTTTTTTAACTTTGAACATTTTGTTTATGGTTTTTATAGTGAAGTATTTCAATTTTATCGCTTGGATCATTTTTTTAATTTTTTTATACAAAATATGTAACGTTTTTTTAGACATGGATCTTGTTTTATCATTTTAATTGAGAAA
This sequence comes from Lathyrus aphaca, assembly GCA_963966055.1. NCBI lineage: Eukaryota > Viridiplantae > Streptophyta > Magnoliopsida > Fabales > Fabaceae > Lathyrus > Lathyrus aphaca. The sequence goes on from OZ014520.1 coordinate 408,161,111, forward strand.
TTGTTGAATTTTTTAACTTTAATTTTTTTTTATGCTTTTTATAGTTAAATTGTTGGGTTCTTAAGCTAGGAACTTTTATTCTTAATGGATTTTATAGAGAATTGTTGAGTTTTTTAACTTGGAATTTTTTTATGCTTTTATTAGTGAAAGTGTTGAGTTTTTTTTAATCATGGAACCTATTTTTTTTAATCATTTTCATTGAGAATTTGTAGGTTTTTTTAACTTGTAACTTTTTTTAATTGTTTTTCTAATGAAATTGTTGAGTTGTTTTTAACTTAGATCATTTTTTGTGTGGTTTTTATAGTGAAATTGTTGAGTTTAATAACCCGGAACTTCTTTTTTATGCTTTTATTAGTGAAAGTGTTGAGTTTTTTTTTTAATCACGGAACCTGTTTTTTTTAATCATTTTAATTGAGAAATTGTAGATTTTTTTTACTTGTAACTTTTTTTATTGTTTTTCTAATGAAATTGTTGAGTTGTTTTTAACTTAGATCATTTTTTGTGTGGTTTTTATAGTGAAATTGTTGCGTTTAATAACCTGGAACTTCTTTTTTATGCTTTTATTAGTGAAAGTGTTGAGTTTTTGTAACTTTGAACTTTTTTATCATTTTTATTCAGAAATTGTTGAATTCTTTATCTTGGATTTCTTTTATGGTTTTTATAATGAAATTATTGAGTTGTTTTTAACTTGGATCATTTTTGTGTGGGTTCTATAGTGAAATTGTTGAGTTTTTTAATTTTGAATATTTTTTCTATTGTTTTTATAGTGAAATTGTTCAATTTTTTCACTTCGAATAATTTTTATTTTCTTTTTCCTAGTAAAAATGTAAAGTTTTTTTAGACTTGGATCTTATTTTATAGAGAAATTTTGTTGAGTTTTTTAACTTGAAACTTTTTTTATGCTTTTATTAGTGAAAATGTTGAATTTGATTTATCATGGAACCTGTGTTTTTTAATCATTTTTATTGAGAAATTGTACATTTTTTAATTTGGAACTTTTTTTTATGGGTTTTCTAATGAAATTGTTAAGTATTTTTTTTAACTTAGATTATTTTTGTTGTTTTTATAGTGAAATTGTCGAGTTTTTTTAACTTTGAACATTTTTTTTATGGTTTTTATAGTCAAATTGTTCAATTTTTTCACTTGGAACATTTTTGTTTCTAGTAAACATGTAAAGATCTTTTAGACTTAGATCTTGTTTTATCATTTTTATAGAGAAATTGTTGAACTTTTTAACTTGAATGTTTTTTTTATGCTTTTAATAGTTAAATTGTTGGGTTTTTAAACTAGGAACTTTTATTCTTAATGGTTTTTATAATGAAATTGATGCATTTTTTTAACTTGGCACTTTTTGTATGCTTTTATTAGTGAATGTGTTTAGTTTTTAGTCATGAAACTTTATTTTTTAATCATTTTTATTGAGAAATTGTTGATTTTTTTTAACTTTGAACTTTTTGTTTGGTTTTTATAGTGAAATTGTTGAGTTTATTAACTTGGAACTTTTTTATGCTTTTATTAGTGAAAGTATTGAGTTTTTTAATTTTGAACTTTTTAAACCTTTTTATTCAGAATCTGTTGAATTTTTTAACTTGGATTTTTTTTATAGTTTTTTTAATTAAATTATTGAGTTATTTTTAACTTTGATCATTTTTTTGTGGTTTTTATAGTGAAATTGTTGAGTTTTTTAACTTTGAACATTTTGTTTATGGTTTTTATAGTGAAATATTTCAATTTTATCGCTTGGATCATTTTTTTAATTTTTTTATACAAAATATGTAACGTTTTTTTAGACATGGATCTTGTTTTATCATTTTAATTGAGAAATTGTTGAATTTTTTAACTTTAATTTTTTTTATGCTTTTTATAGCTAGGAACTTTTATTCTTAATGGATTTTATAGAGAATTGTTGAGTTTTTTAACTTGGAATTTTTTTATGCTTTTATTAGTGAAAGTGTTGAGTTTTTTTAATCATGGAACCTATTTTTTTAATCATTTTCATTGAGAATTTGTAGGTTTTTTTAACTTGTAACTTTTTTTTATTGTTTTTCTAATGAAATTGTTGAGTTGTTTTTAACTTAGATAATTTTTTGTGTGGTTTTTATAGTGAAATTGTTGAGTTTAATAACCCGGAACTTCTTTTTTATGCTTTTATTAGTGAAAGTGTTGAGTTTTTTTTAATCACGGAACCTGTTTTTTTTATCAATTTTATTGAGAAATTGTAGATTTTTCTTACTTGTAACTTTTTTTATTGTTTTTCTAATGAAATTGTTGAGTTGTTTTTAACTTAGATCATTTTTTGTGTGGATTTTATAGTGAAATTGTTGCGTTTAATAACCTGGAACTTCTTTTTTATGCTTTTATTAGTGAAAGTGTTGAGTTTTTGTAACTTTGAACTTTTTTATCATTTTTATTCAGAAATTGTTGAATTCTTTATCTTGGATTTCTTTTATGGTTTTTATAATGAAATTATTGAGTTGTTTTTAACCTGGATCATTTTTGTGTGGGTTCTATAGTGAAATTGTTGAGTTTTTTAATTTTGAATATTTTTTCTATTGTTTTTATAGTGAAATTGTTCAATTTTTTCACTTCGAATAATTTTTATTTTCTTTTTCCTAGTAAAAATGTAAAGTTTTTTTAGACTTGGATCTTATTTTATAGAGAAATTTTGTTGAGTTTTTTAACTTGAAACTTTTTTTATGCTTTTATTAGTGAAAATGTTGAATTTGATTTATCATGGAACCTGTGTTTTTTAATCATTTTTATTGAGAAATTGTACATTTTTTAATTTGGAACTTTTTTTTATGGGTTTTCTAATGAAATTGTTAAGTATTTTTTTTAACTTAGATTATTTTTGTTGTTTTTATAGTGAAATTGTCGAGTTTTTTTAACTTTGAACATTTTTTTATGGTTTTTATAGTTAAATTGTTCAATTTTTTCACTTGGAACATTTTTGTTTCTAGTAAACATGTAAAGATCTTTTAGACTTAGATCTTGTTTTATCATTTTTATAGAGAAATTGTTGAACTTTTTAACTTGAAAGTTTTTTTTATGCTTTTAATAGTTAAATTGTTGGGTTTTTAAACTAGGAACTTTTATTCTTAATGGTTTTTATAATGAAATTGATGAGTTTTTTTAACTTGTCACTTTTTGTATGCTTTTATTAGTGAATGTGTTAATTTTTAGTCATGAAACTTTATTTTTTAATCATTTTTATTGAGAAATTGTTGATTTTTTTTAACTTTGAACTTTTTGTTTGGTTTTTATAGTGAAATTGTTGAGTTTATTAACTTGGAACTTTTTTATGCTTTTATTAGTGAAAGTATTGAGTTTTTTAATTTTGAACTTTTTAAACTTTTTTATTCAGAATCTGTTGAATTTTTTAACTTGGATTTTTTTTATAGTTTTTTTAATTAAATTATTGAGTTATTTTTAACTTTGATCATTTTTTTGTGGTTTTTATAGTGAAATTGTTGAGTTTTTTAACTTTGAACATTTTGTTTATGGTTTTTATAGTGAAAAATTTCAATTTTATCGCTTGGATCATTTTTTTTAATTTTTTTATACAAAATATGTAACGTTTTTTTAGACATGGATCTTGTTTTATCATTTTAATTGAGAAATTGTTGAATTTTTTAACTTTAATTTTTTTTATGCTTTTTATAGTTAAATTGTTGGGTTCTTAAGCTAGGAACTTTTATTCTTAATGGATTTTATAGAGAATTGTTGAGTTTTTTAACTTGGAATTTTTTTATGCTTTTATTAGTGAAAGTGTTGAGTTTTTTTTAATCATGGAACCTATTTTTTTTAATCATTTTCATTGAGAATTTGTAGGTTTTTTTAACTTGTAACTTTTTTTTATAGTTTTTCTAATGAAATTGTTGAGTTGTTTTTTAACTTAGATCATTTTTTGTGTGGTTTTTATAGTGAAATTGTTGAGTTTAATAACCCGGAACTTCTTTTTTATGCTTTTATTAGTGAAAGTGTTGAGTTTTTTTTTAATCACGGAACCTGTTTTTTTATCATTTTTATTGAGAAATTGTAGATTTTTTTTACTTGTAACTTTTTTTATTGTTTTTCTAATGAAATTGTTGAGTTGTTTTTAACTTAGATCATTTTTTGTGTGGTTTTTATAGTGAAATTGTTGCGTTTAATAACCTGGAACTTCTTTTTTAAGCTTTTATTAGTGAAAGTGTTGAGTTTTTGTAACTTTGAACTTTTTTTATCATTTTTATTCAGAAATTGTTGAATTCTTTAACTTGGATTTCTTTTATTGTTTTTATAATGAAATTATTGAGTTGTTCTTAACTTGGATCATTTTTGTGTGGGTTCTATAGTGAAATTGTTGAGTTTTTTAACTTTGAACATTTTTTCTATTGTTTTTATAGTGAAATTGTTCAATTTTTTCACTTGGAAAAATTTTAATTTTTATTTTCTAGTAAAAATGTAAAGTTTTTTAGACTTGGATCTTATTTTATAGAGAAATTTTGTTGAGTTTTTTAACTTGAAACTTTTTTTATGCTTTTATTAGTGAAAATGTTGAATTTGATTTATCATGGAACCTGTGTTTTTTAATCATTTTTATTGAGAAATTGTACATTTTTTAATTTGGAACTTTTTTTTATGGGTTTTCTAATGAAATTGTTAAGTATTTTTTTTAACTTAGATTATTTTTGTTGTTTTTATAGTGAAATTGTCGAGTTTTTTTAACTTTGAACATTTTTTTATGGTTTTTATAGTTAAATTGTTCAATTTTTTCACTTGGAACATTTTTGTTTCTAGTAAACATGTAAAGATCTTTTAGACTTAGATCTTGTTTTATCATTTTTATAGAGAAATTGTTGAACTTTTTAACTTGAAAGTTTTTTTTATGCTTTTAATAGTTAAATTGTTGGGTTTTTAAACTAGGAACTTTTATTCTTAATGGTTTTTATAATGAAATTGATGAGTTTTTTTAACTTGTCACTTTTTGTATGCTTTTATTAGTGAATGTGTTTAGTTTTTAGTCATGAAACTTTATTTTTTAATCATTTTTATTGAGAAATTGTTGATTTTTTTTAACTTTGAACTTTTTGTTTGGTTTTTATAGTGAAATTGTTGAGTTTATTAACTTGGAACTTTTTTATGCTTTTATTAGTGAAAGTATTGAGTTTTTTAATTTTGAACTTTTTAAACCTTTTTATTCAGAATCTGTTGAATTTTTTAACTTGGATTTTTTTTATAGTTTTTTTAATTAAATTATTGAGTTATTTTTAACTTTGATCATTTTTTTGTGGTTTTTATAGTGAAATTGTTGAGTTTTTTAACTTTGAACATTTTGTTTATGGTTTTTATAGTGAAATATTTCAATTTTATCGCTTGGATCATTTTTTTAATTTTTTTATACAAAATATGTAACGTTTTTTTAGACATGGATCTTGTTTTATCATTTTAATTGAGAAATTGTTGAATTTTTTAACTTTAATTTTTTTTATGCTTTTTATAGCTAGGAACTTTTATTCTTAATGGATTTTATAGAGAATTGTTGAGTTTTTTAACTTGGAATTTTTTTATGCTTTTATTAGTGAAAGTGTTGAGTTTTTTTAATCATGGAACCTATTTTTTTAATCATTTTCATTGAGAATTTGTAGGTTTTTTTAACTTGTAACTTTTTTTTATTGTTTTTCTAATGAAATTGTTGAGTTGTTTTTAACTTAGATAATTTTTTGTGTGGTTTTTATAGTGAAATTGTTGAGTTTAATAACCCGGAACTTCTTTTTTATGCTTTTATTAGTGAAAGTGTTGAGTTTTTTTTAATCACGGAACCTGTTTTTTTTATCAATTTTATTGAGAAATTGTGAATTTTTCTTACTTGTAACTTTTTTTATTGTTTTTCTAATGAAATTGTTGAGTTGTTTTTAACTTAGATCATTTTTTGTGTGGATTTTATAGTGAAATTGTTGCGTTTAATAACCTGGAACTTCTTTTTTATGCTTTTATTAGTGAAAGTGTTGAGTTTTTGTAACTTTGAACTTTTTTATCATTTTTATTCAGAAATTGTTGAATTCTTTATCTTGGATTTCTTTTATGGTTTTTATAATGAAATTATTGAGTTGTTTTTAACCTGGATCATTTTTGTGTGGGTTCTATAGTGAAATTGTTGAGTTTTTTAATTTTGAATATTTTTTCTATTGTTTTTATAGTGAAATTGTTCAATTTTTTCACTTCGAATAATTTTTATTTTCTTTTTCCTAGTAAAAATGTAAAGTTTTTTTAGACTTGGATCTTATTTTATAGAGAAATTTTGTTGAGTTTTTTAACTTGAAACTTTTTTTATGCTTTTATTAGTGAAAATGTTGAATTTGATTTATCATGGAACCTGTGTTTTTTAATCATTTTTATTGAGAAATTGTACATTTTTTAATTTGGAACTTTTTTTTATGGGTTTTCTAATGAAATTGTTAAGTATTTTTTTTAACTTAGATTATTTTTGTTGTTTTTATAGTGAAATTGTCGAGTTTTTTTAACTTTGAACATTTTTTTATGGTTTTTATAGTTAAATTGTTCAATTTTTTCACTTGGAACATTTTTGTTTCTAGTAAACATGTAAAGATCTTTTAGACTTAGATCTTGTTTTATCATTTTTATAGAGAAATTGTTGAACTTTTTAACTTGAAAGTTTTTTTTATGCTTTTAATAGTTAAATTGTTGGGTTTTTAAACTAGGAACTTTTATTCTTAATGGTTTTTATAATGAAATTGATGAGTTTTTTTAACTTGTCACTTTTTGTATGCTTTTATTAGTGAATGTGTTAATTTTTAGTCATGAAACTTTATTTTTTAATCATTTTTATTGAGAAATTGTTGATTTTTTTTAACTTTGAACTTTTTGTTTGGTTTTTATAGTGAAATTGTTGAGTTTATTAACTTGGAACTTTTTTATGCTTTTATTAGTGAAAGTATTGAGTTTTTTAATTTTGAACTTTTTAAACTTTTTTATTCAGAATCTGTTGAATTTTTTAACTTGGATTTTTTTTATAGTTTTTTTAATTAAATTATTGAGTTATTTTTAACTTTGATCATTTTTTTGTGGTTTTTATAGTGAAATTGTTGAGTTTTTTAACTTTGAACATTTTGTTTATGGTTTTTATAGTGAAAAATTTCAATTTTATCGCTTGGATCATTTTTTTTAATTTTTTTATACAAAATATGTAACGTTTTTTTAGACATGGATCTTGTTTTATCATTTTAATTGAGAAATTGTTGAATTTTTTAACTTTAATTTTTTTTATGCTTTTTATAGTTAAATTGTTGGGTTCTTAAGCTAGGAACTTTTATTCTTAATGGATTTTATAGAGAATTGTTGAGTTTTTTAACTTGGAATTTTTTTATGCTTTTATTAGTGAAAGTGTTGAGTTTTTTTTAATCATGGAACCTATTTTTTTTAATCATTTTCATTGAGAATTTGTAGGTTTTTTTAACTTGTAACTTTTTTTTATAGTTTTTCTAATGAAATTGTTGAGTTGTTTTTTAACTTAGATCATTTTTTGTGTGGTTTTTATAGTGAAATTGTTGAGTTTAATAACCCGGAACTTCTTTTTTATGCTTTTATTAGTGAAAGTGTTGAGTTTTTTTTTAATCACGGAACCTGTTTTTTTATCATTTTTATTGAGAAATTGTAGATTTTTTTTACTTGTAACTTTTTTTATTGTTTTTCTAATGAAATTGTTGAGTTGTTTTTAACTTAGATCATTTTTTGTGTGGTTTTTATAGTGAAATTGTTGCGTTTAATAACCTGGAACTTCTTTTTTAAGCTTTTATTAGTGAAAGTGTTGAGTTTTTGTAACTTTGAACTTTTTTTATCATTTTTATTCAGAAATTGTTGAATTCTTTAACTTGGATTTCTTTTATTGTTTTTATAATGAAATTATTGAGTTGTTCTTAACTTGGATCATTTTTGTGTGGGTTCTATAGTGAAATTGTTGAGTTTTTTAACTTTGAACATTTTTTCTATTGTTTTTATAGTGAAATTGTTCAATTTTTTCACTTGGAAAAATTTTAATTTTTATTTTCTAGTAAAAATGTAAAGTTTTTTAGACTTGGATCTTATTTTATAGAGAAATTTTGTTGAGTTTTTTAACTTGAAACTTTTTTTATGCTTTTATTAGTGAAAATGTTGAATTTGATTTATCATGGAACCTGTGTTTTTTAATCATTTTTATTGAGAAATTGTACATTTTTTAATTTGGAACTTTTTTTTATGGGTTTTCTAATGAAATTGTTAAGTATTTTTTTTAACTTAGATTATTTTTGTTGTTTTTATAGTGAAATTGTCGAGTTTTTTTAACTTTGAACATTTTTTTATGGTTTTTATAGTTAAATTGTTCAATTTTTTCACTTGGAACATTTTTGTTTCTAGTAAACATGTAAAGATCTTTTAGACTTAGATCTTGTTTTATCATTTTTATAGAGAAATTGTTGAACTTTTTAACTTGAAAGTTTTTTTTATGCTTTTAATAGTTAAATTGTTGGGTTTTTAAACTAGGAACTTTTATTCTTAATGGTTTTTATAATGAAATTGATGAGTTTTTTTAACTTGTCACTTTTTGTATGCTTTTATTAGTGAATGTGTTTAGTTTTTAGTCATGAAACTTTATTTTTTAATCATTTTTATTGAGAAATTGTTGATTTTTTTTAACTTTGAACTTTTTGTTTGGTTTTTATAGTGAAATTGTTGAGTTTATTAACTTGGAACTTTTTTATGCTTTTATTAGTGAAAGTATTGAGTTTTTTAATTTTGAACTTTTTAAACCTTTTTATTCAGAATCTGTTGAATTTTTTAACTTGGATTTTTTTTATAGTTTTTTTAATTAAATTATTGAGTTATTTTTAACTTTGATCATTTTTTTGTGGTTTTTATAGTGAAATTGTTGAGTTTTTTAACTTTGAACATTTTGTTTATGGTTTTTATAGTGAAATATTTCAATTTTATCGCTTGGATCATTTTTTTAATTTTTTTATACAAAATATGTAACGTTTTTTTAGACATGGATCTTGTTTTATCATTTTAATTGAGAAATTGTTGAATTTTTTAACTTTAATTTTTTTTATGCTTTTTATAGCTAGGAACTTTTATTCTTAATGGATTTTATAGAGAATTGTTGAGTTTTTTAACTTGGAATTTTTTTATGCTTTTATTAGTGAAAGTGTTGAGTTTTTTTAATCATGGAACCTATTTTTTTAATCATTTTCATTGAGAATTTGTAGGTTTTTTTAACTTGTAACTTTTTTTTATTGTTTTTCTAATGAAATTGTTGAGTTGTTTTTAACTTAGATAATTTTTTGTGTGGTTTTTATAGTGAAATTGTTGAGTTTAATAACCCGGAACTTCTTTTTTATGCTTTTATTAGTGAAAGTGTTGAGTTTTTTTTAATCACGGAACCTGTTTTTTTTATCAATTTTATTGAGAAATTGTAGATTTTTCTTACTTGTAACTTTTTTTATTGTTTTTCTAATGAAATTGTTGAGTTGTTTTTAACTTAGATCATTTTTTGTGTGGATTTTATAGTGAAATTGTTGCGTTTAATAACCTGGAACTTCTTTTTTATGCTTTTATTAGTGAAAGTGTTGAGTTTTTGTAACTTTGAACTTTTTTATCATTTTTATTCAGAAATTGTTGAATTCTTTATCTTGGATTTCTTTTATGGTTTTTATAATGAAATTATTGAGTTGTTTTTAACCTGGATCATTTTTGTGTGGGTTCTATAGTGAAATTGTTGAGTTTTTTAATTTTGAATATTTTTTCTATTGTTTTTATAGTGAAATTGTTCAATTTTTTCACTTCGAATAATTTTTATTTTCTTTTTCCTAGTAAAAATGTAAAGTTTTTTTAGACTTGGATCTTATTTTATAGAGAAATTTTGTTGAGTTTTTTAACTTGAAACTTTTTTTATGCTTTTATTAGTGAAAATGTTGAATTTGATTTATCATGGAACCTGTGTTTTTTAATCATTTTTATTGAGAAATTGTACATTTTTTAATTTGGAACTTTTTTTTATGGGTTTTCTAATGAAATTGTTAAGTATTTTTTTTAACTTAGATTATTTTTGTTGTTTTTATAGTGAAATTGTCGAGTTTTTTTAACTTTGAACATTTTTTTATGGTTTTTATAGTTAAATTGTTCAATTTTTTCACTTGGAACATTTTTGTTTCTAGTAAACATGTAAAGATCTTTTAGACTTAGATCTTGTTTTATCATTTTTATAGAGAAATTGTTGAACTTTTTAACTTGAAAGTTTTTTTTATGCTTTTAATAGTTAAATTGTTGGGTTTTTAAACTAGGAACTTTTATTCTTAATGGTTTTTATAATGAAATTGATGAGTTTTTTTAACTTGTCACTTTTTGTATGCTTTTATTAGTGAATGTGTTAATTTTTAGTCATGAAACTTTATTTTTTAATCATTTTTATTGAGAAATTGTTGATTTTTTTTAACTTTGAACTTTTTGTTTGGTTTTTATAGTGAAATTGTTGAGTTTATTAACTTGGAACTTTTTTATGCTTTTATTAGTGAAAGTATTGAGTTTTTTAATTTTGAACTTTTTAAACTTTTTTATTCAGAATCTGTTGAATTTTTTAACTTGGATTTTTTTTATAGTTTTTTTAATTAAATTATTGAGTTATTTTTAACTTTGATCATTTTTTTGTGGTTTTTATAGTGAAATTGTTGAGTTTTTTAACTTTGAACATTTTGTTTATGGTTTTTATAGTGAAAAATTTCAATTTTATCGCTTGGATCATTTTTTTTAATTTTTTTATACAAAATATGTAACGTTTTTTTAGACATGGATCTTGTTTTATCATTTTAATTGAGAAATTGTTGAATTTTTTAACTTTAATTTTTTTTATGCTTTTTATAGTTAAATTGTTGGGTTCTTAAGCTAGGAACTTTTATTCTTAATGGATTTTATAGAGAATTGTTGAGTTTTTTAACTTGGAATTTTTTTATGCTTTTATTAGTGAAAGTGTTGAGTTTTTTTTAATCATGGAACCTATTTTTTTTAATCATTTTCATTGAGAATTTGTAGGTTTTTTTAACTTGTAACTTTTTTTTATAGTTTTTCTAATGAAATTGTTGAGTTGTTTTTTAACTTAGATCATTTTTTGTGTGGTTTTTATAGTGAAATTGTTGAGTTTAATAACCCGGAACTTCTTTTTTATGCTTTTATTAGTGAAAGTGTTGAGTTTTTTTTTAATCACGGAACCTGTTTTTTTATCATTTTTATTGAGAAATTGTAGATTTTTTTTACTTGTAACTTTTTTTATTGTTTTTCTAATGAAATTGTTGAGTTGTTTTTAACTTAGATCATTTTTTGTGTGGTTTTTATAGTGAAATTGTTGCGTTTAATAACCTGGAACTTCTTTTTTAAGCTTTTATTAGTGAAAGTGTTGAGTTTTTGTAACTTTGAACTTTTTTTATCATTTTTATTCAGAAATTGTTGAATTCTTTAACTTGGATTTCTTTTATTGTTTTTATAATGAAATTATTGAGTTGTTCTTAACTTGGATCATTTTTGTGTGGGTTCTATAGTGAAATTGTTGAGTTTTTTAACTTTGAACATTTTTTCTATTGTTTTTATAGTGAAATTGTTCAATTTTTTCACTTGGAAAAATTTTAATTTTTATTTTCTAGTAAAAATGTAAAGTTTTTTAGACTTGGATCTTATTTTATAGAGAAATTTTGTTGAGTTTTTTAACTTGAAACTTTTTTTATGCTTTTATTAGTGAAAATGTTGAATTTGATTTATCATGGAACCTGTGTTTTTTAATCATTTTTATTGAGAAATTGTACATTTTTTAATTTGGAACTTTTTTTTATGGGTTTTCTAATGAAATTGTTAAGTATTTTTTTTAACTTAGATTATTTTTGTTGTTTTTATAGTGAAATTGTCGAGTTTTTTTAACTTTGAACATTTTTTTATGGTTTTTATAGTTAAATTGTTCAATTTTTTCACTTGGAACATTTTTGTTTCTAGTAAACATGTAAAGATCTTTTAGACTTAGATCTTGTTTTATCATTTTTATAGAGAAATTGTTGAACTTTTTAACTTGAAAGTTTTTTTTATGCTTTTAATAGTTAAATTGTTGGGTTTTTAAACTAGGAACTTTTATTCTTAATGGTTTTTATAATGAAATTGATGAGTTTTTTTAACTTGTCACTTTTTGTATGCTTTTATTAGTGAATGTGTTTAGTTTTTAGTCATGAAACTTTATTTTTTAATCATTTTTATTGAGAAATTGTTGATTTTTTTTAACTTTGAACTTTTTGTTTGGTTTTTATAGTGAAATTGTTGAGTTTATTAACTTGGAACTTTTTTATGCTTTTATTAGTGAAAGTATTGAGTTTTTTAATTTTGAACTTTTTAAACCTTTTTATTCAGAATCTGTTGAATTTTTTAACTTGGATTTTTTTTATAGTTTTTTTAATTAAATTATTGAGTTATTTTTAACTTTGATCATTTTTTTGTGGTTTTTATAGTGAAATTGTTGAGTTTTTTAACTTTGAACATTTTGTTTATGGTTTTTATAGTGAAATATTTCAATTTTATCGCTTGGATCATTTTTTTAATTTTTTTATACAAAATATGTAACGTTTTTTTAGACATGGATCTTGTTTTATCATTTTAATTGAGAAATTGTTGAATTTTTTAACTTTAATTTTTTTTATGCTTTTTATAGTTAAATTGTTGGGTTCTTAAGCTAGGAACTTTTATTCTTAATGGATTTTATAGAGAATTGTTGAGTTTTTTAACTTGGTATTTTTTTATGCTTTTATTAGTGAAAGTGTTGAGTTTTTTTTAATCATGGAACCTATTTTTTTTAAATCATTTTCATTGAGAATCTGTAGGTTTTTTTAACTTGTAACTTTTTTTATTGTTTTTTTAATGAAATTGTTGAGTTGTTTTTTAACTTAGATCATTTTTTGTGTGGTTTTTATAGTGAAATTGTTGAGTTTAATAACCCGGAACTTCTTTTTTATGCTTTTATTAGTGAAAGTGTTGAGTTTTTTTTTTAATCACGGAACCTGTTTTTTTTATCATTTTTATTGAGAAATTGTAGATTTTTTTTACTTGTAACTTTTTTTATTGTTTTTCTAATGAAATTGTTGAGTTGTTATTAACTTAGATCATTTTTTGTGTGGTTTTTATAGTGAAATTGTTGCGTTTAATAACCTGGAACTTCTTTTTTATGCTTTTATTAGTGAAAGTGTTGAGTTTTTGTAACTTTGAACTTTTTTATCATTTTTATTCAGAAATTGTTGAATTCTTTAACTTGGATTTCTTTTATGGTTTTTATAATGAAATTATTGAGTTGTTTTTAACTTGGATCATTTTTGTGTGGGTTCTATAGTGAAATTGTTGAGTTTTTTAACTTTGAACATTTTTTCTATTGTTTTTATAGTGAAATTGTTCAATTTTTTCACTTGGAACAATTTTTATTCTTTTTTTCTAGTAAAAATGTAAAGTTTTTTTAGACTTGGATCTTATTTTATAGAGAAATTTTGTTGAGTTTTTTAACTTGAAACTTTTTTTATGCTTTTATTAGTGAAAATGTTGAATTTGATTTATCATGGAACCTGTGTTTTTTAATCATTTTTATTGAGAAATTGTACATTTTTTAATTTGGAACTTTTTTTATGGGTTTTCTAATGAAATTGTTAAGTATTTTTTTTTAACTTAGATTATTTTTGTTGTTTTTATAGTGAAATTGTCGAGTTTTTTTAACTTTGAACATTTTTTTATGGTTTTTATAGTTAAATTGTTCAATTTTTTCACTTGGAACATTTTTGTTTCTAGTAAACATGTAAAGATCTTTTAGACTTAGATCTTGTTTTATCATTTTTATAGAGAAATTGTTGAACTTTTTAACTTGAAAGTTTTTTTTATGCTTTTAATAGTTAAATTGTTGGGTTTTTAAACTAGGAACTTTTATTCTTAATGGTTTTTATAATGAAATTGATGAGTTTTTTTAACTTGCCACTTTTTGTATGCTTTTATTAGTGAATGTGTTTAGTTTTTAGTCATGAAACTTTATTTTTTAATCATTTTTATTGAGAAATTGTTGATTTTTTTTAACTTTGAACTTTTTGTTTGGTTTTTATAGTGAAATTGTTGAGTTTATTAACTTGGAACTTTTTTATGCTTTTATTAGTGAAAGTATTGAGTTTTTTAATTTTGAACTTTTGAAACCTTTTTATTCAGAATCTGTTGAATTTTTTAACTTGGATTTTTTTTATAGTTTTTTTAATTAAATTATTGAGTTATTTTTAACTTTGATCATTTTTTTTGTGGTTTTTATAGTGAAATTGTTGAGTTTTTTAACTTTGAACATTTTGTTTATGGTTTTTATAGTGAAATATTTCAATTTTATCGCTTGGATCATTTTTTTAATTTTTTTATACAAAATATGTAACATTTTTTTAGACATGGATCTTGTTTTATCATTTTAATTGAGAAATTGTTGAATTTTTTAACTTTAATTTTTTTTAATGCTTTTTATAGTTAAATTGTTGGGTTCTTAAGCTAGGAACTTTTATTCTTAATGGACTTTATAGAGAATTGTTGAGTTTTTTAACTTGGAATTTTTTTATGCTTTTATTAGTGAAAGTGTTGAGTTTTTTTTAATCATGGAACCTATTTTTTTAAATCATTTTCATTGAGAATTTGTAGATTTTTTTAACTTGTAACTTTTTTTTATTGTTTTTCTAATGAAATTGTTGAGTTGTTTTTAACTTAGATCATTTTTTGTGTGGTTTTTATAGTGAAATTGTTGAGTTTAATAACCCGGAACTACTTTTTTATGCTTTTATTAGTGAAAGTGTTGAGTTTTTTTTTTAATCACGGAACCTGTTTTTTTTATCAATTTTATTGAGAAATTGTAGATTTTTCTTACTTGTAACTTTTTTTATTGTTTTTCTAATGAAATTGTTGAGTTGTTTTTAACTTAGATCATTTTTTGTGTGGTTTTTATAGTGAAATTGTTGCGTTTAATAACCTGGAACTTCTTTTTTATGCTTTTATTAGTGAAAGTGTTGAGTTTTTGTAACTTTGAACTTTTTTATCATTTTTATTCAGAAATTGTTGAATTCTTTATCTTAGATTTCTTTTATGGTTTTTATAATGAAATTATTGAGTTGTTTTTAACTTGGATCATTTTTGTGTGGGTTCTATAGTGAAATTGTTGAGTTTTTTAACTTTGAACATTTTTTCTATTGTTTTTATAGTGAAATTGTTCAATTTTTTCACTTGGAACTATTTTTATTTTTTATTTCCTAGTAAAAATGTAAAGTTTTTTTAGACTTGGATCTTATTTTATAGAGAAATTTTGTTGAGTTTTTTAACTTGAAACTTTTTTTATGCTATTATTAGTGAAAATGTTGAATTTGATTTATCATGGAACCTGTGTTTTTTAATCATTTTTATTGAGAAATTGTACATTTTTTAATTTGGAACTTTTTTTTATGGGTTTTCTAATGAATTGTTAAGTATTTTTTTTAACTTAGATTATTTTTGTTGTTTTTATAGTGAAATTGTCGAGTTTTTTTAACTTTGAACATTTTTTTATGGTTTTTATAGTTAAATTGTTCAATTTTTTCACTTGGAACATTTTTGTTTCTAGTGAACATGTAAAGATCTTTTAGACTTAGATCTTGTTTTATCATTTTTATAGAGAAATTGTTGAACTTTTTAACTTGAAAGTTTTTTTTTTATGCTTTTAATAGTTAAATTGCTGGGTTTTTAAACTAGGAACTTTTATTCTTAATGGTTTTTATAATGAAATTGATGAGTTTTTTTAACTTGCCACTTTTTGTATGCTTTTATTAGTGAATGTGTTTAGTTTTTAGTCATGAAACTTTATTTTTTAATCATTTTTATTGAGAAATTGTAGATTTTTTTAAACTTTGAACTTTTTGTTTGGTTTTTATAGTGAAATTGTTGAGTTTATTAACTTGGAACTTTTTTATGCTTTTATTAGTGAAAGTATTGAGTTTTTTAATTTTGAACTTTTTAAACCTTTTTATTCAGAATCTGTTGAATTTTTTAACTTGGATTTTTTTTATAGTTTTTTTAATTAAATTATTGAGTTATTTTTAACTTTGATCATTTTTTATGGTTTTTATAGTGAAATTGTTGAGTTTTTTAACTTTGAACATTTTGTTTATGGTTTTTATAGTGAAATATTTCAATTTTATCGCTTGGATCATTTTTTTAATTTTTTTATACAAAATATGTAACGTTTTTTTAGACATGGATCTTGTTTTATCATTTTAATTGAGAAATTGTTGAATTTTTTAACTTTAATTTTTTTTTATGCTTTTTATAGTTAAATTGTTGGGTTCTTAAGCTAGGAACTTTTATTCTTAATGGATTTTATAGAGAATTGTTGAGTTTTTTAACTTGGAATTTTTTTATGCTTTTATTAGTGAAAGTGTTGAGTTTTTTTTAATCATGGAACCTATTTTTTTTAATCATTTTCAATGAGAATTTGTAGGTTTTTTTAACTTGTAACTTTTTTTTATTGTTTTTCTAATGAAATTGTTGAGTTGTTTTTAACTTAGATCATTTTTTGTGTGGTTTTTATAGTGAAATTGTTGAGTTTAATAACCCGGAACTACTTTTTTATGCTTTTATTAGTGAAAGTGTTGAGTTTTTTTTTTAATCACGGAACCTGTTTTTTTTATCAATTTTATTGAGAAATTGTAGATTTTTCTTACTTGTAACTTTTTTTATTGTTTTTCTAATGAAATTGTTGGGTTGTTTTTAACTTAGATCATTTTTTGTGTGGTTTTTATAGTGAAATTGTTGCGTTTAATAACCTGGAACTTCTTTTTTATGCTTTTATTAGTGAAAGTGTTGAGTTTTTGTAACTTTGAACTTTTTTATCATTTTTATTCAGAAATTGTTGAATTCTTTATCTTGGATTTCTTTTATGGTTTTTATAATGAAATTATTGAGTTGTTTTTAACTTGGATCATTTTTGTGTGGGTTCTATAGTGAAATTGTTGAGTTTTTTAACTTTGAACATTTTTTCTATTGTTTTTATAGTGAAATTGTTCAATTTTTTCACTTGGAACTATTTTTATTTTTTTTTTCCTAGTAAAAATGTAAAGTTTTTTTAGACTTGGATCTTATTTTATAGAGAAATTTTGTTGAGTTTTTTAACTTGAAACTTTTTTTATGCTATTATTAGTGAAAATGTTGAATTTGATTTATCATGGAACCTGTGTTTTTTAATCATTTTTATTGAGAAATTGTACATTTTTTAATTTGGAACTTTTTTTTGATGGGTTTTCTAATGAATTGTTATGTATTTTTTTTAACTTAGATTATTTTTGTTGTTTTTATAGTGAAATTGTCGTGTTTTTTTAACTTTGAACATTTTTTTATGGTTTTTATAGTTAAATTGTTCAATTTTTTCACTTGGAACATTTTTGTTTCTAGTGAACATGTAAAGATCTTTTAGACTTAGATCTTGTTTTATCATTTTTATAGAGAAATTGTTGAACTTTTTAACTTGAAAGTTTTTTTTTATGCTTTTAATAGTTATATTGTTGGGTTTTTAAACTAGGAACTTTTATTCTTAATGGTTTTTATAATGAAATTGATGAGTTTTTTTAACTTGCCACTTTTTGTATGCTTTTATTAGTGAATGTGTTTAGTTTTTAGTCATGAAACTTTATTTTTTAATCATTTTTATTGAGAAATTGTAGATTTTTTTTAAACTTTGAACTTTTTGTTTGGTTTTTATAGTGAAATTGTTGAGTTTATTAACTTGGAACTTTTTTATGCTTTTATTAGTGAAAGTATTGAGTTTTTTAATTTTGAACTTTTTAAACCTTTTTATTCAGAATCTGTTGAATTTTTTAACTTGGATTTTTTTTATAGTTTTTTTAATTAAATTATTGAATTATTTTTAACTTTGATCATTTTTTGTGGTTTTTATAGTGAAATTGTTGAGTTTTTTAACTTTGAACATTTTGTTTATGGTTTTTATAGTGAAATATTTCAATTTTATCGCTTGGATCATTTTTTTAATTTTTTTATACAAAATATGTAACGTTTTTTAGACATGGATCTTGTTTTATCATTTTAATTGAGAAATTGTTGAATTTTTTAACTTTAATTTTTTTAATGCTTTTTATAGTTAAATTGTTGGGTTCTTAAGCTATGAACTTTTATTCTTAATGGATTTTATAGAGAATTGTTGAGTTTTTTAACTTGGAATTTTTTTATGCTTTTATTAGTGAAAGTGTTGAGTTTTTTTTAATCATGGAACCTATTTTTTTTAATCATTTTCATTGAGAATTTGTAGATTTTTTTAACTTGTAACTTTTTTTATTGTTTTTCTAATGAAATTGTTGAGTTGTTTTTAACTTAGATCATTTTTTGTGTGGTTTTTATAGTGAAATTGTTGAGTTTAATAACCCGGAACTACTTTTTTATGCTTTTATTAGTGAAAGTGTTGAGTTTTTTTTAATCACGGAACCTGTTTTTTTTATCAATTTTATTGAGAAATTGTAGATTTTTTTTACTTGTAACTTTTTTTATTGTTTTTCTAATGAAATTGTTGAATTGTTTTTAACTTAGATCATTTTTTGTGTGGTTTTTATAGTGAAATTGTTGCGTTTAATAACCTGGAGCTTCTGTTTTATGCTTTTATTAGTGAAAGTGTTGAGTTTTTGTAACTTTGAACTTTTTTATCATATTTATTCAGAAATTGTTGAATTCTTTATCTTGGATTTCTTTTATGGTTTTTATAATGAAATTATTGAGTTGTTTTTAACTTGGATCATTTTTGTGTGGGGTCTATAGTGAAATTGTTGAGTTTTTTAACTTTGAACATTTTTTCTATTGTTTTTATAGTGAAATTGTTCAATTTTTTCACTTGGAACAATTTTTATTTTTTTTTCCTAGTAAAAATGTAAAGTTTTTTTAGACTTGGATCATTTTTTATAGAGAAATTTTGTTGAGTTTTTTAACTTGAAACTTTTTTTATGCTTTTATTAGTGAAAATGTTGAATTTGATTTATCATGGAACTTGTGTTTTTTAATCATTTTTATTGAGAATTTGTACATTTTTTAATTTGGAACTTTTTTTTATGGGTTTTCTAATGAAATTGATAAGTATTTTTTTTAACTTAGATTATTTTTGTTGTTTTTATAGTGAAATTGTCGAGTTTTTTTAACTTTGAACATTTTTTTATGGTTTTTATAGTTAAATTGTTCAATTTTTTCACTTGGAACATTTTTGTTTCTAGTAAACATGTAAAGATCTTTTAGACTTAGATCTTGTTTTATCATTTTTATAGAGAAATTGTTGAACTTTTTAACTTGAAAGTTTTTTTTTATGCTTTTAATAGTTAAATTGTTGGGTTTTTAAACTAGGAACTTTTATTCTTAATGGTTTTTATAATGAAATTGATGAGTTTTTTTAACTTGCCACTTTTTGTATGCTTTTATTAGTGAATGTGTTTAGTTTTTAGTCATGAAACTTTATTTTTTAATCATTTTTATTGAGAAATTGTAGTTTTTTTAAACTTTGAACTTTTTGTTTGGTTTTTATAGTGAAATTGTTGAGTTTATTAACTTGGAACTTTTTTATGCTTTTATTAGTGAAAGTATTGAGTTTTTTAATTTTGAACTTTTTAAACCTTTTTATTCAGAATCTGTTGAATTTTTTAACTTGG
This sequence comes from Lathyrus aphaca, assembly GCA_963966055.1. Lineage (NCBI taxonomy): Eukaryota > Viridiplantae > Streptophyta > Magnoliopsida > Fabales > Fabaceae > Lathyrus > Lathyrus aphaca. The sequence continues at coordinate 408,180,832 of OZ014520.1, forward strand.
ATTTTTTTTATAGTTTTTTTAATTAAATTATTGAGTTATTTTTAACTTTGATCATTTTTTGTGGTTTTTATAGTGAAATTGTTGAGTTTTTTAACTTTGAACATTTTGTTTATGGTTTTTATAGTGAAATATTTCAATTTTATCGCTTGGATCATTTTTTTAATTTTTTTATACAAAATATGTAACGTTTTTTAGACATGGATCTTGTTTTATCATTTTAATTGAGAAATTGTTGAATTTTTTAACTTTAATTTTTTTTATGCGTTTTATAGTTAAATTGTTGGGTTCTTAAGCTAGGAACTTTTATTCTTAATGGATTTTATAGAGAATTGTTGAGTTTTTTAACTTGGAATTTTTTTATGCTTTTATTAGTGAAAGTGTTGAGTTTTTTTTAATCATGGAACCTATTTTTTTTAATCATTTTCATTGAGAATTTGTAGATTTTTTTAACTTGTAACTTTTTTTATTGTTTTTCTAATGAAATTGTTGAGTTGTTTTTAACTTAGATCATTTTTTGTGTGGTTTTTATAGTGAAATTGTTGAGTTTAATAACCCGGAACTACTTTTTTATGCTTTTATTAGTGAAAGTGTTGAGTTTTTTTTTAATCACGGAACCTGTTTTTTTTATCAATTTTATTGAGAAATTGTAGATTTTTTTTACTTGCAACTTTTTTTTATTGTTTTTCTAATGAAATTGTTGAGTTGTTTTTAACTTAGATCATTTTTTGTGTGGTTTTTATAGTGAAATTGTTGCGTTTAATAACCTGGAACTTCTTTTTTATGCTTTTATTAGTGAAAGTGTTGAGTTTTTGTAACTTTGAACTTTTTTATCATTTTTATTCAGAAATTGTTGAATTCTTTAACTTGGATTTTTTTTATGGTTTTTATAATGAAATTATTGAGTTGTTTTTAACTTGGATCATTTTTGTGTGGGGTCTATAGTGAAATTGTTGAGTTTTTTTAACTTTGAACATTTTTTCTATTGTTTTTATAGTGAAATTGTTCAATTTTTTCACTTGGAACAATTTTTATTTTTTTTTTCCTAGTAAAAATGTAAAGTTTTTTTAGACTTGGATCTTATTTTATAGAGAAATTTTGTTGAGTTTTTTAACTTGAAACTTTTTTTATGCTTTTATTAGTGAAAATGTTGAATTTGATTTATCATGGAACCTGTGTTTTTTAATCATTTTTATTGAGAAATTGTACATTTTTTAATTTGGAACTTTTTTTTATGGGTTTTCTAATGAAATTGTTAAGTATTTTTTTTAACTTAGATTATTTTTGTTGTTTTTATAGTGAAATTGTCGAGTTTTTTTAACTTTGAACATTTTTTTTATGGTTTTTATAGTTAAATTGTTCAATTTTTTCACTTGGAACATTTTTGTTTCTAGTAAACATGTAAAGATCTTTTAGACTTAGATCTTGTTTTATCATTTTTATAGAGAAATTGTCGAACTTTTTAACTTGAAAGTTTTTTTTATAATTTTAATAGTTAAATTGTTGGGTTTTTAAACTAGGAACTTTTATTCTTAATGGTTTTTATAATGAAATTGATGAGTTTTTTTAACTTGGCACTTTTTGTATGCTTTTATTAGTGTATGTGTTTAGTTTTTAGTCATGAAACTTTAATTTTTAATCATTTTTTTTGAGAAATTGTTGATTTTTTTTAACTTTGAACTTTTTGTTTGGTTTTTATAGTGAAATTGTTGAGTTTATTAACTTGGAACTTTTTTATGCTTTTATTAGTGAAAGTATTGAGTTTTTTAATTTTGAACTTTTTAAACCTTTTTATTCAGAATCTGTTGAATTTTTTAACTTGGATTTTTTTTATAGTTTTTTTAATTAAATTATTGAGTTATTTTTAACTTTGATCATTTTTTGTGGTTTTTATAGTGAAATTGTTGAGTTTTTTAACTTTGAACATTTTGTTTATGGTTTTTATAGTGAAATATTTCAATTTTATCGCTTGGATCATTTTTTAAATTTTTTTATACAAAATATGTAACGTTTTTTAGACATGGATCTTGTTTTATCATTTTAATTGAGAAATTGTTGAATTTTTTAACTTTAATTTTTTTTATGCTTTTTATAGTTAAATTGTTGGGTTCTTAAGCTAGGAACTTTTATTCTTAATGGATTTTATAGAGAATTGTTGAGTTTTTTAACTTGGAATTTTTTTATGCTTTTATTAGTGAAAGTGTTGAGTTTTTTTTAATCATGGAACCTATTTTTTTTAATCATTTTCATTGAGAATTTGTAGATTTTTTTAACTTGTAACTTTTTTTATTGTTTTTCTAATGAAATTGTTGAGTTGTTTTTAACTTAGATCATTTTTTGTGTGGTTTTTATAGTGAAATTGTTGAGTTTAATAACCCGGAACTACTTTTTTATGCTTTTATTAGTGAAAGTGTTGAGTTTTTTTTTAATCACGGAACCTGTTTTTTTATCAATTTTATTGAGAAATTGTAGATTTTTTTTACTTGTAACTTTTTTTTATTGTTTTTCTAATGAAATTGTTGAGTTGTTTTTAACTTAGATCATTTTTTGTGTGGTTTTTATAGTGAAATTGTTGCGTTTAATAACCTGGAACTTCTTTTTTATGCTTTTATTAGTGAAAGTGTTGAGTTTTTGTAACTTTGAACTTTTTTATCATTTTTATTCAGAAATTGTTGAATTCTTTAACTTGGATTTTTTTTATGGTTTTTATAATGAAATTATTGAGTTGTTTTTAACTTGGATCATTTTTGTGTGGGGTCTATAGTGAAATTGTTGAGTTTTTTTAACTTTGAACATTTTTTCTATTGTTTTTATAGTGAAATTGTTCAATTTTTTCACTTGGAACAATTTTTATTTTTTTTTTCCTAGTAAAAATGTAAAGTTTTTTTAGACTTGGATCTTATTTTATAGAGAAATTTTGTTGAGTTTTTTAACTTGAAACTTTTTTTATGCTTTTATTAGTGAAAATGTTGAATTTGATTTATCATGGAACCTGTGTTTTTTAATCATTTTTATTGAGAAATTGTACATTTTTTAATTTGGAACTTTTTTTTATGGGTTTTCTAATGAAATTGTTAAGTATTTTTTTTAACTTAGATTATTTTTGTTGTTTTTATAGTGAAATTGTCGAGTTTTTTTAACTTTGAACATTTTTTTTATGGTTTTTATAGTTAAATTGTTCAATTTTTTCACTTGGAACATTTTTGTTTCTAGTAAACATGTAAAGATCTTTTAGACTTAGATCTTGTTTTATCATTTTTATAGAGAAATTGTCGAACTTTTTAACTTGAAAGTTTTTTTTATAATTTTAATAGTTAAATTGTTGGGTTTTTAAACTAGGAACTTTTATTCTTAATGGTTTTTATAATGAAATTGATGAGTTTTTTTAACTTGGCACTTTTTGTATGCTTTTATTAGTGAATGTGTTTAGTTTTTAGTCATGAAACTTTATTTTTTAATCATTTTTATTGAGAAATTGTTGATTTTTTTTAACTTTGAACTTTTTGTTTGGTTTTTATAGTGAAATTGTTGAGTTTATTAACTTGGAACTTTTTTATGCTTTTATTAGTGAAAGTATTGAGTTTTTTAATTTTGAACTTTTTAAACCTTTTTATTCAGAATCTGTTGAATTTTTTAACTTGGATTTTTTTTATAGTTTTTTTAATTAAATTATTGAGTTATTTTTAACTTTGATCATTTTTTGTGGTTTTTATAGTGAAATTGTTGAGTTTTTTAACTTTGAACATTTTGTTTATGATTTTTATAGTGAAATATTTCAATTTTATCGCTTGGATCATTTTTTTTAATTTTTTTATACAAAATATGTAACGTTTTTTAGACATGGATCTTGTTTTATCATTTTAATTGAGAAATTGTTGAATTTTTGAACTTTAATTTTTTTTATGCTTTTTATAGTTAAATTGTTGGGTTCTTAAGCTAGGAACTTTTATTCTTAATGGATTTTATAGAGAATTGTTTAGTTTTTTAACTTGGAATTTTTTTATGCTTTTATTAGTGAAAGTGTTGAGTTTTTTTTAATCATGGAACCTATTTTTTTTAATCATTTTCATTGAGAATTTGTAGATTTTTTTAACTTGTAACTTTTTTTATTGTTTTTCTAATGAAATTGTTGAGTTGTTTTTAACTTAGATCATTTTTTGTGTGGTTTTTATAGTGAAATTGTTGAGTTTAATAACCCGGAACTACTTTTTTATGCTTTTATTAGTGAAAGTGTTGAGTTTTTTTTTAATCACGGAACCTGTTTTTTCAATCAATTTTATTGAGAAATTGTAGATTTTTTTTACTTGTAACTTTTTTTTATTGTTTTTCTAATGAAATTGTTGAGTTGTTTTTAACTTAGATCATTTTTTGTGTGGTTTTTATAGTGAAATTGTTGCGTTTAATAACCTGGAACTTCTTTTTTATGCTTTTATTAGTGAAAGTGTTGAGGTTTTGTAACTTTGAACTTTTTTATCATTTTTATTCAGAAATTGTTGAATTCTTTAACTTGGATTTTTTTTATGGTTTTTATAATGAAATTATTGAGTTGTTTTTAACTTGGATCATTTTTGTGTGGGGTCTATAGTGAAATTGTTGAGTTTTTTTTAACTTTGAACATTTTTTCTATTGTTTTTATAGTGAAATTGTTCAATTTTTTCACTTGGAACAATTTTTATTTTTTTTTTCCTAGTAAAAATGTAAAGTTTTTTTAGACTTGGATCTTATTTTATAGAGAAATTTTGTTGAGTTTTTTAACTTGAAACTTTTTTTATGCTTTTATTAGTGAAAATGTTGAATTTGATTTATCATGGAACCTGTGTTTTTTAATCATTTTTATTGAGAAATTGTACATTTTTTAATTTGGAACTTTTTTTTATGGGTTTTCTAATGAAATTGTTAAGTATTTTTTTTAACTTAGATTATTTTTGTTGTTTTTATAGTGAAATTGTCGAGTTTTTTTAACTTTGAACATTTTTTTTATGGTTTTTATAGTTAAATTGTTCAATTTTTTCACTTGGAACATTTTTGTTTCTAGTAAACATGTAAAGATCTTTTAGACTTAGATCTTGTTTTATCATTTTTATAGAGAAATTGTCGAACTTTTTAACTTGAAAGTTTTTTTTATAATTTTAATAGTTAAATTGTTGGGTTTTTAAACTAGGAACTTTTATTCTTAATGGTTTTTATAATGAAATTGATGAGTTTTTTTAACTTGGCACTTTTTGTATGCTTTTATTAGTGAATGTGTTTAGTTTTTAGTCATGAAACTTTATTTTTTAATCATTTTTATTGAGAAATTGTTGATTTTTTTTAACTTTGAACTTTTTGTTTGGTTTTTATAGTGAAATTGTTGAGTTTATTAACTTGGAACTTTTTTATGCTTTTATTAATGAAAGTATTGAGTTTTTTAATTTTGAACTTTTTAAACCTTTTTATTCAGAATCTGTTGAATTTTTTAACTTGGATTTTTTTTATAGTTTTTTTAATTAAATTATTGAGTTATTTTTAACTTTGATCATTTTTTGTGGTTTTTATAGTAAAATTGTTGAGTTTTTTAACTTTGAACATTTTGTTTATGGCTTTTATAATGAAATATTTCAATTTTATCGCTTGGATCATTTTTTTAATTTTTTTATACAAAATATGTAACGTTTTTTTAGACATGGATCTTGTTTTATCATTTTAATTGAGAAATTGTTGAATTTTTGAACTTTAATTTTTTTTATGCTTTTTATAGTTAAAATGTTGGGTTCTTAAGCTAGGAACTTTTATTCTTAATGGATTTTATAGAGAATTGTTGAGTTTTTTAACTTGGAATTTTTTTAATGCTTTTATTAGTGAAAGTGTTGAGTTTTTTTTAATCATGGAACCTATTTTTTTAATCATTTTCATTGAGAATTTGTAGATTTTTTTAACTTGTAACTTTTTTTATTGTTTTTCTAATGAAATTGTTGAGTTGTTTTTAACTTAGATCATTTTTTGTGTGGTTTTTATAGTGAAATTGTTGAGTTTAATAACCCGGAACTACTTTTTTATGTTTTTATTAGTGAAAGTGTTGAGTTTTTTTTTTAATCACGGAACCTGTTTTTTTATCAATTTTATTGAGAAATTGTAGATTTTTTTTACTTGTAACTTTTTTTATTGTTTTTCTAATGAAATTGTTGAGTTGTTTTTAACTTAGATCATTTTTTGTGTGGTTTTTATAGTGAAATTGTTGCGTTTAATAACCTGGAACTTCTTTTTTATGCTTTTATTAGTGAAAGTGTTGAGTTTTTGTAACTTTGAACTTTTTTATCATTTTTATTCAGAAATTGTTGAATTCTTTAACTTGGATTTTTTTTATGGGTTTTATAATGAAATTATTGAGTTGTTTTTAACTTGGATCATTTTTGTGTGGGTTCTATAGTGAAATTGTTGAGTTTTTTAACTTTGAACATTTTTTCTATTGTTTTTATAGTGAAATTGTTCAATTTTTTCACTTGGAACAATTTTTATTTTTTTTTCCTAGTAAAAATGTAAAGTTTTTTTAGACTTTGATCTTATTTTATAGAGAAATTTTGTTGAGTTTTTTAACTTGAAACTTTTTTTATGCTTTTATTAGTGAAAATGTTGAATTTGATTTATCATGGAACCTGTGTTTTTTAATCATTTTTATTGAGAAATTGTACATTTTTTAATTTGGAACTTTTTTTTATGGGTTTTCTAATGAAATTGTTAAGTATTTTTTTTAACTTAGATTATTTTTGTTGTTTTTATAGTGAAATTGTCGAGTTTTTTTAACTTTGAACATTTTTTTATGGTTTTTATAGTTAAATTGTTCAATTTTTTCACTTGGAACATTTTTGTTTCTAGTAAACATGTAAAGATCTTTTAGACTTAGATCTTGTTTTATCATTTTTATAGAGAAATTGTTGAACTTTTTAACTTGAAAGTTTTTTTTATAATTTTAATAGTTAAATTGTTGGGTTTTTAAACTAGGAACTTTTATTCTTAATGGTTTTTATAATGAAATTGATGAGTTTTTTTAACTTGGCACTTTTTGTATGCTTTTATTAGTGAATGTGTTTAGTTTTTAGTCATGAAACTTTATTTTTTAATCATTTTTATTGAGAAATTGTTGATTTTTTTTAACTTTGAACTTTTTGTTTGGTTTTTATAGTGAAATTGTTGAGTTTATTAACTTGGAACTTTTTTATGCTTTTATTAGTGAAAGTATTGAGTTTTTTAATTTTGAACTTTTTAAACATTTTTATTCAGAATCTGTTGAATTTTTTAACTTGGATTTTTTTTATAGTTTTTTTAATTAAATTATTGAGTTATTTTTAACTTTGATCATTTTTTGTGGTTTTTATAGTAAAATTGATGAGTTTTTTAACTTTGAACATTTTGTTTATGGCTTTTATAATGAAATATTTCAATTTTATCGCTTGGATAATTTTTTTAATTTTTTTATACAAAATATGTAACGTTTTTTTAGACATGGATCTTGTTTTATCATTTTAATTGAGAAATTGTTGAATTTTTGAACTTTAATTTTTTTTTATGCTTTTTATAGTTAAAATGTTGGGTTCTTAAGCTAGGAACTTTTATTCTTAATGGATTTTATAGAGAATTGTTGAGTTTTTTAACTTGGAATTTTTTTATGCTTTTATTAGTGAAAGTGTTGAGTTTTTTTTAATCATGGAACCTATTTTTTTAATCATTTTCATTGAGAATTTGTAGATTTTTTTAACTTGTAACTTTTTTTATTGTTTTTCTAATGAAATTGTTGAGTTGTTTTTAACTTAGATCATTTTTTGTGTGGTTTTTATAGTGAAATTGTTGAGTTTAATAACCCGAAACTACTTTTTTATGTTTTTATTAGTGAAAGTGTTGAGTTTTTTTTTTAATCACGGAACCTGTTTTTTTATCAATTTTATTGAGAAATTGTAGATTTTTTTTACTTGTAACTTTTTTTATTGTTTTTCTAATGAAATTGTTGAGTTGTTTTTAACTTAGATCATTTTTTGTGTGGTTTTTATAGTGAAATTGTTGCGTTTAATAACCTGGAACTTCTTTTTATGCTTTTATTAGTGAAAGTGTTGAGTTTTTGTAACTTTGAACTTTTTTATCATTTTTATTCAGAAATTGTTGAATTCTTTAACTTGGATTTTTTTTATGGGTTTTATAATGAAATTATTGAGTTGTTTTCAACTTGGATCATTTTTGTGTGGGTTCTATAGTGAAATTGTTGAGTTTTTTAACTTTGAACATTTTTTCTATTGTTTTTATAGTGAAATTGTTCAATTTTTTCACTTGGAACAATTTTTATTTTTTTTTCTTAGTAAAAATGTAAAGTTTTTTTAGACTTGGATCTTATTTTATAGAGAAATTTTGTTGAGTTTTTTAACATGAAACTTTTTTTATGCTTTTATTAGTGAAAATGTTGAATTTGATTTATCATGGAACCTGTGTTTTTTAATCATTTTTATTGAGAAATTGTACATTTTTTAATTTGGAACTTTTTTTTATGGGTTTTCTAATGAAATTGTTAAGTATTTTTTTTAACTTAGATTATTTTTGTTGTTTTTATAGTGAAATTGTCGAGTTTTTTTAACTTTGAACATTTTTTTATGGTTTTTATAGTTAAATTGTTCAATTTTTTCACTTGGAACATTTTTGTTTCTAGTAAACATGTAAAGATCTTTTAGACTTAGATCTTGTTTTATCATTTTTATAGAGAAATTGTTGAACTTTTTAACTTGAAAGTTTTTTTTATGCTTTTAATAGTTAAATTGTTGGGTTTTTAAACTAGGAACTTTTATTCTTAATGGTTTTTATAATTAAATTGATGAGTTTTTTTAACTTGGCACTTTTTGTATGCTTTTATTAGTGAATGTGTTTAGTTTTTAGTCATGAACTTTATTTTTTAATCATTTTTATTGAGAAATTGTTGATTTTTTTTAACTTTGAACTTTTTGTTTGGTTTTTATAGTGAAATTGTTGAGTTTATTAACTTGGAACTTTTTTATGCTTTTATTAGTGAAAGTATTGAGTTTTTTAATTTTGAACTTTTTAAACCTTTTTATTCAGAATCTGTTGAATTTTTTAACTTGGATTTTTTTTATAGTTTTTTTAATTAAATTATTGAGTTATTTTTAACTTTGATCATTTTTTGTGGTTTTTATAGTGAAATTGTTGAGTTTTTTAACTTTGAACATTTTGTTTATGGTTTTTATAGTGAAATATTTCAATTTTATCGCTTGGATCATTTTTTTAATTTTTTTATACAAAATATGTAACGTTTTTTTAGACATGGATCTTGTTTTACATTTTAATTGAGAAATTGTTGAATTTTTTAACTTTAATTTTTTTTATGCTTTTTATAGTTAAATTGTTGGGTTCTTAAGCTAGGAACATTTATTCTTAATGGATTTTATAGAGAATTGTTGAGTTTTTTAACTTGGAATTTTTTTATGCTTTTATTAGTGAAAGTGTTGAGTTTTTTTTAATCATGGAACCTATTTTTTTTAATCATTTTCATTGAGAATTTGTAGGTTTTTTTAACTTGTAACTTTTTTTATTGTTTTTCTAATGAAATTGTTGAGTTGTTTTTAACTTAGATCATTTTTTGTGTGGTTTTTATAGTGAAATTGTTGAGTTTAATAACCCGGAACTTCTTTTTTATGCTTTTATTAGTGAAAGTGTTGAGTTTTTTTTTAATCACGGAACCTGTTTTTTTTATCAATTTTATTGAGAAATTGTAGATTTTTCTTACTTGTAACTTTTTTTTATTGTTTTTCTAATGAAATTGTTGAGTTGTTTTTAACTTAGATCATTTTTTGTGTGGTTTTTATAGTGAAATTGTTGCGTTTAATAACCTGGAACTTCTTTTTTATGCTTTTATTAGTGAAAGTGTTGAGTTTTTGTAACTTTGAACTTTTTTATCATTTTTATTCAGAAATTGTTGAATTCTTTAACTTGGATTTTTTTTATGGTTTTTATAATGAAATTATTGAGTTGTTTTTAACTTGGATCATTTTTGTGTGGGTTCTATAGTGAAATTGTTGAGTTTTTTAACTTTGAACATTTTTTCTATTGTTTTTATAGTGAAATCGTTCAATTTTTTCACTTGGAACAATTTTTATTTTTTTTTTCCTAGTAAAAATGTAAAGTTTTTTTAGACTTGGATCTTATTTTATAGAGAAATTTTGTTGAGTTTTTTAACTTGAAACTTTTTTTATGCTTTTATTAGTGAAAATGTTGAATTTGATTTATCATGGAACCTGTGTTTTTTAATCAATTTTATTGAGAAATTGTACATTTTTTAATTTGGAACTTTTTTTTTATGGGTTTTCTAATGAAATTGTTAAGTATTTTTTTAACTTAGATTATTTTTGTTGTTTTTATAGTGAAATTGTCGAGTTTTTTTAACTTTAAGATTTTTTTTTATGGTTTTTATAGTTAAATTGTTCAATTTTGTCACTTGGAACATTTTTGTTTCTAGTAAACATGTAAAGATCTTTTAGACTTAGATCTTGTTTTATCATTTTTATAGAGAAATTGTTGAACTTTTTAACTTGAAAGTTTTTTTTATGCTTTTAATAGTTAAATTGTTGGGTTTTTAAACTAGGAACTTTTATTCTTAATGGTTTTTATAATTAAATTGATGAGTTTTTTTAACTTGGCACTTTTTGTATGCTTTTATTAGTGAATGTGTTTAGTTTTTAGTCATGAAACTTTATTTTTTAATCATTTTTATTGAGAAATTGTTGATTTTTTTTAACTTTGAACTTTTTGTTTGGTTTTTATAGTGAAATTGTTGAGTTTATTAACTTGGAACTTTTTTATGCTTTTATTAGTGAAAGTATTGAGTTTTTTAATTTTGAACTTTTTAAACCTTTTTATTCAGAATCTGTTGAATTTTTTAACTTGGATTTTTTTTATAGTTTTTTTAATTAAATTATTGAGTTATTTTTAACTTTGATCATTTTTTGTGGTTTTTATAGTGAAATTGTTGAGTTTTTTAACTTTGAACATTTTGTTTATGGTTTTTATAGTGAAATATTTCAATTTTATCGCTTGGATCATTTTTTTAATTTTTTTATACAAAATATGTAACGTTTTTTTAGACATGGATCTTGTTTTACATTTTAATTGAGAAATTGTTGAATTTTTTAACTTTAATTTTTTTTATGCTTTTTATAGTTAAATTGTTGGGTTCTTAAGCTAGGAACATTTATTCTTAATGGATTTTATAGAGAATTGTTGAGTTTTTTAACTTGGAATTTTTTTATGCTTTTATTAGTGAAAGTGTTGAGTTTTTTTTAATCATGGAACCTATTTTTTTTAATCATTTTCATTGAGAATTTGTAGGTTTTTTTAACTTGTAACTTTTTTTATTGTTTTTCTAATGAAATTGTTGAGTTGTTTTTAACTTAGATCATTTTTTGTGTGGTTTTTATAGTGAAATTGTTGAGTTTAATAACCCGGAACTTCTTTTTTATGCTTTTATTAGTGAAAGTGTTGAGTTTTTTTTTTAATCACGGAACCTGTTTTTTTTATCAATTTTATTGAGAAATTGTAGATTTTTCTTACTTGTAACTTTTTTTTATTGTTTTTCTAATGAAATTGTTGAGTTGTTTTTAACTTAGATCATTTTTTGTGTGGTTTTTATAGTGAAATTGTTGCGTTTAATAACCTGGAACTTCTTTTTTATGCTTTTATTAGTGAAAGTGTTGAGTTTTTGTAACTTTGAACTTTTTTATCATTTTTATTCAGAAATTGTTGAATTCTTTAACTTGGATTTTTTTTATGGTTTTTATAATGAAATTATTGAGTTGTTTTTAACTTGGATCATTTTTGTGTGGGTTCTATAGTGAAATTGTTGAGTTTTTTAACTTTGAACATTTTTTCTATTGTTTTTATAGTGAAATCGTTCAATTTTTTCACTTGGAACAATTTTTATTTTTTTTTTCCTAGTAAAAATGTAAAGTTTTTTTAGACTTGGATCTTATTTTATAGAGAAATTTTGTTGAGTTTTTTAACTTGAAACTTTTTTTATGCTTTTATTAGTGAAAATGTTGAATTTGATTTATCATGGAACCTGTGTTTTTTAATCAATTTTATTGAGAAATTGTACATTTTTTAATTTGGAACTTTTTTTTTTATGGGTTTTCTAATGAAATTGTTAAGTATTTTTTTAACTTAGATTATTTTTGTTGTTTTTATAGTGAAATTGTCGAGTTTTTTTAACTTTAAGATTTTTTTTTATGGTTTTTATAGTTAAATTGTTCAATTTTGTCACTTGGAACATTTTTGTTTCTAGTAAACATGTAAAGATCTTTTAGACTTAGATCTTGTTTTATCATTTTTATAGAGAAATTGTTGAACTTTTTAACTTGAAAGTTTTTTTTATGCTTTTAATAGTTAAATTGTTGGGTTTTTAAACTAGGAACTTTTATTCTTAATGGTTTTTATAATTAAATTGATGAGTTTTTTTAACTTGGCACTTTTTGTATGCTTTTATTAGTGAATGTGTTTAGTTTTTAGTCATGAAACTTTATTTTTTAATCATTTTTATTGAGAAATTGTTGATTTTTTTTAACTTTGAACTTTTTGTTTGGTTTTTATAGTGAAATTGTTGAGTTTATTAACTTGGAACTTTTTTATGCTTTTATTAGTGAAAGTATTGAGTTTTTTAATTTTGAACTTTTTAAACCTTTTTATTCAGAATCTGTTGAATTTTTTAATTGGATTTTTTTTTATAGTTTTTTTAATTAAATTATTGAGTTATTTTTAACTTTGATCATTTTTTTGTGGTTTTTATAGTGAAATTGTTGAGTTTTTTAACTTTGAACATTATGTTTATAGTTTTTATAGTGAAATATTTCAATTTTATCGCTTGGATCATTTTTTTAATTTTTTTATACAAAATATGTAACGTTTTTTTAGACATGGATCTTGTTTTATCATTTTAATTGAGAAATTGTTGAATTTTTTAACTTTAACTTTTTTTTATGCTTTTTATAGTTAAATTGTTGGGTTCTTAAGCTAGGAACTTTTATTCTTAATGGATTTTATAGAGAATTGTTGAGTTTTTTAACTTGGAATTTTTTTATGCTTTTATTAGTGAAAGTGTTGAGTTTTTTTTAATCATGGAACCTATTTTTTTTAATCATTTTCATTGAGAATTTGTAGATTTTTTTAACTTGTAACTTATTTTATTGTTTTTCTAATGAAATTGTTGAGTTGTTTTTAACTTAGATCATTTTTTGTGTGGTTTTTATAGTGAAATTGTTGAGTTTAATAACCCGGAACTTCTTTTTTATGCTTTTATTAGTGAAAGTGTTGAGTTTTTTTTTAATCACGGAACCTGTTTTTTTTATCAATTTTATTGAGAAATTGTAGATTTTTTTTACTTGTAACTTTTTTTATTGTTTTTCTAATGAAATTGTTGAGTTGTTTTTAACTTAGATCATTTTTTGTGTGGTTTTTATAGTGAAATTGTTGCGTTTAATAACCTGGAACTTCTTTTTTATGCTTTTATTAGTGAAAGTGTTGAGTTTTTGTAACTTTGAACTTTTTTATCATTTTTATTCAGAAATTGTTGAATTCTTTAACTTGGATTTTTTTTATGGTTTTTATAATGAAATTATTGAGTTGTTTTTAACTTGGATCATTTTTGTGTGGGTTCTATAGTGAAATTGTTGAGTTTTTTAACTTTGAACATTTTTTCTATTGTTTTTATAGTGAAATTGTTCAATTTTTTCACTTGGAACAATTTTTATTTTTTTTTTCCTAGTAAAAATGTAAAGTTTTTTTAGACTTGGATCTTATTTTATAGAGAAATTTTGTTGAGTTTTTTAACTTGAAACTATTTTTATGCTTTTATTAGTGAAAATGTTGAATTTGATTTATCATGGAACCTGTGTTTTTTAATCAATTTTATTGAGAAATTGTACATTTTTTAATTTGGAACTTTTTTTTATGGGTTTTCTAATGAAATTGTTAAGTATTTTTTTTAACTTAGATTATTTTTGTTGTTTTTATAGTGAAATTGTCGAGTTTTTTTAACTTTAAAATTTTTTTTTATGGTTTTTATAGTTAAATTGTTCAATTTTGTCACTTGGAACATTTTTGTTTCTAGTAAACATGTAAAGATCTTTTAGACTTAGATCTTGTTTTATCATTTTTATAGAGAAATTGTTGAACTTTTTAACTTGAAAGTTTTTTTTATACTTTTAATAGTTAAATTGTTGGGTTTTTAAACTAGGAACTTTTATTCTTAATGGTTTTTATAATTAAATTGATGAGTTTTTTTAACTTGGCACTTTTTGTATGCTTTTATTAGTGAATGTGTTTAGTTTTTAGTCATGAAACTTTATTTTTTCATCATTTTTATTGAGAAATTGTTGATTTTTTTTAACTTTGAACTTTTTGTTTGGTTTTTATAGTGAAATTGTTGAGTTTATTAACTTGGAACTTTTTTATGCTTTTATTAGTGAAAGTATTGAGTTTTTTAATTTTGAACTTTTTAAACCTTTTTATTCAGAATCTGTTGAATTTTTTAATTGGATTTTTTTTTTATAGTTTTTTTAATTAAATTATTGAGTTATTTTTAAATTTGATCATTTTTTTGTGGTTTTTATAGTGAAATTGTTGAGTTTTTTAACTTTGAACATTTTGTTTATAGTTTTTATAGTGAAATATTTCAATTTTATCGCTTGGATCATTTTTTTAATTTTTTAATACAAAATATGTAACGTTTTTTTAGACATGGATCTTGTTTTATCATTTTAATTGAGAAATTGTTGAATTTATTAACTTTAATTTTTTTTATGCTTTTTATAGTTAAATTGTTGGGTTCTTAAGCTAGGAACTTTTATTCTTAATGGATTTTATAGAGAATTGTTGAGTTTTTTAACTTGGAATTTTTTTATGCTTTTATTAGTGAAAGTGTTGAGTTTTTTTTAATCATGGAACCTATTTTTTTTAATCATTTTCATTGAGAATTTGAAGATTTTTTTAACTTGTAACTTATTTTATTGTTTTTCTAATGAAATTGTTGAGTTGTTTTTAACTTAGATCATTTTTTGTGTGGTTTTTATAGTGAAATTGTTGAGTTTTTTAACTTTGAACATTTTGTTTATAGTTTTTATAGTGAAATATTTCAATTTTATCGCTTGGATCATTTTTTTAATTTTTTTATACAAAATATGTAACGTTTTTTTAGACATGGATCTTGTTTTATCATTTTAATTGAGAAATTGTTGAATTTTTGAACTTTAATTTTTTTTATGCTTTTTATAGTTAAATTGTTGGGTTCTTAAACTAGGACTTTTATTCTTAATAGATTTTATAGAGAATTGTTGAGTTTTTTAACTTGGAATTTTTTTATGCTTTTATTAGTGAAAGTGTTGAGTTTTTTTTAATCATGGAACCTATTTTTTTTAATTATTTTGATTGAGAATTTGTAGATTTTTTTAACTTGTAACTTATTTTATTGTTTTTCTAATGAAATTGTTGAGTTGTTTTTAACTTAGATCATTTTTTGTGTGGTTTTTATAGTGAAATTGTTGAGTTTAATAACCCGGAACTACTTTTTTATGCTTTTAATAGTGAAAGTGTTGAGTTTTTTTTTAATCACGGAACCTGTTTTTTTTATCAATTTTATTGAGAAATTGTAGATTTTTTTTACTTGTAACTTTTTTTATTGTTTTTCTAATGAAATTGTTGAGTTGTTTTTAACTTAGATCATTTTTTGTGTGGTTTTTATAGTGAAATTGTTGCGTTTAATAACCTGGAACTTCTTTTTTATGCTTTTATTAGTGAAAGTGTTGAGTTTTTGTAACTTTGAACTTTTTTATCATTTTTATTCAGAAATTGTTGAATTCTTTAACTTGGATTTTTTTTATGGTTTTTATAATGAAATTATTGAGTTGTTTTTAACTTGGATCATTTTTGTGTGGGTTCTATAGTGAAATTGTTGAGTTGTTTTTAACTTTGAACATTTTTTCTATTGTTTTTACAGTGAAATTGTTCAATTTTTTCACTTGGAACAATTTTTTTTTTCCTAGTAAAAATGTAAAGTTTTTTTAGACTTGGATCTTATTTTATAGAGAAATTTTGTTGAGTTTTTTAACTTGAAACTTTTTTTATGCTTTTATTAGTGAAAATGTTGAATTTGATTTATCATGGAACCTGTGTTTTTTAATCAATTTTATTGAGAAATTGTACATTTTTTAATTTGGAACTTTTTTTTATGGGTTTTCTAATGAAATTGTTAAGTATTTTTTTTAAATTAGATTATTTTTGTTGTTTTTATAGTGAAATTGTCGAGTTTTTTTAACTTTAAAATTTTTTTTTATGGTTTTTATAGTTAAATTGTTCAATTTTGTCACTTGGAACATTTTTGTTTCTAGTAACCATGTAAAGATCTTATAGACTTAGATCTTGTTTTATCATTTTTATAGAGAAATTGTTGAACTTTTTAACCTGAAAGGTTTTTTTATGCTTTTAATAGTTAAATTGTTGGGTTTTTAAACTAGGAACTTTTATTCTTAATGGTTTTTATAATTAAATTGATGAGTTTTTTTAACTTGGCACTTTTTGTATGCTTTTATTAGTGAATGTGTTTAGTTTTTAGTCATGAAACTTTATTTTTTAATCATTTTTATTGAGAAATTGTTGATTTTTTTTAACTTTGAACTTTTTGTTTGGTTTTTATAGTGAAATTGTTGAGTTTATTAACTTGGAACTTTTTTATGCTTTTATTAGTGAAAGTATTGAGTTTTTTAATTTTGAACTTTTTAAACCTTTTTATTCAGAATCTGTTGAATTTTTTAATTGGATTTTTTTTTATAGTTTTTTTAATTAAATTATTGAGTTATTTTTAACTTTGATCATTTTTTTGTGGTTTTTATAGTGAAATTGTTGAGTTTTTTAACTTTGAACATTTTGTTTATAGTTTTTATAGTGAAATATTTCAATTTTATCGCTTGGATCATTTTTTTAATTTTTTTATACAAAATATGTAACGTTTTTTTAGACATGGATCTTGTTTTATAATTTTAATTGAGAATTTGTTGAATTTTTTAACTTTAATTTTTTTATGCTTTTTATAGTTAAATTGTTGGGTTCTTAAGCTAGGAACTTTTATTCTTAATGGATTTTATAGAGAATTGTTGAGTTTTTTAACTTGGAATTTTTTTATGCTTTTATTAGTGAAAGTGTTGAGTTTTTTTTAATCATGGAACCTATTTTTTTTAATCATTTTCATTGAGAATTTGTAGATTTTTTTAACTTGTAACTTATTTTATTGTTTTTCTAATGAAATTGTTGAGTTGTTTTTAACTTAGATCATTTTTTGTGTGGTTTTTATAGTGAAATTGTTGAGTTTAATAACCCGGAACTACTTTTTTATGCTTTTATTAGTGAAAGTGTTGAGTTTTTTTTTAATCACGGAACCTGTTTTTTTTATCAATTTTATTGAGAAATTGTAGATTTTTTTTACTTGTAACTTTTTTTATTGTTTTTCTAATGAAATTGTTGAGTTGTTTTTAACTTAGATCATTTTTTGTGTGGTTTTTATAGTGAAATTGTTGCGTTTAATAACCTGGAACTTCTTTTTTATGCTTTTATTAGTGAAAGTGTTGAGTTTTTGTAACTTTGAACTTTTTTATCATTTTTATTCAGAAATTGTTGAATTCTTTAACTTGGATTTTTTTTATGGTTTTTATAATGAAATTATTGAGTTGTTTTTAACTTGGATCATTTTTGTGTGGGTTCTATAGTGAAATTGTTGAGTTTTTTAACTTTAAACATTTTTTCTATTGTTTTTATAGTGAAATTGTTCAATTTTTTCACTTGGAACAATTTTTATTTTTTTTTTCCTAGTAAAAATGTAAAGTTTTTTTAGACTTGGATCTTATTTTATAGAGAAATTTTGTCGAGTTTTTTAACTTGAAACTTTTTTTATGCTTTTATTAGTGAAAATGTTGAATTTGATTTATCATGGAACCTATGTTTTTTAATCAATTTTATTGAGAAATTGTACATTTTTTAATTTGGAACTTTTTTTTATGGGTTTTCTAATGAAATTGTTAAGTATTTTTTTTAACTTAGATTATTTTTGTTGTTTTTATAGTGAAATTGTCGAGTTTTTTTAACTTTAAAATTTTTTTTTATGGTTTTTATAGTTAAATTGTTCAATTTTTTCACTTGGAACATTTTTGTTTCTAGTAAACATGTAAAGATCTTTTAGACTTAGATCTTGTTTTATCATTTTTATAGAGAAATTGTTAAACTTTTTAACTTGAAAGTTTTTTTTATGCTTTTAATAGTTAAATTGTTGGGTTTTTAAACTAGGAACTTTTATTCTTAATGGTTTTTATAATTAAATTGATGAGTTTTTTTAACTTGGCACTTTTTGTATGCTTTTATTAGTGAATGTGTTTAGTTTTTAGTCATGAAACTTTATTTTTTAATCATTTTTATTGAGAAATTGTTGATTTTTTTTAACTTTGAACTTTTTGTTTGGTTTTTATAGTGAAATTGTTGAGTTTATTAACTTGGAACTTTTTTATGCTTTTATTAGTGAAAGTATTGAGTTTTTTAATTTTGAACTTTTTAAACCTTTTTATTCAGAATCTGTTGAATTTTTTAACTTGGATTTTTTTTATAGTTTTTTTAATTAAATTATTGAGTTATTTTTAACTTTGATCATTTTTTGTGGTTTTTATAGTGAAATTGTTGAGTTTTTTAACTTTGAACATTTTGTTTATGGTTTTTATAGTGAAATATTTCAATTTTATCGCTTGGATCATTTTTTTAATTTTTTTATACAAAATATGTAACGTTTTTTTAGACATGGATCTTGTTTTATCATTTTAATTGAGAAATTGTTGAATTTTTTAACCTTAATTTTTTTTATGCTTTTTATAGTTAAATTGTTGGGTTCTTAAGCTAGGAACTTTTATTCTTAATGGATTTTATAGAGAATTGTTGAGTTTTTTAACTTGGAATTTTTTTATGCTTTTATTAGTGAAAGTGTTGAGTTTTTTTTAATCATGGAACCTATTTTTTATAATCATTTTCATTGAGAATTTGTAGATTTTTTTAACTTGTAACTTTTTTTATTGTTAAACTAATGAAATTGTTGAGTTGTTTTTAACTTAGATCATTTTTTGTGGGTTTTTATAGTGAAATTGTTGAGTTTAATAACCCGGAACTACTTTTTTATGCTTTTATTAGTGAAAGTGTTGAGTTTTTTTTTTAATCACCGAACCTGTTTTTTTTATCAATTTTATTGAGAAATTGTAGATTTTATTTACTTGTAACTTTTTATATTGTTTTTCTAATGAAATTGTTGAGTTGTTTTTAACTTAGATCATTTTTTGTGTGGTTTTTATAGTGAAATTGTTGCGTTTAATAACCTGGAACTTCTTTTTTATGCTTTTATTAGTGAAAGTGTTGAGTTTTTGTAACTTTGAACTTTTTTTAACATTTTTATTCAGAAATTGTTGAATTCTTTAACTTGGATTTTTTTTTATGGTTTTTATAATGAAATTATTGAGTTGTTTTTAACTTGGATCATTTTTGTGTGGGTTCTATAGTGAAATTGTTGAGTTTTTTAACTTTGAACATTTTTTCTATTGTTTTTATAGTGAAATTGTTTAATTTTTTCACTTGGAACAATTTTTTTTTTCCTAGTAAAAATGTGAAGTTTTTTTAGACTTGGATCTTATTTTATAGAGAAATTTTGTTGATTTTTTTAACTTGAAACTTTTTTTATGCTTTTATTAGTGAAAATGTTGAATTTGATTTATCATGGAACCTGAGTTTTTTAATCATTTTTATTGAGAAATTGTACATTTTTTAATTTGGAACTTTTTTTTATGGGTTTTCTAATGAAATTGTTAAGTATTTTTTTTAACTTAGATTATTTTTGTTGTTTTTATAGTGAAATTGTCGAGTTTTTTTAACTTTGAACATTTTTTTTATGGTTTTTATAGTTAAATTGTTCAATTTTTTCACTTGGAACATTTTTGTTTCTAGTAAACATGTAAAGATCTTTTAGACTTAGATCTTGTTTTATCATTTTTATAGAGAAATTGTTGAACTTTTTAACTTGAAAGTTTTTTTTATGCTTTTAATAGTTAAATTGTTGGGTTTTTAAACTAGGAACTTTTATTCTTAAAGGTTTTTATAATTAAATTGATGAGGTTTTTTAACTTGGCACTTTTTGTATGCTTTTATTAGTGAATGTGTTTAGTTTTTAGTCATGAAACTTTATTTTTTAATCATTTTTATTGATAAATTGTTGATTTTTTTTAACTTTGAACTTTTTGTTTGGTTTTTATAGTGAAATTGTTGAGTTTATTAACTTGGAACTTTTTTATGCTTTTATTAGTGAAAGTATTGAGTTTTTTAATTTTGAACTTTTTAAACCTTTTTATTCAGAATCTGTTGAATTTTTTAACTTGGATTTTTTTTATAGTTTTTTTAATTAAATTATTGAGTTATTTTTAACTTTGATCATTTTTTGTGGTTTTTATAGTGAAATTGTTGAGTTTTTTAACTTTGAACATTTTGTTTATGGTTTTTATAGTGAAATATTTCAATTTTATCGCTTGGATCATTTTTTTAATTTTTTTATACAAAATATGTAACGTTTTTTTAGACATGGATCTTGTTTTATCATTTTAATTGAGAAATTGTTGAATTTTTTAACTATAATTTTTTTTATGCTTTTTATAGTTAAATTGTTGGGTTCTTAAGCTAGGAACTTTTATTCTTAATGGATTTTATAGAGAATTGTTGAGTTTTTTAACTTGGAATTTTTTTATGCTTTTATTAGTGAAAGTGTTGAGTTTTTTTTAATCATGGAACCTATTTTTTTTGATCATTTTCATTGAGAATTTGTAGATTTTTTTAACTTGTAACTTTTTTTATTGTTTTTCTAATGAAATTGTTGAGTTGTTTTTAACTTAGATCATTTTTTGTGTGGTTTTTATAGTGAAATTGTTGAGTTTAATAACCCGGAACTACTTTTTTATGCTTTTATTAGTGAAAGTGTTGAGTTTTTTTTTAAACACGGAACCTGTTTTTTTTTATCAATTTTATTGAGAAATTGTAGATTTTTTTTACTTGTAACTTTTTTTATTGTTTTTCTAATGAAATTGTTGAGTTGTTTTTAACTTAGATCATTTTTTGTGTGGTTTTTATAGTGAAATTGTTGCGTTTAATAACCTGGAACTTCTTTTTTATGCTTTTATTAGTGAAAGTGTTGAGCTTTTGTAACTTTGAACTTTTTTATCATTTTTATTCAGAAATTGTTGAATTCTTTAACTTGGATTTTTTTTATGGTTTTTATAATGAAATTATTGAGTTGTTTTTAACTTGGATCATTTTTGTGTGGGTTCTATAGTGAAATTGTTGAGTTTTTTTAACTTTGAACATTTTTTCTATTGTTTTTATAGTGAAATTGTTCAATTTTTTCACTTGGAACAATTTTTATTTTTATTTTCCTAGTAAAAATGTAAAGTTTTTTTAGACTTGGATCTTATTTTATAGAGAAATTTTGTTGAGTTTTTTAACTTGAAACTTTTTTTATGCTTTTGTATGTGAAAATGTTGAATTTGATTTATCATGGAACCTGAGTTTTTTAATCATTTTTATTGAGAAATTGTACATTTTTTAATTTGGAACTTTTTTTTATGGGTTTTCTAATGAAATTGTTAAGTATTTTTTTTAACTTAGATTATTTTTGTTGTTTTTATAGTGAAATTGTCGAGTTTTTTTAACTTTGAACATTTTTTTATGGTTTTTATAGTTAAATTGTTCAATTTTTTCACTTGGAACATTTTTGTTTCTAGTAAACATGTAAAGATCTTTTAGACTTAGATCTTGTTTTATCATTTTTATAGAGAAATTGTTGAACTTTTTAACTTGAAAGTTTTTTTTTATGCTTTTAATAGTTAAATTGTTGGGTTTTTAAACTAGGAACTTTTATTCTTAAAGGTTTTTATAATTAAATTGATGAGTTTTTTTAACTTGGCACTTTTTGTATGCTTTTATTAGTGAATGTGTTTAGTTTTTAGTCATGAAACTTTATTTTTTAATCATTTTTATTGAGAAATTGTTGATTTTTTTTAACTTTGAACTTTTTGTTTGGTTTTTATAGTGAAATTGTTGAGTTTATTAACTTGGAACTTTTTTATGCTTTTATTAGTGAAAGTATTGAGTTTTTTAATTTTGAACTTTTTAAACCTTTTTATTCAGAATCTGTAGAATTTTTTAACTTGGATTTTTTTTATAGTTTTTTTAATTAAATTATTGAGTTATTTTTAACTTTGATCATTTTTTGTGGTTTTTATAGTGAAATTGTTGAGTTTTTTAACTTTGAACATTTTGTTTATGGTTTTTATAGTGAAATATTTCAATTTTATCGCTTGGATCATTTTTTTAATTTTTTTATACAAAATATGTAACGTTTTTTTAGACATGGATCTTGTTTTATCATTTTAATTGAGAAATTGTTGAATTTTTTAACTTTAATTTTTTTTATGCTTTTTATAGTTAAATTGTTGGGTTCTTAAGCTAGGAACTTTTATTCTTAATGGATTTTATAGAGAATTGTTGAGTTTTTTAACTTGGAATTTTTTATGCTTTTATTAGTGAAAGTGTTGAGTTTTTTTTAATCATGGAACCTATTTTTTTTAATCATTTTCATTGAGAATTTGTAGATTTTTTTAACTTGTAACTTTTTTTATTGTTTTTCTAATGAAATTGTTGAGTTGTTTTTAACTTAGATCATTTTTTGTGTGGTTTTTATAGTGAAATTGTTGAGTTTAATAACCCGAAACTACTTTTTTATGCTTTTATTAGTGAAAGTGTTGAGTTTTTTTTTTAATCACGGAACCTTTTTTTTTATCAAATTTATTGAGAAATTGTAGATTTTTTTACTTGTAACTTTTTTTATTGTTTTTCTAATGAAATTGTTGAGTTGTTTTTAACTTAGATCATTTTTTGTGTTGTTTTTATAGTGAAATTGTTGCGTTTAATAACCTGTAACTTCTTTTTTATGCTTTTATTAGTGAAAGTGTTGAGTTTTTGTAACTTTGAACTTTTTTATCATTTTTATTCAGAAATTGTTGAATTCTTTAACTTGGATTTTTTTTATGGTTTTTATAATGAAATTATTGAGTTGTTTTTAACTTGGATCATTTTTGTGTGGGTTCTATAGTGAAATTGTTGAGTTTTTTAACTTTGAACATTTTTTCTATTGTTTTTATAGTGAAATTGTTCAATATTTTCACTTGGAACAATTTTTATTTTTTTTCCTAGTAAAAATGTAAAGTTTTTTTAGACTTGGATCTTATTTTATAGAGAAATTTTGTTGAGTTTTTTAACTTGAAACTTTTTTTATGCTTTTGTATGTGAAAATGTTGAATTTGATTTATCATGGAACCTGAGTTTTTTAATCATTTTTATTGAGAAATTGTACATTTTTTAATTTGGAACTTTTTTTTATGGGTTTTCTAATGAAATTGTTAAGTATTTTTCTTAACTTAGATTATTTTTGTTGTTTTTATAGTGAAATTGTCGAGTTTTTTTAACTTTGAACATTTTTTTATGGTTTTTATAGTTAAATTGTTCAATTTTTTCACTTGGAACATTTTTGTTTCTAGTAAACATGTAAAGATCTTTTAGACTTAGATCTTGTTTTATCATTTTTATAGAGAAATTGTTGAACTTTTTAACTTGAAAGTTTTTTTTATGCTTTTAATAGTTAAATTGTTGGGTTTTTAAACTAGGAACTTTTATTCTTAAAGGTTTTTATAATTAAATTGATGAGTTTTTTTAACTTGGCACTTTTTGTATGCTTTTATTAGTGAATGTGTTTAGTTTTTAGTCATGAAACTTTATTTTTTAATCATTTTTATTGAGAAATTGTTGATTTTTTTTAACTTTGAACTTTTTGTTTGGTTTTTATAGTGAAATTGTTGAGTTTATTAACTTGGAACTTTTTTATGCTTTTATTAGTGAAAGTATTGAGTTTTTTAATTTTGAACTTTTTAAACCTTTTTATTCAGAATCTGTAGAATTTTTTAACTTGGATTTTTTTTATAGTTTTTTTAATTAAATTATTGAGTTATTTTTAACTTTGATCATTTTTTGTGGTTTTTATAGTGAAATTGTTGAGTTTTTTAACTTTGAACATTTTGTTTATGGTTTTTATAGTGAAATATTTCAATTTTATCGCTTGGATCATTTTTTTAATTTTTTTATACAAAATATGTAACGTTTTTTTAGACATGGATCTTGTTTTATCATTTTAATTGAGAAATTGTTGAATTTTTTAACTTTAATTTTTTTTATGCTTTTTATAGTTAAATTGTTGGGTTCTTAAGCTAGGAACTTTTATTCTTAATGGATTTTATAGAGAATTGTTGAGTTTTTTAACTTGGAATTTTTTTATGCTTTTATTAGTGAAAGTGTTGAGTTTTTTTTAATCATGGAACCTATTTTTTTTAATCATTTTCATTGAGAATTTGTAGATGTTTTTAACTTGTAACTTTTTTTATTGTTTTTCTAATGAAATTGTTGAGTTGTTTTTAACTTAGATCATTTTTTGTGTGGTTTTTATAGTGAAATTGTTGAGTTTAATAACCCGAACTACTTTTTTATGCTTTTATTAGTGAAAGTGTTGAGTTTTTTTTTTAATCACGGAACCTGTTTTTTTTATCAATTTTATTGAGAAATTGTAGATTTTTTTACTTGTATCTTTTTTTATTGTTTTTCTAATGAAATTGTTGAGTTGTTTTTAACTTAGATCATTTTTTGTGTGGTTTTTATAGTGAAATTGTTGCGTTTAATAACCTGTAACTTCTTTTTTATGCTTTTATTAGTGAAAGTGTTGAGTTTTTGTAACTTTGAACTTTTTTATCATTTTTATTCAGAAATTGTTGAATTCTTTAACTTGGATTTTTTTTATGGTTTTTATAATGAAATTATTGAGTTGTTTTTAACTTGGATCATTTTTGTGTGGGTTCTATAGTGAAATTGTTGAGTTTTTTTAACTTTGAACATTTTTTCTATTGTTTTTATAGTGAAATTGTTCAATTTTTTCACTTGGAACAATTTTTATTTTTATTTTCCTAGTAAAAATGTAAAGTTTTTTTAGACTTGGATCTTATTTTATAGAGAAATTTTGTTGAGTTTTTTAACTTGAAACTTTTTTTATGCTTTTATATGTGAAAATGTTGAATTTGATTTATCATGGAACCTGAGTTTTTTAATCATTTTTATTGAGAAATTGTACATTTTTTAATTTGGAACTTTTTTTTATGGGTTTTCTAATGAAATTGTTAAGTATTTTTTTTAACTTAGATTATTTTTGTTGTTTTTATAGTGAAATTGTCGAGTTTTTTTAACTTTGAACATTTTTTTATGGTTTTTATAGTTAAATTGTTCAATTTTTTCACTTGGAACATTTTTGTTTCTAGTAAACATGTAAAGATCTTTTAGACTTAGATCTTGTTTTATCATTTTTATAGAGAAATTGTTGAACTTTTTAACTTGAAAGTTTTTTTTATGCTTTTAATAGTTAAATTGTTGGGTTTTTAAACTAGGAACTTTTATTCTTAAAGGTTTTTATAATTAAATTGATGAGTTTTTTTAACTTGGCACTTTTTGTATGCTTTTATTAGTGAATGTGTTTAGTTTTTAGTCATGAAACTTTATTTTTTAATCATTTTTATTGAGAAATTGTTGATTTTTTTTAACTTTGAACTTTTTGTTTGGTTTTTATAGTGAAATTGTTGAGTTTATTAACTTGGAACTTTTTTATGCTTTTATTAGTGAAAGTATTGAGTTTTTTAATTTTGAACTTTTTAAACCTTTTTATTCAGAATCTGTAGAATTTTTTAACTTGGATTTTTTTTATAGTTTTTTTAATTAAATTATTGAGTTATTTTTAACTTTGATCATTTTTTGTGGTTTTTATAGTGAAATTGTTGAGTTTTTTAACTTTGAACATTTTGTTTATGGTTTTTATAGTGAAATATTTCAATTTTATCGCTTGGATCATTTTTTTAATTTTTTTTATACAAAATATGTAACGTTTTTTTAGACATGGATCTTGTTTTATCATTTTAATTGAGAAATTGTTGAATTTTTTAACTTTAATTTTTTTTATGCTTTTTATAGTTAAATTGTTGGGTTCTTAAGCTAGGAACTTTTATTCTTAATGGATTTTATAGAGAATTGTTGAGTTTTTTAACTTGGAATTTTTTAATGCTTTTATTAGTGAAAGTGTTGAGTTTTTTTTAATCATGGAACCTATTTTTTTTAAACATTTTCATTGAGAATTTGTAGATTTTTTTAACTTGTAACTTTTTTTATTGTTTTTCTAATGAAATTGTTGAGTTGTTTTTAACTTAGATCATTTTTTGTGTGGTTTTTATAGTGAAATTGTTGAGTTTAATAACCCGAAACTACTTTTTTATGCTTTTATTAGTGAAAGTGTTGAGTTTTTTTTTTAATCACGGAACCTGTTTTTTTTATCAATTTTATTGAGAAATTGTAGATTTTTTTTACTTGTAACTTTTTTTATTGTTTTTCTAATGAAATTGTTGAGTTGTTTTTAACTTAGATCATTTTTTGTGTGGTTTTTATAGTGAAATTGTTGCGTTTAATATCCTGGAACTTCTTTTTTATGCTTTTATTAGTGAAAGTGTTGAGTTTTTGTAACTTTGAACTTTTTTATCATTTTTATTCAGAAATTGTTGAATTCTTTAACTTGGATTTTTTTTATGGTTTTTATAATGAAATTATTGAGTTGTTTTTAACTTGGATCATTTTTGTGTGGGTTCTATAGTGAAATTGTTGAGTTTTTTAACTTTGAACATTTTTTCTATTGTTTTTATAGTGAAATTGTTCAATTTTTTCACTTGGAACAATTTTTATTTTTTTTTCCAAATAAAAATGTAAAGTTTTTTTAGACTTGGATCTTATTTTATAGAGAAAATTTGTTGAGTTTTTTAACTTGAAACTTTTTTTATGCTTTTGTATGTGAAAATGTTGAATTTGATTTATCATGGAACCTGAGTTTTTTAATCATTTTTATTGAGAAATTGTACATTTTTTAATTTGGAACTTTTTTTTATGGGTTTTCTAATGAAATTGTTAAGTAGTTTTTTTTAACTTAGATTATTTTTGTTGTTTTTATAGTGAAATTGTCGAGTTTTTTTAAGTTTGAACATTTTTTTTTATGGTTTTTATAGTTAAATTGTTCAATTTTTTCACTTGGAACATTTTTGTTTCTAGTAAACATGTAAAGATCTTTTAGACTTAGATCTTGTTTTATCATTTTTATAGAGAAATTGTTGAACTTTTTAACTTGAAAGTTTTTTTTATGCTTTTAATAGTTAAATTGTTGGGTTTTTAAACTAGGAACTTTTATTCTTAAAGGTTTTTATAATTAAATTGATGAGTTTTTTTAACTTGGCACTTTTTGTATGCTTTTATTAGTGAATGTGTTTAGTTTTTAGTCATGAAACTTTATTTTTTAATCATTTTTATTGAGAAATTGTTGATTTTTTTTAACTTTGAACTTTTTGTTTGGTTTTTATAGTGAAATTGTTGAGTTTATTAACTTGGAACTTTTTTATGCTTTTATTAGTGAAAGTATTGAGTTTTTTAATTTTGAACTTTTTAAACCTTTTTATTCAGAATCTGTAGAATTTTTTAACTTGGATTTTTTTTATAATTTTTTTAATTAAATTATTGAGTTATTTTTAACTTTGATCATTTTTTGTGGTTTTTATAGTGAAATTGTTGAGTTTTTTAACTTTGAACATTTTGTTTATGGTTTTTATAGTGAAATATTTCAATTTTATCGCTTGGATCATTTTTTTAATTTTTTTTATACAAAATATGTAACGTTTTTTTTGACATGGATCTTGTTTTATCATTTTAATTGAGAAATTGTTGAATTTTTTAACTTTAATTTTTTTTTTATGCTTTTTATAGTTTAATTGTTGGGTTCTTAAGCTAGGAACTTTTATTCTTAATGGATTTTATAGAGAATTGTTGAGTTTTTTAACTTGGAATTTTTTTATGCTTTTATTAGTGAAAGTGTTGAGTTTTTTTTAATCATGGAACCTATTTTTTTTAATCATTTTCATTGAGAATTTGTAGATTTTTTTAACTTGTAACTTTTTTTATTGTTTTTCTAATGAAATTGTTGAGTTGTTTTTAACTTAGATCATTTTTTGTGTGGTTTTTATAGTGAAATTGTTGAGTTTAATAACCCGGAACTACTTTTTTATGCTTTTATTAGTGAAAGTGTTGAGTTTTTTTTTTAATCACGGAACCTGTTTTTTTTATCAAATTTATTGAGAAATTGTAGATTTTTTTTACTTGTAACTTTTTTTATTGTTTTTCTAATGAAATTGTTGAGTTGTTTTTAACTTAGATCATTTTTTGTGTTGTTTTTATAGTGAAATTGTTGCGTTTAATAACCTGTAACTTCTTTTTTATGCTTTTATTAGTGAAAGTGTTGAGTTTTTGTAACTTTGAACTTTTTTATCATTTTTATTCAGAAATTGTTGAATTCTTTAACTTGGATTTTTTTTATGGTTTTTATAATGAAATTATTGAGTTGTTTTTAACTTGGATCATTTTTGTGTGGGTTCTATAGTGAAATTGTTGAGTTTTTTAACTTTGAACATTTTTTCTATTGTTTTTATAGTGAAATTGTTCAATTTTTTCACTTGGAACAATTTTTATTTTTTTTTCCAAGTAAAAATGTAATGTTTTTTTAGACTTGGATCTTATTTTATAGAAAAATTTTGTTGAGTTTTTTAACTTGAAACTTTTTTTATGCTTTTTTATGTGAAAATGTTGAATTTGATTTATCATGGAACCTGAGTTTTTTAATCATTTTTATTGAGAAATTGTACATTTTTTAATTTGGAACTTTTTTTTATGGGTTTTCTAATGAAATTGTTAAGTATTTTTTTTAACTTAGATTATTTTTGTTGTTTTTATAGTTAAATTGTCGAGTTTTTTTAAGTTTGAACATTTTTTTATGGTTTTTATAGTTAAATTGTTCAATTTTTTCACTTGGAACATTTTTGTTTCTAGTAAACATGTAAAGATCTTTTAGACTTAGATCTTGTTTTATCATTTTTATAGAGAAATTGTTGAACTTTTTAACTTGAAAGTTTTTTTTATGCTTTTAATAGTTAAATTGTTGGGTTTTTAAACTAGGAACTTTTATTCTTAATTGTTTTTATAATTAAATTGATGAGTTTTTTTAACTTGGCACTTTCTGTATGCTTTTATTAGTGAATTAGTTTAGTTTTTAGTCATGAAACTTTATTTTTTTATCATTTTTATTGAGAAATTGTTGATTTTTTTTTAACTTTGAACTTTTTGTTTGGTTTTATAGTGAAATTGTTGAGTTTATTAACTTGGAACTTTTTTATGCTTTTATTAGTGAAAGTATTGAGTTTTTTAATTTTGAACTTTTTAAACCTTTTTATTCAGAATCTGTAGAATTTTTTAACTTGGATTTTTTTTATAGTTTTTTTAATTAAATTATTGAGTTATTTTTAACTTTGATCATTTTTTGTGGTTTTTATAGTGAAATTGTTGAGTTTTTTAACTTTGAACATTTTGTTTATGGTTTTTATAGTGAAATATTTCAATTTTATCGCTTGGATCATTTTTTTAATTTTTTTATACAAAATATGTAACGTTTTTTTAGACATGGATCTTGTTTTATCATTTTAATTGTGAAATTGTTGAATTTTTTAACTTTAATTTTTTTTATGCTTTTTATAGTTAAATTGTTGGGTTCTTAAGCTAGGAACTTTTATTCTTAATGGATTTTATAGAGAATTGTTGAGTTTTTTAACTTGGAATTTTTTTATGCTTTTATTAGTGAAAGTGTTGAGTTTTTTTTAATCATGGAATCTATTTTTTTTAATCATTTTAATTGAGAATTTGTAGATTTTTTTAACTTTTTTTATTGTTTTTCTAATGAAATTGTTGAGTTGTTTTTAACTTAGATCATTTTTTGTGTGGTTTTTATAGTGAAATTGTTGAGTTTAATAACCCGGAACTACTTTTTTATGCTTTTATTTATTAGTGAAAGTGTTGAGTTTTTTTTAATCACGGAACCTGTTTTTTTTATCAATTTTATTGAGAAATTGTAGATTTTTTTTACTTGTAACTTTTTTTATTGTTTTTCTAATGAAATTGTTGAATTGTTTTTAACTTAGATCATTTTTTGTGTGGTTTTTATAGTGAAATTGTTGCGTTTAATAACCTGTAACTTCTTTTTTATGCTTTTATTAGTGAAAGTGTTGAGTTTTTGTAACTTTGAACTTTTTTATCATTTTTATTCAGAAATTGTTGAATTCTTTAACTTGGATTTTTTTATGGTTTTTATAATGAAATTATTGAGTTGTTTTTAACTTGGATCATTTTTGTGTGGGTTCTATAGTGAAATTGTTGAGTTTTTTAACTTTGAACATTTTTTCTATTGTTTTTATAGTGAAATTGTTCAATTTTTTCACTTGGAACAATTTTTATTTTATTTTTCCTAGTAAAAATGTAAAGTTTTTTTAGTTTTGGATCTTATTTTATAGAGAAATTTTGTTGAGTTTTTTAACTTGAAACTTTTTTTATGCTTTTATTAGTGAAAATGTTGAATTTGATTTATCATGGAACCTGTGTTTTTTAATCATTTTTTATTGAGAAATTGTACATTTTTTAATTTGGAACTTTTTTTTATGGGTTTTCTAATGAAATTGTTAAGTATTTTTTTTAACTTAGAATATTTTTGTTGTTTTTATAGTGAAATTTTCGAGTTTTTTTAACTTTGAACATTTTTTTTATGGTTTTTATAGTTAAATTGTTCAATTTTTTCACTTGGAACATTTTTGTTTCTAGTAAACATGTAAAGATCTTTTAGACGTAGATCTTGTTTTATCATTTTTATAGAGAAATTGTTGAACTATTTAACTTGAATGTTTTTTTTATGCTTTTAATATTTAAATTGGTTGGTTTTTAATCTAGGAACTTTTATTCTTAAACGTTTTTATAATTAAATTGATGAGTTTTTTTAACTTGGCACTTTTTGTATGCTTTTATTAGTGAATGTGTTTAGTTTTTAGTCATGAAACTTTATTTTTTAATCATTTTTATTGAGAAATTGTTGATTTTTTTTAACTTTGAACTTTTTGTTTGGTTTTTATAGTGAAATTGTTGAGTTTATTAACTTGGAACTTTTTTATGCTTTTATTAGTGAAAGTATTGAGTTTTTTAATTTTGAACTTTTTAAACCTTTTTATTCAGAATCTGTTGAATTTTTTAACTTGGATTGTTTTTATAGTTTTTTTAATTAAATTATTGAGTTATTTTTAACTTTGATCATTTTTTGTGGTTTTTATAGTGAAATTGTTGAGTTTTTTAACTTTGAACATTTTGTTTATGGTTTTTATAGTGAAATATTTCAATTTTATCGCTTGGATCATTTTTTTAATTTTTTTATACAAAATATGTAACGTTTTTTTAGACATGGATCTTGTTTTATCATTTTTATTGAGAAATTGTTGAATTTTTTAACTTTAATTTTTTTATGCTTTTTATAGTTAAATTGTTGGGTTTTTAAGCTAGGAACTTTTATTCTTAATGGATTTTATAGAGAATTGTTGAGTTTTTTAACTTGGAACTTTTTTTATGCTTTTATTAGTGAAAGTGTTGAGTTTTTTTTAATCATGGAACCTGTTTTTTTTATCATTTTTATGGAGAAATTGTAGATTTTTTTAACTTGTAACTTTTTTTATTGTTTTTCTAATGAAATTGTTGAGTTGTTTTTAACTTAGATCATTTTTTGTGTGGTTTTTATAGTGAAATTATTGAGTTTAATAACCCGGAACTTCTTTTTTATGCTTTTATTTATTAGTGAAAGTGTTGAGTTTTTTTTAATCACGGAACCTGTTTTTTTTATCATTTTTATTGAGAAATTGTAGATTTTTTTTACTTGTAACTTTTTTTATTGTTTTTCTAATGAAATTGTTGAGTTGTTTTTAACTTAGATCATTTTTTGTGTGGTTTTTATAGTGAAATTGTTGCGTTTAATAACCTGGAACTTCTTTTTTATGCTTTTATTAGTGAAAGTGTTGAGTTTTTGTAACTTTGAACTTTTTTATCATTTTTATTCAGAAATTGTTGAATTCTTTAACTTGGATTTTTTTTATGGTTTTTATAATGAAAGTATTGAGTTGTTTTTAACTTGGATCATTTTTGTGTGGGTTCTATAGTGAAATTGTTGAGTTTTTTAACTTTGAACATTTTTTCTATTGTTTTTATAGTGAAATTGTTCAATTTTTTCACTTGGAACAATTTTTATTTTTTTTTCTAGTAAAAATGTAAAGTTTTTTTAGTTTTGGATCTTATTTTATAGGGAAATTTTGTTGAGTTTTTTAACTTGAAACTTTTTTTATGCTTTTATTAGTGAAAATGTTGAATTTGATTTATCATGTAACCTGTGTTTTTTAATCATTTTTATTGAGAAATTGTACATTTTTTAATTTGGAACTTTTTTTATGGGTTTTCTAATGAAATTGTTAAGTATTTTTTTTAACTTAGATTATTTTTTTTGTTTTTATAGTGAAATTGTCGAGTTTTTTTAACTTTGAACATTTTTTTTTATGGTTTTTATAGTTAAATTGTTCAATTTTTTCACTTGGAACATTTTTGTTTCTAGTAAACATGTAAAGATCTTTTAGACTTAGATCTTGTTTTATCATTTTTATAGAGAAATTGTTGAACTTTTTAACTTGATAGTTTTTTTTATGCTTTTAATAGTTAAATTGTTGGGTTTATAAACTAGGAACTTTTATTCTTAATGGTTTTTATAATGAAATTGATGAGTTTTTTAACTTGGCACTTTTTGTATGCTTTTATTAGTGAATGTGTTTAGTTTTTAGTCATGAAACTTTATTTTTTAATCATTTTTATTGAGAAATTGTTGATTTTTTTTAACTTTGAACTTTTTGTTTGGTTTTTATAGTGAAATTGTTGAGTTTATTAACTTGGAACTTTTTTATGCTTTTATTAGTGAAAGTATTGAGTTTTTTAATTTTGAACTTTTTAAACCTTTTTATTCAGAATCTGTTGAATTTTTTAACTTGGATTGTTTTTATAGTTTTTTTAATTAAATTATTGAGTTATTTTTAACTTTGATCATTTTTTGTGGTTTTTATAGTGAAATTGTTGAGTTTTTTAACTTTGAACATTTTGTTTATGGTTTTTATAGTGAAATATTTCAATTTTATCGCTTGGATCATTTTTTTAATTTTTTTATACAAAATATGTAACGTTTTTTTAGACATGGATCTTGTTTTATCATTTTTATTGAGAAATTGTTGAATTTTTTAACTTTAACTTTTTTTATGCTTTTTATAGTTAAATTGTTGGGTTTTTAAGCTAGGAACTTTTATTCTTAATGGATTTTATAGAGAATTGTTGAGTTTTTTAACTTGGAACTTTTTTTATGCTTTTATTAGTGAAAGTGTTGAGTTTTTTTTAATCATGGAACCTATTTTTTTTATCATTTTTATGGAGAAATTGTAGATTTTTTTAACTTGTAACTTTTTTTATTGTTTTTCTAATGAAATTGTTGAGTTGTTTTTAACTTAGATCATTTTTTGTGTGGTTTTTATAGTGAAATTGTTGAGTTTAATAACCCGGAACTTCTTTTTTATGCTTTTATTTATTAGTGAAAGTGTTGAGTTTTTTTTTAATCACAGAACCTGTTTTTTTTATCATTTTTATTGAGAAATTGTAGATTTTTTTTACTTGTAACTTTTTTTATTGTTTTTCTAATGAAATTGTTGAGTTGTTTTTAACTTAGATCATTTTTTGTGTGGTTTTTATAGTGAAATTGTTGCGTTTAATAACCTGGAACTTATTTTTTATGCTTTTATTAGTGAAAGTGTTGAGTTTTTGTAACTTTGAACTTTTTTATCATTTTTATTCAGAAATTGTTGAATTCTTTAACTTGGATTTTTTTTATGGTTTTTATAATGAAATTATTGAGTTGTTTTTAACTTGGATCATTTTTGTGTGGGTTCTATAGTGAAATTGTTGAGTTTTTTAACTTTGAACAATTTTTCTATTGTTTTTATAGTGAAATTGTTCAATATTTTCACTTGGAACAATTTTTATTTTTTTTTCTAGTAAAAATGTAAAGTTTTTTTAGACTTGGATCTTATTTTATAGGGAAATTTTGTTGAGTTTTTTAACTTGAAACTTTTTTTATGCTTTTATTAGTGAAAATGTTGAATTTGATTTATCATGTAACCTGTGTTTTTTAATCATTTTTATTGAGAAATTGTACATTTTTTAATTTGGAACTTTTTTTATGGGTTTTCTAATGAAATTGTTAAGTATTTTTTTTAACTTAGATTATTTTTGTTGTTTTTATAGTGAAATTGTCGAGTTTTTTTAACTTTGAACATTTTTTTTTTATGGTTTTTATAGTTAAATTGTTCAATTTTTTCACTTGGAACATTTTTGTTTCTAGTAAACATGTTAAGATCTTTTAGACTTAGATCTTGTTTTATCATTTTTATAGAGAAATTGTTGAACTTTTTAACTTGATAGTTTTTTTTTATGCTTTTAATAGTTAAATTGTTGGGTTTATAAACTAGGAACTTTTATTCTTAATGGTTTTTATAATGAAATTGATGAGTTTTTTTAACTTGGCACTTTTTGTATGCTTTTATTAGTGAATGTGTTTAGTTTTTAGTCATGAAACTTTATTTTTTAATCATTTTTATTGAGAAATTGTAGATTTTTTTTAACTTTGAACTTTTTGTTTGGTTTTTATAGTGAAATTGTTGAGTTTATTAACTTGGAACTTTTTTATGCTTTTATTAGTGAAAGTATTGAGTTTTTTAATTTTGAACTTTTTAAACCTTTTTATTCAGAATCTGTTGAATTTTTTAACTTGGATTGTTTTTATAGTTTTTTTAATTAAATTATTGAGTTATTTTTAACTTTGATCATTTTTTGTGGTTTTTATAGTGAAATTGTTGAGTTTTTTAACTTTGAACATTTTGTTTATGGTTTTTATAGTGAAATATTTCAATTTTATCGCTTGGATCATTTTTTTAATTTTTTTATACAAAATATGTAACGTTTTTTTAGACATGGATCTTGTTTTATCATTTTTATTGAGAAATTGTTGAATTTTTTAACTTTAACTTTTTTTATGCTTTTTATAGTTAAATTTGTTGGGTTTTTAAGCTAGGAACTTTTATTCTTAATGGATTTTATAGAGAATTGTTGAGTTTTTTAACTTGGAACTTTTTTTATGCTTTTATTAGTGAAAGTGTTGAGTTTTTTTTAATCATGGAACCTGTTTTTTTTATCATTTTTATGGAGAAATTGTAGATTTTTTTAACTTGTAACTTTTTTTATTGTTTTTCTAATGAAATTGTTGAGTTGTTTTTAACTTAGATCATTTTTTGTGTGGTTTTTATAGTGAAATTGTTGAGTTTAATAACCCGGAACTTCTTTTTTATGCTTTTACTAGTGAAACTGTTGAGTTTTTTTTTAATCACGGAACCTGTTTTTTTTATCATTTTTATTGAGAAATTGTAGATTTGTTTTACTTGTAACTTTTTTTTATTGTTTTTCTAATGAAATTGTTGAGTTGTTTTTAACTTAGATCATTTTTTGTGTGGTTTTTATAGTGAAATTGTTGCGTTTAATAACCTGGAACTTCTTTTTTATGCTTTTATTAGTGAAAGTGTTGACTTTTTGTAACTTTGAACTTTTTTATCATTTTTATTCAGAAATTGTTGAATTCTTTAACTTGGATTTTTTTTATGGTTTTTATAATGAAATTATTGAGTTGTTTTTAACTTGGATCATTTTTGTGTGGGTTCTATAGTGAAATTATTGAGTTTTTTTAACTTTGAACAATTTTTCTATTGTTTTTATAGTGAAATTGTTCAATTTTTTCACTTGGAACAATTTTTATTTTTATTTTCTAGTAAAAATGTAAAGTTTTTTTAGACTTGGATCTTATTTTATAGGGAAATTTTGTTGAGTTTTTTAACTTGAAACTTTTTTTATGCTTTTATTAGTGAAAATGTTGAATTTGATTTATCATGTAACCTGTGTTTTTTAATCATTTTTATTGAGAAATTGTACATTTTTTAATTTGGAACTTTTTTTTATGGGTTTTCTAATGAAATTGTTAAGTATTTTTTTTAACTTAGATTATTTTTGTTGTTTTTATAGTGAAATTGTCGAGTTTTTTTAACTTTGAACATTTTTTTTTTTATGGTTTTTATAGTTAAATTGTTCAATTTTTTCACTTGGAACATTTTTGTTTCTAGTAAACATGTTAAGATCTTTTAGACTTAGATCTTGTTTTATCATTTTTATAGAGAAATTGTTGAACTTTTTAACTTGATAGTTTTTTTTATGCTTTTAATAGTTAAATTGTTGGGTTTATAAACTAGGAACTTTTATTCTTAATGGTTTTTATAATGAAATTGATGAGTTTTTTTAACTTGGCACTTTTTGTATGCTTTTATTAGTGAATGTGTTTAGTTTTTAGTCATGAAACTTTATTTTTTAATCATTTTTATTGAGAAATTGTAGATTTTTTTTAACTTTGAACTTTTTGTTTGGTTTTTATAGTGAAATTGTTGAGTTTATTAACTTGGAACTTTTTTATGCTTTTATTAGTGAAAGTATTGAGTTTTTTAATTTTGAACTTTTTAAACCTTTTTATTCAGAATCTGTTGAATTTTTTAACTTGGATTGTTTTTATAGTTTTTTTAATTAAATTATTGAGTTATTTTTAACTTTGATCATTTTTTGTGGTTTTTATAGTGAAATTGTTGAGTTTTTTAACTTTGAACATTTTGTTTATGGTTTTTATAGTGAAATATTTCAATTTTATCGCTTGGATCATTTTTTTAATTTTTTTATACAAAATATGTAACGTTTTTTTAGACATGGATCTTGTTTTATCATTTTTATTGAGAAATTGTTGAATTTTTTAACTTTAACTTTTTTTATGCTTTTTATAGTTAAATTTGTTGGGTTTTTAAGCTAGGAACTTTTATTCTTAATGGATTTTATAGAGAATTGTTGAGTTTTTTAACTTGGAACTTTTTTTATGCTTTTATTAGTGAAAGTGTTGAGTTTTTTTTAATCATGGAACCTGTTTTTTTTATCATTTTTATGGAGAAATTGTAGATTTTTTTAACTTGTAACTTTTTTTATTGTTTTTCTAATGAAATTGTTGAGTTGTTTTTAACTTAGATCATTTTTTGTGTGGTTTTTATAGTGAAATTGTTGAGTTTAATAACCCGGAACTTCTTTTTTATGCTTTTACTAGTGAAACTGTTGAGTTTTTTTTTAATCACGGAACCTGTTTTTTTTATCATTTTTATTGAGAAATTGTAGATTTTTTTTACTTGTAACTTTTTTTTATTGTTTTTCTAATGAAATTGTTGAGTTGTTTTTAACTTAGATCATTTTTTGTGTGGTTTTTATAGTGAAATTGTTGCGTTTAATAACCTGGAACTTCTTTTTTATGCTTTTATTAGTGAAAGTGTTGACTTTTTGTAACTTTGAACTTTTTTATCATTTTTATTCAGAAATTGTTGAATTCTTTAACTTGGATTTTTTTTATGGTTTTTATAATGAAATTATTGAGTTGTTTTTAACTTGGATCATTTTTGTGTGGGTTCTATAGTGAAATTATTGAGTTTTTTTAACTTTGAACAATTTTTCTATTGTTTTTATAGTGAAATTGTTCAATTTTTTCACTTGGAACAATTTTTATTTTTATTTTCTAGTAAAAATGTAAAGTTTTTTTAGACTTGGATCTTATTTTATAGGGAAATTTTGTTGAGTTTTTTAACTTGAAACTTTTTTTATGCTTTTATTAGTGAAAATGTTGAATTTGATTTATCATGTAACGTGTGTTTTTTAATCATTTTTATTGAGAAATTGTACATTTTTTAATTTGGAACTTTTTTTTATGGGTTTTCTAATGAAATTGTTAAGTATTTTTTTTAACTTAGATTATTTTTGTTGTTTTTATAGTGAAATTATCGAGTTTTTTTAACTTTGAACATTTTTTTTATGGTTTTTATAGTTAAATTGTTTAATTTTTTCACTTGGAACATTTTTGTTTCTAGTAAACATGTAAAGATCTTTTAGACTTAGATCTTGTTTTATCATTTTTATAGAGAAATTGTTGAACTTTTTAACTTGAAAGTTTGTTTTATGCTTTTAATAGTTAAATTGTTGGGTTTTTAAACTAGGAACTTTTATTCTTAATGGTTTTTATAATGAAATTGATGAGTTTTTTTTAACTTGGCATTTTTTGTATGCTTTTATTAGTGAATGTGTTTAGTTTTTAGTCATGAAACTTTATTTTTTAATCATTTTTATTGAGAAATTGTAGATTTTTTTTAACTTTGAACTTTTTGTTTGGTTTTTATAGTGAAATTGTTGAGTTTATTAACTTGGAACTTTTTTATGCTTTTATTAGTGAAAGTATTGAGTTTTTTAATTTTGAACTTTTTAAACCTTTTTATTCAGAATCTGTTGAATTTTTTAACTTGGATTGTTTTTATAGTTTTTTTAATTAAATTATTGAGTTATTTTTAACTTTGATCATTTTCTGTGGTTTTTATAGTGAAATTGTTGAGTTTTTTAACTTTGAAAATTTTGTTTATGGTTTTTATAGTGAAATATTTCAATTTTATCGCTTGGATCATTTTTTTAATTTTTTTATACAAAATATGTAATGTTTTTTTAGACATGGATCTTGTTTTATCATTTTAATTGAGAAATTGTTGAATTTTTTAACTTTAACTTTTTTTATGCTTTTTATAGTTAAATTGTTGGGTTTTTAAGCTAGGAACTTTTATTCTTAATGGATTTTATAGAGAATTGTTGAGTTTTTTAACTTGGATTTTTTTATGCTTTTATTAGTGAAAGTGTTGAGTTTTTTTTAATCATGGAACCTGTTTTTTTTATCATTTTCATTGAGAATTTGTAGATTTTTTTAACTTGTAACTTTTTTTATTGTTTTTCTAATGAAATTGTTGAGTTGTTTTTAACTTAGATCATTTTTTGTGTGGTTTTTATAGTGAAATTGTTGAGTTTAATAACCCGGAACTTCTTTTTTATGCTTTTACTAGTGAAAGTGTTGAGTTTTTTTAACTTTGAACTTTTTTTTATCATTTTTATTCAGAAATTGTTGAATTCTTTAACTTGGATTTTTTTATGGTTTTTATAATGAAACTATTGAGTTGTTTTTAACTTGGATTTATGATTTTCTCAACAATTTCACTATTAAAACCATTAAAAAGTTGCATGTCAAAAAACTCAATAATTTCACTATATCAAAGAAATATATTATAATTCAAAAAACAATTACATCAAGGAGACCCAAGGTCCATCCTTCCACTTACATCATGAATTTGACTATGTTTCTTCTAATTCTTTTATCTATCCATCCTCTATATATCACATTATCTATGATATTAGTAACTATACTATTTCTATCCACATTGTTGCCAAACACAATATCATTTCTGAACTTCCACACATGATAAATTGTTTCAGCTACAACAATTTTCAAGATTGCTGCCCTCTATCCTTTTCCTTTTGTACCTCTTATCAACCATAAAATTTCTTCACTCCACTCCTTAGGCACATGCCTAATTTCTAACCACTCCAACACTTCCTTCCAAATGCCCTTCATTTGTTCACACTCAAAGAAAAGATGATTTAAAGTTTCATCTTCTCTATTACACATACTACATACTTTCTCATTGATCATTTTGAATCTCACCAATTTATCTTTTGTTGCTAACCTTCCTAGGCATGCCATCCATAAACACACAACTGCCCTAGGTCTACCCTTGTTGTATTGAATCATTTTATACCAGTTGACTCTTCTACCATCATCTATCAAACATTCATAAATCTTGCTGGCCTTGAATGAGTTCATTCTCACAGCTTTCTCCCATTCATGTTGAACCCCTCCTATATCATCCCTTTGCTTCAGAATCCCCTTCATTATCCATGAGTGTTGTGGTTTCTTCTCCACATTCATAACCTCTTCATTTTTGAAATAATACATGTGGATCCATTTAACCCACACATTATCCTTTTTACAGCAGAGGTTCCATAAACATTTCATCAGCCACACTTTGTTCCAAATGGTAAGGTTCAGAAGGTTCATACCTCCTTGCTCCTTAGGCTTGCACATGGAATTCCAAGCAACAGGACTTTTACGACTTATCTCCTTCTTGCCAGTCCAGATGTAGCTTCTACAGATGCCATCTATCTTCTTAATAACCATTTTAGGGATCGGGAAACACTGCATCCAAAATTGCACTATGGCATTCGAAATGCTTTGAACCAGCTGGATTCTTCCTGCATGACTCAGCAGCTTTGCAGACCAGTGGTACACCTTATTCACAATGCGATCAATCAAAGGGAGATAATGACTTATAGATAGTTTCTTACTTGAGAGGGGAACCCCAAGGTATCGAATATGTAGGCTGCCACTTTGAAATCCAGTAATCTTCAGCATGTTTGTCTTTTCTTCTTCATTCAAGCCAGCCATGAAGATCTTGCTTTTATTCTGATTAACCACTAATCCTGTTGAATTAGTGAAAAACTTGAAAGCCTGGGTCAGCATTTGCACAGACATTTCATCTCCTCTACAAAACAGCAGAATATCATCCGCAAATGTGATGTTAGTCAGCTTCAGTCCTTCACACTTCGCATGGTAGTTGAAATTGTTATCTTTCTGCATCTTGGCTAGCACTCTATGCATATATTCTATAATGATCACAAAGAGCAAAGGAGAGATAGGGTCTCCCTGCCTTATACCTCTCCTGGCCTGCATAAAATCAGTCAACTCCCCATTTATATTAAACCTGTAGGAAACAGAGCTTATACCA
Source organism: Lathyrus aphaca (assembly GCA_963966055.1). Classification (NCBI taxonomy): domain Eukaryota; kingdom Viridiplantae; phylum Streptophyta; class Magnoliopsida; order Fabales; family Fabaceae; genus Lathyrus; species Lathyrus aphaca. The sequence continues at coordinate 408,221,850 of OZ014520.1, forward strand.
GCCATAATCCACTGGACAAACCTATGTGGCAACCCAATTTCTATTAGAATGTTTTCCAAAGCACCCTAGTGTACCATATCATAAGCCTTTTGTAAGTCTATTTGCACCATCACTCTAAGAGTTCCCTTCTTTCTATCATAGCCTTTAATCAGCTCAGTAGCCAGCATGATATGATTATGGATATGCTGGCCTTTGACAAAGGCAGATTGATTTTGACTGATAACAGTTGGCAGCACACTTCCCAGTCTATCAGTCAATATCCTTGAAATAATCTTGTAAACTGTTGTGCATCCTGCTATGGGCCTATAGTCTTTCACACCTTTTGCATTATCTCCTTTTGGAATCAGAGTAACAGCTGTACTATTGAAAGGTTTGTATATGGACCCCCTCTCAAAGTACTCTTTGACAACTTTAATCACATCAGCTTTTATCACACTCCAGCTGGCCTTGAAAAACCCAGCACCATATCCATCTAAACCAGGACTTTTCCTGTCACCAATCCCTTTGAGTGCCCTCTCTATTTCCTGATCAGTCACCTCTTGAATCAGCATTTGCCTTTGCTCCATGTTCAGTTGAGGACCCATTCTCATTGCCTCAACATCAACACTGACAGTAGTGTGCTCACTCTTTCCCATAAGCTGACTATAGAAACCAATCACTTCATTTTCCATTTCTTTTTGTTCATGAATGATGCTGCCATCTTCTTTATACAGCTGGACTAGCCTCTTTGTACTATGTTGAGATTTCAGCATAGCATGGAAATATGCATTGTTCCCATCACCTTTCTTTATCCAGTCAATTTTTGTTTTTTGACTCATCATTTTCTCCTGAACCTCATTTAAATGTATAACCTGATCAGTTTGCTGTTTTACTTTCTCAATCAGTTCCTTATCCATTCTATTTCCCCTAAGTTCCAGCTGGCTTTGTTCAAGCTTACCTCTAGCCTCAATGATTTGTTGTTTCATATTGGCCAATGGTCTACTTAATTTAGCAATCTCATCTTTCAACCTTATAAGCTTCTTCCACAGAATCATCATTGGATACCCTCTCATGGGCTGATCCCAATTATTCTTCACCATCTGTAAGAAACCTGGAAAATCTGCTATGCAATTGGTGTATCTAAACTGTCTAGGCACTCTCTTTTTCTGTCTCCCATCATCCACCAATAGCAAAGCATGATCTGAAACATTGGGAGGCATGATCTGCATACTGGTTTCAAGATTATCCTGGAACCAATCAACATTCCCCAGCAGCCTATCAATTCTGGTATATATAGCATTCTCCCCCTGCCTATTAGACCAAGTAAAATAGTCCCCTGAGCTCTCCATTTCACTCAGCCCAGAGTTGTTCATCATATTCACCAAATCCATATATTCTCTTTCATTAACAGGATTTCCCCCTAATCTGTCTTGTGCCTTGATCACATTGTTAAAATCACCTATTACACACCAAGGTCCTTGAATACTACCATGTATTTGCTCAATCTCCTTCCACAGCCTTCTTCTCTGATCAAGTTGATTATGAGCATATACTGCAGTCATCCAGTATTTGAATGCACCTGTCTTTGAGTAGATCCCACAGTGGATATACTGACTGCTGCTCTGAACAAATCTGATATCCACCTGCTCTTTATTCCATCCTACCCAAATTCTACCATTTTCATGATCTTTGTAATTATCTATATAATTCTCAGTCAGCCTAAGCCTCTCTCGAATTTTCTCAGCTTTATGGCTTTTGACTCTAGTCTCAATCAATATAGCAATATCAGGCTTAAGCTTTAGGAGATGGGAGCTAATCTCCCTAAGCTTAGCACTTTTATTCAGCCCCCTAATGTTCCAGGAAACTAACATGGTGTACAACATTTAGGTCCATTGGGGTCATTCAAAACCTCAAGGATCCCAAATCCATTCTTACTAACTATGTTGAGTTCCTGCACAATACCTTGGCTCTTTTCTCTAGCAGATACTCTTGCAACTATCCATGGTGCTTCTTGCTGACTACTCTCCCCTTGTACTTCTTCTTCTGGTTTCTTCATTGGTGTAAACACATTCTGCTCTTCAGGTGGTTTTGGCTTCTGTTTCCATTGTTGTTGCCTCTTTGGTTCTCCACAATCATGTCCCAGTTTTTGGCAATTCTGGCAAAACTTGGGCTTCCATTCGTATTATACCCCCTGCTTGATCATCTCTCCTGCTCTATTCTTTATCATGACCTCTTTTACCAAATCTTGTGTGATATCCACCTCTACCAACATCCTAGCATACGAGACCCGTAGTTTGTTGGCTGTACATTCATCAGTTACCATTGGCGTACCTATAGCACTAGCAATCTTGTTCAAACTCTTAATCCCCCATAGATGCAAAGGGAGTTGAGGCAGTTTGATCCAAATTGGCAAAGTACGAAGCAAATCCTTCTTCAGATTGAACTCAGGATGCCATTCCTTTAGAATCATAGGAGCATTTCGCATCGTGTATGGTCCTTTCATTACAACCTCTTCATGCTCTTCATGACTATGAAATCGAGCTAGAAAGTATCCTTCATCGTGGTAATACAGATCAGGTGCTTTCACATAGTTCCACGTCTTCAGCATAAAATTCTTCATCGCATTCATACTCACATCTTCCCCAATTATATACACTATCAATGCATTATCCCAAAATCGTAACTCCGATTCGATATCTTCATCATTGATCTCTATTTCCACCACTCCATTCACAAGTGTTAGTGCCACATATTCCATAGCCATTCCTTTCGCAGGATTGCGATTATCACTAAGAATATCCACCCACAGCTTTCGTTCCCCAATTTTAGGGTTTGGATCCATGCCCCTTCCAGTTACGGCTTCTTTCACTCTGTTAACACTCGATTCCTCTACTGACTCCGTTGTTTCAGGATGCATTACCTCATTGACAAGATCTTCATCTTCATCGGCGCTTTTCTGTGACTTCTCCGGTGAAAACTCCACCATCAGCGGCGGTGGCACCACTCTTTTCGGCCGCCCTCGCCCCTTCTTTGGTTTCGTCATTTTGTCTGCTTTCTGGTGAAAACTTTTTTTACTTTTATTTCAAATATATTGATGAATGACTATGATACCATTAAAAGAAGTTCCTAGCTAAAAAACTCTATAACTTCACAATAAAAACCATAAAAAAGTTCCAAGTCGAAAAACTCAATAATTTCACTATAAATACCTTAAAAAGAAGTTCAGAGTTAAAAAACTCTACAATTTCACTATAAAAACCATACAAAAATGGTTTCATTTCAAAAAACTCAACAATTTCACAGTAAAAACCATAAAAAAAGTTCCAATTTAAAATACTCAACAATTTTACTATAAAAAACATAAGAAAAGTTCCAAGTTAAAAAATTAAGCAATTTCAATATAAAATACATAAAAAAAAACTCCCATCTTAAAATAATTCAATAATTTCACTATAAAAACCATAAAAAAAGTACCATTTTAAAAAACTCAACAATTTCTCTAAAAGAACCATAAAAAAGTTCAAAGTTAAAAAATTAAACAGTTTCTCTATAAAAAGCATAAATAAAAGTCCCAAGTTAAAAAAATAAACAATTTCTCTATAAAAACCATAAAAAAAATTCCAAGTTAAAAAATTCATCAATTTCACTATAAAAACCATAAAAGAAAGTTCCAAGTTAAAAAAACTCAACAATTTCACTGTAAAAACCATAAAAAAGTTCCAAGTTAAATATAACTCAACAATTTCACTATAAAAACCATAAAAAGTTTCATGTTAAAAAAATCAACAATTTTACTATAAAACCCATAAAAAAAATTCCAAGTCAAAAAACGCAATTATTTAACTATAATTACCATTAGAAAAAGTTCCAAGTTAAAAAAACTCTACAATTTCACTATAAAAACCATTAAAAAGTTGCATGTCAAAAAATCAATAATTTCACTATAAATACCATTAAAAGAAGTCCCTAACTAAAAAACTCTACAACTTCACAATAAAAACCATAAAAAAGTTCCAAGTCGAAAAACTCAATAATTTCACTATAAATACCTTTAAAAAAGTTCCAAGTTAAAAAACTCTACAATTTCACTATAAAAACCATACAAAAAAAGTTTCATTTCAAAAAACTCAACAATTTCACAGTAAAAACCATAAAAAAAAGTTCCAATTTAAAATACTCAACAATTTCACTATAAAAAACATAAGAAAATTTCCAAGTTAAAAAATTAATCAATTTCAATATAAAATACATAAAAAAAACTCCCATCTTAAAATAATTCAATAATTTCACTATAAAAACTATAAAAAAAAGTACCATTTTAAATAACTCAACAATTTCACTAAAAGAACCATAAAAAAGTTCAAAGTTAAAAAATTAAACAGTTTCTCTATAAAAAGCATAAATAAAAGTTCCAAGTTAAAAAAATAAACAATTTCTCTATAAAAACCATAAAAAAAATTCCAAGTTAAAAAATTCATTAATTTCACTTTAAAAACCATAAAAAAAACTTCCAAGTTAAAAAAACTCATTAATTTCACTGTAAAAACCATAAAAACGTTCCAAGTTATATAACTCAACAATTTCACTATAAAAACCATAAAAAGTTCCATGTTAAAAAAATCAACAATTTCACTATAAAAACCATAAAAAAATTCCAAGTCAAAAAACACAATTATTTCACTATAATTACCATTAGAAAAAGTTCCAAGTTAAAAAACTCTACAATTTCACTATAAAAGCCATTAATAAGAGTTCCATTTCAAAACGCTCAACCATTTCACTATAAAAACCATAAAAACAATTGATTTAAAATACTCAACAATTTTTCTTAAAAAAACATAATAAAACATCCAAATTTAAAATTTAAACAATTTCACTATAAAATATGTATAAAAAAAACTTCCAACTTAAAATAATTCAACAATTTCACTATGAAAACCATAAAGAGTACCATTTTAAAAAACCCAACAATTTCACTAAAAGAACCATAAAAAAGTTACAAGTTAAAAAATTATACAATTTCTCTATAAAAACCATAAAATAATTTCAAGTTAAAAAATTCATCAATTTCACTATAAAAACCATAATTAAAACATTCAAGTTAAAAAAAAAATCTACAATTTCACTGTAAAAACCATTAAAAAGTTCCAAGTTAAAAAAACTCAACAATTTCACTATAAAAACCATAAGAAGTTTCATGTTAAGAAAATCAACAATTTCACTATAAAAACCATTAAAAAGTTGCATGTCAAAAAATCACTAATTTCACTATAAATACCATTAAAAGAAGTTCCTAGCAAAAAAACTCTACAACTTCTCTATAAAAACCATAAAAAAGTTCATAGTCGAAAAACTCAATAATTTCACTATAAATACCGTAAAAAAAAAGTTCCAAGTTAAAAAACTCCACAATTTCACTATAAAAACCATACAAAAAATGTTCCATTTCAAAAAAACTCAACAATTTCACAGTAAAATCAATAAAAAAAAAGTTCCAATTTAAAATACTCAACAATTTCACTATAAAAAACATAAGAAAAGTTTCAAGTTAAAAAATTAATCAATTTCAATATAAAATACATAAAAAAAACTCCCATCTTAAAATAATTCAATAATTTCACTATAAAAACTATAAAAAAAAGTACCATTTTAAATAACTCAACAATTTCACTAAAAGAACCATAAAAAAGTTCAAAGTTAAAAAATTAAACAGTTTCTCTATAAAAAGCATAAATAAAAGTTCCAAGTTAAAAAAATAAACAATTTCTCTATAAAAACCATAAAAAAAATTCCAAGTTAAAAAATTCATTAATTTCACTTTAAAAACCATAAAAAAAACTTCCAAGTTAAAAAAACTCATTAATTTCACTGTAAAAACCATAAAAACGTTCCAAGTTATATAACTCAACAATTTCACTATAAAAACCATAAAAAGTTCCATGTTAAAAAAATCAACAATTTCACTATAAAAACCATAAAAAAATTCCAAGTCAAAAAACACAATTATTTCACTATAATTACCATTAGAAAAAGTTCCAAGTTAAAAAACTCTACAATTTCACTATAAAAACCATTAATAAGAGTTCCATTTCAAAACGCTCAACCATTTCACTATAAAAACCATAAAAACAATTGATTTAAAATACTCAACAATTTTTCTTAAAAAAACATAATAAAACATCCAAATTTAAAATTTAAACAATTTCACTATAAAATATGTATAAAAAAAACTTCCAACTTAAAATAATTCAACAATTTCACTATGAAAACCATAAAGAGTACCATTTTAAAAAAACCCAACAATTTCACTAAAAGAACCATAAAAAAGTTACAAGTTAAAAAATTATACAATTTCTCTATAAAAACCATAAAATAATTTCAAGTTAAAAAATTCATCAATTTCACTATAAAAACCATAATTAAAACATTCAAGTTAAAAAAAAAATCTACAATTTCACTGTAAAAACCATTAAAAAGTTCCAAGTTAAAAAAACTCAACAATTTCACTATAAAAACCATAAGAAGTTTCATGTTAAGAAAATCAACAATTTCACTATAAAAACCATTAAAAAGTTGCATGTCAAAAAATCACTAATTTCACTATAAATACCATTAAAAGAAGTTCCTAGCAAAAAAACTCTACAACTTCTCTATAAAAACCATAAAAAAGTTCATAGTCGAAAAACTCAATAATTTCACTATAAATACCGTAAAAAAAAAGTTCCAAGTTAAAAAACTCCACAATTTCACTATAAAAACCATACAAAAAATGTTCCATTTCAAAAAAACTCAACAATTTCACAGTAAAATCAATAAAAAAAAAGTTCCAATTTAAAATACTCAACAATTTCACTATAAAAAACATAAGAAAAGTTTCAAGTTAAAAAATTAATCAATTTCAATATAAAATACATAAAAAAAACTCCCATCTTAAAATAATTCAATAATTTCACTATAAAAACTATAAAAAAGAGTACCATTTTAAATAACTCAACAATTTCACTAAAAGAACCATAAAAAAGTTCAAAGTTAAAAAATTAAACAGTTTCTCTATAAAAAGCATAAATAAAAGTTCAAAGTTAAAACAATAAACAATTTCTCTATAAAAATCATATAAAAATTCCAAGTTAAAAAATTCATCAATTTCACTATAAAACCATAACAAAAAACTTCCAAGTTAAAAAAACTCAACAATTTCACTGTAAAAACCATACAAATATTCAAAGTTATATAACTCAACAATTTCACTATAAAAACCATAAAAATATTCATGTTAAAAAAATAAACAATTTCACTACAAAAACCATAAAAAAATTCCAAGTCAAAAAACTCAATTATTTCACTATAATTACCATTAAAAAAGTTCCAAGTTAAAAAACTCAACAATTTCACTATAAAAACCATTAATAAGAGTTCCATTTCAAAACGCTCAACCATTTCACTATAAAAACCATAAAAACAATTGATTTAAAATACTCAACAATTTTTCTTAAAAAAACATAATAAAACATCCAAATTTAAAATTTAAACAATTTCACTATAAAATATGTATAAAAAAAACTTCCAACTTAAAATAATTCAACAATTTCACTATGAAAACCATAAAGAGTACCATTTTAAAAAAACTCAACAATTTCACTAAAAGAACCATAAAAAAGTTACAATTTAAAAATTTATACAATTTCTCTATAAAAACCATAAAATAATTTCAAGTTAAATAATTCATCAATTTGACTATAAAAACCATAAAAAAAACATTCAAGTTAAAAAAAATCTCTAAAATTTCACTGTAAAAACCATAAAAAAAGATCCAAGTTAAAAAAACTCAACAATTTCACTATAAAAACCATAAGAAGTTTCATGTTAAGAAAATCAACAATTTCACTATTAAAACCATTAAAAAGTTGCATGTCAAAAAACTCAATAATTTCACTATAAATACCATTAAAAGAAGTTCCTAGCTAAAAAACTCTACAACTTCACTATAAAAACCATAAAAAAGTTCCAAGTCGAAAAACTCAATAATTTCACTATAAATAACTTTAAAAAAAGTTCCAAGTTAAAAAACTCTACAATTTCACTATAAAAATCATACAAAAAAAGTTTCATTTCAAAAAACTCAACAATTTCACAGTAAAAACCATAAAAAAGAGTTCCAATTTAAAATACTCAACAATTTCACTATAAAAAACATAAGAAAAGTTCCAAGTTAAAAAATTAAGCAATTTCAATATAAAATACATAAAAAAAACTCCCATCTTAAAATAATTCAATAATTTCACTATAAAAACCATAAAAAAAAGTACCATTTTAAAAAACTCACCAATTTCTCTAAAAGAACCAAAAAAAAGTTCAAAGTTAAAAAATTAAACAGTTTCTCTATAAAAAGCATAAATAAAAGTTCCAAGTTAAAAATATAAACAATTTCTCTATAAAAACCATATAAAAATTCCAAGTTAAAAAATTCATCAATTTCACTATAAAACCATAAAAAAGACTTCCAAGTTAAAAAAACTCAAAAATTTCACTGTAAAAACCATAAAAAAATTCAAAGTTAAATATAACTCAACAATTTCACTATTAAAACCATAACAAGTTTCATGTTAAAAAAATCAACAATTTCACTATAAAACCCATAAAATAAATTCCAAGTCAAAAAACTCAATTATTTCACTATAATTACCATTAGAAAAAGTTCCATGTTAAGAAACTCTACAATTTCACTATAAAAACAATTAATAAGATTTCCATTACAAAACGCTCAGCCATTTCACTATAAAAACCATAAAAATATTTGATTTAAAATACTCAACAATTTCTCTTAAAAAAACATAATAAAACATCCAAATTTAAAATTTAAACAATTTCACTATAAAAAATGTATAAAAAAAACTTCCAACTTAAAATAATTCAACAATTTCACTATGAAAACCATTAAGAGTACCATTTTAAAAAACTCAACAATTTCACTAAAAGAACCATAAAAAAGTTACAAGTTAAAAAATTATACAATTTCTCAATAAAAACCATACAATAATTTCAAGTTAAAAAATTTATCAATTTCACTATAAAAACCATAAAAAAAAACATTCAAGTTAACACAAATATCTACAATTTCACTGTAAAAACCATAAAAATAGATCCAAGTTAAAAAAACACAACAATTTCACTATAAAAACCATAAGAAGTTTCATGTTAAGAAAATCAACAATTTCACTACTAAAACCATTAAAAAGTTGCATGTCAAAAAACCCAATAATTTCACTATAAATACCATTAAAAGAAGTTCCTAGCTAAAAAACACTACAACTTCACAATAAAAACCATAAAAAAGTTCCAAGTCGAAAAACTCAATAATTTCACTATAAATACCTTTAAAAAAAGTTCCAAGTTAAAAAACTCTACAATTTCACTATAAAAACCATACAAAAAAAGTTTCATTTCAAAAAACTCAACAATTTCATAGTAAAAACCATAAAAAAAAGTTCCAATTTAAAATACTCAACAATTTCACTATAAAAAACATAAGAAAAGTTCCAAGTTAAAAAATTAAGCAATTTCAATATAAAATTCATAAAAAAAACTCCCATCTTAAAATAATTCAATAATTTCACTATAAAAACCATAAAAAAAGTACCATTTTAAAAAACTCAACAATTTCTCTAAAAGAACCATAAAAAAGTTCAAAGTTAAAAAATTAAACAGTTTCTCTATAAAAAGCATAAATAAAAGTTCCAAGTTAAAAAAATAAACAATTTCTCTATAAAAACCATAAAAAAAATTCCAAGTTAAAAAATTCATCAATTTCACTATAAAAACCATAAAAAAAAGTTCCAAGTTAAAAAAACTCAACAATTTCACTGATAAAACCATAAAAAAGTTCCAAGTTATATATAACTCAACAATTTCACTATAAAAACCATAAAAAGTTTCATGTTAAAAAAATCAACAATTTAACTATAAAACCCATAAAAAAAATTCCATGTCAAAAAACTCAATTATTTCACTATAATTACCATTAGAAAAAGTTCCAAGTTAAAAAACTCTACAATTTCACTATAAACACCATTAATAAGAGTTCCATTTCAAAATGCTCAACTATTTCACAATAAAAACCATAAGAAAATTTGATTTAAAATACACAACAATTTTTCTTAAAAAAACATCATAAAACATCCAAATTTAAAATATTTCACTATAAAATATGTATAAAAAAAACTTCCAACTTAAAATGATTCAACAATTTCACTATGAAAACCATAAAGAGTACCATTTTAAAAAACCCAACAATTTCTCTAAAAGAACCATAAAAAAGTTACAAGTTAAAAAATTATACAATTTCTCTATAAAAACCATAAAATAATTTCAAGTTAAAAAATTCGTCAATTTCACTATAAAAACCATAAAAAAAACATTCAAGTTAGAAAAAAAATCTCTACAATTTCACTGTAAAAACCATTAAAAAGTTCCAAGTTAAAAAAACTCAACAATTTCACTATAAAAACCATAAGAAGTTTCATGTTAAGAAAATCAACAATTTCACTATAAAAACCATTAAAAAGTTGCATGTCAAAAAACTCAATAATTTCACTATAAATACCATTAAAAGAAGTTCCTAACTAAAAAACTCTACAACTTCACTATAAAAACCATAAAAAAGTTCCAAGTCGAAAAACTCAATAATTTCACTATAAATACCGTAAAAAAAAGTTCCAAGTTAAAAAACTCCACAATTTCACTATAAAAACCATACAATAAATTTTCCATTTCAAAAAACTCAACAATTTCACAGTAAAATCAATAAAAAAAATTCCAATTTAAAATACTCAACAATTTATCTATAAAAAAACATAAGAAAAGTTTCAAGTTAAAAAATAAAGCAATTTCAATATAAAATACATAAAAAAAAACTTCCATCTTAAAATAATTCAATAATTTCACTATAAAAACTATAAAAAAGAGTACCATTTTAAATAACTCAACAATTTCACTAAAAGAACCATAAAAAAGTTAAAAGTTAAAAAATTAAACAGTTTCTCTATAAAAACCATAAATAAAAGTTCCAAGTTAAAACAATAAACAATTTCTCTATAAAAACCATATAAAAATTCCAAGTTAAAAAATTCTTCAATTTCACTATAAAAACCATAACAAAAAACTTCCAAGTTAAAAAAACTCAACAATTTCACTGTAAAAACCATACAAATATTCAAAGTTATATAACTCAACAATTTCACTATAAAAACCATAAAAAGATTCATGTTAAAAAAATAAACAATTTCACTACAAAAATCATAAAAAAATTCCAAGTCAAAAAACTCAATTATTTCACTATAATTACCATTAAAAAAGTTCCAAGTTAAAAAACTCTACAATTTCACTATAAAAACCATTAATAAGAGTTCCATTTCAAAACGCTCAACCATTTCACTATAAAACCATAAAAACAATTGATTTAAAATACTCAACAATTTTTCTTAAAAAAACATAATAAAACATCCAAATTTAAAATTTAAACAATTTCACTATAAAATATGTATAAAAAAAACTTCCAACTTAAAATAATTCAACAATTTCACTATGAAAACCATAAAGAGTACCATTTTAAAAAAATTCAACAATTTCACTAAAAGAACCATAAAAAAGTTACAATTTAAAAAATTATACAATTTCTCTATAAAAACCATAAAATAATTTCAAGTTAAATTATTCATCAATTTCACTATAAAAACAATAAAATAAACATTCAAGTTAAAAAAAAATCTCTACAATTTCACTGTAAAAACCATAAAAATATTCAGGTTAAGAAAATCAACAATTTCACTATAAAAACCATAAAAAAATTCCAAGTCAAAAAACTCAATTATTTCACTATAATTACCATTAGAAAAAGTTCCAAGTTAAAAAACTCTACAATTTCACTATAAAAACCATTAATAAGAGTTCCATTTCGAAACGCTCAGCCATTTCACTATAAAAACCATAAAAAAAATTGATTTAAAATACTCAACAATTTTTCTTAAAAAAACATAATAAAACAACTAAATTTAAAATTTAAACAATTTCACTATAAAATATGTATAAAAAAAACTTCCAACTTAAAATGATTCAACAATTTCACTATTAAAACCATAAAGAGTACCATTTTAAAAAACCAAACAATTTCACTAAAAGAACCATAAAAAAGTTACAAGTTAAAAAATTATACAATCTCTCTATAAAAACCATAAAATAATTTCAAGTTAAAAAATCATCAATTTCACTATAAAAACCATAAAAAAAACATTCAAGTTAAAAAAAAAATCTCTACAATTTCAGTGTAAAAACCATTAAAAAGTTCCAAGTTAAAAAAACTCAACAATTTCACTATAAAAACCATAAGAAGTTTCATGTTAAGAAAATCAACAAATTCACTATAAAAACCATTAAAAAGTTGCATGACAAAAAACTCAATAATTTCACTATAAATACCATTAAAAGATGTTCCTAGCTAAAAAACTCTACAACTTCACTATAAAAACCATAAAAAATATTCCAAGTCGAAAAACTCAATAATTTCACTATAAATACCTTAAAAAAAGTTGCAAGTTAAAAAACTCTACAATTTCACTATAAAAACCATACAAAAAAAGTTTCATTTCAAAAAACTCAACAATTTCACAGTAAAAACCATAAAAAAATGTTTCAATTTAAAATACTCAACAATTTCACTATAAAAAACATAAGAAAAGTGCCAAGTTAAAAAATTAAGCAATTTCAATATAAAATACATAAAAAAAACTTCCATCTTAAAATAATTCAATAATTTCACTATAAAAACCATAAAAAAAGTACCATTTTAAAAAACTCAACAATTTCTCTAAAAGAACCATAAAAGAGTTCAAAGTTAAAAAATTAAACAGTTTCACTATAAAAAGCATAAATAAAAGTTCCAAGTTAAAAAAATAAACAATTTCTCTATAAAAACCATAAAAAAAATTCCAAGTTAAAAGATTCATCAATTTTACTATAAAAACCATAAAAAAAACTTCCAAGTTAAAAAAACTCAACAATTTCACTATAAAAACCATAAAAAAGTTCCAAGTTAAATATAACTCAACAATTTCACTATAAAAACCATAAAAAGTTTCATGTTAGAAAAATCAACAATTTAACTATAAAACCCATAAAAAAAATTCCATGTCAAAAAACTCAATTATTTCACTATAATTACCATTAGAAAAAGTTCCAAGTTAAAAAACTCTACAATTTCACTATAAACACCATTAATAAGAGTTCCATTTCAAAACGCTCAACCATTTCACTATAAAAACCATAAAAAAATTTGATTTAAAATACTCAACAATTTTTCTTAAAAAAACATCATAAAACTTCCAAATTTAAAATTTAAACAATTTCACTATAAAATATGTATAAAAAAAACTTCCAACTTAAAATGATTCAACAATTTCATTATGAAAACCATAAAGAGTACCATTTTAAAAAACCCAACAATTTCACTAAAAGAACCATAAAAAAGTTACAAGTTAAAAAATTATACAATTTCTCTATAAAAACCATAAAATAATTTCAAGTTAAAAAATTCATCAATTTCACTATAAAAACCATCAAAAAAACTTTCAAGTTAAATAAAAAATCTCTACAATTTCACTATAAAAACCATTAAAAAGTTCCAAGTTAAAAAAACTCAACAATTTCACTATAAAAACTATAAGAAGTTTCATGTTAAGAAAATCAACAATTTTACTATAAAAACCATTAAAAAGTTGCGTGTCAAAAAACTCAATAATTTCACTATAAATACCATTAAAAGAAGTTCCTAGCTAAAAAACTCTACAACTTCACTATAAAAACCATAAAAAAGTTCCAAGTCGAAAAACTCAATAATTTCACTATAAAAACCTTAAAAAAAAGTTCCAAGTTAAAAAACTCCACAATTTCACTATAAAAACCATACAAAAAATTTTCCAATTTAAAATACTCAACAATTTCACTATAAAAAACATAAGAAAAGTTCCAAGTTAAAAAATTAAGCAATTTCAATATAAAATACATAAAAAAAACTTCCATCTTAAAATAATTCAATAATTTCACTATAAAAACTATAAAAAAAGTACCATTTTAAAGAACTCAACAATTTCTCTAAAAGAACCATAAAAAAGTTCAAGGTTAAAAAATTAAACAGTTTCTCTATAAAAAGCATAAATAAAAGTTCAAAGTTAAAAAAATAAACAATTTCTCTATAAAAACCATAAAAAAATTCCAAGTTCAAAAATTCATCAATTTTACTATAAAAACCACAAAAAAAACTTCCAAGTTAAAAAAACTCAACAATTTCACTATAAAAACCTTAAAAAAGTTCCAAGTTAAATATAACTCAACAATTTCACTATAAAAACCAAAAAAAGTTTCATGTTAAAAAAATCAACAATTTATCTATAAAACCCATAAAAAAATTCCATGTCAAAAAACTCAATTATTTCACTATAATTACCATTAGAAAAAGTTCCAAGTTAAAAAAACTCTACAATTTCACTATAAACACCATTAATAAGAGTTCCATTTCAAAACGCTCAACCATTTCACTATAAAAACCATAAAAAAATTTTGATTTAAAATACTCAACAATTTTTCTTAAAAAAACATCATAAAACTTCCAAATTTAAAATTTAAACAAATTCACTATAAAATATGTATAAAAAAAACTTCCAACTTAAAATGATTCAACAATTTCACTTTGAAAACCATAAAGAGTACCATTTTAGAAAACCCAACAATTAAACTAAAACAACCATAAAAAAGTTACAAGTTTAAAAATTATACAATTTCTCTATAAAAACCATAAAATAATTTCAAGTTAAAAAAAAAATCTCTACAATTTCACTGTAAAAACCATTAAAAAGTTCCAAGTTAAAAAAACTCAACAATTTCACTATAAAAACCATAAGAAGTTTCATGTTAAGAAAATCAACAATTTCACTATAAAAACCATTAAAAAGTCGCATGTCAAAAAACTCAATAATTTCACTATAAATACCATTAAAAGATGTTCCTAGCTAAAAAACTCTACAACTTCACTATAAAAATCATAAAAAAGTTCCAATTCGAAAAACTCAATAATTTCACTTTAAATACCTTAAAAAAAGTTGCAAGTTAAAAAACTCTACAATTTCACTATAAAAACCATACAAAAAAAGTTTCATTTCAAAAAACTCAACAAATTCACAGTAAAAACCATAAAAAAATGTTTCAATTTAAAATACTCAACAATTTCACTATAAAAAACATAAGAAAAGTTCCAAGTTAAAAAATTGAGCAATTTCAATATAAAATACATAAAAAAAACTTCCATCTTATAATAATTCAATAATTTCTCTATAAAAACCATAAAAAAAGTACCATTTTAAAAAACTCAACAATTTCTCTAAAAGAACCATAAAAAAGTTCAAAGTTAAAAAATTAAACAGTTTCTCTATAAAAAGCATAAATAAAAGTTCCAAGTTAAAAAAATAAACAATTTCTCTATAAAAACCATAAAAAAAATTCCAAGTTAAAAAATTCATCAATTTGACTATAAAAACCATAAAAAAAACTTCCAAGTTAAAAAAACTCAACAATTTCACTATAAAAACCATAAAAAAGTTCCAAGTTAAATATAACTCAACAATTTCACTATAAAAACCATAAAAAGTTTCATGTTAAAAAAATCAACAATTTAACTATAAAACCCATAAAAAAAATTCCATGTCAAAAACCTCAATTATTTCACTATAATTACCATTAGAAAAAGTTCCAAGTTAAAAAACTCTACAATTTCACTATAAAAACCATTAATAAGAGTTCCATTTCAAAACGCTCAACCATTTCACTATAAAAACCATAAAAAAATTTGATTTAAAATACTCAACAATTTTTCTTAAAAAAACATCATAAAACTTCCAAATTTAAAATTTAAACAATTTCACTATAAAATATGTATAAAAAAAACTTCCAACTTAAAATGATTCAACAATTTCACTATGAAAACCATAAAGAGTACCAATTTAAAAAACCCAACAATTTCACTAAAAGAACCATAAAAAAGTTACAAGTTAAAAAATTATACAATTTCTCTATAAAAACCATAAAATAATTTCAAGTTAAAAAATACATCAATTTCACTATAAAAACCATAAAAAAAAACATTCAAGTTAAATAAAAAATCTCTACAATTTCACTGTAAAAACCATTAAAAAGTTCCAAGTTAAAAAAACTCAACAATTTCACTATAAAAACCATAAGAAGTTTCATGTTAAGAAAATCAACAATTTCACTATAAAAACCATTAAAAAGTTGCATGTCAAAAAACTCAATAATTTCACTATAAATACCATTAAAAGATGTTCCTAGCTAAAAAACTCTAGAACTTCACTATAAAAACCATAAAAAAAGTTCCAAGTTGAAAAACTCAATAATTTCACTATAAATACCTTAAAAAAAAGTTGCAAGTTAAAAAACTCTACAATTTAACTATAAAAAACCATACAAAAAAAGTTTCATTTCAAAAAACTCAACAATTTCACAGTAAAAACCATAAAAAAATGTTCCAATTTAAAATACTCAACAATTTCACTATAAAAAACATAAGAAAAGTTCCAAGTTAAAAAATTAAGCAATTTCAATATAAAATACATAAAAAAAAACTTCCATCTTAAAATAATTCAATAATTTCACTATAAAAACCATAAAAAAAGTACCATTTTAAAAAACTCAACAATTTCTCTAAAAGAACCATAAAAAAGTTCAAGGTTAAAAAATTAAACAGTTTCTCTATAAAAAGCATAAATAAAAGTTCAAAGTTAAAAAAATAAACAATTTCTCTATAAAAACCATAAAAAAATTCCAAGTTCAAAAATTCATCAATTTTACTATAAAAACCATAAAAAAAACTTCCAAGTTAAAAAAACTCAACAATTTCACTATAAAAACCTTAAAAAAGTTCCAAGTTAAATATAACTCAACAATTTCACTATAAAAACCAAAAAATGTTTCATGTTAAAAAAATCAACAATTTATCTATAAAACCCATAAAAAAATTCCATGTCAAAAAACTCAATTATTTCACTATAATTACCATTAGAAAAAGTTCCAAGTTAAAAAAACTCTACAATTTCACTATAAACACCATTAATAAGAGTTCCATTTCAAAACGCTCAACCATTTCACTATAAAAACCATAAAAAAATTTTGATTTAAAATACTCAACAATTTTTCTTAAAAAAACATCATAAAACTTCCAAATTTAAAATTTAAACAAATTCACTATAAAATATGTATAAAAAAAACTTCCAACTTAAAATGATTCAACAATTTCACTTTGAAAACCATAAAGAGTACCATTTTAGAAAACCCAACAATTTAACTAAAACAACCATAAAAAAGTTACAAGTTTAAAAATTATACAATTTCTCTATAAAAACCATAAAATAATTTCAAGTTAAAAAAAAAATCTCTACAATTTCACTGTAAAAACCATTAAAAAGTTCCAAGTTAAAAAAACTCAACAATTTCACTATAAAAACCATAAGAAGTTTCATGTTAAGAAAATCAACAATTTCACTATAAAAACCATTAAAAAGTCGCATGTCAAAAAACTCAATAATTTCACTATAAATACCATTAAAAGATGTTCCTAGCTAAAAAACTCTACAACTTCACTATAAAAATCATAAAAAAGTTCCAATTCGAAAAACTCAATAATTTCACTTTAAATACCTTAAAAAAAGTTGCAAGTTAAAAAACTCTACAATTTCACTATAAAAACCATACAAAAAAAGTTTCATTTCAAAAAACTCAACAAATTCACAGTAAAAACCATAAAAAAATGTTTCAATTTAAAATACTCAACAATTTCACTATAAAAAACATAAGAAAAGTTCCAAGTTAAAAAATTGAGCAATTTCAATATAAAATACATAAAAAAAACTTCCATCTTATAATAATTCAATAATTTCTCTATAAAAACCATAAAAAAAGTACCATTTTAAAAAACTCAACAATTTCTCTAAAAGAACCATAAAAAAGTTCAAAGTTAAAAAATTAAACAGTTTCTCTATAAAAAGCATAAATAAAAGTTCCAAGTTAAAAAAATAAACAATTTCTCTATAAAAACCATAAAAAAAATTCCAAGTTAAAAAATTCATCAATTTGACTATAAAAACCATAAAAAAAACTTCCAAGTTAAAAAAACTCAACAATTTCACTATAAAAACCATAAAAAAGTTCCAAGTTAAATATAACTCAACAATTTCACTATAAAAACCATAAAAAGTTTCATGTTAAAAAAATCAACAATTTAACTATAAAACCCATAAAAAAAATTCCATGTCAAAAACCTCAATTATTTCACTATAATTACCATTAGAAAAAGTTCCAAGTTAAAAAACTCTACAATTTCACTATAAAAACCATTAATAAGAGTTCCATTTCAAAACGCTCAACCATTTCACTATAAAAACCATAAAAAAATTTGATTTAAAATACTCAACAATTTTTCTTAAAAAAACATCATAAAACTTCCAAATTTAAAATTTAAACAATTTCACTATAAAATATGTATAAAAAAAACTTCCAACTTAAAATGATTCAACAATTTCACTATGAAAACCATAAAGAGTACCAATTTAAAAAACCCAACAATTTCACTAAAAGAACCATAAAAAAGTTACAAGTTAAAAAATTATACAATTTCTCTATAAAAACCATAAAATAATTTCAAGTTAAAAAATACATCAATTTCACTATAAAAACCATAAAAAAAAACATTCAAGTTAAATAAAAAATCTCTACAATTTCACTGTAAAAACCATTAAAAAGTTCCAAGTTAAAAAAACTCAACAATTTCACTATAAAAACCATAAGAAGTTTCATGTTAAGAAAATCAACAATTTCACTATAAAAACCATTAAAAAGTTGCATGTCAAAAAACTCAATAATTTCACTATAAATACCATTAAAAGATGTTCCTAGCTAAAAAACTCTAGAACTTCACTATAAAAACCATAAAAAAAGTTCCAAGTTGAAAAACTCAATAATTTCACTATAAATACCTTAAAAAAAAGTTGCAAGTTAAAAAACTCTACAATTTAACTATAAAAAACCATACAAAAAAAGTTTCATTTCAAAAAACTCAACAATTTCACAGTAAAAACCATAAAAAAATGTTCCAATTTAAAATACTCAACAATTTCACTATAAAAAACATAAGAAAAGTTCCAAGTTAAAAAATTAAGCAATTTCAATATAAAATACATAAAAAAAAAACTTCCATCTTAAAATAATTCAATAATTTCACTATAAAAACCATAAAAAAAGTACCATTTTAAAAAACTCAACAATTTCTCTAAAAGAACCATAAAAAAGTTCAAGGTTAAAAAATTAAACAGTTTCTCTATAAAAAGCATAAATAAAAGTTCAAAGTTAAAAAAATAAACAATTTCTCTATAAAAACCATAAAAAAATTCCAAGTTCAAAAATTCATCAATTTTACTATAAAAACCATAAAAAAAACTTCCAAGTTAAAAAAACTCAACAATTTCACTATAAAAACCTTAAAAAAGTTCCAAGTTAAATATAACTCAACAATTTCACTATAAAAACCAAAAAAAGTTTCATGTTAAAAAAATCAACAATTTATCTATAAAACCCATAAAAAAATTCCATGTCAAAAAACTCAATTATTTCACTATAATTACCATTAGAAAAAGTTCCAAGTTAAAAAAACTCTACAATTTCACTATAAACACCATTAATAAGAGTTCCATTTCAAAACGCTCAACCATTTCACTATAAAAACCATAAAAAAATTTTGATTTAAAATACTCAACAATTTTTCTTAAAAAAACATCATAAAACTTCCAAATTTAAAATTTAAACAAATTCACTATAAAATATGTATAAAAAAAACTTCCAACTTAAAATGATTCAACAATTTCACTTTGAAAACCATAAAGAGTACCATTTTAGAAAACCCAACAATTTAACTAAAACAACCATAAAAAAGTTACAAGTTTAAAAATTATACAATTTCTCTATAAAAACCATAAAATAATTTCAAGTTAAAAAAAAAATCTCTACAATTTCACTGTAAAAACCATTAAAAAGTTCCAAGTTAAAAAAACTCAACAATTTCACTATAAAAACCATAAGAAGTTTCATGTTAAGAAAATCAACAATTTCACTATAAAAACCATTAAAAAGTCGCATGTCAAAAAACTCAATAATTTCACTATAAATACCATTAAAAGATGTTCCTAGCTAAAAAACTCTACAACTTCACTATAAAAATCATAAAAAAGTTCCAATTCGAAAAACTCAATAATTTCACTTTAAATACCTTAAAAAAAGTTGCAAGTTAAAAAACTCTACAATTTCACTATAAAAACCATACAAAAAAAGTTTCATTTCAAAAAACTCAACAAATTCACAGTAAAAACCATAAAAAAATGTTTCAATTTAAAATACTCAACAATTTCACTATAAAAAACATAAGAAAAGTTCCAAGTTAAAAAATTGAGCAATTTCAATATAAAATACATAAAAAAAACTTCCATCTTATAATAATTCAATAATTTCTCTATAAAAACCATAAAAAAAGTACCATTTTAAAAAACTCAACAATTTCTCTAAAAGAACCATAAAAAAGTTCAAAGTTAAAAAATTAAACAGTTTCTCTATAAAAAGCATAAATAAAAGTTCCAAGTTAAAAAAATAAACAATTTCTCTATAAAAACCATAAAAAAAATTCCAAGTTAAAAAATTCATCAATTTGACTATAAAAACCATAAAAAAAACTTCCAAGTTAAAAAAACTCAACAATTTCACTATAAAAACCATAAAAAAGTTCCAAGTTAAATATAACTCAACAATTTCACTATAAAAACCATAAAAAGTTTCATGTTAAAAAAATCAACAATTTAACTATAAAACCCATAAAAAAAATTCCATGTCAAAAAACTCAATTATTTCACTATAATTACCATTAGAAAAAGTTCCAAGTTAAAAAACTCTACAATTTCACTATAAAAACCATTAATAAGAGTTCCATTTCAAAACGCTCAACCATTTCACTATAAAAACCATAAAAAAATTTGATTTAAAATACTCAACAATTTTTCTTAAAAAAACATCATAAAACTTCCAAATTTAAAATTTAAACAATTTCACTATAAAATATGTATAAAAAAAACTTCCAACTTAAAATGATTCAACAATTTCACTATGAAAACCATAAAGAGTACCAATTTAAAAAACCCAACAATTTCACTAAAAGAACCATAAAAAAGTTACAAGTTAAAAAATTATACAATTTCTCTATAAAAACCATAAAATAATTTCACGTTAAAAAATACATCAATTTCACTATAAAAACCATAAAAAAAACATTCAAGTTAAATAAAAAATCTCTACAATTTCACTGTAAAAACCATTAAAAAGTTCCAAGTTAAAAAAACTCAACAATTTCACTATAAAAACCATAAGAAGTTTCATGTTAAGAAAATCAACAATTTCACTATAAAAACCATTAAAAAGTTGCATGTCAAAAAACTCAATAATTTCACTATAAATACCATTAAAAGATGTTCCTAGCTAAAAAACTCTAGAACTTCACTATAAAAACCATAAAAAAAGTTCCAAGTTGAAAAACTCAATAATTTCACTATAAATACCTTAAAAAAAAGTTGCAAGTTAAAAAACTCTACAATTTAACTATAAAAAACCATACAAAAAAAGTTCATTTCAAAAAACTCAACAATTTCACAGTAAAAACCATAAAAAAATGTTCCAATTTAAAATACTCAACAATTTCACTATAAAAAACATAAGAAAAGTTCCAAGTTAAAAAATTAAGCAATTTCAATATAAAATACATAAAAAAAAACTTCCATCTTAAAATAATTCAATAATTTCACTATAAAAACCATAAAAAAAGTACCATTTTAAAAAACTCAACAATTTCTCTAAAAGAACCATAAAAAAGTTCAAGGTTAAAAAATTAAACAGTTTCTCTATAAAAAGCATAAATAAAAGTTCAAAGTTAAAAAAATAAACAATTTCTCTATAAAAACCATAAAAAAATTCCAAGTTCAAAAATTCATCAATTTTACTATAAAAACCATAAAAAAAACTTCCAAGTTAAAAAAACTCAACAATTTCACTATAAAAACCTTAAAAAAGTTCCAAGTTAAATATAACTCAACAATTTCACTATAAAAACCAAAAAATGTTTCATGTTAAAAAAATCAACAATTTATCTATAAAACCCATAAAAAAATTCCATGTCAAAAAACTCAATTATTTCACTATAATTACCATTAGAAAAAGTTCCAAGTTAAAAAAACTCTACAATTTCACTATAAACACCATTAATAAGAGTTCCATTTCAAAACGCTCAACCATTTCACTATAAAAACCATAAAAAAATTTTGATTTAAAATACTCAACAATTTTTCTTAAAAAAACATCATAAAACTTCCAAATTTAAAATTTAAACAAATTCACTATAAAATATGTATAAAAAAAACTTCCAACTTAAAATGATTCAACAATTTCACTTTGAAAACCATAAAGAGTACCATTTTAGAAAACCCAACAATTTAACTAAAACAACCATAAAAAAGTTACAAGTTTAAAAATTATACAATTTCTCTATAAAAACCATAAAATAATTTCAAGTTAAAAAAAAAATCTCTACAATTTCACTGTAAAAACCATTAAAAAGTTCCAAGTTAAAAAACCTCAACAATTTCACTATAAAAACCATAAGAAGTTTCATGTTAAGAAAATCAACAATTTCACTATAAAAACCATTAAAAAGTTGCATGTCAAAAAACTCAATAATTTCACTATAAATACCATTAAAAGATGTTCCTAGCTAAAAAACTCTACAACTTCACAATAAAAACCATAAAAAAGTTCCAATTCGAAAAACTCAATAATTTCACTTTAAATACCTTAAAAAAAGTTGCAAGTTAAAAAACTCTACAATTTCACTATAAAAACCATACAAAAAAAGTTTCATTTCAAAAAACTCAACAAATTCACAGTAAAAACCATAAAAAAATGTTTCAATTTAAAATACTCAACAATTTCACTATAAAAAACATAAGAAAAGTTCCAAGTTAAAAAATTGAGCAATTTCAATATAAAATACATAAAAAAAACTTCCATCTTATAATAATTCAATAATTTCTCTATACAAACCATAAAAAAAGTACCATTTTAAAAAACTCAACAATTTCTCTAAAAGAACCATAAAAAAGTTCAAAGTTAAAAAATTAAACAGTTTCTCTATAAAAAGCATAAATAAAAGTTCCAAGTTAAAAAAATAAACAATTTCTCTATAAAAACCATAAAAAAAATTCCAAGTTAAAAAATTCATCAATTTGACTATAAAAACCATAAAAAAAAACTTCCAAGTTAAAAAAACTCAACAATTTCACTATAAAAACCATAAAAAAGTTCCAAGTTAAATATAACTCAACAATTTCACTATAAAAACCATAAAAAGTTTCATGTTAAAAAAATCAACAATTTAACTATAAAACCCATAAAAAAATTCCATGTCAAAAAACTCAATTATTTCACTATAATTACCATTAGAAAAAGTTCCAAGTTAAAAAACTCTACAATTTCACTATAAAAACCATTAATAAGAGTTCCATTTCAAAACGCTCAACCATTTCACTATAAAAACCATAAAAAAATTTGATTTAAAATACTCAACAATTTTTCTTAAAAAAAACATCATAAAACTTCCAAATTTAAAATTTAAACAATTTCACTATAAAAAATGTATAAAAAAAACTTCCAACTTAAAATGATTCAACAATTTCACTATGAAAACCATAAAGAGTACCAATTTAAAAAACCCAACAATTTCACTAAAAGAACCATAAAAAAGTTACAAGTTAAAAAATTATACAATTTCTCTATAAAAACCATAAAATAATTTCAAGTTAAAAAATTCATCAATTTCACTATAAAAACCATAAAAAAAAACATTCAAGTTAAATAAAAAATCTCTACAATTTCACTGTAAAAACCATTAAAAAGTTCCAAGTTAAAAAAACTCAACAATTTCACTATAAAAACCATAAGAAGTTTCATGTTAAGAAAATCAACAATTTCACTATAAAAACCATTAAAAAGTTGCATGTCAAAAAACTCAATAATTTCACTATAAATACCATTAAATGAAGTTGCTAGCTAAAAAACACTACAACTTCACTATAAAAACCATAAAAAAGTTCCAAGTCGAAAAACTCAATAATTTTACTATAAAAACCTTAAAAAAAAAAGTTCCAAGTTAAAAAACTCCACAATTTCACTATAAAAACCATACAAAAAATGTTCCATTTCAAAAAAAACTCAACAATTTCACAAAAAAATCAATAAAAAAAAGTTCCAATTTAAAATACTCAACAATTTCACTATAAAAAACATAAGAAAAGTTCTAAGTTAAAAATTAAGCAATTTCAGTATAAAATACATAAAAAAAACTTCCATCTTAAAATAATTCAATAATTTCACTATAAAAACTTTAAAAAAAAGTACCATTTTAAATAACTCAACAATTTCACTAAAAGAACCATAAAAAAATTCAAAGTTAAAAAATTAAACAGTTTCTCTATAAAAAGCATAAATAAAAGTTCCAAGTTAAAAAAATAAACAATTTCTCTATAAAAACCATATAAAAATTCCAAGTTAAAAAATTCATCAATTTCACTATAAAAACCATAAAAAAAACTTCCAAGTTAAAAAAACTCAACAATTTCACTGTAAAAACCATAAAAATGTTCCAAGTTATATAACTCAACAATTTCACTATAAAAACCATAAAAAGATTCATGTTAAAAAATCAACAATTTCACTACAAAAACCATAAAAAAAATTCCAAGTTAAAAAACTCAATTATTTCACTATAATTACCATTAGAAAAAGTTCCAAGTTAAAAAACTCTACAATTTCACTATAAAAACCATTAATAAGAGTTCCATTTCAAAACGCTCAACCATTTCACTATAAAAACCATAAAAAAATATATTTAAAATACTAAACAATTTTTCTTAAAATAACATAATAAAACATCCAAATTTAAAATTTAAACAATTTCACTATAAAATATGTATAGAAAAACTTCCAACTTAAAATAATTCAACAATTTCACTATGAAAACCATAAAGAGTACCATTTTAAAAAACTAAACAATTTCACAGAAAGAACCATAAAAAAGTTACAAGTTAAAAAATGATACAATTTCTCTATTAAAACCATAAAATAATTTCAAGTTAAAAAATTCATCAATTTCACTATAAAAACCATAAAAAAAAACATTCAAGTTAACACAAATCTCTACAATTTCACTGTAAAAACCATAAAAAAAGATCCAAGTTAAAAAAACTCAACAATTTCACTATAAAAACCATAAGAAATTTCATGTTAAGAAAATCAACAATTTCACTATTAAAACCATTAAAAAATTGCATGTCAAAAAACTCAATAATTTCACTATAAATACCATTAAAAGATGTTCCTAGCTAAAAAACTCTACAACTTCACTATAAAAACCATAAAAAAGTTCCTAGTCGAAAAACTCAATAATTTCACTATAAATACCTTAACAAAAAGATGCAAGTTAAAAAACTCTACAATTTCACTATAAAAACCATACAAAAAAAGTTTCATTTCAAAAAACTCAACAATTTCACAGTAAAAACCATAAAAAAAAGTTCCAATTTAAAATACTCAACAATTTCACTATAAAAAACATAAGAAAAGTTCCAAGTTAAAAAATTAAGCAATTTCAATATAAAATACATAAAAAAAAACTTCCATCTTAAAATAATTCAATAATTTCACTATAAAAACCATAAAAAAAGTACCATTTTAAAAAACTCAACAATTTCTCTAAAAGAACCATAAAAAAGTTCAAGGTTAAAAAATTAAACAGTTTCTCTATAAAAAGCATAAATAAAAGTTCAAAGTTAAAAAAATAAACAATTTCTCTATAAAAACCATAAAAAAATTCCAAGTTCAAAAATTCATCAATTTTACTATAAAACCCATAAAAAAAACTTCCAAGTTAAAAAAACTCAACAATTTCACTATAAAAACCTTAAAAAAGTTCCAAGTTAAATATAACTCAACAATTTCACTATAAAAACCAAAAAAAGTTTCATGTTAAAAAAATCAACAATTTATCTATAAAACCCATAAAAAAATTCCATGTCAAAAAACTCAATTATTTCACTATAATTACCATTAGAAAAAGTTCCAAGTTAAAAAAACTCTACAATTTCACTATAAACACCATTAATAAGAGTTCCATTTCAAAACGCTCAACCATTTCACTATAAAAACCATAAAAAAATTTTGATTTAAAATACTCAACAATTTTTCTTAAAAAAACATCATAAAACTTCCAAATTTAAAATTTAAACAAATTCACTATAAAATATGTATAAAAAAAACTTCCAACTTAAAATGATTCAACAATTTCACTTTGAAAACCATAAAGAGTACCATTTTAGAAAACCCAACAATTTAACTAAAACAACCATAAAAAAGTTACAAGTTTAAAAATTATACAATTTCTCTATAAAAACCATAAAATAATTTCAAGTTAAAAAAAAAATCTCTACAATTTCACTGTAAAAACCATTAAAAAGTTCCAAGTTAAAAAAACTCAACAATTTCACTATAAAAACCATAAGAAGTTTCATGTTAAGAAAATCAACAATTTCACTATAAAAACCATTAAAAAGTCGCATGTCAAAAAACTCAATAATTTCACTATAAATACCATTAAAAGATGTTCCTAGCTAAAAAACTCTACAACTTCACTATAAAAATCATAAAAAAGTTCCAATTCGAAAAACTCAATAATTTCACTTTAAATACCTTAAAAAAAGTTGCAAGTTAAAAAACTCTACAATTTCACTATAAAAACCATACAAAAAAAGTTTCATTTCAAAAAACTCAACAAATTCACAGTAAAAACCATAAAAAAATGTTTCAATTTAAAATACTCAACAATTTCACTATAAAAAACATAAGAAAAGTTCCAAGTTAAAAAATTGAGCAATTTCAATATAAAATACATAAAAAAAACTTCCATCTTATAATAATTCAATAATTTCTCTATAAAAACCATAAAAAAAGTACCATTTTAAAAAACTCAACAATTTCTCTAAAAGAACCATAAAAAAGTTCAAAGTTAAAAAATTAAACAGTTTCTCTATAAAAAGCATAAATAAAAGTTCCAAGTTAAAAAAATAAACAATTTCTCTATAAAAACCATAAAAAAAATTCCAAGTTAAAAAATTCATCAATTTGACTATAAAAACCATAAAAAAAACTTCCAAGTTAAAAAAACTCAACAATTTCACTATAAAAACCATAAAAAAGTTCCAAGTTAAATATAACTCAACAATTTCACTATAAAAACCATAAAAAGTTTCATGTTAAAAAAATCAACAATTTAACTATAAAACCCATAAAAAAAATTCCATGTCAAAAAACTCAATTATTTCACTATAATTACCATTAGAAAAAGTTCCAAGTTAAAAAACTCTACAATTTCACTATAAAAACCATTAATAAGAGTTCCATTTCAAAACGCTCAACCATTTCACTATAAAAACCATAAAAAAATTTGATTTAAAATACTCAACAATTTTTCTTAAAAAAACATCATAAAACTTCCAAATTTAAAATTTAAACAATTTCACTATAAAATATGTATAAAAAAAACTTCCAACTTAAAATGATTCAACAATTTCACTATGAAAACCATAAAGAGTACCAATTTAAAAAACCCAACAATTTCACTAAAAGAACCATAAAAAAGTTACAAGTTAAAAAATTATACAATTTCTCTATAAAAACCATAAAATAATTTCAAGTTAAAAAATACATCAATTTCACTATAAAAACCATAAAAAAAACATTCAAGTTAAATAAAAAATCTCTACAATTTCACTGTAAAAACCATTAAAAAGTTCCAAGTTAAAAAAACTCAACAATTTCACTATAAAAACCATAAGAAGTTTCATGTTAAGAAAATCAACAATTTCACTATAAAAACCATTAAAAAGTTGCATGTCAAAAAACTCAATAATTTCACTATAAATACCATTAAAAGATGTTCCTAGCTAAAAAACTCTAGAACTTCACTATAAAAACCATAAAAAAAGTTCCAAGTTGAAAAACTCAATAATTTCACTATAAATACCTTAAAAAAAAGTTGCAAGTTAAAAAACTCTACAATTTAACTATAAAAAACCATACAAAAAAAGTTTCATTTCAAAAAACTCAACAATTTCACAGTAAAAACCATAAAAAAATGTTCCAATTTAAAATACTCAACAATTTCACTATAAAAAACATAAGAAAAGTTCCAAGTTAAAAAATTAAGCAATTTCAATATAAAATACATAAAAAAAAACTTCCATCTTAAAATAATTCAATAATTTCACTATAAAAACCATAAAAAAAGTACCATTTTAAAAAACTCAACAATTTCTCTAAAAGAACCATAAAAAAGTTCAAGGTTAAAAAATTAAACAGTTTCTCTATAAAAAGCATAAATAAAAGTTCAAAGTTAAAAAAATAAACAATTTCTCTATAAAAACCATAAAAAAATTCCAAGTTCAAAAATTCATCAATTTTACTATAAAAACCATAAAAAAAACTTCCAAGTTAAAAAAACTCAACAATTTCACTATAAAAACCTTAAAAAAGTTCCAAGTTAAATATAACTCAACAATTTCACTATAAAAACCAAAAAATGTTTCATGTTAAAAAAATCAACAATTTATCTATAAAACCCATAAAAAAATTCCATGTCAAAAAACTCAATTATTT
This sequence comes from Lathyrus aphaca, assembly GCA_963966055.1. NCBI lineage: Eukaryota > Viridiplantae > Streptophyta > Magnoliopsida > Fabales > Fabaceae > Lathyrus > Lathyrus aphaca. The sequence goes on from OZ014520.1 coordinate 408,250,734, forward strand.
CACTATAATTACCATTAGAAAAAGTTCCAAGTTAAAAAAACTCTACAATTTCACTATAAACACCATTAATAAGAGTTCCATTTCAAAACGCTCAACCATTTCACTATAAAAACCATAAAAAAATTTTGATTTAAAATACTCAACAATTTTTCTTAAAAAAACATCATAAAACTTCCAAATTTAAAATTTAAACAAATTCACTATAAAATATGTATAAAAAAAACTTCCAACTTAAAATGATTCAACAATTTCACTTTGAAAACCATAAAGAGTACCATTTTAGAAAACCCAACAATTTAACTAAAACAACCATAAAAAAGTTACAAGTTTAAAAATTATACAATTTCTCTATAAAAACCATAAAATAATTTCAAGTTAAAAAAAAATCTCTACAATTTCACTGTAAAAACCATTAAAAAGTTCCAAGTTAAAAAAACTCAACAATTTCACTATAAAAACCATAAGAAGTTTCATGTTAAGAAAATCAACAATTTCACTATAAAAACCATTAAAAAGTTGCATGTCAAAAAACTCAATAATTTCACTATAAATACCATTAAAAGATGTTCCTAGCTAAAAAACTCTACAACTTCACAATAAAAACCATAAAAAAGTTCCAATTCGAAAAACTCAATAATTTCACTTTAAATACCTTAAAAAAAGTTGCAAGTTAAAAAACTCTACAATTTCACTATAAAAACCATACAAAAAAAGTTTCATTTCAAAAAACTCAACAAATTCACAGTAAAAACCATAAAAAAATGTTTCAATTTAAAATACTCAACAATTTCACTATAAAAAACATAAGAAAAGTTCCAAGTTAAAAAATTGAGCAATTTCAATATAAAATACATAAAAAAAACTTCCATCTTATAATAATTCAATAATTTCTCTATACAAACCATAAAAAAAAGTACCATTTTAAAAAACTCAACAATTTCTCTAAAAGAACCATAAAAAAGTTCAAAGTTAAAAAATTAAACAGTTTCTCTATAAAAAGCATAAATAAAAGTTCCAAGTTAAAAAAATAAACAATTTCTCTATAAAAACCATAAAAAAAATTCCAAGTTAAAAAATTCATCAATTTGACTATAAAAACCATAAAAAAAAACTTCCAAGTTAAAAAAACTCAACAATTTCACTATAAAAACCATAAAAAAGTTCCAAGTTAAATATAACTCAACAATTTCACTATAAAAACCATAAAAAGTTTCATGTTAAAAAAATCAACAATTTAACTATAAAACCCATAAAAAAATTCCATGTCAAAAAACTCAATTATTTCACTATAATTACCATTAGAAAAAGTTCCAAGTTAAAAAACTCTACAATTTCACTATAAAAACCATTAATAAGAGTTCCATTTCAAAACGCTCAACCATTTCACTATAAAAACCATAAAAAAATTTGATTTAAAATACTCAACAATTTTTCTTAAAAAAAACATCATAAAACTTCCAAATTTAAAATTTAAACAATTTCACTATAAAAAATGTATAAAAAAAACTTCCAACTTAAAATGATTCAACAATTTCACTATGAAAACCATAAAGAGTACCAATTTAAAAAACCCAACAATTTCACTAAAAGAACCATAAAAAAGTTACAAGTTAAAAAATTATACAATTTCTCTATAAAAACCATAAAATAATTTCAAGTTAAAAAATTCATCAATTTCACTATAAAAACCATAAAAAAAAACATTCAAGTTAAATAAAAAATCTCTACAATTTCACTGTAAAAACCATTAAAAAGTTCCAAGTTAAAAAAACTCAACAATTTCACTATAAAAACCATAAGAAGTTTCATGTTAAGAAAATCAACAATTTCACTATAAAAACCATTAAAAAGTTGCATGTCAAAAAACTCAATAATTTCACTATAAATACCATTAAATGAAGTTGCTAGCTAAAAAACACTACAACTTCACTATAAAAACCATAAAAAAGTTCCAAGTCGAAAAACTCAATAATTTTACTATAAAAACCTTAAAAAAAAAAGTTCCAAGTTAAAAAACTCCACAATTTCACTATAAAAACCATACAAAAAATGTTCCATTTCAAAAAACTCAACAATTTCACAGTAAAATCAATAAAAAAAAGTTCCAATTAAAAATACTCAACAACTTCACTATAAAAAACATAAGTAAAGTTCCAAGTTAAAAAATTAAGCAATTTCAATATAAAATACATAAAAAAACTTCCATCTTAAAATAATTCAATAATTTCACTATAAAAACTATAAAAAAAGTACCATTTTAAATAACTCAACAATTTCACTAAAAGAACCATAAAAAAGTTCAAAGTTAAAAAATTAAACAGTTTATCTATAAAAAGCATAAATAAAAGTTCCAAGTTAAAAAAAAAACAATTTCTCTATAAAAACCATATAAAAATTCCAAGTTAAAAAATTCATCAATTTCACTATAAAAACCATACAAAAAACTTCCAAGTTAAAAAAACTCAACAATTTCACTGTAAAAACCATAAAAATGTTCCAAGTTATATAACTCAACAATTTCACTATAAAAACCATAAAAAGATTCATGTTAAAAAATCAACAATTTCACTACAAAAACCATAAAAAAAATTCCAAGTTAAAAAACTCAATTATTTCACTATAATTACCATTAGAAAAAGTTCCAAGTTAAAAAACTCTACAATTTCACTATAAAAACCATTAATAAGAGTTCCATTTCAAAACGCTCAACCATTTCACTATAAAAACCATAAAAAAATATATTTAAAATACTAAACAATTTTTCTTAAAATAACATAATAAAACATCCAAATTTACAATTTAAACAATTTCACTATAAAATATGTATAGAAAAACTTCCAACTTAAAATAATTCAACAATTTCACTATGAAAACCATAAAGAGTACCATTTTAAAAAACTAAACAATTTCACAGAAAGAACCATAAAAAAGTTACAAGTTAAAAAATGATACAATTTCTCTATTAAAACCATAAAATAATTTCAAGTTAAAAAATTCATCAATTTCACTATAAAAACCATAAAAAAAAACATTCAAGTTAACACAAATCTCTACAATTTCACTGTAAAAACCATAAAAAAAGATCCAAGTTAAAAAAACTCAACAATTTCACTATAAAAACCATAAGAAATTTCATGTTAAGAAAATCAACAATTTCACTATTAAAACCATTAAAAAATTGCATGTCAAAAAACTCAATAATTTCACTATAAATACCATTAAAAGATGTTCCTAGCTAAAAAACTCTACAACTTCACTATAAAAACCATAAAAAAGTTCCTAGTCGAAAAACTCAATAATTTCACTATAAATACCTTAACAAAAAGATGCAAGTTAAAAAACTCTACAATTTCACTATAAAAACCATACAAAAAAAGTTTCATTTCAAAAAACTCAACAATTTCACAGTAAAAACCATAAAAAAAAGTTCCAATTTAAAATACTCAACAATTTCACTATAAAAAACATAAGAAAAGTTCCAAGTTAAAAAATTAAGCAATTTCAATATAAAATACATAAAAAAACTCCCATCTTAAAATAATTCAATAATTTCACTATAAAAACCATAAAAAAAAGTACCATTTTAAAAAACACAACAATTTCTCTAAAAGAACCATAAAAAAGTTCAAAGTTAAAAAATTAAACAGTTTCTCTATAAAAAGCATAAATAAAAGTTCCAAGTTAAAAAAATAAACAATTTCTCTATAAAAACCATAAAAAAAATTCCAAGTTAAAAAATTCATCAATTTAACTATAAAAACCATAAAAAAAACTTCCAAGTTAAAAAAACTCAACAATTTCACTGTAAAAACCATAAAAAAGTTCCAAGTTAAATATAACTCAAAAATTTCACTATAAAAATCATAAAAAGTTTCATGTTAAAAAAATCAACAATTTCACTATAAAACCCATAAAAAAAATTCCAAGTCAAAAAACTCAATTATTTCACTATAATTACTCAACAATTTTTCTTAAAAAAACATAATAAAACTTCCAAATTTAAAATTTAAACAATTTCACTATAAAATATGTATAAAAAAAACTTCAACTTAAAATGATTCAACAATTTCACTATAAAAACCATAAAGAGTACCATTTTAAAAAACTCAACAATTTCACTAAAAGAACCATAAAAAAGTTACAAGTTAAAAAATTATACAATTTCTCTATAAAAACCATAAAATAATTTCAAGTTAAAAAATTCATCAATTTCACTATAAAAACCATAAAAAATACATTCAAGTTAACACAAATCTTTACAATTTCACTGTAAAAACCATTAAAAAGTTCCAAGTTAAAAAAACTCAACAATTTCACTATAAAAACCATAAGAAGTTTCATGTTAAGAAAATCAACAATTTCACTATTAAAACCATTAAAAAGTTGCATGTCAAAAAACTCAATAATTTCACTTTAAATACCATTAAAAGAAGTTCCTAGCTAAAAAACACTACAACTTCACTATAAAAACCTTAAAAAGTTCCAAGTCGAAAAACTCAATAATTTCACTATAAATACCTTAAAAAAAGTTCCAAGTTAAAAAACTCTACAATTTCACTATAAAATTCATACAAAAAAAGTTTTATTTCAAAAAACTCAACAATTTCACAGTAAAAACCATAAAAAAAAAGTTCCAATTTAAAATACTCAACAATTTCACTATAAAAAACATAAGAAAAGTTCCAAGTTAAAAAATTAAGCAACTTCATATAAAATACATAAAAAAAACTCCCATCTTTAAATAATTCAATAATATGACTATAAAAACCATAAAAAAAAAGTCCATTTTAAAAAACTCAACAATTTCTCTAAAAGAACCATAAAAAAATTGAAAGTTTAAAAATTAAACAGTTTCTCTATAAAAAGAATAAATAAAAGTTCAAAGTTAAAAAAATAAACAATTTCTCTATAAAAACCATAAAAAAAATTCCAAGTTAAAAAATTCATCAATTTCACTATAAAAACCATAAAAAAAACTTTCAAGTTAAAAAAACACAATAATTTCACTGTAAAAACCATAAAAAAAGTTTCAAGTTAAATATAACTCAACAATTTCCCTATAAAAACCATTAAAAAAATTCCAAGTCAAAAAACTAAATTATTACACTATAATTACCATTAAAAAAAGTTCAAAGTTAAAAAACTCTACACTTTCCCTATAAAAACCATTAATAAGAGTTCCATTTCAAAACGCTCAACCATTTCATTATAAAAACCATAAAAAAAATTGATTTAAAATACTCAACAATTTTTCTTAAAAAAACATAATAAAACATCCAAATTTAAAATTTAAACAATTTCACTATAAAATATGTATAATAAAAACTTCCAACTTAAAATGATTCAACAATTTCACTATGAAAACCATAAAGAGTACCATTTTAAAAAACATAACAATTTCAATAAAAGAACCATAAAAATGTTACAAGTTAAAAAATTATACAATTTCTCTATAAAAACCATAAAATAATTTCAAGTTAAAAAATCATCAATTTCAGTATAAAAACCATAAAAAAAACATTCAAGTTAAAAAAAAATCTCTACAATTTCACTGTAAAAACCATTAAAAAGTTCCAAGTTAAAAAAACTCAACAATTTCACTATAAAAACCATAAGAAGTTTCATGTTAAGAAAATCAACAATTTCACTATAAAAACCATTAAAAAGTTGCATGTCAAAAAACTCAATAATTTCACTATAAATATCATTAAAAGATGTTCCTAGCTAAAAAACTCTACAACTTCACTTTAAAAACCATAAAATAGTTCCAAGTCGAAAAACTCAATAATTTCACTATAAATACCGTAAAAAAAGTTCCAAGTTAAAAAACTCCACAATTTCACTATAAAAACCATACAAAAAATGTTCCATTTCAAAAAACTCAACAATTTCACAGTAAAATCAATAAAAAAAAGTTCCAATTAAAAATACTCAACAACTTCACTATAAAAAACATAAGTAAAGTTCCAAGTTAAAAAATTAAGCAATTTCAATATAAAATACATAAAAAAACTTCCATCTTAAAATAATTCAATAATTTCACTATAAAAACTATAAAAAAAGTACCATTTTAAATAACTCAACAATTTCACTAAAAGAACCATAAAAAAGTTCAAAGTTAAAAAATTAAACAGTTTATCTATAAAAAGCATAAATAAAAGTTCCAAGTTAAAAAAAAAACAATTTCTCTATAAAAACCATATAAAAATTCCAAGTTAAAAAATTCATCAATTTCACTATAAAAACCATACAAAAAACTTCCAAGTTAAAAAAACTCAACAATTTCACTGTAAAAACCATAAAAATGTTCCAAGTTATATAACTCAACAATTTCACTATAAAAACCATAAAAAGATTCATGTTAAAAAAATCAACAATTTCACTACAAAAACCATAAAAAAAATTCCAAGTTAAAAAACTCAATTATTTCACTATAATTACCATTAGAAAAAGTTCCAAGTTAAAAAACTCTACAATTTCACTATAAAAACCATTAATAAGAGTTCCATTTCAAAACGCTCAACCATTTCACTATAAAAACCATAAAAAAAATTATTTAAAATACTAAACAATTTTTCTCAAAAAAACATAATAAAACATCCAAATTTAAAATTTAAACAATTTCACTATAAAATATGTATAAAAAAACTTCCAACTTAAAATAATTCAACAATTTCACTATGAAAACCATAAAGAGTACCATTTTAAAAAACTAAACAATTTCACTGAAAGAACTATAAAAAAGTTACAAGTTAAAAAATGATACAATTTCTCTATTAAAACCATAAAATAATTTCAAGTTAAAAAATTCATCAATTTCACTATAAAAACCATAAAAAAAAACATTCAAGTTAACACAAATCTCTACAATTTCACTGTAAAAACCATAAAAAAAGATCCAAGTTAAAAAAACTCAACAATTTCACTATAAAAACCATAAGAAATTTCATGTTAAGAAAATCAACAATTTCACTATTAAAACCATTAAAAAATTGCATGTCAAAAAACTCAATAATTTCACTATAAATACCATTAAAAGATGTTCCTAGCTAAAAAACTCTACAACTTCACTATAAAAACCATAAAAAAGTTCCTAGTCGAAAAACTCAATAATTTTACTATAAAAACCTTAAAAAAAAAAGTTCCAAGTTAAAAAACTCCACAATTTCACTATAAAAACCATACAAAAAATGTTCCATTTCAAAAAACTCAACAATTTCACAGTAAAATCAATAAAAAAAAGTTCCAATTAAAAATACTCAACAACTTCACTATAAAAAACATAAGTAAAGTTCCAAGTTAAAAAATTAAGCAATTTCAATATAAAATACATAAAAAAACTTCCATCATAAAATAATTCAATAATTTCACTATAAAAACTATAAAAAAAGTACCATTTTAAATAACTCAACAATTTCTCTAAAAGAACCATAAAAAAGTTCAAAGTTAAAAAATTAAACAGTTTCTCTATAAAAAGCATAAATAAAAGTTCCAAGTTAAAAAAATAAACAATTTCTCTATAAAAACCATAAAAAAAATTCCAAGTTAAAAAATTCATCAATTTAACTATAAAAACCATAAAAAAAACTTCCAAGTTAAAAAAACTCAACAATTTCACTGTAAAAACCATAAAAAAGTTCCAAGTTAAATATAACTAAAAAATTTCACTATAAAAACCATAAAAAGTTTCATGTTAAAAAAATCAACAATTTCACTATAAAACCCATAAAAAAAAATTCCAAGTCAAAAAACTCAATTATTTCACTACCATTAGAAAAAGTTCCAAGTTAAAAAACTCTACAATTTCGATATAATACCATTAATAAGAGTTCCATTTCAAAACGCTCAACCATTTCACTATAAAAACCATAAAAAAATTTGATTTAAAATACTCAACAATTTTTCTTAAAAAAACATAATAAAACATCCAAATTTAAAATTTAAACAATTTCACTATAAAATATGTATAAAAAAAACTTCAACTTAAAATGATTCAACAATTTCACTATAAAAACCATAAAGAGTACCATTTTAAAAAACTCAACAATTTCACTAAAAGAACCATAAAAAAGTTACAAGTTAAAAAATTATACAATTTCTGTATAAAAACCATAAAATAATTTCAAGTTAAAAAATCATCAATTTCACTATAAAAACCATAAAAAAAACATTCAAGTTAAAAAAAAATCTCTACAATTTCACTGTAAAAACCATTAAAAAGTTCCAAGTTAAAAAAACTCAACAATTTCACTATAAAAACCATAAGAAGTTTCATGTTAAGAAAATCAACAATTTCACTATTAAAACCATTAAAAAGTTGCATGTCAAAAAACTTAATAATTTCACTTTAAATACCATTAAAAGAAGTTCCTAGCTAAAAAACACTACAACTTCACTATAAAAACCATAAAAAGTTCCAAGTCGAAAAACTCAATAATTTCACTATAAATACCTTAAAAAAAGTTCCAAGTTAAAAAACTCTACAATTTCACTATAAAATTCATACAAAAAAAGTTTCATTTCAAAAACTCAACAATTTCACAGTAAAAACCATAAAAAAAAAGTTCCAATTTAAAATACTCAACAATTTCACTATAAAAAACATAAGAAAAGTTCCAAGTTAAAAAATTAAGCAACTTCATATAAAATACATAAAAAAAACTCCCATCTTTAAATAATTCAATAATATGACTATAAAAACCATAAAAAAAAGTCCATTTTAAAAAACTCAACAATTTCTCTAAAAGAACCATAAAAAAATTGAAAGTTTAAAAATTAAACAGTTTCTCTATAAAAAGCACAAATAAAAGTTCAAAGTTAAAAAAATAAACAATTTCTCTATAAAAACCATAAAAAAAATTCCAAGTTAAAAAATTCATCAATTTCACTATAAAGACCATAAAAAAAACTTCCAAGTTAAAAAAACACAATAATTTCACTGTAAAAACCATAAAAAAAAGTTTCAAGTTAAATATAACTCAACAATTTCCCTATAAAAACCATTAAAAAAATTCCAAGTCAAAAAACTCAATTATTTCACAATAATTACCATTAAAAAAAGTTCAAAGTTAAAAAACTCTACACTTTCCCTATAAAAACCATTAATAAGAGTTCCATTTCAAAACGCTCAACCATTTCATTATAAAAACCATTAAAAAAATTGATTTAAAATACTCAACAATTTTTCTTAAAAAAACATAATAAAACATCCAAATTTAAAATTTAAACAATTTCACTATAAAATATGTATAAAAAAAACATCCAACTTAAAATGATTCAACAAAATCACTATGAAAACCATAAAGAGTACCATTTTAAAAAACATAACAATTTCAATAAAAGAACCATAAAAATGTTACAAGTTAAAAAATTATACAATTTCTGTATAAAAACCATAAAATAATTTCAAGTTAAAAAATCATCAATTTCACTATAAAAACCATAAAAAAAACATTCAAGTTAAAAAAAAATCTCTACAATTTCACTGTAAAAACCATTAAAAAGTTCCAAGTTAAAAAAACTCAACAATTTCACTATAAAAACCATAAGAAGTTTCATGTTAAGAAAATCAACAATTTCACTATTAAAACCATTAAAAAGTTGCATGTCAAAAAACTCAATAATTTCACTTTAAATACCATTAAAAGAAGTTCCTAGCTAAAAAACACTACAACTTCACTATAAAAACCATAAAAAGTTCCAAGTCGAAAAACTCAATAATTTCACTATAAATACCTTAAAAAAAGTTCCAAGTTAAAAAACTCTACAATTTCACTATAAAATTCATACAAAAAAAGTTTCATTTCAAAAAACTCAACAATTTCACAGTAAAAACCATAAAAAAAAAGTTCCAATTTAAAATACTCAACAATTTCACTATAAAAAACATAAGAAAAGTTCCAAGTTAAAAAATTAAGCAACTTCATATAAAATACATAAAAAAAAACTCCCATCTTTAAATAATTCAATAATATGACTATAAAAACCATAAAAAAAAAGTGCATTTTAAAAAACTCAACAATTTCTCTAAAAGAACCATAAAAAAATTGAAAGTTTAAAAATTAAACAGTTTCTCTATAAAAAGCACAAATAAAAGTTCAAAGTTAAAAAAATAAACAATTTCTCTATAAAAACCATAAAAAAAATTCCAAGTTAAAAAATTCATCAATTTCACTATAAAGACCATAAAAAAAACTTCCAAGTTAAAAAAACACAATAATTTCACTGTAAAAACCATAAAAAAAGTTTCAAGTTAAATATAACTCAACAATTTCCCTATAAAAACCATTAAAAAAATTCCAAGTCAAAAAACTCAATTATTTCACTATAATTACCATTAAAAAAAGTTCAAAGTTAAAAAACTCTACACTTTCCCTATAAAAACCATTAATAAGAGTTCCATTTCAAAACGCTCAACCATTTCATTATAAAAACCATAAAAAAAATTGATTTAAAATACTCAACAATTTTTCTTAAAAAAACATAATAAAACATCCAAATTTAAAATTTAAACAATTTCACTATAAAATATGTATAAAAAAAACTTCCAACTTAAAATGATTCAACAATTTCACTATGAAAACCATAAAGAGTACCATTTTAAAAAACATAACAATTTCAATAAAAGAACCATAAAAATGTTACAAGTTAAAAAATTATACAATTTCTCTATAAAAACCATAAAATAATTTCAAGTTAAAAAATCATCAATTTCACTATAAAAACCATAAAAAAAACATTCAAGTTAAAAAAAAATCTCTACAATTTCACTGTAAAAACCATTAAAAAGTTCCAAGTTAAAAAAACTCAACAATTTCACTATAAAAACCATAAGAAGTTTCATGTTAAGAAAATCAACAATTTCACTATAAAAACCATTAAAAAGTTGCATGTCAAAAAACTCAATAATTTCACTATAAATATCATTAAAAGAAGTTCCTAGCTAAAAAACTCTACAACTTCACTATAAAAACCATAAAATAGTTCCAAGTCGAAAAACTCAATAATTTCACTATAAATACCGTAAAAAAAGTTCCAAGTTAAAAAACTCCACAATTTCACTATAAAAACCATACAAAAAATGTTCCATTTCAAAAAACTCAACAATTTCACAGTAAAATCAATAAAAAAAAGTTCCAATTAAAATACTCAACAACTTCACTATAAAAAACATAAGTAAAGTTCCAAGTTAAAAAATTAAGCAATTTCAATATAAAATACATAAAAAAACTTCCATCTTAAAATAATTCAATAATTTCACTATAAAAACTATAAAAAAAAGTACCATTTTAAATAACTCAACAATTTCACTAAAAGAACCATAAAAAAGTTCAAAGTTAAAAAATTAAACAGTTTATCTATAAAAAGCATAAATAAAAGTTCCAAGTTAAAAAAAAACAATTTCTCTATAAAAACCATATAAAAATTCCAAGTTAAAAAATTCATCAATTTCACTATAAAAACCATAAAAAAAACTTCCAAGTTAAAAAAACTCAACAATTTCACTGTAAAAACCATAAAAATGTTCCAAGTTATATAACTCAACAATTTCACTATAAAAACCATAAAAAGATTCATGTTAAAAAAATCAACAATTTCACTACAAAAACCATAAAAAAAATTCCAAGTTAAAAAACTCAATTATTTCACTATAATTACCATTAGAAAAAGTTCCAAGTTAAAAAACTCTACAATTTCACTATAAAAACCATTAATAAGAGTTCCATTTCAAAACGCTCAACCATTTCACTATAAAAACCATAAAAAAAATTATTTAAAATACTAAACAATTTTTCTTAAAAAAACATAATAAAACATCCAAATTTAAAATTTAAACAATTTCACTATAAAATATGTATAAAAAAACTTCCAACTTAAAATAATTCAACAATTTCACTATGAAAACCATAAAGAGTACCATTTTAAAAAACTAAACAATTTCACTGAAAGAACCATAAAAAAGTTACAAGTTAAAAAATGATACAATTTCTCTATTAAAACCATAAAATAATTTCAAGTTAAAAAATTCATCAATTTCACTATAAAAACCATAAAAAAAAACATTCAAGTTAACACAAATCTCTACAATTTCACTGTAAAAACCATAAAAAAAGATCCAAGTTAAAAAAACTCAACAATTTCACTATAAAAACCATAAGAAATTTCATGTTAAGAAAATCAACAATTTCACTATTAAAACCATTAAAAAATTGCATGTCAAAAAACTCAATAATTTCACTATAAATACCATTAAAAGATGTTCCTAGCTAAAAAACTCTACAACTTCACTATAAAAACCATAAAAAAGTTCCTAGTCGAAAAACTCAATAATTTCACTATAAATACCTTAACAAAAAGATGCAAGTTAAAAAACTCTACAATTTCACTATAAAAACCATACAAAAAAAGTTTCATTTCAAAAAACTCAACAATTTCACAGTAAAAACCATAAAAAAAAGTTCCAATTTAAAATACTCAACAATTTCACTATAAAAAACATAAGAAAAGTTCCAAGTTAAAAAATTAAGCAATTTCAATATAAAATACATAAAAAAACTCCCATCTTAAAATAATTCAATAATTTCACTATAAAAACCATAAAAAAAAAGTACCATTTTAAAAAACACAACAATTTCTCTAAAAGAACCATAAAAAAGTTCAAAGTTAAAAAATTAAACAGTTTCTCTATAAAAAGCATAAATAAAAGTTCCAAGTTAAAAAAATAAACAATTTCTCTATAAAAACCATAAAAAAAATTCCAAGTTAAAAAATTCATCAATTTAACTATAAAAACCATAAAAAAAACTTCCAAGTTAAAAAAACTCAACAATTTCACTGTAAAAACCATAAAAAAGTTCCAAGTTAAATATAACTCAAAAATTTCACTATAAAAACCATAAAAAGTTTCATGTTAAAAAAATCAACAATTTCACTATAAAACCCATAAAAAAAAATTCCAAGTCAAAAAACTCAATTATTTCACTATAATTACCATTAGAAAAAGTTCCAAGTTAAAAAACTCTACAATTTCGATATAAAAACCATTAATAAGAGTTCCATTTCAAAACGCTCAACCATTTCACTATAAAAACCATAAAAAAATTTGATTTAAAATACTCAACAATTTTTCTTAAAAAAACATAATAAAACATCCAAATTTACAATTTAAACAATTTCACTATAAAATATGTATAAAAAAAACTTCAACTTAAAATGATTCAACAATTTCACTATAAAAACCATAAAGAGTACCATTTTAAAAAACTCAACAATTTCACTAAAAGAACCATAAAAAAGTTACAAGTTAAAAAATTATACAATTTCTGTATAAAAACCATAAAATAATTTCAAGTTAAAAAATCATCAATTTCACTATAAAAACCATAAAAAAAACATTCAAGTTAAAAAAAAATCTCTACAATTTCACTGTAAAAACCATTAAAAAGTTCCAAGTTAAAAAAACTCAACAATTTCACTATAAAAACCATAAGAAGTTTCATGTTAAGAAAATCAACAATTTCACTAGTAAAACCATTAAAAAGTTGCATGTCAAAAAACTCAATAATTTCACTTTAAATACCATTAAAAGAAGTTCCTAGCTAAAAAACACTACAACTTCACTATAAAAACCATAAAAAGTTCCAAGTCGAAAAACTCAATAATTTCACTATAAATACCTTAAAAAAAGTTCCAAGTTAAAAAACTCTACAATTTCACTATAAAATTCATACAAAAAAAGTTTCATTTCAAAAAACTCAACAATTTCACAGTAAAAACCATAAAAAAAAAGTTCCAATTTAAAATACTCAACAATTTCACTATAAAAAACATAAGAAAAGTTCCAAGTTAAAAAATTAAGCAACTTCATATAAAATACATAAAAAAAAACTCCCATCTTTAAATAATTCAATAATATGACTATAAAAACCATAAAAAAAAAGTGCATTTTAAAAAACTCAACAATTTCTCTAAAAGAACCATAAAAAAATTGAAAGTTTAAAAATTAAACAGTTTCTCTATAAAAAGCACAAATAAAAGTTCAAAGTTAAAAAAATAAACAATTTCTCTATAAAAACCATAAAAAAAATTCCAAGTTAAAAAATTCATCAATTTCACTATAAAGACCATAAAAAAAACTTCCAAGTTAAAAAAACACAATAATTTCACTGTAAAAACCATAAAAAAAGTTTCAAGTTAAATATAACTCAACAATTTCCCTATAAAAACCATTAAAAAAATTCCAAGTCAAAAAACTCAATTATTTCACTATAATTACCATTAAAAAAAGTTCAAAGTTAAAAAACTCTACACTTTCCCTATAAAAACCATTAATAAGAGTTCCATTTCAAAACGCTCAACCATTTCATTATAAAAACCATAAAAAAAATTGATTTAAAATACTCAACAATTTTTCTTAAAAAAACATAATAAAACATCCAAATTTAAAATTTAAACAATTTCACTATAAAATATGTATAAAAAAAACTTCCAACTTAAAATGATTCAACAATTTCACTATGAAAACCATAAAGAGTACCATTTTAAAAAACATAACAATTTCAATAAAAGAACCATAAAAATGTTACAAGTTAAAAAATTATACAATTTCTCTATAAAAACCATAAAATAATTTCAAGTTAAAAAATCATCAATTTCACTATAAAAACCATAAAAAAAACATTCAAGTTAAAAAAAAATCTCTACAATTTCACTGTAAAAACCATTAAAAAGTTCCAAGTTAAAAAAACTCAACAATTTCACTATAAAAACCATAAGAAGTTTCATGTTAAGAAAATCAACAATTTCACTATAAAAACCATTAAAAAGTTGCATGTCAAAAAACTCAATAATTTCACTATAAATATCATTAAAAGAAGTTCCTAGCTAAAAAACTCTACAACTTCACTATAAAAACCATAAAATAGTTCCAAGTCGAAAAACTCAATAATTTCACTATAAATACCGTAAAAAAAGTTCCAAGTTAAAAAACTCCACAATTTCACTATAAAAACCATACAAAAAATGTTCCATTTCAAAAAACTCAACAATTTCACAGTAAAATCAATAAAAAAAAGTTCCAATTAAAATACTCAACAACTTCACTATAAAAAACATAAGTAAAGTTCCAAGTTAAAAAATTAAGCAATTTCAATATAAAATACATAAAAAAACTTCCATCTTAAAATAATTCAATAATTTCACTATAAAAACTATAAAAAAAGTACCATTTTAAATAACTCAACAATTTCACTAAAAGAACCATAAAAAAGTTCAAAGTTAAAAAATTAAACAGTTTATCTATAAAAAGCATAAATAAAAGTTCCAAGTTAAAAAAAAACAATTTCTCTATAAAAACCATATAAAAATTCCAAGTTAAAAAATTCATCAATTTCACTATAAAAACCATAAAAAAAACTTCCAAGTTAAAAAAACTCAACAATTTCACTGTAAAAACCATAAAAATGTTCCAAGTTATATAACTCAACAATTTCACTATAAAAACCATAAAAAGATTCATGTTAAAAAAATCAACAATTTCACTACAAAAACCATAAAAAAAATTCCAAGTTAAAAAACTCAATTATTTCACTATAATTACCATTAGAAAAAGTTCCAAGTTAAAAAACTCTACAATTTCACTATAAAAACCATTAATAAGAGTTCCATTTCAAAACGCTCAACCATTTCACTATAAAAACCATAAAAAAAATTATTTAAAATACTAAACAATTTTTCTTAAAAAAACATAATAAAACATCCAAATTTAAAATTTAAACAATTTCACTATAAAATATGTATAAAAAAACTTCCAACTTAAAATAATTCAACAATTTCACTATGAAAACCATAAAGAGTACCATTTTAAAAAACTAAACAATTTCACTGAAAGAACCATAAAAAAGTTACAAGTTAAAAAATGATACAATTTCTCTATTAAAACCATAAAATAATTTCAAGTTAAAAAATTCATCAATTTCACTATAAAAACCATAAAAAAAAAACATTCAAGTTAACACAAATCTCTACAATTTCACTGTAAAAACCATAAAAAAAGATCCAAGTTAAAAAAACTCAACAATTTCACTATAAAAACCATAAGAAATTTCATGTTAAGAAAATCAACAATTTCACTATTAAAACCATTAAAAAATTGCATGTCAAAAAACTCAATAATTTCACTATAAATACCATTAAAAGATGTTCCTAGCTAAAAAACTCTACAACTTCACTATAAAAACCATAAAAAAGTTCCTAGTCGAAAAACTCAATAATTTCACTATAAATACCTTAACAAAAAGATGCAAGTTAAAAAACTCTACAATTTCACTATAAAAACCATACAAAAAAAGTTTCATTTCAAAAAACTCAACAATTTCACAGTAAAAACCATAAAAAAAAGTTCCAATTTAAAATACTCAACAATTTCACTATAAAAAACATAAGAAAAGTTCCAAGTTAAAAAATTAAGCAATTTCAATATAAAATACATAAAAAAACTCCCATCTTAAAATAATTCAATAATTTCACTATAAAAACCATAAAAAAAAAGTACCATTTTAAAAAACACAACAATTTCTCTAAAAGAACCATAAAAAAGTTCAAAGTTAAAAAATTAAACAGTTTCTCTATAAAAAGCATAAATAAAAGTTCCAAGTTAAAAAAATAAACAATTTCTCTATAAAAACCATAAAAAAAATTCCAAGTTAAAAAATTCATCAATTTAACTATAAAAACCATAAAAAAAACTTCCAAGTTAATAAAACTCAACAATTTCACTGTAAAAACCATAAAAAAGTTCCAAGTTAAATATAACTCAAAAATTTCACTATAAAAACCATAAAAAGTTTCATTTTAAAAAAATCAACAATTTCACTATAAAACCCATAAAAAAAAATTCCAAGTCAAAAAACTCAATTATTTCACTATAATTACCATTAGAAAAAGTTCCAAGTTAAAAAACTCTACAATTTCGATATAAAAACCATTAATAAGAGTTCCATTTCAAAACGCTCAACCATTTCACTATAAAAACCATAAAAAAATTTGATTTAAAATACTCAACAATTTTTCTTAAAAAAACATAATAAAACATCCAAATTTACAATTTAAACAATTTCACTATAAAATATGTATAAAAAAAACTTCAACTTAAAATGATTCAACAATTTCACTATAAAAACCATAAAGAGTACCATTTTAAAAAACTCAACAATTTCACTAAAAGAACCATAAAAAAGTTACAAGTTAAAATATTATACAATTTCTGTATAAAAACCATAAAATAATTTCAAGTTAAAAAATCATCAATTTCACTATAAAAACCATAAAAAAAACATTCAAGTTAAAAAAAAATCTCTACAATTTCACTGTAAAAACCATTAAAAAGTTCCAAGTTAAAAAAACTCAAACATTTCACTATAAAAACCATAAGAAGTTTCATGTTAAGAAAATCAACAATTTCACTATTAAAACCATTAAAAAGTTGCATGTCAAAAAACTCAATAATTTCACTTTAAATACCATTAAAAGAAGTTCCTAGCTAAAAAACACTACAACTTCACTATAAAAACCATAAAAAGTTCCAAGTCGAAAAACTCAATAATTTCACTATAAATACCTTAAAAAAAGTTCCAAGTTAAAAAACTCTACAATTTCACTATAAAATTCATACAAAAAAAGTTTCATTTCAAAAAACTCAACAATTTCACAGTAAAAACCATAAAAAAAAAAGTTCCAATTTAAAATACTCAACAATTTCACTATAAAAAACATAAGAAAAGTTCCAAGTTAAAAAATTAAGCAACTTCATATAAAATACATAAAAAAAACTCCCATCTTTAAATAATTCAATAATATGACTATAAAAACCATAAAAAAAAAGTGCATTTTAAAAAACTCAACAATTTCTCTAAAAGAACCATAAAAAAATTGAAAGTTTAAAAATTAAACAGTTTCTCTATAAAAAACACAAATAAAAGTTCAAAGTTAAAAAAATAAACAATTTCTCTATAAAAACCATAAAAAAAATTCCAAGTTAAAAAATTCATCAATTTCACTATAAAGACCATAAAAAAAACTTCCAAGTTAAAAAAACACAATAATTTCACTGTAAAAACCATAAAAAAAGTTTCAAGTTAAATATAACTCAACAATTTCCCTATAAAAACCATTAAAAAAATTCCAAGTCAAAAAACTCAATTATTTCACTATAATTACCATTAAAAAAAGTTCAAAGTTAAAAAACTCTACACTTTCCCTATAAAAACCATTAATAAGAGTTCCATTTCAAAACGCTCAACCATTTCATTATAAAAACCATAAAAAAAATTGATTTAAAATACTCAACAATTTTTCTTAAAAAAACATAATAAAACATCCAAATTTAAAATTTAAACAATTTCACTATAAAATATGTATAAAAAAAACTTCCAACTTAAAATGATTCAACAATTTCACTATGAAAACCATAAAGAGTACCATTTTAAAAAACATAACAATTTCAATAAAAGAACCATAAAAATGTTACAAGTTAAAAAATTATACAATTTCTCTATAAAAACCATAAAATAATTTCAAGTTAAAAAATCATCAATTTCACTATAAAAACCATAAAAAAAACATTCAAGTTAAAAAAAAATCTCTACAATTTCACTGTAAAAACCATTAAAAAGTTCCAAGTTAAAAAAACTCAACAATTTCACTATAAAAACCATAAGAAGTTTCATGTTAAGAAAATCAACAATTTCACTATAAAAACCATTAAAAAGTTGCATGTCAAAAAACTCAATAATTTCACTATAAATATCATTAAAAGAAGTTCCTAGCTAAAAAATTCTACAACTTCACTATAAAAACCATAAAATAGTTCCAAGTCGAAAAACTCAATAATTTCACTATAAATACCGTAAAAAAAGTTCCAAGTTAAAAAACTCCACAATTTCACTATAAAAACCATACAAAAAATGTTCCATTTCAAAAAACTCAACAATTTCACAGTAAAATCAATAAAAAAAAGTTCCAATTAAAAATACTCAACAACTTCACTATAAAAAACATAAGTAAAGTTCCAAGTTAAAAAATTAAGCAATTTCAATATAAAATACATAAAAAAACTTCCATCTTAAAATAATTCAATAATTTCACTATAAAAACTATAAAAAAAGTACCATTTTAAATAACTCAACAATTTCACTAAAAGAACCATAAAAAAGTTCAAAGTTAAAAAATTAAACAGTTTATCTATAAAAAGCATAAATAAAAGTTCCAAGTTAAAAAAAAACAATTTCTCTATAAAAACCATATAAAAATTCCAAGTTAAAAAATTCATCAATTTCACTATAAAAACCATAAAAAAAACTTCCAAGTTAAAAAAACTCAACAATTTCACTGTAAAAACCATAAAAATGTTCCAAGTTATATAACTCAACAATTTCACTATAAAAACCATAAAAAGATTCATGTTAATAAAATCAACAATTTCACTACAAAAACCATAAAAAAAATTCCAAGTTAAAAAACTCAATTATTTCACTATAATTACCATTAGAAAATGTTCCAAGTTAAAAAACTCTACAATTTCACTATAAAAACCATTAATAAGAGTTCCATTTCAAAACGCTCAACCATTTCACTATAAAAACCATAAAAAAAATTATTTAAAATACTAAACAATTTTTCTTAAAAAAACATAATAAAACATCCAAATTTAAAATTTAAACAAATTCACTATAAAATATGTATAAAAAAACTTCCAACTTAAAATAATTCAACAATTTCACTATGAAAACCATAAAGAGTACCATTTTAAAAAACTAAACAATTTCACTGAAAGAACCATAAAAAAGTTACAAGTTAAAAAATGATACAATTTCTCTATTAAAACCATAAAATAATTTCAAGTTAAAAAATTCATCAATTTCACTATAAAAACCATAAAAAAAAAACATTCAAGTTAACACAAATCTCTACAATTTCACTGTAAAAACCATAAAAAAAGATCCAAGTTAAAAAAACTCAACAATTTCACTATAAAAACCATAAGAAATTTCATGTTAAGAAAATCAACAATTTCACTATTAAAACCATTAAAAAATTGCATGTCAAAAAACTCAATAATTTCACTATAAATACCATTAAAAGATGTTCCTAGCTAAAAAACTCTACAACTTCACTACAAAAACCATAAAAAAAGTTCCTAGTCGAAAAACTCAATAATTTCACTATAAATACCTTAACAAAAAGATGCAAGTTAAAAAACTCTACAATTTCACTATAAAAACCATACAAAAAAAGTTTCATTTCAAAAAACTCAACAATTTCACAGTAAAAACCATAAAAAAAAGTTCCAATTTAAAATACTCAACAATTTCACTATAAAAAACATAAGAAAAGTTCCAAGTTAAAAAATTAAGCAACTTCATATAAAATACATAAAAAAAACTCCCATCTTTAAATAATTCAATAATATGACTATAAAAACCATAAAAAAAAAAGTACCATTTTAAAAAACACAACAATTTCTCTAAAAGAACCATAAAAAAGTTCAAAGTTAAAAAATTAAACAGTTTCTCTATAAAAAGCATAAATAAAAGTTCCAAGTTAAAAAAATAAACAATTTCTCTATAAAAACCATAAAAAAAATTCCAAGTTAAAAAATTCATCAATTTAACTATAAAAACCATAAAAAAAACTTCCAAGTTAAAAAAACTCAACAATTTCACTGTAAAAACCATAAAAAAGTTCCAAGTTAAATATAACTCAAAAATTTCACTATAAAAACCATAAAAAGTTTCATGTTAAAAAAATCAACAATTTCACTATAAAACCCATAAAAAAAAATTCCAAGTCAAAAAACTCAATTATTTCACTATAATTACCATTAGAAAAAGTTCCAAGTTAAAAAACTCTACAATTTCGATATAAAAACCATTAATAAGAGTTCCATTTTAAAACGCTCAACCATTTCACTATAAAAACCATAAAAAAATTTGATTTAAAATACTCAACAATTTTTCTTAAAAAAACATAATAAAACATCCAAATTTACAATTTAAACAATTTCACTATAAAATATGTATAAAAAAAACTTCAACTTAAAATGATTCAACAATTTCACTATGAAAACCATAAAGAGTACCATTTTAAAAAACTAAAAAATTTCACTGAAAGAACCATAAAAAAGTTACAAGTTAAAAAATGATACAATTTCTCTATTAAAACCATAAAATAATTTCAAGTTAAAAAATTCATCAATTTCACTATAAAAACCATAAAAAAAAAACATTCAAGTTAACACAAATCTCTACAATTTCACTGTAAAAACCATAAATAAAGATCCAAGTTAAAAAAACTCAACAATTTCACTATAAAAACCATAAGAAATTTCATGTTAAGAAAATCAACAATTTCACTATTAAAACCATTAAAAAATTGCATGTCAAAAAACTCAATAATTTCACTATAAATACCATTAAAAGATGTTCCTAGCTAAAAAACTCTACAACTTCACTATAAAAACCATAAAAAAGTTCCTAGTCGAAAAACTCAATAATTTCACTATAAATACCTTAACAAAAAGATGCAAGTTAAAAAACTCTACAATTTCACTATAAAAACCATACAAAAAAAGTTTCATTTCAAAAAACTCAACAATTTCACAGTAAAAACCATAAAAAAAAGTTCCAATTTAAAATACTCAACAATTTCACTATAAAAAACATAAGAAAAGTTCCAAGTTAAAAAATTAAGCAATTTCAATATAAAATACATAAAAAAACTCCCATCTTAAAATAATTCAATAATTTCACTATAAAAACCATAAAAAAAAGTACCATTTTAAAAAACACAACAATTTCTCTAAAAGAACCATAAAAAGGTTCAAAGTTAAAAAATTAAACAGTTTCTCTATAAAAAGCATAAATAAAAGTTCCAAGTTAAAAAAATAAACAATTTCTCTATAAAAACCATAAAAAAAATTCCAAGTTAAAAAATTCATCAATTTAACTATAAAAACCATAAAAAAAACTTCAAGTTAAAAAAACTCAACAATTTCACTGTAAAAACCATAAAAAAGTTCCAAGTTAAATATAACTCAAAAATTTCACTATAAAAACCATAAAAAGTTTCATGTTAAAAAAATCAACAATTTCACTATAAAACCCATAAAAAAAAATTCCAAGTCAAAAAACTCAATTATTTCACTATAATTACCATTAGAAAAAGTTCCAAGTTAAAAAACTCTACAATTTCGATATAAAAACCATTAATAAGAGTTCCATTTCAAAACGCTCAACCATTTCACTATAAAAACCATAAAAAAATTTGATTTAAAATACTCAACAATTTTTCTTAAAAAAACATAATAAAACATCCAAATTTAAAATTTAAACAATTTCACTATAAAATATGTATAAAAAAAACTTCAACTTAAAATGATTCAACAATTTCACTATAAAAACCATAAAGAGTACCATTTTAAAAAACTCAACAATTTCACTAAAAGAACCATAAAAAAGTTACAAGTTAAAAAATTATACAATTTCTGTATAAAAACCATAAAATAATTTCAAGTTAAAAACTCATCAATTTCACTATAAAAACCATAAAAAAAACATTCAAGTTAAAAAAAAATCTCTACAATTTCACTGTAAAAACCATTAAAAAGTTCCAAGTTAAAAAAACTCAACAATTTCACTATAAAAACCATAAGAAGTTTCATGTTAAGAAAATCAACAATTTCACTATTAAAACCATTAAAAAGTTGCATGTCAAAAAACTCAATAATTTCACTTTAAATACCATTAAAAGAAGTTCCTAGCTAAAAAACACTACAACTTCACTATAAAAACCATAAAAAGTTCCAAGTCGAAAAACTCAATAATTTCACTATAAATACCTTAAAAAAAGTTCCAAGTTAAAAAACTCTACAATTTCACTATAAAATTCATACAAAAAAAGTTTCATTTCAAAAAACTCAACAATTTCACAGTAAAAACCATAAAAAAAAGTTCCAATTTAAAATACTCAACAATTTCACTATAAAAAACATAAGAAAAGTTCCAAGTTAAAAAATTAAGCAACTTCATATAAAATACATAAAAAAAACTCCCATCTTTAAATAATTCAATAATATGACTATAAAAACCATTAAAAAAAGTCCATTTTAAAAAACTCAACAATTTCTCTAAAAGAACCATAAAAAAATTGAAAGTTTAAAAATTAAACAGTTTCTCTATAAAAAGCATAAATAAAAGTTCAAAGTTAAAAAAATAAACAATTTCTCTATAAAAACCATAAAAAAAATTCCAAGTTAAAAAATTCATCAATTTAACTATAAAAACCATAAAAAAAACTTCCAAGTTAAAAAAACTCAACAATTTCACTGTAAAAACCATAAAAAAGTTCCAAGTTAAATATAACTCAAAAATTTCACTATAAAAACCATAAAAAGTTTCATGTTAAAAAAATCAACAATTTCACTATAAAACCCATAAAAAAAATTCCAAGTCAAAAAACTCAATTATTTCACTATAATTACCATTAGAAAAATTTCCAAGTTAAAAAACTCTACAATTTCGATATAAAAACCATTAATAAGAGTTCCATTTCAAAACGCTCAACCATTTCACTATAAAAACCATAAAAAAATTTGATTTAAAATACTCAACAATTTTTCTTAAAAAAACATAATAAAACATCCAAATTTACAATTTAAACAATTTCACTATAAAATATGTATAAAAAAAACTTCAACTTAAAATGATTCAACAATTTCACTATAAAAACCATAAAGAGTACCATTTTAAAAAACTCAACAATTTCACTAAAAGAACCATAAAAAAGTTACAAGTTAAAAAATTATACAATTTCTGTATAAAAACCATAAAATAATTTCAAGTTAAAAAATCATCAATTTCACTATAAAAACCATAAAAAAAACATTCAAGTTAAAAAAAAATCTCTACAATTTCACTGTAAAAACCATTAAAAAGTTCCAAGTTAAAAAAACTCAACAATTTCACTATAAAAACCATAAGAAGTTTCATGTTAAGAAAATCAACAATTTCACTATTAAAACCATTAAAAAGTTGCATGTGAAAAAACTCAATAATTTCACTTTAAATACCATTAAAAGAAGTTCCTATCTAAAAAACACTACAACTTCACTATAAAAACCATAAAAAGTTCCAAGTCGAAAAACTCAATAATTTCACTATAAATACCTTAAAAAAAGTTCCAAGTTAAAAAACTCTACAATTTCACTATAAAATTCATACAAAAAAAGTTTCATTTCAAAAAACTCAACAATTTCACAATAAAAACCATAAAAAAAATGTTCCAATTTAAAATACTCAACAATTTCACTATAAAAAACATAAGAAAAGTTCCAAGTTAAAAAATTAAGCAACTTCATATAAAATACATAAAAAAAACTCCCATCTTTAAATAATTCAATAATATGACTATAAAAACCATAAAAAAAAAGTCCATTTTAAAAAACTCAACAATTTCTCTAAAAGAACCATAAAAAAATTGAAAGTTTAAAAATTAAACAGTTTCTCTATAAAAAGCATAAATAAAAGTTCAAAGTTAAAAAAATAAACAATTTCTCTATAAAAACCATAAAAAAAATTCCAAGTTAAAAAATTCATCAATTTCACTATAAAGACCATAAAAAAAACTTCCAAGTTAAAAAAACACAATAATTTCACTGTAAAAACCATAAAAAAAGTTTCAAGTTAAATATAACTCAACAATTTCCCTATAAAAACCATTAAAAAAATTCCAAGTCAAAAAACTCAATTATTTCACTATAATTACCATTAAAAAAAGTTCAAAGTTAAAAAACTCTACACTTTCCCTATAAAAACCATTAATAAGAGTTCCATTTCAAAACGCTCAACCATTTCATTATAAAAACCATAAAAAAAATTGATTTAAAATACTCAACAATTTTTCTTAAAAAAACATAATAAAACATCCAAATTTAAAATTTAAACAATTTCACTATAAAATATGTATAAAAAAAACTTCCAACTTAAAATGATTCAACAATTTCACTATGAAAACCATAAAGAGTACCATTTTAAAAAACATAACAATTTCAATAAAAGAACCATAAAAATGTTACAAGTTAAAAAATTATACAATTTCTCTATAAAAACCATAATATAATTTCAAGTTAAAAAATCATCAATTTCACTATAAAAACCATAAAAAAAACATTCAAGTTAAAAAAAAATCTCTACAATTTCACTGTAAAAACCATTAAAAAGTTCCAAGTTAAAAAAACTCAACAATTTCACTATAAAAACCATAAGAAGTTTCATGTTAAGAAAATCAACAATTTCACTATTAAAACCATTAAAAAGTTGCATGTCAAAAAACTCAATAATTTCACTTTAAATACCATTAAAAGAAGTTCCTAGCTAAAAGACACTACAACTTCACTATAAAAACCATAAAAAGTTCCAAGTCGAAAAACTCAATAATTTCACTATAAATACCTTAAAAAAAGTTCCAAGTTAAAAAACTCTACAATTTCACTATAAAATTCATACAAAAAAAGTTTCATTTCAAAAAACTCAACAATTTCACAGTAAAAACCATAAAAAAAAAGTTCCAATTTAAAATACTCAACAATTTCACTATAAAAAACATAAGAAAAGTTCCAAGTTAAAAAATTAAGCAACTTCATATAAAATACATAAAAAAAACTCCCATCTTTAAATAATTCAATAATATGACTATAAAAACCATAAAAAAAAAGTCCATTTTAAAAAACTCAACAATTTCTCTAAAAGAACCATAAAAAAATTGAAAGTTTAAAAATTAAACAGTTTCTCTATAAAAAGCATAAATAAAAGTTCAAAGTTAAAAAAATAAACAATTTCTCTATAAAAACCATAAAAAAAAATTCCAAGTTAAAAAATTCATCAATTTCACTATAAAGACCATAAAAAAAACTTCCAAGTTAAAAAAACACAATAATTTCACTGTAAAAACCATAAAAAAAGTTTCAAGTTAAATATAACTCAACAATTTCCCTATAAAAACCATTAAAAAAATTCCAAGTCAAAAAACTCAATTATTTCACTATAATTACCATTAGAAAAAGTTCCAAGTTAAAAAACTCTACAATTTCGATATAAAAACCATTAATAAGAGTTCCATTTCAAAACGCTCAACCATTTCACTATAAAAACCATAAAAAAATTTGATTTAAAATACTCAACAATTTTTCTTAAAAAAACATAATAAAACATCCAAATTTAAAATTTAAACAATTTCACTATAAAATATGTATAAAAAAAACTTCAACTTAAAATGATTCAACAATTTCACTATAAAAACCATAAAGAGTACCATTTTAAAAAACTCAACAATTTCACTAAAAGAACCATAAAAAAGTTACAAGTTAAAAAATTATACAATTTCTGTATAAAAACCATAAAATAATTTCAAGTTAAAAACTCATCAATTTCACTATAAAAACCATAAAAAAAACATTCAAGTTAAAAAAAAATCTCTACAATTTCACTGTAAAAACCATTAAAAAGTTCCAAGTTAAAAAAACTCAACAATTTCACTATAAAAACCATAAGAAGTTTCATGTTAAGAAAATCAACAATTTCACTATTAAAACCATTAAAAAGTTGCATGTCAAAAAACTCAATAATTTCACTTTAAATACCATTAAAAGAAGTTCCTAGCTAAAAAACACTACAACTTCACTATAAAAACCATAAAAAGTTCCAAGTCGAAAAACTCAATAATTTCACTATAAATACCTTAAAAAAAGTTCCAAGTTAAAAAACTCTACAATTTCACTATAAAATTCATACAAAAAAAGTTTCATTTCAAAAAACTCAACAATTTCACAGTAAAAACCATAAAAAAAAGTTCCAATTTAAAATACTCAACAATTTCACTATAAAAAACATAAGAAAAGTTCCAAGTTAAAAAATTAAGCAACTTCATATAAAATACATAAAAAAAACTCCCATCTTTAAATAATTCAATAATATGACTATAAAAACCATAAAAAAAAAGTCCATTTTAAAAAACTCAACAATTTCTCTAAAAGAACCATAAAAAAATTGAAAGTTTAAAAATTAAACAGTTTCTCTATAAAAAGCATAAATAAAAGTTCAAAGTTAAAAAAATAAACAATTTCTCTATAAAAACCATAAAAAAAATTCCAAGTTAAAAAATTCATCAATTTAACTATAAAAACCATAAAAAAAACTTCCAAGTTAAAAAAACTCAACAATTTCACTGTAAAAACCATAAAAAAGTTCCAAGTTAAATATAACTCAAAAATTTCACTATAAAAACCATAAAAAGTTTCATGTTAAAAAAATCAACAATTTCACTATAAAACCCATAAAAAAAATTCCAAGTCAAAAAACTCAATTATTTCACTATAATTACCATTAGAAAAATTTCCAAGTTAAAAAACTCTACAATTTCGATATAAAAACCATTAATAAGAGTTCCATTTCAAAACGCTCAACCATTTCACTATAAAAACCATAAAAAAATTTGATTTAAAATACTCAACAATTTTTCTTAAAAAAACATAATAAAACATCCAAATTTACAATTTAAACAATTTCACTATAAAATATGTATAAAAAAAACTTCAACTTAAAATGATTCAACAATTTCACTATAAAAACCATAAAGAGTACCATTTTAAAAAACTCAACAATTTCACTAAAAGAACCATAAAAAAGTTACAAGTTAAAAAATTATACAATTTCTGTATAAAAACCATAAAATAATTTCAAGTTAAAAAATCATCAATTTCACTATAAAAACCATAAAAAAAACATTCAAGTTAAAAAAAAAATCTCTACAATTTCACTGTAAAAACCATTAAAAAGTTCCAAGTTAAAAAAACTCAACAATTTCACTATAAAAACCATAAGAAGTTTCATGTTAAGAAAATCAACAATTTCACTATTAAAACCATTAAAAAGTTGCATGTCAAAAAACTCAATAATTTCACTTTAAATACCATTAAAAGAAGTTGCTAGCTAAAAAACACTACAACTTCACTATAAAAACCATAAAAAGTTCCAAGTCGAAAAACTCAATAATTTCACTATAAATACCTTAAAAAAAGTTCCAAGTTAAAAAACTCTACAATTTCACTATAAAATTCATACAAAAAAAGTTTCATTTCAAAAAACTCAACAATTTCACAATAAAAACCATAAAAAAAATGTTCCAATTTAAAATACTCAACAATTTCACTATAAAAAACATAAGAAAAGTTCCAAGTTAAAAAATTAAGCAACTTCATATAAAATACATAAAAAAAACTCCCATCTTTAAATAATTCAATAATATGACTATAAAAACCATAAAAAAAAAGTCCATTTTAAAAAACTCAACAATTTCTCTAAAAGAACCATAAAAAAATTGAAAGTTTAAAAATTAAACAGTTTCTCTATAAAAAGCATAAATAAAAGTTCAAAGTTAAAAAAATAAACAATTTCTCTATAAAAACCATAAAAAAAATTCCAAGTTAAAAAATTCATCAATTTCACTATAAAGACCATAAAAAAAACTTCCAAGTTAAAAAAACACAATAATTTCACTGTAAAAACCATAAAAAAAGTTTCAAGTTAAATATAACTCAACAATTTCCCTATAAAAACCATTAAAAAAATTCCAAGTCAAAAAACTCAATTATTTCACTATAATTACCATTAAAAAAAGTTCAAAGTTAAAAAACTCTACACTTTCCCTATAAAAACCATTAATAAGAGTTCCATTTCAAAACGCTCAACCATTTCATTATAAAAACCATAAAAAAATTTGATTTAAAATACTCAACAATTTTTCTTAAAAAAACATAATAAAACATCCAAATTTAAAATTTAAACAATTTCACTATAAAATATGTATAAAAAAAACTTCCAACTTAAAATGATTCAACAATTTCACTATAAAAACCATAAAGAGTACCATTTTAAAAAACTCAACAATTTCACTAAAAGAACCATAAAAAAGTTACAAGTTAAAAAATTATACAATTTCTGTATAAAAACCATAAAATAATTTCAAGTTAAAAAATCATCAATTTCACTATAAAAACCATAAAAAAAACATTCAAGTTAAAAAAAAAATCTCTACAATTTCACTGTAAAAACCATTAAAAAGTTCCAAGTTAAAAAAACTCAACAATTTCACTATAAAAACCATAAGAAGTTTCATGTTAAGAAAATCAACAATTTCACTATTAAAACCATTAAAAAGTTGCATGTCAAAAAACTCAATAATTTCACTTTAAATACCATTAAAAGAAGTTGCTAGCTAAAAAACACTACAACTTCACTATAAAAACCATAAAAAGTTCCAAGTCGAAAAACTCAATAATTTCACTATAAATACCTTAAAAAAAGTTCCAAGTTAAAAAACTCTACAATTTCACTATAAAATTCATACAAAAAAAGTTTCATTTCAAAAAACTCAACAATTTCACAATAAAAACCATAAAAAAAATGTTCCAATTTAAAATACTCAACAATTTCACTATAAAAAACATAAGAAAAGTTCCAAGTTAAAAAATTAAGCAACTTCATATAAAATACATAAAAAAAACTCCCATCTTTAAATAATTCAATAATATGACTATAAAAACCATAAAAAAAAAGTCCATTTTAAAAAACTCAACAATTTCTCTAAAAGAACCATAAAAAAATTGAAAGTTTAAAAATTAAACAGTTTCTCTATAAAAAGCATAAATAAAAGTTCAAAGTTAAAAAAATAAACAATTTCTCTATAAAAACCATAAAAAAAATTCCAAGTTAAAAAATTCATCAATTTCACTATAAAGACCATAAAAAAAACTTCCAAGTTAAAAAAACACAATAATTTCACTGTAAAAACCATAAAAAAAGTTTCAAGTTAAATATAACTCAACAATTTCCCTATAAAAACCATTAAAAAAATTCCAAGTCAAAAAACTCAATTATTTCACTATAATTACCATTAAAAAAAGTTCAAAGTTAAAAAACTCTACACTTTCCCTATAAAAACCATTAATAAGAGTTCCATTTCAAAACGCTCAACCATTTCATTATAAAAACCATAAAAAAAATTGATTTAAAATACTCAACAATTTTTCTTAAAAAAACATAATAAAACATCCAAATTTAAAATTTAAACAATTTCACTATAAAATATGTATAAAAAAAACTTCCAACTTAAA
Organism: Lathyrus aphaca; assembly: GCA_963966055.1. NCBI lineage: Eukaryota > Viridiplantae > Streptophyta > Magnoliopsida > Fabales > Fabaceae > Lathyrus > Lathyrus aphaca. The sequence goes on from OZ014520.1 coordinate 408,280,957, forward strand.
ATGATTCAACAATTTCACTATGAAAACCATAAAGAGTACCATTTTAAAAAACATAACAATTTCAATAAAAGAACCATAAAAATGTTACAAGTTAAAAAATTATACAATTTCTGTATAAAAACCATAAAATAATTTCAAGTTAAAAAATCATCAATTTCACTATAAAAACCATAAAAAAAACATTCAAGTTAAAAAAAAATCTCTACAATTTCACTGTAAAAACCATTAAAAAGTTCCAAGTTAAAAAAACTCAACAATTTCACTATAAAAACCATAAGAAGTTTCATGTTAAGAAAATCAACAATTTCACTATTAAAACCATTAAAAAGTTGCATGTCAAAAAACTCAATAATTTCACTTTAAATACCATTAAAAGAAGTTCCTAGCTAAAAAACACTACAACTTCACTATAAAAACCATAAAAAGTTCCAAGTCGAAAAACTCAATAATTTCACTATAAATACCTTAAAAAAAGTTCCAAGTTAAAAAACTCTACAATTTCACTATAAAATTCATACAAAAAAAGTTTCATTTCAAAAAACTCAACAATTTCACAATAAAAACCATAAAAAAAATGTTCCAATTTAAAATACTCAACAATTTCACTATAAAAAACATAAGAAAAGTTCCAAGTTAAAAAATTAAGCAACTTCATATAAAATACATAAAAAAAACTCCCATCTTTAAATAATTCAATAATATGACTATAAAAACCATAAAAAAAAAGTCCATTTTAAAAAACTCAACAATTTCTCTAAAAGAACCATAAAAAAATTGAAAGTTTAAAAATTAAACAGTTTCTCTATAAAAAGCATAAATAAAAGTTCAAAGTTAAAAAAATAAACAATTTCTCTATAAAAACCATAAAAAAAATTCCAAGTTAAAAAATTCATCAATTTCACTATAAAGACCATAAAAAAAACTTCCAAGTTAAAAAAACACAATAATTTCACTGTAAAAACCATAAAAAAAGTTTCAAGTTAAATATAACTCAACAATTTCCCTATAAAAACCATTAAAAAAATTCCAAGTCAAAAAACTCAATTATTTCACTATAATTACCATTAAAAAAAGTTCAAAGTTAAAAAACTCTACACTTTCCCTATAAAAACCATTAATAAGAGTTCCATTTCAAAACGCTCAACCATTTCATTATAAAAACCATAAAAAAAATTGATTTAAAATACTCAACAATTTTTCTTAAAAAAACATAATAAAACATCCAAATTTAAAATTTAAACAATTTCACTATAAAATATGTATAAAAAAAAATTCCAACTTAAAATGATTCAACAATTTCACTATGAAAACCATAAAGAGTACCATTTTAAAAAACATAACAATTTCAATAAAAGAACCATAAAAATGTTACAAGTTAAAAAATTATACAATTTCTCTATAAAAACCATAATATAATTTCAAGTTAAAAAATCATCAATTTCACTATAAAAACCATAAAAAAAACATTCAAGTTAAAAAAAAATCTCTACAATTTCACTGTAAAAACCATTAAAAAGTTCCAAGTTAAAAAAACTCAACAATTTCACTATAAAAACCATAAGAAGTTTCATGTTAAGAAAATCAACAATTTCACTATTAAAACCATTAAAAAGTTGCATGTCAAAAAACTCAATAATTTCACTTTAAATACCATTAAAAGAAGTTCCTAGCTAAAAGACACTACAACTTCACTATAAAAACCATAAAAAGTTCCAAGTCGAAAAACTCAATAATTTCACTATAAATACCTTAAAAAAAGTTCCAAGTTAAAAAACTCTACAATTTCACTATAAAATTCATACAAAAAAAGTTTCATTTCAAAAAACTCAACAATTTCACAGTAAAAACCATAAAAAAAAAGTTCCAATTTAAAATACTCAACAATTTCACTATAAAAAACATAAGAAAAGTTCCAAGTTAAAAAATTAAGCAACTTCATATAAAATACATAAAAAAAACTCCCATCTTTAAATAATTCAATAATATGACTATAAAAACCATAAAAAAAAAAGTCCATTTTAAAAAACTCAACAATTTCTCTAAAAGAACCATAAAAAAATTGAAAGTTTAAAAATTAAACAGTTTCTCTATAAAAAGCATAAATAAAAGTTCAAAGTTAAAAAAATAAACAATTTCTCTATAAAAACCATAAAAAAAAATTCCAAGTTAAAAAATTCATCAATTTCACTATAAAGACCATAAAAAAAACTTCCAAGTTAAAAAAACACAATAATTTCACTGTAAAAACCATAAAAAAAGTTTCAAGTTAAATATAACTCAACAATTTCCCTATAAAAACCATTAAAAAAATTCCAAGTTAAAAAACTCAATTATTTCACTATAATTACCATTAAAAAAAGTTCAAAGTTAAAAAACTCTACACTTTCCCTATAAAAACCATTAATAAGAGTTTCATTTCAAAACGCTCAACCATTTCATTATAAAAACCATAAAAAAAATTGATTTAAAATACTCAACAATTTTTCTTAAAAAAACATAATAAAACATCCAAATTTAAAATTTAAACAATTTCACTATAAAATATGTATAAAAAATACATCCAACTTAAAATGATTCAACAATTTCACTATGAAAACCATAAAGAGTACCATTTTAAAAAACATAACAATTTCAATAAAAGAACCATAAAAATGTTACAAGTTAAAAAATTATACAATTTCTCTATAAAAACCATAAAATAATTTCAAGTTAAAAAATCATCAATTTCACTATAAAAACCATTAAAAAAACATTCAAGTTAAAAAAAAATCTCTACAATTTCACTGTAAAAACCATTAAAAAGTTCCAAGTTAAAAAAACTCAACAATTTCACTATAAAAACCATAAGAAGTTTCATGTTAAGAAAATCAACAATTTCACTATAAAAACCATTAAAAAGTTGCATGTCAAAAAACTCAATAATTTCACTATAAATATCATTAAAAGAAGTTCCTAGCTAAAAAACTCTACAACTTCACTATAAAAACCATAAAATAGTTCCAAGTCGAAAAACTCAATAATTTCACTATAAATACCGTAAAAAAAGTTCCAAGTTAAAAAACTCCACAATTTCACTATAAAAACCATACAAAAAATGTTCCATTTCAAAAAACTCAAAAATTTCACAGTAAAATCAATAAAAAAAAGTTCCAATTAAAAATACTCAACAACTTCACTATAAAAAACATAAGTAAAGTTCCAAGTTAAAAAATTAAGCAATTTCAATATAAAATACATAAAAAAACTTCCATCTTAAAATAATTCAATAATTTCACTATAAAAACTATAAAAAAAGTACCATTTTAAATAACTCAACAATTTCACTAAAAGAACCATAAAAAAGTTCAAAGTTAAAAAATTAAACAGTTTATCTATAAAAAGCATAAATAAAAGTTCCAAGTTAAAAAAAAAAACAATTTCTCTATAAAAACCATATAAAAATTCCAAGTTAAAAAATTCATCAATTTCACTATAAAAACCATAAAATAAACATCCAATTTAAAAAAACTCAACAATTTCACTGTAAAAACATAAAAATGTTCCAAGTTATATAACTCAACAATTTCACTATAAAAACCATAAAAAGATTCATGTTAAAAAAATCAACAATTTCACTACAAAAACCATAAAAAAAATTCCAAGTTAAAAAACTCAATTATTTCACTATAATTACCATTAGAAAAAGTTCCAAGTTAAAAAACTCTACAATTTCACTATAAAAACCATTAATAAGAGTTCCATTTCAAAACGCTCAACCATTTCACTATAAAAACCATAAAAAAAATTATTTAAAATACTAAACAATTTTTCTTAAAAAAACATAATAAAACATCCAAATTTAAAATTTAAACAATTTCACTATAAAATATGTATAAAAAAACTTCCAACTTAAAATAATTCAACAATTTCACTATGAAAACCATAAAGAGTACCATTTTAAAAAACTAAACAATTTCACTGAAAGAACCATAAAAAAGTTACAAGTTAAAAAATTATACAATTTCTCTATTAAAACCATAAAATAATTTCAAGTTAAAAAATTCATCAATTTCACTATAAAAACCATAAAAAAAAAACATTCAAGTTAACACAAATCTCTACAATTTCACTGTAAAAACCATAAAAAAAGATCCAAGTTAAAAAAACTCAACAATTTCACTATAAAAACCATAAGAAATTTCATGTTAAGAAAATCAACAATTTCACTATTAAAACCATTAAAAAATTGCATGTCAAAAAACTCAATAATTTCACTATAAATACCATTAAAAGATGTTCCTAGCTAAAAAACTCTACAACTTCACTATAAAAACCATAAAAAAGTTCCTAGTCGAAAAACTCAATAATTTCACTATAAATACCTTAACAAAAAGATGCAAGTTAAAAAACTCTACAATTTCACTATAAAAACCATACAAAAAAAGTTTCATTTCAAAAAACTCAACAATTTCACAGTAAAAACCATAAAAAAAAGTTCCAATTTAAAATACTCAACAATTTCACTATAAAAAACATAAGAAAAGTTCCAAGTTAAAAAATTAAGCAATTTCAATATAAAATACATAAAAAAACTCCCATCTTAATATAATTCAATAATTTCACTATAAAAACCATAAAAAAAAGTACCATTTTAAAAAACACAACAATTTATCTATAAAAAGCATAAATAAAAGTTCCAAGTTAAAAAAATAAACAATTTCTCTATAAAAACCATAAAAAAAATTCCAAGTTAAAAAATTCATCAATTTAACTATAAAAACCATAAAAAAAACTTCCAAGTTAAAAAAACTCAACAATTTCACTGTAAAAACCATAAAAAAGTTCCAAGTTAAATATAACTCAAAAATTTCACTATAAAAACCATAAAAAGTTTCATGTTAAAAAAATCAACAATTTCACTATAAAACCCATAAAAAAAATTCCAAGTCAAAAAACTCAATTATTTCACTATAATTACCATTAGAAAAAGTTCCAAGTTAAAAAACTCTACAATTTCGATATAAAAACCATTAATAAGAGTTCCATTTCAAAACGCTCAACCATTTCACTATAAAAACCATAAAAAAATTTGATTTAAAATACTCAACAATTTTTCTTAAAAAAACATAATAAAACATCCAAATTTAAAATTTAAACAATTTCACTATAAAATATGTATAAAAAAAACTTCAACTTAAAATGATTCAACAATTTCACTATAAAAACCATAAAGAGTACCATTTTAAAAAACTCAACAATTTCACTAAAAGAACCATAAAAAAGTTAGAAGTTAAAAAATTATACAATTTCTGTATAAAAACCATAAAATAATTTCAAGTTAAAAAATCATCAATTTCACTATAAAAACCATAAAAAAAACATTCAAGTTAAAAAAAAAATCTCTACAATTTCACTGTAAAAACCATTAAAAAGTTCCAAGTTAAAAAAACTCAACAATTTCACTATAAAAATCATAAGAAGTTTCATGTTAAGAAAATCAACAATTTCACTATTAAAACCATTAAAAAGTTGCATGTCAAAAAACTCAATAATTTCACTTTAAATACCATTAAAAGAAGTTCCTAGCTAAAAAACACTACAACTTCACTATAAAAACCATAAAAAGTTCCAAGTCGAAAAACTCAATAATTTCACTATAAATACCTTAAAAAAAAGTTCCAAGTTAAAAAACTCTACAATTTCACTATAAAATTCATACAAAAAAAGTTTCATTTCAAAAAACTCAACAATTTCACAGTAAAAACCATAAAAAAAAAGTTCCAATTTAAAATACTCAACAATTTCACTATAAAAAACATAAGAAAAGTTCCAAGTTAAAAAATTAAGCAACTTCATATAAAATACATAAAAAAAACTCCCATCTTTAAATAATTCAATAATATGACTATAAAAACCATAAAAAAAAAAGTCCATTTTAAAAAACTACACAATTTCTCTAAAAGAACCATAAAAAAATTGAAAGTTTAAAAATTAAACAGTTTCTCTATAAAAAGCATAAATAAAAGTTCAAAGTTAAAAAAATAAATAATTTCTCTATAAAAACCATAAAAAAAATTCCAAGTTAAAAAATTCATCAATTTCACTATAAAAACCATAAAAAAAACTTCCAAGTTAAAAAAACACAATAATTTCACTGTAAAAAACCATAAAAAAAGTTTCAAGTTAAATATAACTCAACAATTTCCCTATAAAAACCATTAAAAAAATTCCAAGTCAAAAAACTCAATTATTTCACTATAATTACCATTAAAAAAAGTTCAAAGTTAAAAAACTCTACACTTTCCCTATAAAAACCATTAATAAGAGTTCCATTTCAAAACGCTCAACCATTTCATTATAAAAACCATAAAAAAAATTGATTTAAAATACTCAACAATTTTTCTTAAAAAAACATAATAAAACATCCAAATTTAAAATTTAAACAATTTCACTATAAAATATGTATAAAAAAAACTTCCAACTTAAAATGATTCAACAATTTCACTATGAAAACCATAAAGAGTACCATTTTAAAAAACATAACAATTTCAATAAAAGAACCATAAAAATGTTACAAGTTAAAAAATTATACAATTTCTCTATAAAAACCATAAAATAATTTCAAGTTAAAAAATCATCAATTTCACTATAAAAACCATATAAAAAACATTCAAGTTAAAAAAAAATCTCTACAATTTCACTGTAAAAACCATTAAAAAGTTCCAAGTTTAAAAAACTCAACAATTTCACTATAAAAACCATAAGAAGTTTCATGTTAAGAAAATCAACAATTTCACTATTAAAACCATTAAAAAGTTGCATGTCAAAAAACTCAATAATTTCACTTTAAATACCATTAAAAGAAGTTCCTAGCTAAAAAACACTACAACTTCACTATAAAAACCATAAAAAGTTCCAAGTCGAAAAACTCAATAATTTCACTATAAATACCTTAAAAAAAGTTCCAAGTTAAAAAACTCTACAATTTCACTATAAAATTCATACAAAAAAAGTTTCATTTCAAAAAACTCAACAATTTCACAGTAAAAACCATAAAAAAAAAGTTCCAATTTAAAATACTCAACAATTTCACTATAAAAAACATAAGAAAAGTTCCAAGTTAAAAAATTAAGCAACTTCATATAAAATACATAAAAAAAACTCCCATCTTTAAATAATTCAATAATATGACTATAAAAACCATAAAAAAAAGTCCATTTTAAAAAACTCAACAATTTCTCTAAAAGAACCATAAAAAAATTGAAAGTTTAAAAATTAAACAGTTTCTCTATAAAAAGCATAAATAAAAGTTCAAAGTTAAAAAAATAAACAATTTCTCTATAAAAACCATAAAAAAAATTCCAAGTTAAAAAATTCATCAATTTCACTATAAAAACCATAAAAAAAAACTTCCAAGTTAAAAAAACACAATAATTTCACTGTAAAAACCATAAAAAAAGTTTCAAGTTAAATATAACTCAACAATTTCCCTATAAAAACCATTAAAAAAATTCCAAGTCAAAAAACTCAATTATTTCACTATAATCACCATTAAAAAAAGTTCAAAGTTAAAAAACTCTACACTTTCCCTATAAAAACCATTAATAAGAGTTCCATTTCAAAACGCTCAACCATTTCATTATAAAAACCATAAAAAAAATTGATTTAAAATACTCAACAATTTTTCTTAAAAAAACATAATAAAACATCCAAATTTAAAATTTAAACAATTTCACTATAAAATATGTATAAAAAAAAACTTCCAACTTAAAATGATTCAACAATTTCACTATGAAAACCATAAAGAGTACCATTTTAAAAAACATAACAATTTCAATAAAAGAACCATAAAAATGTTACAAGTTAAAAAATTATACAATTTCTCTATAAAAACCATAAAATAATTTCAAGTTAAAAAATCATCAATTTCACTATAAAAACCATAAAAAAAACATTCAAGTTAAAAAAAAATCTCTACAATTTCACTGTAAAAACCATTAAAAAGTTCCAAGTTTAAAAAACTCAACAATTTCACTATAAAAACCATAAGAAGTTTCATGTTAAGAAAATCAACAATTTCACTATTAAAACCATTAAAAAGTTGCATGTCAAAAAACTCAATAATTTCACTTTAAATACCATTAAAAGAAGTTCCTAGCTAAAAAACACTACAACTTCACTATAAAAACCATAAAAAGTTCCAAGTCGAAAAACTCAATAATTTCACTATAAATACCTTAAAAAAAGTTCCAAGTTAAAAAACTCTACAATTTCACTATAAAATTCATACAAAAAAAGTTTCATTTCAAAAAACTCAACAATTTCACAGTAAAAACCATAAAAAAAAAGTTCCAATTTAAAATACTCAACAATTTCACTATAAAAAACATAAGAAAAGTTCCAAGTTAAAAAATTAAGCAACTTCATATAAAATACATAAAAAAAACTCCCATCTTTAAATAATTCAATAATATGACTATAAAAACCATAAAAAAAAGTCCATTTTAAAAAACTCAACAATTTCTCTAAAAGAACCATAAAAAAATTGAAAGTTTAAAAATTAAACAGTTTCTCTATAAAAAGCATAAATAAAAGTTCAAAGTTAAAAAAATAAACAATTTCTCTATAAAAACCATAAAAAAAATTCCAAGTTAAAAAATTCATCAATTTCACTATAAAAACCATAAAAAAAAACTTCCAAGTTAAAAAAACACAATAATTTCACTGTAAAAACCATAAAAAAAGTTTCAAGTTAAATATAACTCAACAATTTCCCTATAAAAACCATTAAAAAAATTCCAAGTCAAAAAACTCAATTATTTCACTATAATTACCATTAAAAAAAGTTCAAAGTTAAAAAACTCTACACTTTCCCTATAAAAACCATTAATAAGAGTTCCATTTCAAAACGCTCAACCATTTCATTATAAAAACCATAAAAAAAATTGATTTAAAATACTCAACAATTTTTCTTAAAAAAACATAATAAAACATCCAAATTTAAAATTTAAACAATTTCACTATAAAATATGTATAAAAAAAACTTCCAACTTAAAATGATTCAACAATTTCACTATGAAAACCATAAAGAGTACCATTTTAAAAAACATAACAATTTCAATAAAAGAACCATAAAAATGTTACAAGTTAAAAAATTATACAATTTCTCTATAAAAACCATAAAATAATTTCAAGTTAAAAAATCATCAATTTCACTATAAAAACCATAAAAAAAACATTCAAGTTAAAAAAAAATCTCTACAATTTCACTGTAAAAACCATTAAAAAGTTCCAAGTTAAAAAAACTCAACAATTTCACTATAAAAACCATAAGAAGTTTCATGTTAAGAAAATCAACAATTTCACTATAAAAACCATTAAAAAGTTGCATGTCAAAAAACTCAATAATTTCACTATAAATATCATTAAAAGAAGTTCCTAGCTAAAAAACTCTACAACTTCACTATAAAAACCATAAAATAGTTCCAAGTCGAAAAACTCAATAATTTCACTATAAATACCGTAAAAAAAGTTCCAAGTTAAAAAACTCCACAATTTCACTATAAAAACCATACAAAAAATGTTCCATTTCAAAAAACTCAACAATTTCACAGTAAAATCAATAAAAAAAAGTTGCAATTAAAAATACTCAACAACTTCACTATAAAAAACATAAGTAAAGTTCCAAGTTAAAAAATTAAGCAATTTCAATATAAAATACATAAAAAAACTTCCATCTTAAAATAATTCAATAATTTCAATATAAAAACTATAAAAAAAGTACCATTTTAAATAACTCAACAATTTCACTAAAAGAACCATAAAAAAGTTCAAAGTTAAAAAATTAAATAGTTTATCTATAAAAAGCATAAATAAAAGTTCCAAGTTAAAAAAAAACAATTTCTCTATAAAAACCATATAAAAATTCCAATTTAAAAAATTCATCAATTTCACTATAAAAACCATAAAACAAACATCCAAGTTAAAAAAACTCAACAATTTCACTGTAAAAACCATAAAAATGTTCCAAGTTATATAACTCAACAATTTCACTATAAAAACCATAAAAAGATTAATGTTAAAAAAAATCAACAATTTCACTACAAAAACCATATAAAAAATTCAAAGTAAAAAAAACTCAACAATTTCACTATAAAAACCATAAAAAAGTTCCAAGTTAAATATAACTCAACAATTTCACTATAAAAACCATAAAAAGTTTCATGTTAAAAAAATCAACAATTTCACTATAAAACCCATAAAAAAAAATTCCAAGTCAAAAAACTCAATTATTTCACTATAATTACCATTTAGAAAAAGTTCCAAGTTAAAAAACTCTACAATTTCACTATAAAGAGTTCCATTTCAAAACGCTCAGCCAAATATTTCACTATAAAAACCATAAAAAAATTTGATTTAAAATACTCAACAATTTCTCTTAAAAAAACATAATAATGTTTCCAAATTTAAAATTTAAACAATTTCACTAAAAATATATATAAAAAAAATTCCAACTTAAATTAATTCAACAATTTCACTATGAAAACCATAAAGAGTACCTTTTTCAAAAACCCAACAATTTCACTAAAAGAACCATAAAAAAGTTACAAGTTAAAAAATTATACAATTTCTCTATAAAAACCATAAAATAATTTCAAGTTAAAAAATTCATCAATTTCACTAAAAAAACCATTAAAAAAAACATTCAAGTTAAAAAACAATCTCTACAATTTCATTGTAAAAACCATTAAAAAGTTCCAAGTTAAAAAAACTCAACAATTTCACTATAAAAACCATAAGAAGTTTCATGTTAAGAAAATCAACAATTTCACTATAAAAACCAATAAAAAGTTGCATTTTAAAAAACTCAATAATTTCATTATAAATACCATTTAAAGAATTTCCTAGCTAAAAAACTCTACAACTTCACTATAAAAACCATAAAAAAGTTCCAAGTCGAAAAACTCAATAATTTCACTATAAATACCGTAAAAAAAGTTCCAAGTTAAAAAAACTCCACAATTTCACTATAAAAACCATACAAAAATGTTTCATTTCAAAAAACTCAACAATTTCACAGTAAAATTCATTAAAAAAAGTTCCAATTTAAAATACTCAACAATTTCACTATAAAAAACATAAGAAAAGTTCCAAGTTAAGAAATTAAGCAATTTCAATATAAAATACATAAAAAAAACATCCATCTTAAGGTGATGTATAAAGCCTTGTTATGATTGCGTCCCTCCGTCGTTAAATCAGCATCTGTGAAGCCCAATCCATGACTGGTGTTTACATTTGCAACCACTATTTCCAGCTGATTAACCGTAATCTCTTCCGGCACGTAGGCTGCGTGCAGGACTCTCAACAGTGCATTCCTATGGGCTTCGGAACACATTAATAATGATAATATAGAGATTTTGGAGGGTGTCTGATGAAGCTGGTCCACCACTTTGTAATCACTCTTTTTTATTATTCTCATGAACTCGTCCACCTCTTGTTCAAAAGACGTCTTCGGAGTTTCTTTAACAGTTGGCTCTTCAAGCACCACATTCTTCCCTTTTGCCTTAGCAGCAGCTTCTGCTTCAGCATTGGGTCTTGGTATTTGTGAGGCAAAAAGGCGTCCGCTTCTGGTGAAGCCTCCGCCTCCCCCAACATTGTCAACTTGTGGTGAAGAGATTGATGAATCTAGAGTGATCTTCTTTCCGTCGTAGTAGAGATCAGAACCGTAGTGCCAAGGTATGGCATTACTGCTTTCATAAGGAACATGTCCAGGCACTGTAATGGTGACCGGACTGATTGCTGCAACAGAAGGAACTGTGATGGTATACGGGTCATAGTAGATTGTGACTGGAGATTTGATAGGAGGTGTTGCAGTTTGTTGTTGGAAATTGTTGTTGGGATGAACATTTGCTGGGTCATAATTGTAACACCCCAAATTTGCCCTCTTCATTTTAAGCATCATATCATATCATATTCATCATGAACATATCATATTCTTAGCATCCTAGCATGGAAAGATGAGGCATAACATTTCTCATGACCTAGCATTAGGCATATGATCATCTGTGGAGGTTCTTGAAGCATTACAAGCCATGACAAGGGGCCCAATTTTTTTGTAAAAGTCCTATAAGGGGTCTACATTGCATTTACAAGTTCAAGTTCATTTACAAAAGCTCAGAAGGTTGGAAGATCATCAGGGAATCCAGGCTAAGGCTAAGCTCTTACACAAGGATCCCAAACTAGGGTTTGAGTTTCAAGCATGAAAACCTCAAAACTTTGGCCATTTCATCTGGGCAAAGTCTTTTAAATGTTAAGAGGATCCTAGGTACCAAATTTGGTGAGAAAATTCCTTGTGGAAGTCAAGCATTTCTTCAGTTGCTTGCAAATGAAGAAACTGGTCAACTGTGCCTTAAAAAAGTCAACTGAGAGATTTCAAGGGGTCCAATCCAATTTTTCTAGCCAAGGGATGTTCTTATAATGTTAAAAGAGGTTTGTCAAGTTCAAAGATCAAGAATCTTGAGGTTTTGAGGTGTTTTGCAAAATTGGTGCAAAGTTGGTTATGGAAAATGCCGTTTTTGGCAAGTTTTTGCCCTAAATTCAAGTGAGCATAACTTGGTGAAAAATTCTTCAAATGGAACAAAGTCAAACATGAAAGTTGGAGATTAAGGCCTCCCATTTTCAAAAAGTACAAGTACTTTTTCATAGCCTTCATGGTTACAAAGTTAGAGCCCTCGAAAATTTGGCAAAAACTAGGGCAAACTTGTTTTTTTCATATGAGCACCAAAGCAAAAAGGCTTGAATCTTAATTTTAAGTATTGGTACATACCAAATAAGTTCACAATATTAAAATGCAATGCATTTGGCTCACTTTGCTCCAAGAAATACACCAAATTCGTGCATAATGAGAATTTCATTTCAAAAGTGCAAAAAGTGCATGTTCATGAGGATTGTGTGACATCTTCATCCAAGGGCCAAGATCTTTTTGGTTTGAGATTAAGGGTCAGATGTGGAGTGCACATGGGCAGGAGGCAAGGCAATGCATGAGGTTTTCATGAGATCACAATAAACTTGCCAAATTTGCAAAATCACTCACACTCTCTCTTCACACGTGCAAATCCTCTCATTCTCTCAGCATTTCCTCATGACCTCATATAAAAGCAAATTAGGGTTTTAGAGGATCCAGTTCTCTCTGATTTCATAGTTCTCAAGTTTTGGCTCAAATTGCATTTTCATTCGAATCTCTTCACACACTTTCTTTCTTCACAAACAAATTACAGATCCTTCATCCTTGAGAGCTCAGGATCACAAAGCTCTCCCTTGTGCAAGCTATTTCTCAAGATCAAGTACGTTGCCATTTCAGGGCAGTTGGCCGCAAATTCTTAGATCCAGCAAGATTCAAGACTCTAGTTGCATTTATTTTGCAACTAGAGTGCATTTGGAGTGGATTGGCTTCATTTTCTTGGCTTTTAACAAGCTACTTCAAGAGCTGCAAGTTCAGGTGAGTTCCAAATATTCAGATCTAAAAATGGAAATAGTTGTGTGCATTGTAATCCTCTTGTTATGCTGATCATTCTGCTGGTTTTAGATTCAAATTTGATGCATATTTGAGCTTGTTATGTGGTTTTGAATTTTCATGGTGTCAAGTGTTTACTCACGATCCCGTAAATCCTTTGATCCATTGAAATTTTCATTGCTATTTTTGAACTCAGGGCACCTTAATTACTTGATCTGGAGGTTCTTGTTCATTTTTACTGTGTTTTGTTCATATGGTGAGTTTTCCGGTGCCGGAGCCCTAGCTCCGGTCACCGGATTCTGGGCTTTTGTTTTAGGGTTTCTGGAGGTTGAAGATGGTCTCTCCACCATCAGATCTTTCATCTGGACGCGTATGAAGCTGCCACGTCAATTAATGACACTTGCTCTCTCTCACGTGCCCTTCCATTCTAATTTTCATTCTGATTATTACTCATGTTGCGCACCACAAAATAACTTGTTTACTCCCTCACCTCTGGTCCTATCAAAGTGCCACGTCAATTAATGAGAGGAAGTCTAGGATGCGTCCATCTAATCCTAAGGCCTCTGTTTTTTCCACATTTCTCCTGAATTTCCACCTTTGTTTTTGTGTTCAGTGCAGGATTGGGTGGGCTTATCACCACTATCCTCACCCCCCTTGCCTTTGGCCCAATTCATGTTAACTGGATTCCTTTACTCTTCTCACCCCCAGCTTATTTCTTAATTTTATTTCTTTTCTTTTATTTCATTTTCATATCATTTTGCTTTTCAATTTTTAAAAATACTTCTAAGTGTCTAAAACTTCTGAGTTAATTCATGGAAGTCAATTTGAGTTTTCTTTATTTTTTCATATTTTTCGTTTCCATTTATTTTTAATAGCCACGTGTCAATTAATTGTTCATCTTAATTAATTCATTTTAATTCCTTTTTGGGCATGCTGCCTTGTCCATTTTCCATAGTGATCATCATTTTGAATTTCTTGTTGGTTCTTTTTGCTCTGGATTCATAAGAAGATGTAGTTCATGTGTGTTTTTTGCCCTGATGGTTTTGGTCCTTGACTTGTCATTGAAGTTTCTTAACCCTAGTTCTTGTTTATGTCCCCATTTGACTTATCTAGCTTATGAATTTCTTCCTATCCTTTTGGCACATTGTTATATCATCTTTAAAGACCTCTTGTTCAAAGTAGTGGAATTTTTGGGTGCATTGTTGATTTGATTTGAATTTTGGTTCTTAACTTGTCCCATTTTGCTTCTTTTTGATAATAAGTTCTCTCATTAGCTTAGAAGGGCACTTGTGCCAACTTCTTCATCTCATTTGGGGTCTCCTTAGGGTATTTATGCCTTTCTGATCTTGGTTTAGGGTTTGTGTCTTGGAAATTTTGTGATTTGCTTACCTTTTAAGTTCTTTCTTATGTGTATCCACCTCACTTCTTTACTTCATTCTTCCCATAAGTTGTTTGTTTAGCTTTGTGCTTATCTTCTCCTCATCTTTCTTGCTTCTTAAGCATTTCTTTAATTTGATTTAGTTCTGGTCTTGTGCCTTGAGTTCATGTTTTGTGTATTTTTGCTTTGCATCTTCTTAAGTTTGCTTTGCCTTGCCATGTGTTTCATGTTGCTTCATATTAACTTGTATTGCTTCTTTTCTCATTTCTTGTTACTTGCATTTGCATTGAGCTTTTGTATGTATGACTTCACTTTTGTTTGTATAATTGTTGGCATGTCATTAAGTTCATTTTGTTTTGCTTGAATGCTTATGTCACTAACCATTTCAGGGGCTATGGTAAGTGAGAGGTGTGGATGTGATTCCCACATCTCCAAATCTCATCTCTTCTTTTCTTATTCTTACTTGTGCTAACCTTGTGATTGTTGGGCTTAGGCCTTACTTCCCTCTTCTTCTATTCTTCTTTCTTCTTCTTCTCTTCTTCTTTCTTTCTTCTTTAGGATAGAAAACCACACTAACCTAGGATATCCATGCATGACAACACTTAGGATTCTTTAGTCTCCCATTAGACTTTTGCCTTTGTGATCCTTTTGGCTTCTCTTCTCTTCTCATCTCAAAACCCTAAAAAGCACCTAATAAAGTTTGAAGTGATACCTTGAGCAATAGCCTTATCCCATGAGGTACTTGTAGTCTTCCCATCTTGGGATAGTACAAGCTTATCTTGTGATGCACAAGTCTGATCAAGATATCATCTTCACAAAGAAAATCATAAAAACATTTCTTCATTGTAAATACCAAAAACACTTAATAAGTTAATGAGTTAGTGAGTTTAGGCCCTAATCTTTGGATTCAAGTTATGGGGATCTTCTCCTTACTTGAGTGTGCTTGTTCTATTATTCCATCTTGGAATGTAGTGACAAGTGCACATTCCATGGAAAAGAGCTTGAGTTCACTTCCTTGTGACACACTCATAAAAAGCTCCATAAAAAAACACAAACAAACAATAAGCGTCTTTCCTTCGGGAATTCTTTTCTCATCTCCTTCGCTCCGTACGCGAACTTGCTCCTACTTGTCACTTTGCAAGACGGTAACGCACCCGTCGTCCGAGTCTGCAACACCTGAGCATTGACATAGGCAGTTCAAGCCTTAATACACAAGCAACTTCTTTTCTACCCCTAGTTAGGGGAACTACGGCGACTCTGATCCTCATTGTCCAGATGAGGTACATAGGCAGCGGGGTAGGGCCCGTTCGAGCACACTCTTTATTTTCCCTACATTTTTTCTCTTTGTTTTCTCATTCAGTTCCTTTCTCAGTTTCTTTTCCAGTTTAGTTCATTCTTTTTGCAGCAATTTTCATACCCTCACCCTTTGAAACAATTTCTTTGCAAGCATGGATTCCGTCGGGTACGGCAGACGATCTGGGTGCTAATACCTTCCCAGGTCGTAACCGACTCCCGAACTCAGTCTCTTTGGTTCGTAGGACCCGTTTCCTTCCTTTTCTTTTCTTCTGGTTTGTGCAGCATTACCATTCTCGTTCCTTCGGGATAAAAATGTCTGGCTGGCGACTCTATTCTTTTTCCGCGCCACTTTCGTGTTTGTACCAGGATGGAAATCCGGGGAGCGACAGCTGACGACTCTGCTGGGGACCGAACCCAGAATCTCTGGTTCCCTTGAGAGTCTCTCCTAGCGCTTTTTTGTTCCCGTTTCTTTGGGTGTTGATTGCTCGCTGTTGTGTGTTGTATTTTACTGTTGTTTTATTTACAATTCATTTACAGCTTTATTTACCGTTTTCGGTATTTATTTTCCGCATCACATTCTATACTGGACTGTCTGGACTGGATTTTCTGTTTGGTGGGTTTGGGTGATACTGTTTCTGAGAGATGAGCTTATTACCACGGCTCGAGTGCACCTTAGGACTTAGAGTGGTTCCACTTTGGCCTCATGAGATCTTGTCATGGGGGTAGTAGTGAGTTCCACGCCCAGATTTGCGACCGTCTTGGAAATGTCTTGATTTGGAGATCTTCCTCTCTCATTTCATAACCTTGACAATTATGTGCAGCTGGGGACCGATCATTGAGAAACTTGTGGAAATATCCCTCTTTAGTGATGGCAGTGGCAGACCACATTTTGTGGCAAACCCATTCGCATCCGAGGGCCCACCTGGGACTTGCATAGGATGACCTTGTTTCCCGGACTCAGCTGAGGCCTCCCTGCGTAGTATATAATGCCAAACCGATTCCCTGATTTGCTGGTGTTGTAGGCGTTTCTGTTGATAAGATGGGTGCTGGTGTTGTAGGAGTAAATGTTGCTGAACTCTGATCTGTTGAAATAATGGATGGAGTGATTGCTGGAGTTGGGGATGAATCAGTGGGAATGATAGTTGTTGCTGTTGTAGGAGGATCTATTGTTGCTGAAGAAAGAATTGTTGATGTTGAAGGAGCCGTTGTGGTAATTTGCAAAATTCCATCTCTAATAAGGCCATCTATGCCAAACCTTATCCTCTCACAACCATTAATAACAGTCTTACATGATTCGCAGCAGGTCTCACAGCCTGGGAACACCTGGCATTTTAAGAGCTGAGCCTTGACTTCTGCCAGTGGTGTTTGAATCTGTGCAACATTAACAATCAGTGCAGATGGTTGATCCTCTTCTATGGCATTAATCTTGGGCCCACCATGATTAGGCATAGGATTTCTGTTAACATTCGGAGGAGGTGCGAAATTGAGAGCTTTAGAATCGACCAAATCCTGAACCTTCATTTGCAAGGCTCTACATTTCTCGGTATTGTGACCCGGTGCGTTGGAGTGAAAGGCACACCTGGCATTGGCATCATAATTCTTCGGGAGGTTGAGAGGATCTGGTGAAGCCAACGTCCTTAACTCAACCAGGTTGAGCTTCAGGAGTTGTGGCAGTAGAGAGACATAAGGCATAGGGATGGGATCAATCACCCTATTTGCCTGGGATGACCTCTGTTGAAAGGGGCGCTGCTGTTGGTTGTTGTTGTTATTGTCGTACGTTCTTTGTTGCAGAAAATGAGATTGTTGCTGATAGTGATGTTGTTGTTGATAGTGATGTTTTTGTTGTTGTTGAGGAAAAAGTGGTTGTTGTGGAGCTGGAGCCGGGATGGTAACGACTACTATTGATCTGTGAGAATACTGGGGTCTGCCCCTGCCTGCATGGACAACATTTGTTTCACCTGCCCTCCGGGGTCCTGAAAAAGGTTTTCTGGGGTTGTTGGAGGAACTTGCACCGTTGTCAGAGATTTTGCCCATCTTCAAAAGACTCTCAATTCTCTCACCAGCTATAACTACATCGGCAAAACTGGTGGAAGAGAAAGCAACAAGTCTATCAATATAAGTTCCCTGCAAGGTGTTCATAAACATGTCATCCATTTCTCTTTCAGACATGGGTGGCTGGACAGCAGCAGCAAGCTGTCTCCACCTCTGAGCATAATCCCGAAAGCTTTCCCTTGAAGACTGAGACATGCCCATTATAAGCCTTGAGTCTCCCTAAGAAGGATTGCAGATGAGTACGCGGACAAGAGGTACCATTGTATTTTTCAAAGCATGGGGGTTTGAATTTGTGGGGAATCCTCACCCCATCTACCAGCCCCATATCCATTATGTCAAAGCCTAAAGAATTCTGAGATTCCAAAGACCTCAGCTTTTCAGCAATCTCATCCAGCCTTCTGTCATACACCTCATCCCCAGCCCCAATAATTGTGAACTGCCCCTCCTGAGGATCTTCTTGCAAGATCCTGCCTGCAGCAGTGTTTCCTTGAATATTCCTTGGGATATTAACATCTGGGTTCAAATGGGGCCCAAACTCTGGTAGGTCGATGCGAGGCTGCCCGCGTTCATTATTTCTGGTTCCTCCTGTTCCAGGATGGGGCTCTTCAGGTGTCTGCCTTTCCACCAGCTCTCTCAGCTTTTCCTGGCTTTGAGCTAAGCCAATCATCACAGCCATAAACTGGGACATTTGGTTTCTCATTTCAACCCTTTCGTTTGCCATTTGATTTCTTATTTCATTCAGGTCATGTTGTACCTGATCCATTTGAATGCCTGGAAGGTTGTTTCGTGTTGGGTACCGGTGTGTACGATTGACAGGGAACACTCGACGACGAGCAATGTTTCCTGAAACCACAACAAAGTGAGAAACAAAATAACAAATAAAACCTACAAAACAAAAAGAATGTCAGTATGCAATGCAATATGCTTATTTGTCTTCCAAGGTATCCGGTTTGGTTCTTTGGTTTTGACCTTTCCAGACCTCGAGGAAATGCTTGATGATGTTGAGAGAAAGCCCACCAAAATAAAACAAACTGATATATTACAAATGATGAAAATACATAGTCTGTTTACAATACATGCCCATGGTGGGTCAAAAATACAACAACCAAAAGAAAAAGTACATCAAAAGAAAAGAAATACAAGCAAAAGGAATCAGACATCCAATCCAAAGTCATCCTCCCTGACTTCCTTCAGGAGGGCCCCAGTCACTGGACCAGCTGGGTGCTCTGTAATAGTCCCAATGAGGAGGTTCTTGGTAGCAATGGCATTAGTCAGCTTCTTATGCCTGTTCTGATCCTTTGATCTCTTTAACCCTGCCTGGAGCTTCAATTCTGATATCTCCTTCTGAGCTACCAACAAAGCCTCCTGCTGCTTCTTCTCATTGGCCTCCAGCTGCTCAATCTTGGCCTAAGTCCTCTGGTCTTCTTGTGCACGGGCTTCGGTGATCCTGATCCACCTAGCCTGGCTCTCCTCCAGGTAATGCTCAGCCCTAGCTTTCTGAATCTTGGCCTCCTTACAGGCATTCTTCAAAATCAACTCTCCTGCTCTTGCTTTCCTTATGTAGTCATTTGTCCTTTCAATCTTGGTCAGATGCTCAGTCTTGAGTCTTTCCAATCTCTCAATGTCCTGACGACTATCATTTCTCTCCCAGAGAGTCTTCTTCAGGGCTTCAGCTAGCTGATTATTCCTCTCTTTCAGCTTTTCAAATTCCTCCAGGCTAACAGTTGCTGCAGGCTGTACTGTAGAAGGCCCAAGTGTGTCTTCCAAGGTGAAAGGCATCCTGGTGATCTGAGCTCTAGTACGGGACCAGTCAGAGTACTAGGCTGAAGCAATATTGTTGCACCTTCCAAGGATGGCTGTCCCTTTGGTCTGGATGTTGTCCCAAGCCCAGGCAGCTTGTTTGACAACAGCTGAGTTAGGTTGAACTTCACAGTATAGGGTCTCAGCTACATCCTGTCCTCTGGGAGGATGAACTAAGGCATATCCCAATTGTATCTTAAATAGTAAAGGGTTGTAGTTGATGCAACCATTTACTCCTATAAAAGGCACATTAGGGTATTGCCCACAGCTGGTAATAATATCTTTGCCTTTGGTGCTCTGAGTGCACCATCTGATATCATATGATGTTAAGGCAATGAACCTCTTGGCCCAATTATTCTACTGATGGGGGTTCAATAAGGCATCTGATTTGGGCAAGTGTCTGAGCAGCCAAGAGTAGAATAGAGGAGCACAACATCTGACTAGCTTCCCCCTTTGCTTTTCATTTCTCTGATGGATGGAGTAGTAAAAATCCCCTAGCAATATAGGCACTGGGTTCCTCAGCAGGAATAAGTGGATGGCACTCTTACTCACAAATTTGGGCTCATCAGCAAACAATATAACCCCATATATGTTGAGGGCTAAAAGTGCACAGACTGCCTTCCATTCTCCCACTGCAGCCTTCAGGGTGGCCTGAGAAATCAAGAAGTCTAGGTGTAAACCAGGAATCCCAGCTTTTGTTGTCATGCTTTGCTCAATGAGGGCAGGCTCCAAATGCAATGCCCTTGTTATCTCTTCACTTCTGGGAGTAGTCATCTCTGGGTTGAAGGGGATCCCTCTTCTAATAGGCACTCCAATCAACAAGGAAAACTCTTCCAACAGAGGCCCCATCTGGAAATTAGGAAAGGTGAAACATCTGAGTGGAGGGTCATAAAACTGCAAGCATGTGTGGATCATACTCCTCTGAGATGAATCAAGATCCATAACCATGTCCAAAATACTCCCATAGTGCTCTCTAAAAGTGGGATGTGGTCAGGTGTGATAAGTGACTGGACCTGCCTGATACCAGTCAAGGAGGGCTCAAAGAAGTGATAAGATATGTTGATTTTCCTTGGAATATCCATGAGTGCTGATGAAGAAGATGAAGTCAAATGCTGATGAAGATCACAGACTGAAAAGCTGGAGGTAAGTCTCTGACAGACTGATGTAGGTGAGCCTCTGACAGACTGATGGAGGTACTGAAGGAGATAGCTGAAGCAAATGCTGAAGAAGATAACTGAAGCAGAGGTCTAAGTAGTAGAAGGGGTCAAAACCAAACCAAATATAATGAGGTGGATACCCTGAAAAACAAATAAACAAATGTTAAATGATGCAATGATGATAAATGAAAATGATATGCAAGGGTTTATGATCAAGAGCTGGATCTGATTATTTGTCTTGGTATAAGGTCCATGTATGTTCAAAGGTCCGGATGGAGGCTCAGAAATCCAGTAACCAAGGTAGGGGGACTCAAATAAAGAGTCACATGTCCAGGGTTAATCACAAGAACTGCCCAAGGTGAAGTATTCTTAAACAATACAGTAACAGGGTATGATGTGGCCAAGGGTTCCTGCAAACCTGCAAATATCCCAACCCCCTCACATGTAATGTTCTAGAACAAGGATCCTCAGACTTGGATCATTAATGAGAAGTGTAAACACTTCTAACCCGGAGGTACAATGTTTACAATAACCATAAAGGATCCTCCTCTAATTCACCTCAGATGCTGAAGGTCATAAAAAGGTCATCCAGACTTAGCAGGCTTCCCAGATAGCCCTAGCACTACAGGAAATCTGTAGCACAGAGTTCTCAAGAAGAAACCCACATCTGAACCGTGTTTCATATTCCCGCACCAGACCGAAATGGAATGGGAAAGAATATGAACCACTCTAGCCTAGGTGTCACTCAGGTCCCAGGTATAGGACCTTAATCACTCAGTGGAACCCCACCCACCAAAACAGAAGCCAGATCCAGCAATGATAATGACAGTATGATGTATAAAAAATTGTAAAGAAAGTAGTAAATAAAACTGTACATAAAGCAATAAATAAAGCAAATAAATAAACATAATTAGCACATAACACCCCCATAAACACAAATCAAACAAGCGCTAGGAGGAACCCACAAAAAGAACCAGAAGCCCTGGTTGCAGTATAAGGGTCCCCAGCAGAGTCGCCAAGCTGTCGCTTCCGAAGATTTGCATCCCGGTACAAGCGCGAACGGTCGGCGAAAGGAGAAATGAAAGATGAACTGAAAAGAGTCGCCATCTAGGCATTTTTATCCCGAAGGAAAGGTAATGCTGCATAAACCTAGGAAAGAAATGGATAAGACGGTCGCGAACCAGAGAAACTGAGAAAGGGGGTTGGTTACAACCTGGGAAGGTATTAGCACCCAGATTGTCCGTCGTACTCGACGGGATCCACGCTTAAAAGATTTGTGTTTTAAAGGGGTAGTGTCAGTGCTGTCTGTGTGCAAAAGCTAGAAAAGAATGTACAGGTGTCAGTGCAAAAGAAATGTGAAGTGAATTGCTCAGGAATGAGGCTTAAAGAATAATGCTGGAAGAGGGGGAATATACAGAGACTTTTGTTCGATAACAGTTAAGTTATGCCTACGTATCCTCTCGTGCAATGAGGAAGTCAGAACACCGTAGTTCGACTCAAAGAAACTGAAAGATAAATTGACTTGTGAACTGCTTGCTTGCCTATGCTCAAGTGTATGACTTGTCTGGCTCAGGTGCAAACTGTCTTGCATTAGACAGAAGAAGCAAGTTCTCATTTGTGAGTGAGGATGATGAGGAAAGAATCCCGGAGGAGACGATTATTGTTTGTTTTTGATGTTTTCAATCTTTTATTGCTTTTTGGAGTCTTCATAAGAAAATGAGCTTAAGCCTAAACCAAGGGTTAGTAAACTCATCACATCCTCCCTCTGATTAGGGGTAATGAGAATACCTTAAGTATGAAGTAAGCACCTCACACTTAATCACCATGATGTAGGATTAAGATCATTAACCTACTTGCAATTATTTATATGTTTTTGGTGTTTTTGTTTAGTGTTAAGTAATGAGTTTAAGCCAAAATCAAGGATTTAATGGACCCATTACACCATCCTAATAGAAGGATAATAGATGAGAACATTTAAGCTGAGGAAGATACCTCAACTTAATCCATGATTAGGGATTAACCTCATGACAAAACAAAAATTTTATTAGAGTGGATTTTAGTTCATGATAAGATTAAGAAGTGAATTTTATGGTTTGTAAGACAAGTTGAGGGGGACTTGTCCATTAACACTAGGGTTAGTCCTTCTTAACCAATTAAGAAAGAATTAGAACCCTAATGCAAGGCCCAAGTTACAAGCTTGATGTCTTAGTGATTATTAGATGGATTGATTAAGAGATTTAAAAACATTAAGGGTTTAACACTTAGGATTAAAGTTATGCACTCCATCCTAAGAGAAGGATGCAGGCATAATCTTAATCACAAAGCCTTAAAGCCTTAAAGGTTTAGTCCCTGATTATGAGATGAGAGGAGAGACACAAAAGATGACACAAAGGTAAAACTAATGGGGGGACTAATCAAAACCCTAAATGTTATCATGCTTGGGTGTTCCTAGGGTTTATGAGGCTTGCAAGAGATCTTCAAGAAGAGCCACCAAGGAAGAATCAGATGAAAGGAGGAGAAGTAGAAGAAGCAAGTCAACTTACTTCACTTAAGAAGATACGTTACTTGAAGAAATGAAGTGAAGAAGGAACATGAATGAGCAAGCTCAATCTAAGACAAATACAAAACGCAGCAATGGATGCATAAGGGAGATGAGAAGAGAAATGAGAAGTGAAGGCAAATTCACTTCTCAAAGTACTTACCACCTGAAAAGTTAGCATAAAGAAATGAAATAAAATGAAAATGAAATGAATGCAAGGATGCAAACCAAAATCAGAAGCATGTTCATGGTGTAAATGATGCTAAGAGATGATGCAAATGTATGTCAAGAGTTATGAATGACCATACAAGTAATGGGGATGCAAATGAAGCATGAAAGAAGCATGAAAGTTCATGAATGCTCATGGAATGTGATGAATGCATAACATAGAAAATGGATGAGGAAATGATCAAGCATGATTCTAATGTGTCCTAAGATGTCTTAGAAGTCATGTGGATGTATGAAATGTCATGGAAAGTTCATGAATGCAAGCATATGCAAGATGTATGCAAGAGAAGATGAGAAATTAGGGTTTTCATACAACATGAGATGCAAAACTCAAAAGCAGAAGCAAATGACAAGATAAAAAATTTAAAATTCAATCAAAAGAACCCTAACCCCATATGATTTCATACCCCAAAGGAGAAGACCTAACTCTTAACCCTAAGGAAGTTATGATTTTTCTAAGTTTTCTAGGGTTTTAAGGTACTTAAAGGGAAAAAATGTAAATCAATTCAAAAAGGCAGAAGAAATTTATGACAAAATTATGTTAGAAACTACATGTCAAGTGAAGATCAATGCAAAAAGAACCACTGTCATACCATTCTTGGTTAAGAAGAAAATAATTCTTGAAGTTAGGGTTCTAAAATGTGAATTTTATGAACCCTAAATTCAAGAAAATTATCAAAGATGGTTCAAAACCAAAAAGAAATTTGTGTGGATGGTATGACAATGTCTCTAAATGTTTAAAGATGCAATATGAATTTTTTGGGATTTTTTAGAAACCTAAATGATATTTTAATTAATTAATTTTCATTAATTAATTAAAATAAACATTTAAATGTTTAAAAAATGATTTTTTAATGTGAAAAATAAAAATAAAAATAATTTTGGGTTAAGAAAATTATTTGAAATAAAAATGTAGAATACAAATATTTTTGGGATTTTCTATCTATTTTAAATAAATCATGCAAAATAAATGAGAAAAAATGAAATTAAAATTAAATAAAACAGAAGTAAACGCAAAGAAAGACTGAGATTGAATCTGGGGTTTCTAGGGTTGACTGACGCCACATCCAATGGTCAGCATTCAAATCCAGCTAATCCTATTTAATTAATTGAATAATCCTAATTAATAACTAATGAAATGATCTGATCCATTCAACACGCGCGGGAAGCTCAAATCAGACGGCTCACATTCAAACCTAGACCTAACCCTAATTAAGACATTAATGACTTTCAGGTCACCGGAGAAGAGCTCTGGTCGTCTTCTCCGGTGACACCCTCACCTGAAAATTCCTAACTTCTTCCCTAGGTTATTTCTGGAGCTCTAAAGCTCCAGATTAACTCCTCTCACTTCCCTGAATCCAAATCCACCCTCAAATCACATTTATTCTCACTCAAACTCATGATTCTAAGAAAAGATCAAACATGAAAAAAATTTCAGACAATCAGTACACACTCATTTCTACACCATTTTCGAAAATTCCAAGTTCAATGTGATCAGTGAAGCATGCTTATTCATTTTGTAACATAAAAGAGAGGTTCTGGAAAAATGAATTCAGATGGTTACCTGAGATGAAGCTTTTCACCCTTGAGCTTTCTGGCCACTTCCTTGGTGCAAAAAGACTCCTTTGAACCTCCTGAGGCAGTTGCAATGCTTGGAAAGCTTTGAGGATGGCTGGTTTGGGTGGTAGCAATCCAACTGGTCAGAAATTGTGTTTGGTGTATGGGGGTGTTCTTGGTTGTTTCAATGGTTGGTTTGTGATCAGTGAGTGATTTAGAAATGAGTGGTGGAATTTGTTTTGAGTTTGAGTAAGTGTGCTGGGAGATTCGAAGGAAAATGCAAGAGGGAGAGATTTTGTGAACTTGATGATTCTTAGGTTTCAGCTTGTGTTCTTGTGTGCTATGATCAGCATTTGGTCCACATATCAAGTTGTGATAGGTCAGAGGAGTGGTTGTGCCCTATGGTGATTGGTATGGCCTTCTTGCAAAAAGTCACCAACTTGTGTACTTGAGGTATGGGCAGGGATGCAGCTGGCCTTTGGGCATGTCCATGCGCATCTGACTTCATGGATGTCCATAAATTCAATCTCGAGGCAATTCAGCATGTGGGAATAAAGTTATGGGGTATTTTGCAATTATGTGAAGTTTTGGCCCCTTTGAGAAATCTTGATGTTCAAGGCATGTAGTCTTGCAATTCCTTGGGCAATTCTGATCTAGAGGCAATGCACTATGATGTTATGATGTATTGAAGTGTGTTTGAAGTCACAAAAAGCCTTGGCAAGTGGTTTTGCAAAGAATCCCTTTTGGTGCATTCTTGAAATTTATGGGATTTTAGCCAACTTTGACAAGCCATATCTTGAGTTCCAAAATGAATTAGATCTTGTTCTTGTACTTTTTTAAAAGGGAATGATCCAATCTACAACTTTCATGACCAACAATTTTCCATTTGAAGCATTTTTGGTTGAGAAAGAGGAGGTTGAAAAACTTTCCCAAAATGGAAAGTTTACATTACAAGTCATTTCCATTTTTGGCAACTTTTGGTTTAGCTCACTTTTCTTCAATTTTGTGAACTTCTAAGCACTTCAATGATCAAATAAAGACCATATAACTTCAATTTGATGAAAAATCCACTTTGGTTCCATGTTGGGGGGCCTCAGATGCCCTGATTTTGCTCTGACTTGCTCAAGAAGTTACCCAATGATCAGATGACTTCCATAATGAATTTCTTCATCAAACTTGGTACACATGATCCTTATAACATATTGAGACCATTAGAAACAAGAATGGCCAAAAAATTTGGAGTTATGGCCTCTAAAACCAAAACCCTAATTTTAGGTCATCTGTGCAGTTAAACCCTAGCTCTGCTTCCATGCTTTGCTAGTTCTTGTGATTCTTTGACTTCCTTGATCTTTGGAGGATAAAATATGATGTTTGAACATACATGGACCCTCTTGGAGTGATGGAAGACCTTTGGAGTGGCTCAGATGGAACCTGGATTGCTCATATCACAAACCCTAGATGCAGATGAATTTGAACTAATGCAGTGAAGCAAAAATGCAATATGATATGATATGATTAAACTAATGCAAATATGAAAGATTACAAGCCATGGTGTGAACTTAGTGAGGGGAAATTTGGGGTGTTTACACTCATGAAGCTGAATTATGATGGGGTCTTGCTTAGGCCTACTGACCTAGTTGTACGGGCTTTCAATGGCTCAAGGAGGTTAGTGTTCGGAGAGGTGGAACTACCAATCAAGGTAGGACCACAAGTATTCAATGCTACTTTTTACGTGATGGACATCCAGCCGGCCTATAGCTGCTTGTTGGGACGACTGTGGATACATTCAGTAGGGGCAGTATCCTCCACCTTGCATCAAAAGCTCAAGTTTGTCTGGGAAGCGAATATTGTGACAGTATACGGAGAAGAAGACATCATCATCAGCCACCTAGCCTCGGTCAAATACGTGGAAATGGATGGAGAAATTGTCGAGACTCCCTGCCAAGTGTTTGAGCCCATCAAACCCGAGAATGCATCATCATCAGCTTCTGTGTCAGAAGACCCAAAAAGAGGAGCTTCCATAACCTCCTATAAGAAAGCCTTAGAGGTGGTAGAATCAGGTGCCAAGGAAGGCTGGGGCAAGATGATCAAAGTCCCAGAAAAGAAAGACATGTTCAGTATTGGCTATCAGCCTGGTCAGTCAATGTCAGGACAAAATGCCAGAGGTCAGAAAGGCCCGATTACCTTCAATATCGCTGGATAGTTTGACCCCAACAATATTTGTGCCATGCATGAAGAGACTGTTGATGGTGATTGCGAATTAGAGAAGTGGATAAGGCCTCATGTTCCAGGGACGCATCTCAACAACTGGTCGGCCAAAACAGTCATCTCCGTCACTCAGCCTAAAGAGTAATGATTTTATGTTTTTACTCTCCTGTATGTAAGCCCTATGCCCTGTTCGGGGCATAGCATCTCATTGTAAGGGCTCATTATTCATATTGCAATATCATAATATCAATAAAGTGGACGTTTCTGCATTCAATCATGTTGTTCCCTGTTTTTCATTTTCATTTTTGTTTTAAAAAATAAATGGCAATGTTTCCCGTGTCTCACACCATTTCTAAAATCTAGCATGAATAAACATTCATGCATATGTTCCTCATCGGGTCTCATTAGTGACGACCTTGCTATGGCTCAGTATGACTTCGACAATCCAATTTACCTAGCCGACGAGGAAGGTGAGGAAGATTGTGAGCTTCCCGAAGAGCTAGTCAGATTTCTTAATCAAGAGGAGAAGATGATTCAGCCGCACGAGGAGGCCATTGAGGTGGTAAACCTGGGTACAGAGGAAGCCCGAAAGGAGGTCAATATTGGGGCCGCATTAGAAGAGACTGTAAAGAGCCGCTTGATCTCCATGCTCCAAAAGTACGTCAATGTCTTCGCCTGGTCCTACCAAGACATGCCCAGGTTGGATACCAACAATTTAGTGCATAGGCTACCACTCATAGAAAACTGCCCGCCGGTCAAACAGAAATTGAGACGGATGCGTCTTGACATGGCCATCAAAATTAAAGAAGTGGTTCAAAAACAGTTTGATGTCAGATTCTTGGCCGTGACCAGCTATCCACCATGGGTTGCAAATATTGTACCAGTTCCCAAAAAGAATGGTAAAGTAAGAATGTGCATGGACTACAGGGATTTGAATCGGGAAATCCCCAAAGATGACTTCCCGCTGCCGCACATTGATGTGCTAGTTGACAATACTGCCCAGTTTTCTGTATTCTCCTTCATGGATGGCTTCTCAGGCTACAACCAAATCATAATGTCGCCAGAGGATATGGAGAAGACTACATTTATTACCCCATGGGGCACCTTATGTTATAAGGTGCTTCTGTTTGGTTTGAAAAATGCTGGAGCTACATACCAACGGGAAATGGTGACGCTATTCCATGACATGATCCATCACGAGATTGAGGTCTACGTTGATGATATGATAGAAAAGTCACAAACAGAAGAAGAATATATAGTCAACTTATCCAAGCTTTTTGACAGGCTTCGGAAATTCAGATTGAGGTTAAATCCAAACAAATGCACATTCAGGGTGCGTTCCGGGAAGCTGTTGGGCTTTATCGTCAGCGAAAGGGGAATCGAGGTTGACCCTGCAAAAGTAAAGGCAATTTAGGAGATGCCTGAGCCAAAAACTGAGAAAGAGGTATGCGGCTTCTTAGGGAGGTTGAACTATATTGCAAGGTTCATCTCACACCTAACAGCCACATGTGAATCTATTTTCAAGCTTCTGAGGAAGAATCAGGCCGTCAAATGGAATGATGACTGCCAACAAGCCTTTGATAGGATCAAGGAGTACTTGCAAGAGCCTCAGATTCTCATGCCTCTAGTGCCAGGGAGACCTCTAATCATGTACCTCACTATACTGGAGGGATCAATGGGTTGTGTGCTAGGTCAGCAAGACGAGTTTGGTCGAAAAGAGCATGCAATCTATTACCTTAGCAAAAAGTTTACCGACTGTGAGACCCGCTACTCACTGCTCGAGAAAACTTGATGCGTTTTAGCATGGACAGCTCGTCGACTAAGACAGTACATGCTGACTCACACTACCATATTGATTTCCAAGATGGACCATGTAAAGTACATCTTCAAAAAGCCAACTCTAATCGGAAGAGTAGCCTGATGGCAAATGATTCTGACAGAGTATGATATCCAATACACTTTGCAAAAAGCAATCAAAGGAAGTGTACTATCGGATTATCTGGCCTAGCAGCCAATTGATGATTACCAACCGATGAAATAGAGTTCCTGGATGAGGACATCATGTTCCTCAAGTCGAAAGACTGCGAGGAACCACTCCCGGAGGAGGGTCCAAACCCTGAATCCAAATGGAGTCTGATGTTTGACAGAGCTGTGAACATGAATGGTAGTGGAGTTGATGCCGTTATTATCTCGCCAGAGGGGATCCACATGCCCGTCACTGCTCGGCTGATATTCAAGTGCACTAATAATGAAGCTGAGTACGAAGCCTTTATAATGGGGATCGAGGAAGTAATCAACAAGAGAATCAAGAACCTCGAGATCTTCAGAGATTCTACGTTGGTCATAAACCAAGTCAACAACAAATGGCTGGTTCATCAACCTCATTTGGCTCCATACAGGGACTATACCAGGAGGTTACTGAATTTCTTTACCAAAGTCAAGTTGTACTACATGCCTCGAGACGAGAACCGGTTTGTTGATGCTTTGGTTACCTTATCTTCCATGATCAAGGTGCATCAAGAGAACTATGTTCCTCGAATCGACGTCTCTCGTCTCAAAAGACTGGCATATGTGTTTGCAGTTGACGGTGTTAAGGATAACAAACCTTGGTACTATGATATCAAGCAATTTCTGAAGACTCAGGATTACCCAGTTGGTGCATCTAGTAACGATAAGAAGATTCTCAGGAGGCTAGCAGGTGGGTTCTTATTGAATCTAGATGATGTATTATACAAACAAAACTTCGACATTGTCATAGCTGAGGTATCGGTTTGTGATCAGTGATTGAAGCAATTGAGGACCATCCAAAGGAAATCAAGGGGAAATATAACTTCTCAACATTGTGAAAAGGGTTCACAACATCCCACAAGTCTTCGTTTGAGGCTACAAGTCCTAGAAAGAAGTGAATTGATCAAAGGATGCAAGCAGTGCAACACCTCCTAGCAAAAGGGGCCAAATTAGGGTTTCTAATTAACTGGGCCTCTCAGTGAAATTTTGATCCAAACTTGATCTCATTGTTTTCTACATGATGTCAAGTACCTAGGGTTAAAATTTCATCCATGGAACCATTTTGGAAGGGCTTCAATTGATAAATGGATTGAAAATCAAAGAAATTGGGAAAAGTCAACCAGGCTAGGTAAAAAGTCAACTCCTGACTTTTTGAGAGCAAAATCATGAAATTAGGGTTACAAGGATCCTATGGTTCAAATTTGATCAAGAAATGATGGAGGAATCATGAAGAATCAAGAAAACCAATTTTTGAAAAATTAGGGTTCCAAAAATGGCAAGTTTTGGCCATTTTTGCAGCCACTTCAAGAGAGGCCTTCTCCTATAAGAAGAGAGCAATGAAAATTATACCTTGATCCAATTAAATAGGGCATCTTAAGCTTCAAATCCATATGTGGAACTCACCTATAGCATTAAAATTGAGAGAGATATGATCATGCAAAGATTGAACAAAACAAGGCAAAAATCATGCCACGGGCGAGGCAGCCTGCACACGTGCTAGGCCAGGCATTTCATCAAATAGGTGTGGTGCAATATGTCAAGCCAATTTTCTCCATCATATATGCTTAAAATGAATTTTATTTGAACTTCAAAGTTGTTTATTGGCATGTTCTCTACAACTTTGATGTTCAAAGATTTTCCATTTGGGCAATGGATTGAGGGTTGTGGGAGGTCAAAGTAATGAGGTTGGCACTGCCAGGTTTACCAGCCATGGGCACAAGGCTTGCCACAAACTTCAGCCAGTTATGCAGCTTTGGCAAATGGACTTCTATGACATTTTTGAAGCATCTTGAGGTCATGTATCATTTTGGTATCAACATCAAAGATGTTCTACACATCATCCTCTTCAATTTGAGTCCAAGAACCATGTGCATTGGTGTCTTGAGCATCAAGAAACTCCCATGGAATATCCTTACATCTAATTGTTTGCTTATGCAGCAAGACATTACAAACTTCACCTCAGACCAGCTTCATTGGCATCACTCATTGTGATCAATACACACTGCATTGGAGGATAAATTCAGTGGCTGCATCACCACACCAACTACCATGAAGCCCTAAAGCCAATAAGTTGAAGCAGGCTGCAACATTGATCAGACTGCATATGCTTGGCATTCTTTGTTTCACTTGATTCAACTCATGTGCATTGCAAAGTTCAAATGATCATATATATGCAAGATCACCATCATTTCCATACACCAACATCATTCAAGCATAGATCAAGCATGAATGCATTGCTTTAAGTTGCATCATGGTGCATGGAGTCATGTACACTAAATCCCTTTCACAAATGCACCTGACCTCAAAAGAATCATTGGGCAAGATTGCTGAATTTGAGTGCAAGCACCACTACAATAAGTGTTATGCAGTGCATGTGAATTAAGCATGGGGATCATGCTGCAACTTTGGATCAAAGCAATGGCATTTCATTAATCCTCATCATACCATAGATACTATGGACATTGCAACATTAGACTGAGCTCGAGCTAGAAGCTTCTAGAGTTCCAACTGGCATAACCAACTTAACAAACTCAACTCATCTCACTCAGTTAACAAGGCTAGTTAACCCTGGTTCTAACTGCTAACCAGAAGTTCAACACACTATAAAAGCATGTGATCCACTAGAGTGCAAGGCTAACTTCACATTTTGCTCGAGTTACACCAAAATCCTCCAAACTTTGCTCTGCATTCTCTCTGCAAAATCATTGCAACATTGGTTGATCAAGCTTCAGCTTCCATTGATGCTACTCAAGCTTCATCTGTTCATCATCATCATCATCATTATGAGCACCATTTTCATGGCAGCATTGAAGTGAATGATCCATATTACACCAAGGCACCTTTCTGCATTTTGCTTCAATCTTCTTTGATCCTCGTCTCCAGTATTGCAACTATCCTCAGGTCATCATCAACATCATGATTTGTAGCATCTCTATGGAGTTAATGTCTTGAAGCACCAAGATAATATCTCTGCAAATTCTCTGCATCTTCAACAATTCTTCAAGATTCTTCATCAACAGAGTGTTTATTTCACTCTAGAAGGCATCAAGATCAAGCATAGAGTGTGATAGGAGCAAGATCTCTGGATTTCTTAAACTTAGAGTACCTCTGCAATTTAGGTTTCCTCTTAATTTTCATATGCACGATTTTGATTTATCTTGGTGGATTTGTGTTGATATGAGCTTGATAGAATCATTGCAACATCTGTTTAGTTGATAGGCATCTTTGATGCTTAGATTCAGATTTTCAGGTGAAATTGTTTGGCTTCGATTTGTGTAGTACATGAACCCTAAGTGAAAACTAAGGATATATTAGTGATTAGTGTGAGGAGACGAATCTATTCATGGCTTCATTTCTCATTTTGATGGAAGTTTCACCCAAGCCCTAACCAGAGGTCACTGGAGAAGGTGACCGGAAGTCCCCTCCGGTGACCGGAACAATGCCCTAGCTTTTAATATGAGAATATAACACAACCCTTGGATCTGATCAATCTACTGCATAGAAACATGCCAGCACATTAAAAATCACATGCCATGCACATGCTATTTTGTGAAGAGATTTGGTCAGCTTCTATCTACACCCCCGCATGTGCGTGCATAAGCCCATTTTAGTTGTAATCTTCACTTTTAGCCCCCCCCCCAGGCCCAGTCCATTTTATTTCTCTATTTCTTTTATTTCCAATTTCATTCCATTTCCATTTTCAATTTTATAAAATACCAAAACCCTTCTAAAAATCCTAAATAAATTCACACTTAATCCTTGACATTTTCTCTAATTTTCTACATTTATTTTTCTATTTTTCTTTTATTTTTGAGTCAGAATTAATTTTTCAATTAATTTCTTCCACCTTTTCTTATTTATTGACCAATCATTTTGTGTATTTTTGTTCTCCTAAACTAAAAATGATATAAAGCCCATTCCTTTTTACCTATCCAGAGGACTTATTAAACTTCCCAAAAATATTTTTGTCTTGAATTTTAGGTCATGTTTGGCATCCTCTTGAGTCATTTCTTTTGCATTGATCCCTATGAACCCTAATTCAATTCTAGCATCCATTTGACTAGGCAAAATATGAGTTTTTTTTAGATTTTTAGACATGAATCATCTTCTGGATTGTGATCTTCAGTGTTAAATTCATAATTTTTCTAGGTAATTTGATATTTTTTAAGTATCTTGCCTCATAAATCACATTTTTTGCCATTCCTTCTACTTCTTCTCTTCCCCTTTGAGCAAGGCATTTATGCCATTCATTAAAGATCTTGATTTTAAGTCTTATAAGTCATGTTATGTGTCCTTAAATGTTGTGTACATAGATTAGGCCTTTACCTTTTGATTTTGAGGGTTACTTGAACCATAAGTCATACATATCCCCATTTGACCTAATTTCACTTCTTCCTCCATCTCAACTTCTTAAAATCCACTTTGTGAACATACTAACCTTGTAAAATCATTGTGATACACCCCATAAATGTTTTAGGATCCTTTACATGTGTTTATTTCAAGCTTTGAGTCTTTGTATCCCTTTTGGTACCATTTGTCATCTTAAGGTCTTAAAACCCTAATTTTTTGTCCTTAACCATAATGAATCTTTCACCACTTCATTTGTGAATACTTTGTGAATCCAATTTACATTTTTAATTTTCACCAAGCCCCTGGTTTTTGTATAGGAAGTTCAAACTTCTTTGGTCATATTTGGTTTTTCTTTCTAAGTCATTTGCCTTACTTTGAAAACCATGTATCCATGTTCACTTTTTCATCTTTCTTTCTTATGTGTGGATCCTTATGACTTGAATCTCTTCTTTCCCATTTAATTTAATGTCATTAAATAATTTCATTTAGTGTTAGGTTCTGGACTTTACCTTTACTTTTGACCTTAGGTAATTTTACCATGATTAAATACTTAAATTTCCCTTATAACGTTTCCTTAGCTTTCATTAGGGTTTAGTGATACTTTAGGGTATAATTTGGGTTTGGTTTACTTCATAACTTTAGATCATTTTGATTTAACTTAGCTCCTTCCCTTAGAAGCTAGCTAGCATGTAATATACCTTAGAACTTGACTTTAGGCCTAGAAGTTCATTAGTACGTTTATTAGCTAGTGTGAGTTCTTCTTTGAATTTTACCATGTTCTATTTGTTCAAAATGTTTCATCATGCTAACATTTGTTTTATAGGGGTAAGATTGAAGTAAGTATTACTTCATTCTCATCTCTTATGCATTTTAATTGTGTTTGCCTTATCACTTTGTGCTTTGATCATAGACTTTCCCCTTTTGGCTCTTAGAAACAACTTATCTTCCTTAGGAAGTAAGTTGGGTTCTAATTCTCTTTTCTTATTAGGTTTAGAAGACCTCATTAACCATAGGATATATTTTGAATTAATAACTTAGGGTTGTGTCTTAGTCCCATAGTTTTGTCCTTTTTCCCATTTGAGTATATTTTTCTCTCATCTTCAAACAGAATCCAAAATACTTAATAAATGCTTGAAGATTGATGATGATCCAAGATTTTGTTCCACTTCTTGCTTGTTTTCTCTCTTTCTTAAACCTTTGTTTCTATACTTCATGAAAAATGAGGAAAGAAAAGGAAATGATACTGATATACTATCATTAGTTAGTAAAACTAACTAATGGGTCCAAATTGAGGGTATCCAAAAATGTCTCTGATGCACTTAATTAATAAAATCTCTGAGTCAGATAATATTAACTAATTAGATTGAATTTGTCGATTGTTCTAATTATTTTAATTGAAAACTCTCAGAGTACACTGGAACCCAATTGATCTCAATTAATATCATCTAGAGCATTTAATCAAAATACGAGGTATTACACGGTAGCGCGTGCATGAGTCTAATTATGTTGCATTTTATTATGTTGCATTTGTATGATGTTTGTTTTAAATGAAGTATTTGGTTGTTGTTGTTGTTGTTGTTCCATATGTGAATGATATGTGTGCATTTTTGGTGTTATTTAAATGTGATCACTATGTATCTAATTCTTATGTCGTTTATAATGATTATAATTACTCACCATTTCTGCTTGGAAAGGTTACCTTGAAATGTGGGTAACTTGCAGGTGATCAAGATCGGGGAAGGAAGCTTAGGAGTTGCTTCAGAGTGTGCTTATTTTTTCGTAGAAATAAAGGGAGTCTTGCTCTGATACGTAACATCGGGGTCAGGGTCGGGGTCGCTTGATTAAGAACCTTATGTATTTTGTTGTTTTGAGATTATGTTATACTTTATGATTTTTACTTTACTTTGGGATTATGAGTTTATAAACCATGAATTAATACTGATTTATGTGACTCTGACAACTACCTTTCATGGTATTGAGTTTATTTGATTCAGAAGTTTGAGACTTAAATCCGCTGCGAGATTTTTTATATGATTTAGTTATGATGTTAAATATATTAATTTTATAAAGCATGTTGTAACTCATGTTATGGAGCAGGACCGTTGATGTGTATGATGTCTTATGAAGATGTGACACCCATGGATTTAATTAATGTTTAATTGATTTATTTAAAATGAATCCTGAATTATCGTAGGGTTTAGTTGGGTGTTACATCACTCGCCTTTTGCTTTGTCATTTGTGGTCACACAAATTTTCTCTTAATGAGGACTTTTCTTTTGGTCCTTTTCTTTTCCTTTGTTTTGATTTCCCTAATTTTTTCCCAAGACATTCGTTTTCGAGTTTTTCGACTTAGCGAGATTTTCTTGCTTTTATTTTTATTTTTATTATTTATTATCTTCTCTTCTTCCCTTTTTTTAAAACAAATTGTATGACATTCTCTTGTTTGGCTAGTAAGGGTTGTGATTACCTTGCTCCTTGTGTTAGTGAAGGACAACCATTGTGGTTTGTGAGGGATAAATACGGTTGATCATCGAATGAGAAACTCCTTTCTTCTTTTTGAGAGTTGAACGCATAATCAAATTAAATGAGGACTACCTTGCCCCAGGTTAGATTGAGGGATTTTGTTTTTGGAAAGAAACTCATACTTCTAGGCTCAACAGGGTTGATGAGGGATTATCTTCCTAATATCTCAGATGTTTGGGGATTTGAAACAATGCATGTACATCATCAACATGGCTTTATTCGAAGCATACAACCAGAAATTTTACGTCTTTGACTTCACTATCCTCGTTTAGATTTAACTTAAACAGGCATTTGATATTGATGAAAAGTATGAGTATACGTGAATGAACTTATTTAAAACATGCATATTCATTCCTTTATCATTATCATTTAAAAAGAAACGGGTTTTATGGGTGAGAAATGCTTGACAAGCAAGAAATAATACACATGAAAATGATATGAACGACATGATGATCATCAGTGTTTTTCCTTTTTATTTTAGCTTAAGATTATTAAGTCCCCAATATGCTCAATGCAATGTCTAATAACGAACTAAATCACATTTTGCATACAAACTGGAAAAGGGAAAAATAATAAAGCTTTTGGCACAAAACAATTTTGCTGATTATGAAAGTTTGCCTGTGAATAAGCAATTACACAAGGAAACAACTCATAATGAGGTAGTTGCAAAAAAGAAAAACAATGTACATAATGGCAATAAGAAATGCTTTAATTTCCGTAAAAACTGTCATTGTTGTATTTCCTATCTCGATGCTTTTCTTTTGAAGAGTAGTCGTTGAACTGATATTTTCTTTATTTAAGGTGCATGTTTCTTGTGAAGAGTATTTAGACTACAGTCTCTCGCTCTTGATCCCTGGTTTATTTTCCTAAATTTCCCTTTCGGGTTTTCAATCCAGTGGGATACCCATTTTTTCTAAATCGTCCCTTGCGGGATTTTGATCTTAGCGGTTCATTATCATTTTTCATTTTTTTATATATCCCTAACTTTTTCCTAGACCTTTTCGTTTTAGGTCCCAACGAGATGTCCATTATTTCTTAAGTCGTACTTAGGGTTTTCGACTTAGCGGGTCATTTTATGTGCAGTATATTTTACTAAGTCTAAATTGACTGGGAGCAGAACGTCTTCCTCATCCATGTCTGTCAGGAGTAGAACACCTCCTGAAAAAGCTTTCTTTACGATGTACGATCCCTTATAATTGGGAGCCCATTTTCCCCTTGGATCAGAATGAATTTCTCGGATGATCTTTTTTACCACTAGGTCACCTTTATGGAACTTTCGAGGTCGGATCTTCTTGTCGAACTCTTTCTTGAGCTGCTTTTGATACATTTGACCATGACAGATGGCTGATAGGCGCTTCTTTTTTAAGGTTGAGCTGATCAAGTCTGGTTTGGATCCATTTTGCTTCGTCGAGCTTGACATCGATTAGAATCCTTAACGAAGGGATTTATATTTAAATAGGGACATGACCTCCATGCCATATACAAGGGAGAATGGGTTTCCCTAGTTGAAGTGTGTATCAAGGTTCGATACCCATGTAAAGAAAAAGGTAACATCTCGTGCAAAACCTTGTAAGCTCTCACCATTTTCTGGACTATCTTCTTTATGTTTTTGTTGGCGGCTTCAACTGCACCATTCACCTTTGGCCGATAGGGTTAAGAATTGTGGTGTTTGATCTTGAAGTCTTTGCACAAATCCTTCATCATCTTGTTGTTGAGATTAGACCTGTTATCCATAATGATCTTTCTTTGAATCCCATAACAACAAATGATCTCTTTTTTGATGAAACAAGCGATAACCTGCTTTGTCACATTCTTTTAGGAAGCGACTTCAACCCATTTGGTGAATTAGTCGATAACAACAAGGATGAACTTGTGTCCATTTGATGCATTTGGCTAGATACTCCTAATCATGTCAATGCCGCACATTACAAAAGGCCATGGTGAAGTTAAGACATTCAGAGGCGTTAGAGGAACAAGTATCATGTTTGTGTATATCTGACACTTGTGGCACATATTTGCATATATACAACAATCATTCTCCATGGTAAACCAATAATACCCTACCCATAAGATTTTATTGGACATATCAATCCCACTAGTATGAGTACTGAAGGATCCTTCATGGATTTCCCTTACGATTGATTATGCTTCATGTCTATCCACGCATCTGAGAAAAACCGAATCATAGTTTCTTTTGTACATGACGTCTCTTGACAAGA
Organism: Lathyrus aphaca; assembly: GCA_963966055.1. Taxonomy (NCBI): domain Eukaryota; kingdom Viridiplantae; phylum Streptophyta; class Magnoliopsida; order Fabales; family Fabaceae; genus Lathyrus; species Lathyrus aphaca. The sequence goes on from OZ014520.1 coordinate 408,319,763, forward strand.
AGAATTTGGATGCTAACCTTCGAAGCGTTCACTTGTCACAAATTGTAGCACCTTCGTGATACTCTTGCTTCTACAAATATCTTCTGATATCATAGTACCATGGTTTTTCAGCTGTCGTGACCGGCCTAAAATTTTCAAATCACCATCACATTTTTAGGAAAATAAGTGATAAACCTTAATCCCAAAATAAGATAAACTAGGTAAGGAGTCGGTTAAGTGGGAGGAAGGTGTTAGGCACCTCTCACCTTTATTGTACTCAATAGGATCCTTTTTAGGTTTCTAAGGGTATGTTTTGTTTGTGATAATTTCTTAATAAAAATCCAAATAAATCCAACTTTAATGATTCCAAAACCCAAATTTTAATCCTAAATGTACTTGCTAGGGTTTTACGATTCTATGCCTAGTACCTTCAATTAGAAGGATCAGAGTTCCGTAGTTCGTATTCCCTCTATCCCCTATTCATATTTCTAATCCTGATCCTAATTCCAATCCTAATCCATTATTTATGCTCTTGGATGTTTGACCTCTATCCCATGCTATATCCCTTAAAAGTAATTTCTTAAATCCCAAGTAAAATCCCTTAAATATCCCTAAATCAATAAAACCCTTTAAAGTGGAACCCCATTTAAATTCAAAACCCTAATCAAATTCCATAATTTTAAAATTCCCAAATTTAATAATAAAATTAATACCCCAAATATTCAAATTAAATCCCAAAATTCATAATAAAATTAACCCCCTAATTTTCAAATTAAATACCAAAACATTTGATAATTTCAACCCCAAAAATTAGAATTTCAACCCCACAATTATTTAATAATTATTATTATAACCCAAATCAGGTATGTAGAATTTTTATTTCAAAAATAAGTTTTTAAAATAAAAAATAGAATTTCCACCCCAAAATATTTTCCCAAATAAAAAACCCAATTTTAATCCGAAAATTATATTTAAATTTATTTGGTAAAACCCTAAAAATATATAAATCCCCTTTTTAAAAATAAACCCTAATCTAAATAATTTAATAAATTAAAATTCCCCCCAAATACCTTTTCCATAAAAATCCAGAATTAAAAACCCTCCATATTTATTAAAAAATAGTTTTTATATTTTATAAAATAAACACATTTATTAAATAATTATTTAATTATTTAAACCTTAAATAAATCCCTAGAAAATATAATATATAAAAAAAATCCTAAAATCCCTAATTATGTTCCCTATGATAAATAAACCCTAATTCCATTTATATTTCCCTAATAACCCATTAATCCATAATTAATAATTAAATTAAGAAATTAATTCAATTAATTAATCTAAACCCCGGGGGGTATATTTTGAATTGAGTTAGCAATTTGGCTGCTAAAAGGGGGTGTCAACAACAATGGACGCAAGGCCCATTAGCTAAAACCCAGGTGGAGAGAGTCAAATGGTTGACTCTTTGAGATGTTTGATGATGATCACATGGCTTTCCTTTTGACTGATTTCATCCCTTGATCCAAAAGTATGTGAAATGAGAGGCCATGATTAGAAGTCAACAGAAGACTATTGTGGGAACACACGCACCAGATCCATTGGTTGACTGAGAAGTCAACAAATTTGGAACGTCTAAGGGATGCCACTTGACATTCATCCTATGCAACATGGAAGGAGTACATAACCCCCCTCTCTTCAGAATCCCTTCCATTTTTCTCTTTAATTTCTCTTTCTTCACTCTCGTTCTCTCTCTCTACCCTCTCAATCCTTTCCCTTCTCCCTTCTCACCCTCATCGTCGACCCCCCTCAAATGGCCTCCGACCACCCTTCTCCCCAGATCTCTGGTTGATCTTAAAACGAGATCTTCGTCCTAATCCAAGAACCCTACCTAGGGTTCTTCCAAAAACCCTACAAAGCCCATGAACCCTAGGGTTCGTCCCAAGAACCCTAACAACAATGAAGAACCTTAACCCTCCTTCTGAAGAACTCTAACCCTAATAGAATGAACCCTAACCCTATTTTTTCTAGAAAACCCTAACAATCAACAACACAACAATCAATCAAAGATAAGTGTTTAAGGCTTACCTCCCCTTGTTGTGACTGATTATATTGTTATTTTCCTATTTCCTCTTCAATTCCTCTATTGATTTCGTCCTTCCCCTTCTAATTCGTTTCTTTTTTGTTTACATATTTGAAGTTTTTGCTCAAAGCTCTTAGGGTTCTAATGTTGAACCCTAAGTTTTCTAAGAGAAAGAGCTTTAACTGAGGGTTGGATTTCCGCAGTGTTTCTCTGTTCTAGGGTTTCCTCCCCTTAATTTTTTATCTTTAGGTTTTTATTTAAAAATGAATTTTTAGGTTTAGTGATTAATGTATTAGATCTTTTTTTAGGATTTGATTGCAATCAACTTTTATTGTAATTTGATCAGTCTTGTAATTGATTATTGAAATTCTGTGATCAGGTATGAGATGTTGAATGAGATGTTTAAACACTTGACAACTTAACCAAAACTTAAAGTGCAGGAAAATTAAACAACACAGTAATTTGTTAACCCAGTTCAGTGTATAACCACACTTACATCTGAGGCTACCAAGCCAGGAGGAAATCCACTATAAGTAATATTAATTCTAGACTTAAACCACCCAGTTTAATCTTTCACTTAATATCTACCCAATGCAATTTCTACCTAAGACACAACTTAGATATGAGTACCAACTCACTCCCCCTCAATCACACAGTGATCTTGTTTACAAGTTTAATAAAATTGAAGTCATACTTCAAACAAAACAGCTTGATCTTACTTCACAGTTTCAATCAAGACACAAATATACTTTTGCTTAAAAGCTCATAAAGTGGTACAATTAAAAACAACATGCTATTAAAACACAAAACACCCTATTTGGTCTTCTGAAATTCGTACACTATTCTGAGAGTTTTTATTGCTTAAATAGGTGTTTGGATTTTGGGCTTTCTGTAGGTATATCCAATCCTGAAATGCATGCTGCTTCCACCTTGAATTAGGGTTTGTTACTTCCTAGATTCTAGGTGATTCAGTTCTTCTGATTATGCTGAAGACACATAACAACACTCCCTACAGATGCGCCTTATTCTGTTTTATCCAACCATAATTAATTCCAGATAACTTTCCTTAATTTTCTCTGTTCTGTTAGTCATTAATTAATTCTGGTAGCAGGTTTGAGATGTCACAACATCTGTTGGGACATCCTGAAAAACTGAACTTACTTCATTTACTGATACAATGTCACAACATCTGATGTGACATCCTGTAAACTGAACTTGTTTCATTAACTAATACAATGTCCCAACATCTGGTGTGACATCCTGAATTAAGTTCATTTACTTATACTCTGTTTGATAATGTCCCAACATCTGATAGGACATCCTGAACTGAATTCAACATTTCTTGTTGGTCAAAAATTCTGCCAATTCTAAACATCTACAAACTCCCCCTTTGGCTAATTTTTGGCTAACATATTTTTCTGATTATCAGAGTGCAGCAGAAGTTCTTTTATCAGAGAATAGCAGTTCTTTTCTGTTGAGTCATGTGTGAGTTTACTCCCCCTCAAACATACATGTATTCAGTCTTGTTGCAACAAAAATTTTCATTAACATCACAGATTTAGTTCAGAAGCAAACAGAAGTTTTTCATTAATAACTAAACAGCATCATACATTGTTGTTGTTGTGTTGTTCTTGTTCTCCCCCTTGTTAGACATAAATTTAGGGCCAAAGTTACTAATTCAAAATTACAATGCAGAAGCTGTCATTACATATTCCTCACATACAATTTTCACTCAGACTCCTCATAGTCAGTTTCTTCCTCTTCCTCAGTCTCCTCATCAGAAGTAGCAGCTTTCTGAGCACTTTCTTCAATCTCCAGCCTTTGGATAATCTCCTCAAGCTTCTGCTTCCTTGCATCCAGTTCTTTGCATGTGATCTTCAGCTCAGCAATCAAGGCAGCTTTGGAGATTGGAGACTTTGCCTTTGAAGGACCAGCAGATGTCCCAGAGGGAGCTTCAACATCAACTGCATGATGACTCAGGAACAACTTGTAGTGGAAGGCCAAAGGGCTTTCTCTTTTGCAAGTTGTGTCCTTCTCAGTGAGGATACCAGGATACTGACTCAGCATTATTCCACACAGCAAGGAAGGGAAGGCAATTGGCAGCTTAGTTGCAGATGATCCAGCATGCTTCAATGTCTGATCAAATATATAAGCCCCATAATCCAGCTTTGTTTGGGTGCCCACAACATATATGAACCTGCCCAATCCAGTTGATATTGAGGATGTGTGGTTGGTAGGGACCCAGTTTGCAGTGCCAATCCTATTCAACATGGCATACTTCCTTGTTAGCATGCTAACTGAGAGCTTCCCTTTAACTGGCCAAGTCTTGACCTGATTAGCAGTGATAACCTTGCAAACCTGGTTATCAGTCTTCCCTAACTCATTTGGACCATCAGATTCTCTTCCAAGGTAGTGGTTGATAACCCTAGGAGAGAATTCTACACACCTTCCTCTTACATATACTTTTCTAAAGTCAGCAGACTTACCATCAGCACAATCTTCTTGGAGGTTGACTATGAATTCCTTGACAAGCAGCTCATAGCAAGGAGAGAAGTTGGAGACAGTTTTGAAGAGGCCAGCAGAAGAAATGAAATCAATTAACTCTGTGCACTCAAGTGCATTACTGCTCAGCTCTCTTTCAAGTGCTACCCTTCTTTGATAAACAAACTTCCATCTATTCACACTTGAAACATGATGGAAGGAGATGTTGTCCAGAGGAGCTTCTGGAACAGCAGTTGATGACCTTGAGGGTGCTGGTTTCTTCTTTGGTGGAGATGTTGGAACATCCTCTTCAACATTTGAATCTGGAGGAGTGACAGCTTTCCTCTTTTGTGTTTGCACCTTGCTCCATTGTTTTGTAGGACCAAAGACAACTTTAGCTTTGTCCTTCTTTGGGGTAGCTTGCTTCTTCTCAGGAGTTGCATGTCCTGCATTCTTCTTTTCCTTCCTAGTTCTAAGCCTTTTGGCTATGCTAGGGTTGACAAAAGCAATAATTTCTGTATCAAAATCATGCTCTATGTTCACAACAGGAGGAGGTTGAGCAGTCTCCTCTTCAGCTGGTGGATCAACAGAGGTTTGATCTTCAGTGGAGGCCTTGTGCTGGTCCTCAGATGTATCATCAGCAGTATCAGATGAGACCTTTTGCTGGTCTTCAGATGTTTCAACATCTATTGGGACATCCTGTTGAGCAGGAGTGTCCTTTTCAGCCTGAGTTTGTTGATCTTCTTGTGGAGCTGGCATGGTGTTCAGAGGGATAGATATGCCACTTACCACTCTTTGCTCAGATAAGATCCTATTTACCAGCTCCTTTATGGAATCATCCACATATACAGAAGCTTTTGGAGTGGTGTTTGATGATGAAGGCATGCCTTTGGCCTTGCTGAATACAGGATCCTTTGCCCTTTTCACAGTAGGGGTTCTTGGCTTTTGAGCAAGAGGAACACTTCCTCTGATTTCGTCCATTGGAGTTGAATCCATGGGTACCACAGAAATGGGGGTTGCATGCACCACATCTTCCTTGTTGAGGATTTCTTCAGAGATGTTAGGGTTTTGGTGTTGAGCCATTTTTAGAATGTGGTGAAGATTGAGATTGGTTGAGTTTGATGATCTCTGAAAGTTAGCTATATCAAGCAATTTGTTGTGAGAGAAAGATGAGAAGATGAATAGCTGAACGTGAGCTGATATTATTATAAGAGCCGTTACTTGGAGAATTTCTAGGAGAGGAATACACAAGGTGCTTGACCAGACTGGTGTTGCCATCTGGTGATCATGCCACACGATGTCATATGACATGTTGGCACATTTCCATAACTGCTAAATTTCACATAAGCAGATTCTCAATTTACCCCTTAGGTTTTCAAATTGGGTAGCATCCAAGGCTTTAGTAAATATATCAGCCAATTGCAGATTTGTAGCTACATGTTCCAATGAGATCACTTTTTCTTCTACAAGATCTCTGATGAAATGGTGCCTGATATCAATATGCTTGGTCCTGCTATGTTGGATATGATTCTTTGATATGTTAATAGCACTTAAGTTGTCACAGTACAATGTCATGACATCTTGTGGGACATTGTACTCAGTGAGCATTTGCTTCATCCAAACCAACTGTGAACAACTGCTTCCAGCTGCAATATATTCAGCTTCAGCAGTAGATAAGGATACACAATTTTGTTTCTTACTGAACCAAGAAATCAAATTGTTTCCTAGAAAGAAGCATCCTCCTGAAGTGTTTTTTCTGTCATCAGCACTTCCAGCCCAATCAGCATCACAGAAGCCAGTGAGAATTGGTTTGCATCCATTAAAGTACATTATGCCATAGTCACAAGTACCATTAACATATTTCAGAATTCTCTTGACTTGGTTAAGATGACTAACTTTTGGATCAGCTTGATATCTTGCACATACACCTACTGCAAATGCTATGTCTGGTCTGCTAGCAGTCAGATATAACAAGCTTCCAATCATGCTTCTGTATAGGCTTTGATCTACATTCTCACCCTTGTCATCTTTAGTCAGCTTTAAATGTGTGGGGGCAGGAGTTCTCTTATGAGTAGCACTGTCCATCTCAAATTTCTTGACTATGTTCTTAGCATACTTGCTTTGGGAAATGAACATGGAGTCCTCCATTTGCTTTATTTGCAGTCCAAGAAAGTAGGTTAATTCTCCTACTAGGCTCATTTCAAATTCAGATTCCATCTGATTGACAAAATGTTTAACCATCCTGTCTGACATCCCACCAAAAACAATGTCATCTACATATATTTGAGCAATCATGACATTTCCTTCTTCATCTTTAACAAACAAGGTTTTGTCAATTCCACCTTTCCTGTACCCTTGCTTGATAAGAAAAGTAGTCAGCCTTTCATACCATGCTCTTGGAGCTTGCTTCAGACCATAAAGAGCCTTCTTTAGTTTGTATACATGATTTGGACAGCTTGGATCAACAAATCCTTTAGGTTGTTCTACATATACCTCTTCATTAAGATATCCATTTAAAAAGGCACTTTTCACATCCATTTGAAATAGCTTGAACTTTAAAATACAAGCAATTCCCAAAAGTAGTCTGATTGATTCAAGCCTTGCTACTGGTGCAAAGGTTTCATCAAAGTCTACTCCTTCAATTTGTGTGTATCCTTGAGCTACAAGTCTAGCTTTGTTCTTTGTAACAACTCCTTGCTCATTTGACTTGTTCTTATACACCCATTTAGTTCCAATCACATTTATGTCATCAGGTCTAGGAACAAGGTTCCACACTTCATTCCTTGTGAATTGACCTAATTCCCCTTGCATAGCACAAATCCAGTATTCATCAGTAAGAGCTTCCTTGATGTTTTTAGGTTCTATTTTTGAAACAAAACAGGAACCTGAAATCACTTCTCTTGATCTAGTGCTTACACCTCTTTTGGGATCACCAATTATCAAATCTTTGGGATGATCCTTCTGGATTCTGATGGAGGGAGGTTTGCTGGATTGTTCTGTCCTTGCATCAGTTTGAGTGAAGTCAGAATGATCACTCTTTTCTTCAGCTTCAGTTTGGCTGTCAGCAGATGTTCCAACATCTTCTGTAACATCTGTAGGAGCATCATAAATTATCACATTTATGGACTCCATGATAACTTTGGTTCTAGAGTTGAATACTCTATATGCTCTGCTGTTTATAGAGTATCCAAGAAAAATCCCTTCATCACTTTTAGGATCCATTTTTCTTCTTTGCTCCCTATCAGCCAGAATATAACAATTACTTCCAAACACATGGAAGTACTTAACTGTGGGTTTTCTGCCCTTCCAGACTTCATAGATTGTGGACAAAGTTCCTTTCCTTAGAGTGACTCTGTTATGGATGTAACAAGCTGTGTTCATAGCTTCAGCCCAGAAGTATAGAGATAACTTTTTAGCATGGATCATAGCTCTTGCTGATTCTTGAATAGTTCTATTCTTCCTCTCAACAATCCCATTCTGTTGAGGAGTGATTGGTGAAGAATATTCATGATTTATTCCTTCTGAAGAACAGAAATCTAAGAATTTTTGGTTCTCAAATTCTTTTCCATGATCACTTCTTATTCTGATCACACAGCTGGCTTTTTCCCTTTGTATTCTTTGGCATAAGTCTTTGAATACATCAAATACATCAGACTTTTCTTTGATGAAATTTATCCATGTATACCTTGAAAAGTCATCAACCACCACATAGGCATACCTCTTACCACCAAGGCTCTCAACCTGCATAGGTCCCATAAGATCCATATGCAATAACTCCAAAACTTTGGAAGTTGTCAGATGTTGGAGCTTTGGATGGGACATCTTGGTTTGCTTGCCTATTTGACATTCACCACATATTTTGCCATCATCAATCTTCAGTTTAGGAATACCTCTCACAGCTTCCATAGATATGATTTTCTTTATGCCTCTGAAATGAAGATGACCTAGTCTTTGGTGCCATAGTTTCACTTCTTCTTCTTTAGCTAAAGAGCAAGTTGAAGTGAGACTGAAGTCTTGAGGTTCCCACATGTAACAGTTGTCTTTAGATCTGGCTCCTCTCATGACAACCTTTTGTTCTTTGTTAGACACTATGCATTCAGTTTTGGTAAAGTTTACATTGTACCCTTGATCACATAATTGACTTATGCTGATCAGGTTAGCAGTTAAACCTTTTACCAGCAGCACATCATCTAGTCTTGGTACATCTGGACAGTCCAAGTTCCCAACTCCCTTGATTTCTCCTTTAGCTCCATCTCCAAAGGTTACATATCTGGATGAATATGACTTTAAGTCTACTAGCAGATTCTTCAATCCAGTCATGTGTCTTGAACATCCACTGTCAAAGTACCAGTCTTCTTTAGTTGAAACTCTTAGTGATGTATGAGCTATATATGCAACACCTTTCTTTGACCATTTGTGTTGAGATTTCTTTTGATACCTCTGCCCTGTGCATTGTTCATCAGTAGAGCTCCAAGGTTGTTTGTTGATCTTGTTCTTGGGCATGTAGCTTTGATCAGCATGAAGACTAGCTTTTGGTACCCATACCTTCTTGATGACCTCTGTCTTCTGCTTAGGGGGTTGCTGATCTCTTTGATGTCTATGTAGCACTTTCTTGGTAACTTCTATCTTCTGCTTAGGAGGTTGCTGATACATCTGATTTGGATATCCATGCAACTTGTAGCAATGAGGTTTGATATGTCCAAATCTTCCACAATGACGACATCTCCATCTTTGATACTTCTTCTTCATTATGTTCTTTTCAGGATGTTGAGACATCTGTTGGAACATTATGTTTGACTTTGTGTTCTTTTCATGATGTTGAAGCATCTGTTGGGACATCTTGTTTGACTGTATGGACTTTGAAGTAGTTTTGCTAGAGCTAGCTTCAACCTTATGAACTTGGTTAAATCCCAATCCACTTTTATCCCCTGAATGCTTATTGTTGTTGAGAATAACATCCAGTGTGCTTGAGCTACTGTTCAGCATTCTAACAGATTTGGACATATGTTCCAACTTGGAGTTGAGAAGACTTACTTCATTTTTTAAGGTGTCAATGATCTCTAGATCACTTGCTTTTTCATCCTTTAGTGCCTCAATCTGCTTCTTTAGCTTTATACTCTCCCTGCATATTTCAGTGCTTCTTTTGACTAGTTCTCTGTATGATTGCTCAAGTTCTTCAAAAGTAAGCTCCCCATCACTGGATTCACTTTCAGATTCACATAATCCAGCTAGAGCAGTGATATGCTTAGCTGATTCTTCTTCTGAATCACCTCCTGAGTCTTCATCAGACCAGGTTACAGAGAGACCTTTCTTTTGCCTTTTTAAATAGGTAGGACATTCATTCCTGATGTGTCCATATCCTTCACATCCATGGCATTTAATTCCTTTTTCTTGACTGGTCTTTTCATCATAATTTGACCTTCTATTAGCATCATAAGGTCTTTTGTTCTCAGAAGAGTTTGTATATCTTCCACTTGGTCTGGACTTGTCTTCCATCCTTCTGAGAATCTTTTTGAATTGTCTTCCAAGCATAGCAATGTTTTCTGATAAGTTTTCATCAGTTTCTGATTCATCATTTTCTTCTTCTTTATCAGTATTTGTCACTAAGGCTATGCTTTTGTTCTTCTTTACAATTGTGTCATTCATTCCCATCTCAAATGTTTGAAGGGAACCAATGAGCTCTTCAACTTTCATTTTGCATATGTCTTGAGCTTCTTCTATTGCTGTGACCTTCATATCAAATCTTTTTGGTAAAGATCTGAGAATCTTTCTTACAAGCTTTTCATCAGTCATTTTTTCTCCCAAAGCTCCAGAAGTATTGGCTATTTCTAAGATGTTCATGTAGAATTCATGAATTGTCTCATCTTCCTTCATTCTCAAGTTTTCAAACTTGGTGCTGAGAAGTTGAAGTCTTGACATCTTCACCTTTGATGTTCCTTCATGAGTTGTTTTGAGAGTGTCCCAAACATCTTTGGCCAGCTCACAGTGATGCACAAGTCTAAAGATGTTCCTATCAATGCCATTGAATAAAGCATTTAAGGCTTTGGAGTTGCCAAGTGCTGAATCTTCTTCCTCCTTACTCCATTCTTCTTCAGGTTTCAACACTTTTACTCCATCTTTCGTGTCTTGGACAGGGTGTTCCCATCCATTGTTGACTGCTTTCCAGGCCCTATTGTCAAGTGATCTTAAGAATGCAATCATTCTTGGCTTCCAGTAGTCATAATTAGATCCATCCAGTATAGGTGGTCTATTTACTGATCCTACATCTCTGTCCATGTTCCCAGAATTTGTATTCCCTAGATCTCACCCAGAATAAACAGGCAGGGTGCCTGCTCTGATGCCAATTGAAATTCTGTGATCAGGTATGAGATGTCGAATGAGATGTTTAAACACTTGACAACTTAACCAAAACTTAAAGTGCAGGAAAATTAAACAACACAGTAATTTGTTAACCCAATTCAGTGTATAACCACACTTACATCTGGAGGCTACCAAGCCAGGAGGAAATCCACTATAAGTAATATTAATTCTAGACTTAAACCACCCAGTTTAATCTTTCACTTAATATCTACCCAATGCAATTTCTACCTAAGACACAACTTAGATATGAGTACCAACTCACTCCCCCTCAATCACACAGTGATCTTGTTTACAAGTTTAATAAAATTGAAGTCATACTTCAAACAAAACAGCTTGATCTTACTTCACAGTTTCAATCAAGACACAAATATACTTTTGCTTAAAAGCTCATAAAGTGGTACAATTAAAAACAACCTGCTATTAAAACACAAAACACCCTATTTGGTCTTCTGAAATTCGTACACTATTCTGAGAGTTTTTGTTGCTTAAATAGGTGTTTGGATTTTGGGCTTTCTGTAGGTATATCCAATCCTGAAACGCATGCTGCTTCCACCTTGAATTAGGGTTTGTTACTTCCTAGATTCTAGGTGATTCAGTTCTTCTGATTATGCTGAAGACACATAACAACACTCCCTACAGATGCGCCTTATTCTGTTTTATCCAACCATAATTAATTCCAGATAACTTTCCTTAATTTACTCTGTTCTGTTAGTCATTAATTAATTCTGGTAGCAGGTTTGAGATGTCACAACATCTGTTGGGACATCCTGAAAAACTGAACTTACTTCATTTACTGATACAATGTCACAACATCTGATGTGACATCCTGTAAACTGAACTTGTTTCATTAACTGATACAATGTCCCAACATCTGGTGTGACATCCTGAATTAAGTTCATTTACTTATACTCTGTTTGATAATGTCCCAACATCTGATAGGACATCCTGAACTGAATTCAACATTTCTTGTTGGTCAAAAATTCTGCCAATTCTAAACATCTACAATTATGAATTTTAATAAAAAATTGAGATTGTTTTTGGATTCAATTGATTTTGTTTCCCTATTTTCCCCAATTCCATTCAATTTCTGATGTTGATTTGATTTTGGTTTGATCATCTTCATTCCCATACGCATCGCAGATTGGGGTCTTTAGTCAACAAAGTCGACTTAATTCAATAACACTAATAATCAAATATAATAATAATAATAAATAGATTTTGATGAAATAAAAACTTAAAATATATTAAAAGAACCCGAAATAAAAAATAATAATAAACCCTCTTTAAACCACATACCATTTTCTTATTTAAAACATTAAAATAAAAATCCAATTTATTTATATTTAAAATCTAATACACCAATTTTTAAAGATTGATTGAATTTTTTATTAAAAAAAATCTAATAATCTAAAAAAATAAATGACAACCCCTTCCTTTCTAAAAAATATTTTTTAGATATAAAAATTTAAAAATAAATCCCTTTTAAACCAATACAAATATAAAACTAACAAAAATTATAATAGTGTATATGTTAAAAATAACATAAAAAGTCATACTCCCTTATTTATTCCAGAATAAATATTTTTTTATGAAAATAAAAACCTAAAAACTGAAAGATGACTTAAAAAAGTCAAAATTCCTTCTTTGACTTTTTTAGACCATACAAAAAATATCATGAACCCGAATCAAAATTAAGGGTACGACAGTTGCCCTTATTTAATCAGCTTCGAATCAGACGGATGATGTCGACGAGCCTTCCTCCTTCTGAAGAGGAGACAATTAAATATAAGAGAACCCCTAATTTTGACCCAAGAAACCCACAACTCTAGAGTAGATCAAATCCTGATGCTCTAATCACTCCAATATTCCTAGGTATGACATTCCTAATTACATAAATCAGATATAACTTTAATTTTGTAAAACCCCGGTGGAGCCTCTGATAACAATTCCAGACTTAATTGCTTCAATAGAACCCCTTGACGTCAATGCTTGACTAAATAAACCCTGATGGAAACCCCTTATCAATCCCTGATAGAACCCCTTATCCCTTTCAACCCCTTTGGGTGAACATTGCCTATGATTCGTATGATCCTAAGATCATATTGCTAGAATCGAATAGGACTTTAGTGATACCTCGATCACTCTGGATACAAAACCCCTGGATGGAACACCCTCGACTCCTTAATTAGAACCCCATATACAACCCATTGGATAAAACATCTGATAGAACCCCTTTTTATAAAACCCCTACAAATCCTTTTCATATAACCCCTTGGACCAAAATTCAGTAGAACCCCTTTTATAGAACCCCATATAACCCCTTGAATAAAAAATCGGTAAAATTTCCTTCAAATCCGTTGATAAAACCCCTGATATAATCCCTTTGGTAAATCCCTTTGATAAATTCCAATGATGGAATACGGTGAAACCTCTTAACTAACATCTTTGATGAAATCCCCTTGATATAATTCTGGTAAAACTCCCTAATAAAGTCCAATAGACCCTTTTTTGGATAAACCCTTTATAGAAATCCTGTAATAAAGCCCTTGACAAACCTTGTTGGTTGATGACAACCTCTAAAAACCCTTTATTGAATTGATTTTCATACCCTTATGCATGTATGCATGTTTGTGTTTAGGAATGCATGTATGCATGATGCATTATTTATGTATGATGCATTGTTTGGGCTAACGCCTCTTTTATGTTATGCAATGTATATCCTTATTTTAAAAAAAAATCGTAACATCCTGACTCCCTAACCCTCAAATCCTTGGTAATAATCCATGAAATCCTTGATTCCTAAGTGTTTATAATCCTTATATCCTTAATTCCTGAGAATGTGTAATATTTTTTTAGAGAAACTCCCATATCGGTCATCGTTGTGACTTTTATTTTTACAAACCCTGCTTTTGATTTGAAAATTTATGATCCCTTCGACGATTTCGAAATCAAAGTAGAATCCATTTTCCTTTTTATAAGCTTTTTAATTATACCCAATGTCTCAATGCCTTATTTTACAGTTAATTAAAACTTTGTAATCAAGCGGAAAATAATTAAGGAGCAAAGAAAAATATTTGGAAAAGCAATTTTTTTTACAAAAGGCCCGAAAATGGGAAAAAGTACCTGAGGAAGGTAATTTCCATAAGGAGAGATTACCACAAATCTAGAAATATGTAAAAAATGGAAACAAATAAAATTTATTAATATCCCTATTAAATTAAAACACCAGCCACAATCTCTAAGTCTTTAAGATCATGATACTTCGCTTCTGAAGATGATGACTGGAATGATCACTCCCTTTTGAATTCATGTTATGAGTGACTTGAGTGCTTTCAGTTATATGCCTTTTGGATATCCCTAATTTTTTCCTGGACCGCTTTTTTAGAGTCTTAGTCCACCGGGATGATAAACCCTTTTTTGCCTAATCCGCCCTTTCGGGTTTTCGACTCATCAGGTTTATTTTTTACACATAAGTCCCTAATGTTTTCCTGGATTTCACTTTAGATTTTTCAATCTACTAAGACGCCCTAATTTATGCCTAAGTCACCCTTTAGGGTTTTCCACTTAGAGGGATTTTATCTTCTTTTTCTAGGCATGGTATATTTTGACCGAATCAGAATTCACTAAGTGTGGTAAATCTGCTCCATCCATGGTTATTAACATTAGTACTCCGCCAGAGAAGACACTCTTCATGACGTATGGCCCTTCATAGTTTGGGTCCCATTTTCCACGAAGATCCTTATGGATGGGTAACACTTTTCTTAACACCAAGTCTCCATTTTCAAATAGGCCAGGACGAACTTTATTGTTGAATACCCACTTAATTCTCGATTGATACAGTTGACTATGACAAATGGCAGCCATGCGCTTCTCTTCTATAAGGTTCAATCGATCATATCTGGTTTATACTCACTCCTTTTCATCCAGCTTAACTTCCATTAGAACCCTTAGTGAAGGTATTTCAACTTCAACTAGAAGTACTATTTCCGTACCATATACCGAAGAAAAAGGTGTAGCTCCACTTTAGGTGTGAATTGAGGTTCTATATCCATGTAGTGTGAATGGGAGCATCTCGTGCCAATCCTTATAAGTATTCACCATTTTCTGAATGATCTTCTTGATTTTCTTGTTAGCTGCTTCTACGACACCGTTCATCTTTAGCCGATAGGGTGAAGAGCCATGGTGCTCGATCTTGAAGCACTCATATAGCTCATCCATTAATTTGTTGTTTAGATTAAGCCCATTATCCATGATAATCTTCTTAGAAACTCCATAGCGACAAATTATTTCTTTTTTTATAAATCGGACCATCACTTGCCTCGTCACATTTGTACAAGAAGCAACTTCCACCCATTTAGTGAAGTAGTCGATGTAAACTAAAATGAAATGATATCCATTAGACGCTTTCGGTTCAATCATCCAATAATTTTTATCCCCCACATAGAGAAAGGCTAAAGAGAAGTTATGATGTTCAAGTGAGTTGGTGGCACATGAACTTTGTATGCGTAGATCTGACACTTATGACACTTCTTGAGATATTTAAAACAATCTGATTCCAAGGTCAACCAATAATATCCCACTCTAAGAATTTTCTTAGCCATTGCATGTTTGTTGGCGTGTGTGCCAAATGATCCTTCTTGTATCTCATTGATAAGCATATTCGCTTCATATCCATCTAAACACCTGAGTAATACCATGTCATGATTCCCTTGTAAAGTACATCCCCATTGAGAAAGAATTGGGAGGCCAATCTTCTAAGAGTCTTCTTATCCCTGTTTTACACGTTTGCAGGATATTCCTGGTTCAAGAGGAACTGTTTAATGTCGAACTTGGGTATGTCTTGATATGACCAAGCAAACACATCTATATACCCTTGTAATAAATTGATTAAATTTTCCTTTATATCCCCGTATAACGAAGTTCTGACTTTGAACTCTTTATTTTCCTCTTTCGTTCCCAGATTGAGCACATCCATTGGTTCTTGGTGAGTTTGTATTTCCTTGTCCTCTTGCCTTAACAGTCTGGCTAATTATTTCGGAAGCTCACAATAGTCCTCATCAACCTCTTCTGCATGGTTAATCGGTAATTCGAAGTCATAAGGGATTATATCGATGTTATTTTCAACAGGTTTATTTTTAAATATGCAGGAAAAAGATTTATTTTATTATCCTTTTATGATAGGAAGTGTTTGAAATGAAAATATTGAAAAAAAGTCTTCCCATTTTTTTAAAGAAGCGCAATTGAATGATATAAGATCTTTATTGAAACAAAATGTAATCTTATTGATAAAAATAATCCAAAGAAACAAAGGGTGACCCTACAAAGCATTTTCCACTTGCCATGGGCATAGCAGGGGACTTAATATTATTATTATTAGAAAAAGTAAATTACTTTATGTAAGTGTTGTATTTTTAGGTTGACATTAATTTTGTAAAACAAATATAGCAGTAGTGTGTATATACAAGATCTTTGCAAATAAAGGAATATATGAAGCAAAGAATCCATTTGTGTGCACCCAAACATGTTGTGTTGAAATGTTTCAACATCTGGAACAACATGTCAAAGAAGATGTCAAGACAGTTCATTCGACATCATGAACTACTGAATATGGATTGAAGTTTCAGTTTTGGTTTCAACAGAAACAGTTTATTTGAAGATTTAAATCAATCCAATGGTGCTAATTGTAGAAGATCTTGAAGACTCAATTTAAATTGAATACAAATATTGAAAAATATAGAGTTTCTATATTTAGATATATTTTAGGAGTTTTTAGATTTAAAGATCTTTTTGTATTTTGTAAGCAAGTTTTTTCTGCATATTTGTAGCAACTATTGTTGTGATTTTTTAGGCCCAAATCCAGTTGGGAATAGGTTATAAAAGAAACCTTGTAATGTAGTTTAGAAACAACCAACAAAATCGATCAAAATGTAAAATCATTAGGGTTTTGTTCTTGTGCAACCGTAAGCAACAAGGAACCTTGTTGTGGCTGTTTATGTGTAAACCTCGAAGCTGCTAAGCAAGAGGTGGATTGTGCTTAACTGAAGCTTCTAAGGAAGGTTAATGTATTGTAATGAAAGTGTACCTTTAATTGTGGATTATTGTATAGGTTTGAAGTTATCAATATCAACAACTATTGTTGGCACTGTGAGACATCATTGAGGTGATTGGAAGTGAGGATGAGTTTCTCATATTTATGAGTTCCTAAGTAGAAGTTCTACAAGTAGTGATTAAGTGAGAAGACTGTAAATTGTAGGTGTTTGCTGAGAAGTCTTTGAATTGATACTACATAGTGGATTTCCTTCCTTTCTTGGTAGCCCCTAGAGTAGATTGATTTGATTGAACTGGGTTAACAATTCTTTTGTGTTCTTTATAGCTTTTCTATTTTCTATTATTATGTAGTACCTGAACTTAATGTCATATCAGATGTCACAACATCCTGAAGAATGTTTGAATCTGATTTATCAGAATTTTAAATGTGCCATTGTGTATGCCTTACCATGTTTAAGTAACAAATAAGATGTCTCAACATCATATTCGACATCTGAGTCTGTCATACAGAATTTCAATTGGTATCAGAGCAGGCATCGTAGTCTGTTTCTGGATGAGATCCAAGGGGATACTTTTTGCTTCATGGTCAAGGTAGAAGGGTTTTACTGAAAAGCTGTTTAGATGTGTGAATGGTCCCTATAAGTGGAGGATGGATTGTTCTGTTGTTTTAGCATGGGGTTCGTTGTACTATTGTGATAGGTTTGATTTATTTTCAAACATATGCTTGCTGGTGTCACCTGGAGATAATTGCTAGGGCTAATTTGTCACACTTGGAGCTACTAAGGAGTTTGTTATCCGCTGCCTATCTATCTGATAAATCCTTTGTGTGAGAATGTTGCTATTCTTTGGAGATATATACTATAGTGTTGGGGATATATGTTTAGCTACTTCTGTCAACTGTGTTGATGATACTAGAAGACTCTTTTTCAAGTCCACTCAAGGCACTGTAAAGAGAAGTGGTTGTTTGGAGATCTGAAGACTACTATTAACAGACCTATCTTCTGTCTGTAGATCTCTTTGTGATCCTTGGAATGATGTCTTATCCCATGATAGAACATCACGTCAGAATTAGGCATGATTCTGTTATCCAAGGAATGGCTATATAGATGCTTGGGTGCTAAACTACTGCATTTATTTCACAAGTGTTTGGAACCTACTTCTGATCTGGAAGAGGAGGCATATGTAATTGTCTCCCGAGGACAGTTTATTTTTTATCCTTACTGTAGGAGTGAAGTACCTGAGCTTCAAGGAGTATTATTTCAGAGAGACTCCTTGTACATGAAGGTCAAGTTGTATCAACTGGTGGAGTTGATTGATGTGGATATAGCTGATCAGTAGCTATATTGTGTGTGAAGACATCTCAATTTAGTCTGATTTTGGATCCGAAGGAGAAGTCTGTTGGAGTATCCCAGCTGCTGCTTATGTCTGTGTTTTGGAAGCCTAATCAACTACTGATGGTTGATTCCCATATGCCCATACACATGTTTGTTGTGGAGGTTTGTGTAACTGATACTGATGTCAGAACAAATGTTAGAACATAATCTCAGAAAGTGTCAGTTGCCTGCAGAAGAAGAAGTCAAATTACATGTTCAACCTTGTGTGAGAAGGTAATCTTATCTGACCATTAGCAAATATCTTGACGAGAAACTTGGTATTTGTCTATTATTTTATGATGCATAAAGGTGGATACTTGGACGTGAGACTTAGTATTTATCTAAGGAGTATGCATATTTGCAGTCTGAATCTTATGGTTCAGAAAGTATTATGAGTAACTAATGCCCATCTTCTAAAGGAGCTTTGGTTGCTCATGAAAAGGGGAGTTAAGTAGTGCCATCTGTGGTGTTTTGATGCAAGAGTGCAGACTGGTTTTGGTGGATGCAGCTGGAATTTTTTTCTTCCCTTGACAAGGAAGGTGTTTACAATCATGAAGTTATTATTGATAAATCATCAGGACTTTGTGAAGATTGCTTTACTCAGGGAGAAATGTCATCCTTGGTATTTCTGCAAGGTGTAGTTCTGAATTATTCCTTCTGAAGATTCAGATAGTGGCAGGTTTGAAGACTTTGGAGAAACATTGGAAGTTTCTCATCAATATGTGTTATTGGTAGAAATTTATGAAAATTCTATAGGATGAAGGTTATCTACTCAAAATTGGTAAATAAGTCAAGTCTATGAGAGCATGAAACTCTTGTTCTGTAAAGGAAGGATGTTTTTTCAAGTGGCAGAAGAAGGAGTTGAATTTAACAGTTGGATGTTGACTAACAATGTTCAAACATCTAGTTCAACATCAGAATCAAATTGGTAAAGTGGCACATCAATTTAAGATTGAATGATCTACAGGGATTGAATGCCTCATCAGGCCTGTTATCTTGACAGTTTGGTGAAGATCAACTTTATTGATCAGGATATCTTTGGAAGATTTCTGATAAACGTGAAGAATGCAAGTGTGGCAATTGGCTTTTTCTTATGAAGATTCATAAAGGAGGTGATCAAAGTGTGGAAATTTGTTGATCTCTATATTGGATTCGAAGAATCAAGATAATCAGAGTTTGGCAGCTGGTTGTTCTTGAGGATTGTCTTGGAACAAATTGCTCTTGGGAAGAATAGTGATGAGT
The DNA here is from genome assembly GCA_963966055.1 of Lathyrus aphaca. Lineage (NCBI taxonomy): Eukaryota > Viridiplantae > Streptophyta > Magnoliopsida > Fabales > Fabaceae > Lathyrus > Lathyrus aphaca. Next base: position 408,339,323 of record OZ014520.1, read on the forward strand.
TGAAGACTCAAGGAGATTTGTTCTTCTTGAAGGTGGTTTTCTGAATTTTTTATTCTAGTTGGTGGCACAGTGAAGTTGAAGAATTTCAGTTCTTGGATTACTATGCTCTAGTAAGTCCAGTTGGTGGAGCACATCTAGGATCATGGTGATAAGGTTTTGGTGTATGAAAATGTTATAACTATGTGTTGGCACATTATCTTGGGTGTTTGTCTACATGGTTTCTCTTCTTATTCTAACTAATCATATGGGAGAATGATGAAGTAGTTGATCTGTATTTGTTTATGGACATTCTTTCTAATTTCTGAATTAGTTTGAATGTGTTTTATCTGGATTGTATGGCCACAGTACTATAAAGAAATTATATTAGGCCAATGTTGTTTCAAGAACCTGTGTGCAGAAGATGTTCAACTTGTGTAGTCTGTGGTAACTACAAACCAATAAGGGGTCAGGTATGCTTTTGTACAAGAAGTGAATGTGTTCAATTTGGAATTGAACAGAGGGTGAGCTTTTGAAGACATGAAGATGCGTCTTATGTTTTACTTTCATCATAGTACAAAGAAGCATGAAGTATTATTGTTATGGGGAGTTTGTTACAAGTTTGTGCAGCTGATGTTGTGAAGTTAAGGGGGAGTAGCACCTTAACCAAGTTCTGAGATGTTACATAACATGTTGTGACATGTGCTACTAAGTATGTTTTCCTGATTAATTTTTATCACTTAGTAGTTGTAGTGTGCATGTCTGTGTGATCCATATAAGAAGTGTCCAAGGGTGTCCAGAAGATTCTGTAAAGTCTATTAGGAACAAAGCTACTTTTTGCAGGTTATTTTGGATTCTTCAGGGGATATGGACAATGTTGTAGTGGGTTTTCAGAACATGTGAGTTGAGGATGACCAGGTTTGATGTATGGACGGTATAGGTATGAAACGCGTGCTTATAAAGCTTGTTTTGGCTTGTTCACTTTATTTGGTGGAAAAGCTTTTGCGCCTAAAAAAACGAGTCTTGACTAAGAATGCGTTTGCTTTTTAAGACATATTCATTACCTTCAAGATTAGCTTTGTCCTATTTATAGAGAGCATCCATTTTCCTTCAGCCAGTGTGTATTTTTCATTCCTCTTCCTTCAGATGGGGTTCGTGTGTTTCTAGGAGAGTAATGCATGGGTTTGGCATTGTGTTTCTGATGGCTGGTTTTGCCAATTTTTTGGCTAAAAAGGGAGAGAAAGCCTGGTGTTGGGTCTAGTGATGTGGAGTTTGTGTTCCAATTTCTGTATTGGATGTGTTCAGTGTGTGTGTGATATGTTTGGAGCCCAGGATGTCAAGGAGGTAGAAATGGATTAGTTTTGTCAAAGAATTCAGGACTTTCTACTCCTTGTGCGCCACTGAGGAAGATGTCAAGAAACATGTTATAACATGATTATTCCAAAGGTTGCTTTTTGTTTTTTTTGCTGCTATTTTTTTGTAATATTTCTTTTAGCCAAAATTTGCCAAAGGGGGAGATTGTAAGTGTTCTATTTTTAGGTTGGCATTAATTTTGTAAAAAAAATATAGCAGTAGTGTGTATGTACATGATCTTTGCAAATAAAGGAATATATGAAGCAAATAATCCATTTGTGTGCACCCAAACATGTTGTGTTGAAATGTTTCAACATCTGGAACAACATGTCGAAGAAGACGTCAAGACAATTCATTCGACTTCATGAACTGCTGAAGATGGATTGAAGTTTTTGTTTTGGTTTCAACAGAAACAGTTTATTTGAAGATTTAAATCAATCTAATGGCGCTGATTATAGAAGATCTTGAAGACTCAATTTAAATTGAAGAAAAATATTGAAAAATATAGAGTTTCTATATTTAGATATATTTTAGGAGTTTTTATATTTAAAGATCTTTTTGTATTTTGTAAGCAGATTTTTCCTGCATATTTGTAGCAGCTATTGTTGTGATTGTTTAGGCCCAAATCCAGTTGGGAATAGGTTATAAAAGAAACCTTGTAACCTAGTTTAGAAAAAACTTACCAAACCGATCAAAATGTTAAATCATTAGGGTTGTGTTCTTGTGCAGCCGTAAGCAACAAGGAAACCTGTTGTGGCTTTTTATGTGTAAACCTAGAAGCTACTAAGCAAGAGGTGGATTGTACTTAACTGAAGTTGCTAAGCAAAGTTAAGGTATTGTATTGGAAGTGTAGCTTCTATTGTGGATTGATGTATAGGTTTGAAGTCGTCAATTTCAACAACTGACTGTTGGCCCTGTGAGACATCACTGAGGTGATTGGAAGTTAGGATGAGTTTCTCATATTTAGGAGTTCCTAAGTAGAAGTTTCACAAGTAGTGATTAAGGGAGAAGACTGTAAATTGTAGGTGTTTGCTGAGAAGTCTTTGAATTGATACTACATAGTGGATTTGCTTCCTGGCTTGGTAGCCCCCCGAGTAGATTGATTTGATCGAAATGGATTAATAATTTTTATGTGTTCTTTATATCTTTATTTCTTTCTATTATTATGCAGTACCTGAACTTAATGTCATATCAAATGTCACAACATCCTGAAGAATGTTTGAATCTGATTTATCAGAATTTTAAATGTGCTATTGTGTATGCCTTACCATGTTTAAGTAACTGATAAGATGTCTCAACATCATATTCAACATCTGATTCTGTCATACCAGAATTTCACTTTGAAATAGAAATCATCTTAGGAATCTCGATAACTTTCCAATTGTTGAGGACTTTATCCGGTGAACAATGACACCAAGTTTTGTATCCCTTTCCAGTCCTCTTCTATTGTGTAATACCTCAAAATTTTCCCTCTCATTTTCATGCCATTTAGCATACCACATTGCATATCCAAATCCACTTCATGACTAAAGCATTGCATCATAACAATCATAGCTGAGGCATAAGGCTTATGATCAGTGATTGAAGGGATTGGTGGCATCCAAAGGCAATCAAAAGGCAACATGGCTTCTCATCATTGTGCAAAGGGTTCACAATATCCCACAATTTTTCAATTGAGACCACAAGTCATAGAAAGGAGTGAATTGATCCAAATATTCAAGCAGTGCAACATCTCCTAACAAAAAGGGCCAAATTAGGGTTTCTGATTAAAGGGACTTCACAAGGGAATTTTGGTGCAAACTTGATCTCATGGTTTTCTACATGATATTAAGTACATAGGGTTGAAATTTCATACATGGAATCATTTTGGAAGGTCTTCAATTGATCAGTTACTTGAAAATTAAGGAATTGAGGAAAAGTCAACCATGCTGAGAAAAAAGTCAACTCATGACTTTGTGAAGTGAAATTCATGAAATTAAGGTTACAAGGAGTCCATGGACTAAATTTGATCAAGAAATGATGGAGGGATCATGATAAATCAAGAAAATCAAAACTTACCATTTTTGGAAAATTAGGGTTTCCAAAAATGGCAAGTTTTGGCTATTTTGTAGCCAACTTCAAGATAGGCCTTCTCCCAAAATAAAAGTCAAATCAAAATTCCACTTGGGCTGTTTGAAAGAGGGCATCCTAAGCTTCAAATCCATAGGTGGAACATGTTTATAACATCAAAATTGAAGGAGTTATGATCATTCAAAGTTGAGGCAAACTAGGGCAAATTAGGGCAAAGGCAAGGCATGCCTTGCAACCTGCGCGCGCACCAGGCCAGAAAATGCATCAAGCATGTGATGTGCAAGAAGTATGGGCATTTTTCTCCATCAAGATGACCTCAAATGAAATTTCTTCCAACATCAAAGTTGTTCATTGGCATGTCCTCAACAACTTTCATGTGTTGGAGAATTTTCATTTGATTAATGGTTTGGAAGCTATGATGGCTCAAAGTAGGGTTCACATACTGATCAAGCCCTAGGCACAAATTTCACAAGGGAAGGCAAGTCGTGCAGGCCCATGGTGCAATTTTGTTACTCAATGTTCCATGACATTTTCAATGTACCCAATGGCATTATCTTATCATGGATCAAACATCAAAGTTGTTCTATGAAATATGATCTTCAATTTGATCACAAGAATCATTCCAATTGATGCCTTGGTCAAAAAGAAATCATCCATGGAAAACCATTATACCAAACTTGTTTCTTGCTGCATAAACTATCGAGTCAATGGATGCCTGCAAATTTAGGTCAAGGTGCATACTCCATTACTTCATGTTATGTTCAAAGTTTATCACATTAGAGCACCTAATCAGATGGAGGTAGGATCATTCCATTTGCCATACACCTCTTTTGGAGAACAAGCTAAATGAATAGCATCAAGTATGTTGCAACTTTCAAATGAATCAGTTCCATTGCATTCCACTAAGCCTCACCACACTTATCATGAACACCCTTGCATTGGATCCAGCTCGAGATAAATAAGTTCAGTTACACCATTTGTTTCACTTACCTCAACTCACTCCATCTCACTTCAACAAACTTCAACTCAACCATAACTAACTTTACTCAATTAACTAGGGTTCCAACTGTTAACTGCAGTAGTTTGAAGCTTAACCTCACATATATAAGCTTCTCCATAGCTGAATTACAGGTTTTTTTTCATTTGCTCGAATCACACTCCAAATGCTCTGATTTCTCTCTGCATTCTTGAAGAAACTTCTCTGCATTTTGCTTTAGCTTGCATTGATCTTCATCAATCACATATTCATCATCATTTGCAACTCGTGATCATCAATCATGGTTGGATTCAATTGAATACTCAAGAACAACCTCAAGCACATTTCTGCATTTTGATAATTCAGCAAGGATTCAAGTGGTTCATAGTGATTAAATCATCCTCTGAAGATCAAGACCAGTTGCTGAGCATAATTGGAACCTCACCTCTGGATCTCTTTAACCTCTGCATATCTACATTTTCAGGTTTCCTCTTGAAATCCAGTTGCACGATTTTGATTATTTTTGCTTGATTTGTGTGATTTAGAGCTTGATAGAAGCCATGGATCATCTATTTAGTTGATAGGCATCTTAGATGCTTAGATGCAGAATTTTAGGTTGATGTTGTTTGGTTCGATTTGCACTGTGTGTTTAGGATTAATGGATTTTGAGCCTAGATCATTATTGTGCGCAGTCTTCTGATTATTTTCATGTCCATAACTTGAGTTTTAGTGAAGATCTCATGTTTCCCTAACTGGTAGCTCATCGGATAAGTTGATCGGAGACTAGCTTCGGTCACCTGAATAGTAACCCTAACATTAATGTGAAAACAAGTCCCAGCCACACAATCACTTCCATCCAACGCAGACCAACCTGACAACACATTAATGATCCCATGCTCCTCACGTTCCATTCTAATGGTGTCTGAATGTTCCTGTGTGTGCATTCCATTGTGCTTTCCATGTGCTTCAATCTCATCCATTTGATAGGCATAGTTTGACTTTTATTGTGCGCTTCAAATAAATCTTAAGGCCTAGAGGAAGTCAAATTTTTGACTGAGGTACACCACAAGCCAGTGTTCAGCGCCCCTGGGTTGGGCTTTTCATTCATATTTGCAGCCCCATTCTTTTAAGCCCAATACATTTCAACTTGTTTTTATTTTTGAATGCACCCCTCCTCCTTTTTCTTTTCTTTTATTTTCTATTTCTTTTCTCATTCAATTTCATTTTTATAAAATTACCAAATCTCATATAAATATTCTTGGTAAATTCATACATCATCTCCCACATTTTTACAAATTTTCTACATTTTTTATTTTTATTTTCCATATATTTTTCATCCAGAATTAAATTTCCATTAAATTTCTTTTGGTTTATTCACATTCTTGAACAATTTGTCTTCACCAATTTATTTCTTTCAAACCAAAATAGATATGGATCCCGTTCTTTTTTCCCTATCCAGAGGATACATCAAGGATCCTAAAAATATTTTTTCCCTATTTTTTAGGTCATGTTTGGTACCATTTTGCACCTTTCCTTTGAGTGTGATCATCCTAAACCCTAATTCTCTTTGAACATTTATTTGAGTGAGTTAGAATCCAAACTTTTGTGAGATTTTTAGAGGTATGTTTGCCCCTAGTTCATGACTTTGAATGTCCATTTTCATAATTTTTCAATTCCATTTGATATTTTTTTTAGTCCTTTGTGTCACAAGTTACATTTTGGTCCTTATTTTTCCATCCTTCTCATTTAATTTTGGTAAGGAATTTATGCCATTCATTTGAGATCATAAATTTGAATCTTTTAGGTCTTGTTAGAGGTCTTTAATTGATATGTATCCATTTTATGTCCTTGTGGTTTGAATTTCTAGGTCATTTGATCTTAATGTGTCATAGGGGTTCATGTATGCCCTAATTTTCATTCTTCTCTTTCATCTCACTTCTAAACCAACTTTGTGGGTGGGATAGCCATGTTACATCATTGTTATAAATTATATAAGTGTCTTGTACCCATTTCCATGCATTCATCTCAAGTTTTAAGAATTTGTGATCTTTTTAGTGTCATGTAGTGTCATAAAATCTCAAAATCATACTTTTAGTTCTCCAACCCTAATGCCATTCACTCTAATTCATTTGTGACTAATTCTTTGAGTTTGAAATACATTTTAGTATTGCATCAAGCCTATGGTTTTTGTATTGGGAGTTCAAGTTCCTTTGATCATGTTTGACCTTTTCTTTCTAAGTCTTTTTCTTCTTTTGGAGTCATATGTTCAATGCTTATTCCTTCATATTTCAATCTTATGTTTGAATCTCTCTCACTTGAATCTCTTTCTTCCCACTTGGTGTCACATTTTTAGACACTTCCATTTAGTGTTTAGTTCTGGATTTTTACATTCACCTTTAACCTCATTCAAGTTTGCCATACTTAACCTTGTGAATACTTCATTTAACTTCACCTTGACTCCTATTAGGGTTTAGTACTATTTAGTGCATAGTTTGTCATTGTTTGGTCTTCTAACCTTAGATAGCTTTATTAGGGTTTAGATATTGACTTTGGAAGCTTGTTATCCTATAGGATCCTTTAGATATAGGACCTAGGCTTAGGAATCTATTTATGTTTTCTAAATGTGTCTGCCTTAGCACTTTGTGCTTTATTTGTATAGGCTTCCATTCCTTTAGAACCACTTACCTTCCTTAGGAAGTAAGTTGAGTTCTAATGCTCTTTTCTTATTTTCCTTTCTTCATTAGGATTAGAAAACCTCACAAATCCTTAGGGCCTCTTTTGCATACAATAAGTAACTTAGGGTTGTGTCTTAGTCCCCTTAGTGTTTGTCCCTTTCTCATTTGAGTCTTCTTCTCTCATCTTAAAACAAAGATCCAAAAGACACTTAATAAAGGATGGAAGTAATCTCTTGTATATAGCCTTATTCCGTGGGGCACTCATATTCATTCCATCTTGGAATAGTGTGAGCTTGTCTAGCATGATGTACAAGTCTGATCATGAGACTATCTTCACAAAGAAAGCCTAAAAGACATTTCTTCAAAAGCTACAAAAACATGTAATAAGTTCAACAAGCTAGTGAACTTAGACCCTAATCCTTGAAAATTAGTCTTGGATAAATTCTCCTTACTTTGTGTGCTTGTTCTACTATTCTATCTTGGAATGTGGTAGCAAGTACACATTCCATGGAAAAGAGTTTGGATTCACTTCCTTGTGCCAAATTCAAAGAAAACTCTTAAAAAGCAAACAACAAACAATAAGCGACTTTCATGCGGGAATTCTCTTCTCATCTCACTCAGTCTAAACGCGAAATTGCGAAAACTGTCTCATTTGCAAGACGGTAAACGCACTCGTACCAGAAGAGCCTGCAACATCTGAGCATAGACATAAGCAGCTCAACTCTTAAAAAACACAAACAAGTTTTCGCCTTAGTTAGGCGAACTACGTCGACTCTGATCCTCATTTTCCCGATGAGGTACGTAGGCAGCAAGGTAGGGCCCGTTCGAGCATATTCTTTATTTTCACTACATTTCCTCCTTTCTTCTTTGATCTCTTTTTCCATGTCCCCTTTATCATTTCATTTTCCATCCCAATTAGCAGTTTTTTCATTAAGCATCATCTTATTTCTCACCCTTTGAAACAAACAAACAAGTGCGGATCCCGTCGGGTACAGCGGACGGTCTGGGGTGTTAATACCTTCCCAGGTCGTAATCGACTCCCGAACCCAGATATTTGGTTCACGGGACCTTGTCCTTTCCTTTTCTCTTAGGTTCTTGCAACATTACCTTCCCCGTTCCTTCGGGATAAAAATGCCTGGCTGACGACTCTACTTTTTCCGCGCCACTTTCACGTTTGTACTAGGATGAAAATCCCGGGAACAACATATTGCAGCCACATGATCCTCAATTTTGAATCCAACACCATGGAGATTATCTTCTAACTCTTCATTAGCCGGTTTGTAACCCAGCCTGAACAAATCCTTTTTCCCATGTATCTCCCACTATTTTCCCCAGTTTGTTATGTCTCCCCTCTTGAACAGGAAGTTATCTTCTATCCCTTCAAAGGTATTGACAGTTTCCCCATCGTGCCCTGGTAATGGATTATTTCTCACATTTTGTCCTTCGAGAGTGAAGTTGATGACCTTTTAATCGAGCACCTCTTGCACTTTGAACTTAAGAGCTAAGCAATTTTCTGTGGAATGCCTCGGTGAACCAGCATGGTAGTCACATCTGGCATTGGGATTATATCCTCGAGGGGGAGGTCTTTGTGGAGGTTGTACTGGCTTGATATCCAAAACTCCCTTTTGAATCAAGAAAGGTAAAATCTGAGTGTATATTGAAGGAAGATTATCAAAATATTTCCATGGCCATTTTTTGTTCCCTTCTAGGATACCTATTTCGCTGCTAGTTTTGTTGCGGCGGTCCTCTTGGTTGTTGATTTGAAATGTAGGAGGTTTCGTTGGGTATTCATAAACATGTCCACTAGTTCACTTTCCCACAATGTAGGTTGCACACAAGAAGCTAGTTACATCTACCTTTGAGCGTATTCCTTGAGTGATTCATTCCCCTTTCGAGATATATTTTGAAATTGCAAACGATTAGGAGCCATGCCCACATTATATTTGTATTGCTTCAAGAAAGTATTAGCGAGGTCTTCCCATGTCTTGATATAAATCCTTCCCAGTTGTATGTACCAATCTAAGGATTCCCCATTTAACCTATCTTGAAATGTATGCATCATTAGCTTTTCATTGGTGGCATAGACATCCATTTTTCGTACAAACATCCTAAGGTGATTCTTAGGAAAACTCACACCCTTATTTTTCAAAATTCGGTGCCTTAAATTTTATAGGAATGACCATGTTGGGTACTCAACACATTTCCAAAGTATTAACTCCAAAGACATTAGATCCTTAACAACCTTCAACCTTTCATCCAATCCCCTATACTTTTCATGAACCATATTCCCTTCCACGGTAGTAACCCCTTTGGGCATAGTTGGCTTAGAGTTCTCTCCCTCGTATTAGAGGTTCCAATCACTGTAGTTCTCTTGAGGAACATAAGAGTAAGGAGGTCTAGGTGCCCCATTGTGAATAAATGGTGGGACCACTCCTTTGGGAGGTGGGTTACTAGCCTTTTGTTTGGCTGCTTGAGCTTCTTCACGTTCTAAGTCATGAACATAACCTAATAGTGGACTGTTGTCCTCAAGATGAGGAGCAGGAATATGATTATTCTTTGGTTGGTTTCAGTTTCTCTAGCTATCAAGTTACGAATATCGCAAGTTAGTTGATCGATCTTTTCCTTCATAACATTCAAATTCTCCTTGACAGCGTCTACATCTCCTCTAAGAGCCGCTTGATTCTGCTCCAATTGATCCACGTCTTGCTTTTAGTAAGCTCGCATGCAAGATCGGGAAGTCAGGTTGTCAAGCTCGATGATTTTGAGACAAGATATTTTGAAAAAATGATTTTCCATTTTAACCCTTTAAAGAAATATTTTTATGTATCTATGTTATATGCATGCTAATATATGTATAATTATGCAAAGAAAAATATATATTTTTTATATTCGGAATCTTAAACATTCATTAGTTATAAGAAAAGCTAAGGATAAATAGAAACCCAAAATACTTTCTTAAACTTGCAAAATAGAAAGTGACAAGGGTTAAAGCACTATTCATTACATATTGAAATCCAAACTAGGGTCTTAGCCCTTTATTCGTACATTGAAAAATAAAAACAACTAAAGAAAAACCATTGTAAGAACTAAGAGTACTCCTTGATCCTCTTCTTGAACTCTTCCACCATACGGCGGCATGACTTGAGGAAGTCTGTGATTTCTTCCTTAGGTTTGAAGATGATTTCTATGTCCTCTGCTTATTTTAAACTTTGGGAAATCTCATGGATGAGGTCGTTGGAAAATATGACCAACTTCAAGTATCGTTCCCTAAAGTATTGTTCCTCCACAACGAGCTTCCTTATGATTTCCCTATCTTTGTTAATAGTGTCTTCCAATTGTTGGGCATATAATTCCTCATATGTGCTCCACGCTTCCAACTCATCATATGCCCCTTGGAGGAGTCCCATATTCCTTTCAAGTTCTTCCACTTTCCTTCTTTCTTGAGGCACCCTTGAAGCATAGGCCTTCAATCCTTCAATATTAGAGGTTCTCACCCTAATTGCAATGGTTTTTTTCTTGTTAGTTTCCATTTCCCTTGACTTTGTTTTCTCTGCAAAAAATGTTTTTAGATTCCTTATGAAAACATGCAAAAATTTCCATGAAGATTATGACATGATCATGATGATGATTTATTAAATTTTTTTTGGTAAAGTAATATGCAAGCATGACCTAGCTTGGGTGGGTTCTCTATAATAGGTTGGTTCTAGATGTTTTCTACCCAATCCTTCACATGTAGGATATACGGTGTTGGTAAGCCATAAAACTTACAGACTTTACCCTTGTTTTACCATGAGAATGAGCAAGCCTTCCTACAGTAATACTTCAGAATCTATCACATCTAGGCAGGAACTTGGTAACGACCAAATAGGGTTGGATACACAAGGTCACCAAGAGTTGGTTGGATATCTAGGTTCTCGGAGTCATAAATCAATTCCAAATAATCACTTACATTGGGGGCTAGCCTTTCAAATGGTGACAACTTTGGTGGATCTATTCTGGGTGCAGCCTCCATGAATTGCTAAGATGTCACATCTTACCAAAACATTTTCGTTCCACATCCTAATTCTAGGTTTTTTCTCAAGCATGAGTTTTAGCTTCACACAAATACATTCCCAATCCCATATAAATGACAAAAAAATGATAACAGTATGACAATAATAATAATCATAATAAAAATAATATCCAAAAAAACAACTATAAGATATAAATAATGCCGCGTCCGACTTAAAAAATTCGAGTCGACGTCACATTTATAGGAAAATAAGTGATGAACCTTAAACCCAAAATAAGAGAAAACTAGATAAGGAGTCAGTTAAGAGATAAACCTCCCTTGGAGTGTTACTTGACACACATCCAAGGGTTTACTCGGATTACATATAATCCCATTTTTCTTCACTCTTCTCCCATTTCCACTCTTGTTTCTCTCTTTACCTTCTCTCTTCTCTCAACGTCTCTCTCTTCTCTCACCCCTCTCCCTCCGATCGACCAGCAGGCGTGGCCTTCGGCCGCCCTGGAACACTATAATCCCCCGTTTTTTGGTTAAAGCTCAACCGGAAAACTCAACCCAACATGAACCCTACCCCCAAACCCTTATGAAACCTAACTGGATTTGTATGAACTCTAAGGGTTTCAAGAACCCTAACCCTATATTGCATGAACCCTAACCCTAGCGAGATGAACCTCAAACCTATATTTTTCCAGCAATCAATCTAACACAAATCAAACCCGGCAACAATCAACAAAAACAATCAAATTTTAAGAAGCTAAGTGATTCACCTACCTCTCTTTAAAAACCCAAAAATAAATAAATATAACTTTTAAAATACACCCATTTTATTATTAATATAAAAAATCCCAAATTTTATATATTTAAAATCTAATATAGTAATTTTTAAAGATTTATTTAAAAGATCCAATAATCTAAATAACAATCCCTTCCTATATAAAAATAACAAAAAAAACGTTAAACAATGACAACTATATTCCCACCCCCAATTCACATAATTTAAACAAAAGTATATAATATCACTTAAAAGAACTTTTAAATAAATAAAATTATATTCTCACCCCTTTATTTTATTCTAAAAAAATAATATATATATATATATATATATATATATATATATATATATATATATATATATATATATATATATATATATATCCTAAAAGAGAAAAATATCTTAAAAAGTCAAAAAAGTCCCTCTTTGACTTTTTTCAGACCACCAAAAATATCCTGAAATCGGAACAAAAATTAGGGTACGACAACTGCACCGATTTAATCGGCTTCGAATCAGACGTATGATGCCAACAAGCCTTCCTCCTTCTACGAATGAGAGATTAAATATAAGAGGACCCCTAATTTTAACGAAAACAAACCCCATGGCTCTAGAGAAGATCCAATTTTGGTGCTCTAATCACTCTTATATCCCTGTATATGATACTCTTGATAATAGAAATCAGACAATACTTTTGCAAATCAGACTTTAATTAGATACAACCCTGATGGAGCCCCTGATGAAAATTCCAAACTGAATTGTTTGATAAAACCCCAATGGAACCTCTGACGTCAATTCTTGACTAAATAAGACCCCGATGGAACCCCATATCAATCCCTAATTGAACCTTTTATCCCTTTCAGCCTCTCTGGGTGATCATTGCCTATGATTCCTATGATCCTTTGATCGCAATGCTATAATCGAATATGACTTTAGTGATATCTCGATCACTCGAGATAAAATCCCAGGATGGAACCCCTTCAAACTCCTGATTAAAACCCCGTAATAAATCCCTAAGAATCCGGTAGAACCCCTCTTGTGAAACCCCTGTGTTATACCCTAAAATTTTCCCTCACATCTTCAAGAAAACATGTCTCAAGAGATCTCCTAATGGTTATAAGATTCTCAATTGCTCAAAGGGATTCAAGGTTTCATCAGACAAAGCCTCCTTCTAAGCAACAAGCCTCAAATTAGGGTTTGAGTTTCCCAAGGTAAATTGGACTTCCAAAGCATCAAATGGACGTCATGATATCCCTCAAACTTCAGAGAATCCTCATGTCAAGTTTCAAGACTTTCCCTACAAGTTTGGTCAGTCAGATGCTCAGATAATCAAAAATCAGTTAACTTGGTCAAAAAATCAACTGTGGTCAACATACAGTCAAACTTCAAGATTTTTGGTCAATATCAAGATTATGAAGTGAGATTCATCATTTGATCAAGGGTTGATCATGATTCATCAAGAAATCTTCAAATACATCAAAAGTCGAAAGTTACTAAATTAGGGTTTCTTAAGGAGAAAGTCAACTATACTTTGACCAGCTCTAACCTTCACTTGATCATTTTGAAGGAAATTCAATTCCCTACAACTTTGTGTCTCACAAGCCAACGCCAGAAATGCTTCATTTGAGAGATATGAGCCAAGACATTACAGGTCCTTTAAAAAGTCAACAAAAGTCAACTTTTTTCAAAAGCTCGTAACTTGAACATGGAAGACCAAATGGACATGGGAACAAAAGGAGTAATTAGAGGACACTCTAAGCTTTCTAAAAAGTCCAAGAATACATCCATGGGATAAAAATTGAAAGATTTATGCATTGTTGAAGTTGAGAAAATTTGAGGAGGTGTATAAGGCAAATAATGATCAAAACTTAAGTTTTTGCCAAATGGGCCCATATTTTTATAATCCAAACTTAATCATGAGATAATCCACGACCCATAAAACATATATTCTTATTTTTAATGTTTATTTTATATTTTATTGGATTTAATTTATTTAAATTCAATTTTAATTAAAATAAATATTGAAAAATCAAATATTTGATTCATGGTCTATTTTTGGATTAGATTATAGAGTTTATTATCATTATATGGATCCAAAATTCGTGCAAGACCAAAGAGGAAGTGTATCATGATCAAATATGCAAAAATAGAAATATTGGAATTACCCTTGAATATCAAATCAAATCATTTCCACCCAAGCCCAAATTCTGACCTAAATTACATCCTCTATAAATACTCATCACCTCCATAAGTCAAAGACATGAATTCCATGCACAAGAATCCTATAATTTAAAAAAAAAAGGTAAATTAGGGCAAACCCCCAAAGTTTCTTGAAGAAAGCTTTCATCACTTCTCCACATCCAAACATCTTCAAGAAGATCCCAAGAGGCAATCCCCATTATCCTTGAAGGTTTAAGTGCAAGTATGAAGAATTGCCATTGTTAGGCATAAAGCTTCCATTATTCGAATCTCCATGTACAAACATTTTTTGGCCAAACGAACACCACCATTGAATTCCTAGGGTCCAACTTAGTAGGAATGAATGGTCTTGATTTGTTAAAACTTGCGCTTTTTTTTTCAAATTTCAGGTTATTTAGCTACGAAAAAATCGTAGCTAAATGGAAGCCAATTCGTAGCAAATTTTGCAGACATGAGGAAGAAGACGATTAAGTGGCGCGACGTGATTGGTTGGGCTGGTTTTCGTTTGATTTTTATTATATAATTATTTGTTTCTATTTACTAACACACAGGAGCTAGTGATCTGGTGGAAAGGAGATATGCATGCTGTCGCTCCCGATAAATGGGACTGGCCCAAATAAAGGTACAGACGCGAACGGTCGGCGAAAGGAGGGTGTGAGAACACACAGGAGTGAACTCACAGGGAATGAAAAGAGTCGCCGGCTAGGCATTTTTATCCCGGAGGAAAGGTAATGCTGCATAGACCTAGAAAGATATGGACAAGACGGTTGCGAACCAGAGAGACTGAGAAAGGGGGTTGGTTACAACCTGGGAAGGTATTAGCACCCAGATTGTCCGTCGTACTCGACGGGATCCACGCTTAAAAGATTTGTGTTTTAAAGGGGTAGTGTCAGTGCAATTTGTGTATCAAAAGAGCTGGAAAAAGATGTACAAGTGTCTGTGTAAAAGAAAAGTGAAGTGTGTAAATGAAGTGTCAGTGTTGGAACAGGAGTGAAATGCTCAAGATCATGAGGCTTAAAGAATAATGCTGGAAGGAGGGGGAATATACAGAGACTTTTGTTCGATAACTGTTAAGTTATGCCTACGTATCCTCTCGTGCTATGAGGAAGTCAGAACACCGTAGTTCGACCCAAAGAGACTGAAAGATGAATTGACTTGTGAACTGCTTACTTGTCTATGCTCAAGTGTATGACCTGTCTGGCTCAGGTGCAAACTGTCTTGCATTAGACGGAAGAAGCAAGTTCTCGTTTATGAGTGAAGGTGATGAGAAAAGAATCCCGGAGGAGACGATTATTGTTTGTTTTTGTGTTTTCAGTCTTGTTATTGCTTTTGAAAGTTTGTCATAAATTAATGAACTTAAGCCTAAACCAATGGGTTAGTAAACTCATCACATCTTCCCTCTAGTTAGGGGTAATGAGAATACCTTAAGTGTGAAGTCAGCTTCTCACACTTAATCACCTTGGTGTAGGATTAAGATCATTAACCTACTTGTGATTATTTAGATGTTTTTGGTGTTTTTGTTTAGTGTTGAGTAATGAGGTTAAGCCATAATCAAGGATTAAACAGACTCATTACACCATCCTAATAGAAGGATAATAGATGAGAATGTTTAAGCTGAGGAAAGCTCCTCAACTTAATCCATGATTAGGGATTAAACTAATGACAAAACAAGCCTTTGGTTAAGTGGATTTTATTTAATGATATGATAATGAAGTGATTTTTAGGGTTTGTAAGACAACTTGAGGGGTACTTGTCCATTAACACTAGGGTTAGTCCTTCTTAACCAATTAAGGAAGAATTAGAACCCTAATGCAAGGCCCAAGTTACAAGTGTGATGTCTTGATAGTTATTAAGTGAATTGATTAAGAGATTTAAACACATTAAGGGTTTAACACTTAGGATTAAAGTTATACACTCCATCCTAATAGAAGGATGCATGCATAAGCTTAATCACAAAGCCTTAAAGCCTTTAGGGTTTAGTCCCTGATTATAAGATGAGAAGAGAAGACTCAATGAGACACAAAGGTAAAACTAAATGGGGGGACTAATCAAAACCCTAATTATTGTCATGCTTGGTTGTTCCTAAGGTTTGTGAGTTTGACCAGAGAAAAATCTTCAGAGGAAACACCAGGAAGCAGATGAAAGGAGCAAAGGAAGCAAAGCAACTTGCTTCATTTAAGAAGACAAGTCACTTGAGGAAAGAAAGTAAGAGGAAGAAGAATGAGCAAGCTCAATTTCAAACACAAAGTAAAATGCAGCAATGATGCACAAGAGAGATGAAAAGAAAATGTGAGAAGTGAAGGCAAATTCACTTCTCAAAGTGACTTACCACCTGAAAAGTTAGTGAAAGAAATGCAATGCAATGCAAAATGAGATGAAATGGCATGATGCAAATCAAAACCAGAAGCATGTGTATGATGTTAATGATGCTATGAGATGGTGCAAACATGAAACAAAGCATGAGGGTGATCATATGAGCAAATGGATGCAAGAGAAGCATGCTTAGAACCATGATCATACATGAAAAGTTATGAAATGCAAATGACATACAACATGGCAAATGAAAAGTGAAATGAGCAAACATGCTTCTAATATGTCTTAAGATGTCTAATGAATCAAATGGAAGCATAAAAAGTCATGGCAAGTCATGGTATGCAAACAAATGCAAGATGAATGCAAAAGGAAGCCCAAATTAGGGTTTATGATCAATGCACAAAACAAAAACCAAAACCAGAAGCAAACATCAAGATAAAAAATTGAAAATGCATCCAAGGGAACCCTAAACCTATACAAATACACTGCCCAAAGGAGGGGATCCAATTCTTAACCTAGTGAAAGTTATGAATTTCCTAAGATTTCTAGGGTTTTAGGGTACCTTGTCAAGAAAAATGTCAAACAAAATGAAAATGAAAGATCAAATCATTCCAATTTAATCCTATGAATTACATGATATGCAAGACACAGTGCAAAAAGAATCAAAGTCCAACTCTCAAAGACTAGGCAGAAATGAATTTCCAAAGATTGGATCAAAATAATGCTTTGAAATGAAATTAATTCCATGGAAAATTGTCAAAATGCATCAAGATCAAAAAAGAAATTTGGTTTGAGGGTTGGACAATGTTTCTAAATGATTTTAAAGGTTTCATGAATTTTTTGGTGATTTTTAAATACCTAAAAGTATTTTTAATTAATTAATTCTCATTAATTAATTAAAAATAAACTTTTAAATGATTTAAAAATATTTTTTAATGCAAAAAATAAAAATAAAAATGTTTTTGGTTTCTGAAAATTCATAAAAGTTTGTATAAAAATTTCCAGAATTTTTATAATTGTTTTACTATTTTAAATAAAATGCACAAATTAAATGAATAAAAATGAAAATAAAACTGAATAAAATGAAAGTATGCGTATCCAAGGGCTGGGATTGGTTCTGGGGATGTTTGGTTTGACTTCGCGCGTAATCCAATGGTCACAATTCAAATCTGGTTAAATCAGGTTTATGAATTAATTAATTGGGATTAATTAAGTTAATGGAGATTAGGGTTTCTGAGGACACATCCTGGCCACTCAAACGCGCGCCAGTCAGCCTAAGTCAACGCATCTAACGCACCAAATTCAAACCTCAATTAATGACACAGATTAGGGTTAATGGTTCTCAGGTGGCCGGAGAAGACTTCCGGTCGTCTTCTCCGGCGAACCAAAACCCTAGGTTTCACTACAAGCCACCCCACTTCAAATTAAACACAGGGAAATGATCCTCTAACATCATGGAACATAAATCAACCATTAAACAACATTTAAACTACATGAATCAAGCAAATCGAAGCAAACATTTTTCACGGGAGAAATTTCAGAACATCAATACATCCTCATTTTCCACTCATTTTCAATTTCAAACACATCATGATGATCAGGATAACATGTAGAATCAGTTTATAACAAGTAAATGAAGTTCTGGAAAATTTGTTCTTGAGCTATACCTGAGATGGAGCTTTCTGATCCTGTGCTTTCTGGGCTGTTTCTTGGTACAAACCCACTCCTTTGAAACCTCTGATGATGAAATGAAGCTCAGGAAGCTTTGAGAATGGCTAGTTTTTGAAATGGCAGAAGTTCTGCTCAAGGGAAGGTGGTGATCATGTTTTTGATTTTGTGACTTTCAGGCTATGGTGATGGATGATTTGTGACCAGGGAAGTGTGCTGAGTTGATTTGTGGAATTGGTTTTTGTGTTTGAGGCTTGTGCAATCAGTTTCGAAGGCTTTTGCAATTTGGAGCAAGAAGTGATAACTATGGCTTGGGTGTGTTTCAGCTTGCAATGTGTGGTGTGTTATGCTGGCCTTGGTCCATGTATCAAAAGGGGATAGGTCAGAAAGTTGTTGGTGGCCTATGGTGATTGGTATGAGTCTTTGGCCAAAATGTCAATTTGATGTGTACTTGAGGTATGGGCAATGGCACAACTTGATTTTTGGCATGCTTGGGCTCAGCTTGAATCAAGGAATGCTGTGAAAATAGTTTAGAAGCTAGGCAGCAAGTGGTTTGTAACTTATGATGAGTTTTGCAAGTTGGTTCAAGTTTGGTTCCTTTGAGATATCTTGCTTCATAAGCCATAAAAATGAGAGATCTTTTGGTGCAATCTGACTTTTAGGTCTTGGTACATGCTTGTATGAAGATTAGAAGTGTATTTGATAGCTCAATTTGCCTTGACAAGTGAATTTGCAACTTTGCCTCTTTGGTAGAAACCTTGAAATTTTGTGATTTTAGCCAACTTTGACAAGCCATAACTTTTGATCCAAAATGAATTAGGTCATGTTCTTGTACTTTTTGAAAAGGGAATGATCTATTCTACAACTTTCATGACCAAAGTTTTTCCATTTGAAGCATTTTTGAATCAAAAAGTAATGGTTGAAAAAGTTTCCTAAAATGGCAATTTCATTAAAAGTCAAACTTTCCCAAAAAGTCAACTTTGCAAAAGACTTGAAATTCTTCAATTTTGTGAACTTCCAACTTCTTCTATGATCAAATAAAAATCATATACAATCAAAATGATGAGGAACACCCTTTGGTTGGGTCATTGGGGGCCTCAGATGCCCTGATTTTACACTGACTTGCTTGAAAAGTCAACTCTTGATCAGATGACTTCCCCATGGAATTTCTTCATGAAAATTGATATGCATACTTCCTATACCATATAGATACCAATGGAAACAAGAATGACCAAAAAATTTGGAGTTATGGCCTCTGAAACCAAAACCCTAATTCTAGGTCATCTGTGCAGTCAAACCTGGCTCTGCTTCCATACCATTCTCAGTTCTTGTGATTCTTTGACATTCTTGACTTTGAGAGGATACAAAATGATACTTGAACATACATGGACCCCTTTGAAGTGATTGATGACCTTTGGAGTGGCTCAAGAAGCTCTTGGATTGCTCAGATCACAAACCCTAGATGCAGATGACTTTGAACCAAAGCAATGAATCAAAAATGTGGTGTGAGATGCTATAATTGGATTTATGCATATGAAATGATCACAAGCCATGGTGTGAATGGGTGAGGGCAAATTTGGGGTGTTTACAGCTGCCCCTATTCAAACATGAGTTAGCTGTGCAGGTTGTAAGCCACGGCTTAACAGGCAAACAAGATAACTTGTGGTTGAATACCAAAAGACAGTCCAAAATTTGCACTCACAGAATGAAGAGGAAAAGGGATATAGATTGTAAACGAAAATAAAGTATATTATAAAGTGGGCGACGGAGGACGACCGTCGAGCAGAGGACGACTGCTGGGGAAAGAGCAATGACGGGGACGGCCGACATGTTGGGGAAAGTGCGGGAAATAAAGCGATGACGGGGACGACCGACATGCTGGGGATAAAAGGGATTATGATGGGGACGGCCATCAAGTAAAGCTGTAAGATTCTCTGGGGATTAATGAAAAATGATGAGGACGACCATCAAATTCATAAAGTAAAGTAACCAACGATGAGGACGGCCATCGGGCTAAACTGATGAAGGGCGATCACCAGGAAAAGGAAAGGGGACCACGACGGGGACGACCATCGGGTTAAAGAATAAATGAAATAATGATGAGGGACGGTCATCAAAGGTGAAGGACGATCACCTGGCAGGGTACGGCTGCCGAAAGTATCGCGACATAGGACGAATGCCGGATAAAAAGTCAACGATGGGGACGGCCATCGGACGAGCATGATGAAGGACGATCATCAAGAGGTGAAGGACGATCACCTAGCAGGGGACGGCTGCTCTCAAGGTTTATCATGACACAGGACGAATGTCAGATAACAAGATCAACGATGGGGACGGCCATCGGATAAAATGATGAAGGACGATCATCAAGAGGTGAAGGACGATCACCTAGCAGGGGACGGCTGCTAAATATCACGACATAGGACGAATGTCGGATAGAAAAGGTCAACGATGGGGACGGCCATCGGACGAGCATGATGAAGGACGATCATCAAGAGGTGAAGGACGATCACCTAGCAGGGTACGGCTGCTCTCAGGGTTTATCATGACATAGGGCGAATGTCAGATAACAAAAGAAGTTTTGCTTTGCGGACGATCTACTGGGGAATAGTGAACACGGACGAGTGTTTATATCCGAGAGATAAAAGGTATGAGTGTTTGGTGTTGTGTATAGATTAAAGATGCGGACGAGCATCCCTAAGACTATGATACGGACGAGTATCAGGTAGAAACAAGTACTGACACGTGTTCAGAGATGATGATACGGACGAGTATCAACTGTTTAACAAGGAACACGGACAAGTGTTGAATCTGAGGGGACTCTTCTGGGGAAAGGTAGACACAGATGAGTGTCTAAATTCAAGAAGACGAAAAGTGTTTGACACAGTGTATGGATTAAAGATGCGGACGAGCATCCTTAAGACTATGATACGGACGAGTATCAGGTAGAAACAAACGCTCGACGCATGCTCTGAGATGATGATACAGACGAGTACCAACTGGTTAACAAAGAACACGGACGAGTGTCGAATCTGTGGGGATATAAGTGGTGTATACAAGATACATACGAGTATCTGTATAAGTGAAATGAGAGTAAAAAGTATGAGTAATGTATGTTTGGGTGTTCAACCTGCTGGGGAGAGTGACACAGACGAGTGTCTAAAGGTAAATGGTATAAACAAGCATCGGATATACAAAGTGTTTAGGTAATTATGCCGGGAAAAGTGACACGGACGAGTGTCAAGAAAGTTATATATATGTATCTGTGAGTGTAAAGGGGACGCTTTGGCTTTCTATTGGGGATATGACACGGACGGGTGTCACAAGGAGGTGTATACTGGTGTTTGTGAACGCAAGGCAAACGCTTTAGCTCTTTGCTGGGGAATTTGGGGAGCATTTTGTATATTATTGATGGATTGTTGATATTCACAAGTGTTTGATTCAGAACATGGCTTATGATTATGCAATATGTTTGATTTTTGCCGTAATGCTCCGTATTGGACGGAATGCTACGCTTTGTAGGGTGAATATGATGCGAATGCTATGTTATGCAAGGATACCAAACCGGGATTCGGATCCCGTTGCCATGAGGATCTCCGGTCGATCTGTTTGAAGTGGACATCCTAGCTGGGGATGAGATCATTGGTAGATCTGATGAGATGTATCTGCTTGGGGAGATAGGTCACTGGTAGACCCATCCTTGGTAATAAGGGACCCAGCTGGGGTTTGTAGAAGCTTTCGTCCCTTTGTTGTGATTCCTTCATGCGTTGCTCTTCTGGATAGAGGCTGAAACTCTGTGGGGAGATGGTTCCCTGACTTTTGCACTTGGCTGCGGAGGAATAGTAAATGGCAACTTGGCAGGGGAGAAAGCACTTTGGGTGCTAAAGCTGTGTGAGTGTTGATTTGCCAGCTTGCTGGGGTGAAGTTTTCACGCCCCATGCTGTGCTTTGAATACCTGCAATCCTGCAAAGATAGAAACATACAAGTAATCCCGAGGTATCTTTTACCAGATTCCATCATAGGAGTCCAGACACTCCCGGGAGTAAACATATTTCCTGCAAGCACGTAGTTTTTAGAAGAGAAGCATCTGTATTTATGCAATCAGTATCTTAAAGACATCGGACATTTTGCAAATGAAAAATAAAAGGCTCGAGACGAGACATGACTGAAAATCTGATTTTATTAATTTGTAGGCCCTGAATTGGCAAGATACAGTCAAGGAAACAAATCCCCTAAAATGAGGAGATTGTTACAAATTGAGAAACAAAATGCTGGCAATGTTGACGATGCTTCAGGGGGTTTCCCTTCCGCTATGACTCGTTATGACATTTGACGTTCTTCTCGTCTTGCTTTCTGAAGAAGGCTGATTCTGACAGAAGTTTGATCCTTTCGAGGTTTACCAAGTTGTAGGTGATACAGACGAATTCAGATTGCAGCTGTTCGCTTATTCCCTTATTTTTCATGGATCGCCCTTTCGGGTTTTCAATCCATCGGGATACCCATTTTTGCCTGAGTTGTCCAATGCGGCTTTTCAACTCAGCGGGTGTACATATTTTTTTTATATTTATTTCCCTTATTTTTGCCCAAGTCTTTTATTCTGTTTTTGACTTGTCGGGATGCCCTATTTTTGCCTGGACTTACATTCTGTTTTTATGTCTAGCGGGTCATTTTTTATGTGAAGTATTTTTTAACTGCATCTGAATTCACAGGGGACGGGAAGTCTTCACCATCCATGGTGCTGAGCATCAGTGCTCCACCAGAGAAAACTTTCTTGACTACAAATGGTCCTTCATAGTTCGGAGTCCACTTGCCCCTGTGGTCTGTATGAGGAGGGAGGATCCTTTTCAGCACAAGATCTCCTACTTGGTACTCTTGGTGCCTGACTTTCTGATCGAAGGCTTTCTTCATTCTTTTCTGATACAACTGCCCATGACAGATTGCAGCCAACCTTTTCTCTTCAATCAGACTCAGTTGTTCGTATCGGGATCGGACCCACTCTGCTTCGTTTAGCTTAACATCCATCAGTACCCGTAAGGAGGGTAATTCAACTTCAACTGGTAGGACTGCCTCCATACACAAGTTGATACGGAGTTGCCCCAGTGGATGTCCTGATTGACGTGCGGTACCCATGCAAGGCAAATGGTAGCATCTCATGCCAGTCTTTGTATGTGACTACCATCTTCTGCACAACCTTCTTGATATTCTTGTTAGCTGCCTCAACAGCGCCGTTCATCTTTGGCCTGTAAGGAGAAGAATTGTGGTGTTGGATTTTGAAGTCCCGACATAGCTCGGCCATCATTTTGTTGTTCAAGTTGGAACCATTATCAGTAATGATTCGCTCGGGAACTCCGTACCGACAGATGATATCTCTCTTCAGAAATCTGGCTACCACTTTCCTTGTAACGTTTGCATATGAAGCTGCTTCGACCCACTTGGTGAAATAATCAATGGCAACCAGGATGAATCTGTGGCCGTTTGAAGCAGTCGGTTCAATCTTGCCAATCATATCAATGCCCCACATGGCAAAGGGCCAGGGTGAAGACATCACATTCAGAGGATTTGGAGGCACATGCACCTTATCCGCATAAATCTGGCATTTATGGCATTTTCTGGCGTAGGCACAACAGTCCGCATCCATTGTGATCCAGTAATAGCCTGATCTTAGCAATTTCTTAGCCATGGCATGCCCTCCTACATGGGTACCAAAGGATCCTTCGTGCACCTCATGCATCAACAAGTCTGCTTCTGCCCTATCAACGCATCTGAGGAGTACCATATCAAAGTTTCTCTTGTACAGGGAACCATCAGTGTTCAGGAAGAAACTACCAGCAAGCCTTCTTAAAGTCTTCTTATCATTGGAAGATGCCCTAGGTGGGTATGTTTGATCCTCCAAGAAGCACTTAATGTCATGGAACCAAGGCTTATCATCTTTGACAACATCTGCTGCAAATACATATGCTGGTCTGTCGAGTCTGGATACTGAAATTTGAGGTACAAAGTTGGCAGCTTGAACTTTGATCATAGATGAAATGGTAGCCAGAGCATCTGCAAACTGATTCTCGTCCCGAGGGATATACTCAAGCTTGACCGTTGTAAAGAAAGTCAATAACCTCCTTGTATAATCCCTGTAAGGTATCAGATGCTCCTGGTGTGTGTACCATTTGCCGTTGGTTTGATTAACTACCAGAGCTGAATCTCCGAATACAGTCAAAGTCTTGATCCTGAGGTCAATGGCCTCCTCAAGACCCATAATGCAAGCTTCGTATTCAGCTTCATTGTTAGTGCAGTTAAAGGTGAGTTTTTCCGAGAAAGGCATGTGAACTCCCTTGGGTGTAATGAGTACTGCACCAACACCACGACCATTCATATTAATAGCCCCATCAAACATCATAGTCCATCCTTCTTCCGGGTCAGGCCCTTCAGTGTGAATAGGCTCTTCGTGATCTTTTGCTTTTATGAACATGATGTCTTCATCAGGGAAGTCAAATCTCATAGGCTGGTAATCATCAATGGGTTGCTCAGCAAGATATTCAGACAATACACTGCCCTTGATGGCTTTCTGAGAGGTGTACTGGATGTCATATTCTGTGAGGATCATCTGCCATCTTGCAACCCGTCCAGTAAGTGCTGGCTTCTCAAAAATGTACTTAACTGGGTCCATTTTTGATATCAACAAAGTGGTGTGGGTCAACATATACTGTCTCAGTCGGCGAGCAGCCCACGCTAAAGCACAACAAGTTTTCTCGAGCAGTGAATAACGCTGTTCACAGTCGGTAAATTTTTTGCTTAGGTAGTATATTGCATACTCTTTTCGACCAGACTCGTCATGCTGGCCCAACACACACCCCATTGACTCTTCTAATACTGTCAAGTACATTATCAGAGGTCTTCCTTCAACTGGAGGCATAAGGATTGGAGGTTCTTGCAAGTACTCCTTGATCTTGTCAAAAGCCTTCTGGCAGTCTTCGTTCCACCTGACTGTTTGTTCTTTTCTTAACAGCTTGAACAAAGGTTCACAGGTCGCTGTAAGGTGAGATATGAACCTTGAAATGTAGTTCAATCTACCTAGAAACCCTCGGACTTCTTTTTCTGACTTTGGTGCAAGCATTTCTTGAATGGGTTTGACTTTATTAGGGTCAACCTCAATCCCTTTCTCGCTTACGATAAAACCCAGTAGCTTACCAGATCGCACCCCGAATGTACACTTGTTGGGGTTCAGCTTCAGTTGGTACTTCCTCAGACCCTTGAATAGCTTCAGCAGATTTACCAGGTGGTCTTCTTCTGTGAGGGACTTGGCAATCATGTCATCCACATAACACTCGATTTCTTTATGGATCATATCGTGGAATAATGTTACCATAGCCCGTTGATACGTTGCACCAACATTCTTCAGTCCGAATGGCATCACCTTGTAACAGAACGTGCCCCAGGGTGTGATGAAGGTTGTCTTCTCCATGTCTTCAGGTGACATTTTGATCTGATTGTATCCTGAGAATCCGTCCATGAAGGAGAATACCGAGAACTGAGCCGTATTATCAACCAATACATCAATGTGAGGTAATGGGAAATCATCCTTTGGGCTGGCTCTGTTCAGATCCCGGTAGTCAACACACATTCTCACTTTGCCGTCTTTCTTAGGCACAGGTACAATATTAGCAACCCACGGTGGATAGCTAGTCACAGCAAGGAACCCGGCGTCCCACTGCTTTTGTACCTCTTCCTTGATCTTCATTGCCATGTCTGGGCGAGTACGGCGCAACTTCTGTTTTACTGGCGGGCAGTCTTCTCTTAAAGGCAGCTTGTGCATGACGATATCGGTGTCCAACCCTGGCATATCCTGGTAAGACCAAGCAAACACATCCGCATATTCCCGAAGCAGATCAATCAGTTGTTCTTTCACTGAGTCTTGTAGGCAGGCCCCGATCTTGACTTCTTTCACGTCTTTATCTGTACCAAGATTAATCATTTCGACCTCCTCCTGATGTGGAGTGATAACCTTTTCCTCTTGTCTCAACAACCTAGCTAGCTCTTCAGGAAACTCATACTCTTCTTCAACCCCTTCATCAGCTTGATTGATTGGATTGTCAAAGTCATACGAAGTCATAGCCGTGCTGTTGTCGGTGCGGTCTGGAAGGCACTCTCTGCAAGGGTCCAGATTTGTTCATTTTAGTGATTGATTTTAATCTTGTTTAAAAAAAAGGTGAAATGAAGTTGTCATTTTGAAAACATTGCCATTTATTTTTGTACAAAAAGAAAAATGGAAAAACAGTGAGCGGAAAAGAAAAAGACTCATTTGCAAAAGATGTCTGATATTTCATTGATTAATCTTGTTGCACAAAATTACAGATGGCCCGATTACAAAATGAGTCTTGTCATCTTGGGCAAGATGCAAGACTTGATGCATGCTTAAAATATACAGGAAATAATAATTACTCTGCAGGAGTAACTCTTATAATTTCCTGGGAAGACCAGTTTGAGATACTGCTCCCCGGGATCCTTGGACGTATCCAGCTCTCCAGGTTGCGGTCGCTTTCATCCTCGTCTTCCAAGTTATTCACTGCATCGGGGGCGAGCATCCCCCCACTGATGAAATTGGGCTTCTTAGCAGCCTCTGCTTGATCTTGTTGAGTTGGTTTGTAACCCAACCCAAATCTATCCTCCTTCTTCTCTACAGGCAGCAACTTGCCCCAGCCTTGGGCAGTCCCTTCTTCAACAACCTTCCGGGCTTGCTGATAAGATGTCATTGAGGTTCCAGGTACAGCGGATGCTTCATTTATGTTCAAGGCCTCAAACCCTTGACTCATAGTTTCGTGGATCTCCCCATCCATCTCAATGTATTTGTATGTAGCCAGATGGCTAACAAAAATATCTTCCTCCCCACAAATAGTAACGACTTGGCCCTCCCACTCGAATTTTAACTTCTGGTGAAGGGTAGACGTAACTGCGCCAGCGGCATGAATCCAAGTTCTACCCAACAAACAGCTGTAGGCCGGCTGAATGTCCATCACGTAGAAGGTCGTTTTGAAAGTCTGTGGGCCAATTGTTATAGGCAACTCAATTTCTCCCAGAACTGATCTCTTAGAACCGTCAAAGGCTCTTACTACCAAGTTGCTGGGGCGTAATGCCAATCCTTCATACTCCAGCTTCACAAGGGCTTTTTTAGGTAAGACATTGAGGGATGACCCTGTGTCTACCAGCACATGGGAAAGAACTGCACCCTTACACTCCAAGGTAATGTGCAAAGCCTTGTTGTGATTGCGGCCTTCCGTAGTCAAATCAGTGTTGGTAAATCCTAGACCATGACTAGCGTTAACATTTCCAACTATAGCTTCCAACTGATTGACGGTAATCTCCTCTGGCACATAAGCTGCGTGCAAGACTTTTAATAGTGCGTTCCAATGAGCCTCGGAGCACATTAGCAATGATAAAATGGAGATCTTGGAAGGTGTCTGGTGAAGCTGGTCCACTATCTTGTAATCACTTTTCTTGATGATTCTCATGAATTCATCAACCTCTTGATCAAAAGGGGTTTTCAAAGCTTCTTTAACAATTTGTTCTTCCTGCACCATGCTCTTCCCTTTTGCCTTGGCAGCAGCTTCTGCTTCAGCAATGGGTCTTGGAATCTGTGGGGCAAAGAGACGTCCGCTTCGAGTGAAGCCTCCGCCTCCTCCCACATTGTCTATTTGTGGTGAAGAAGTTGATGATTCAAGAGTGATTTTCTTCCCCTCGCAGTATAGGTCAGAGCCATAATGCCAAGGAATGGCATTACTGCTTTCGTACGGAACATGCCCAGGTACCGTGATGGTAACCGGGCTGACTGCAGCAGAGGAGGGTGTTGCAATAGTATGTGGATCAAAGTAGATAGTAACTGGTGATACGACAGGAGATGCCACTGCTTGCTGTTGAAAATTGCTGTTCGGAGGAATACTTGACGGATCGTAATAAATAGTGACTGCTGAGATGTTTGCTGGTGTTGTAGGAGAAGATTCTGAATAGAGGGGTGCTGATGTTGTAGAAGCAATGTTTGTTGATAGGTGGCTTGTTGAAGTGATATTTGAAGCATTTGTTGATGAAACTGAAGAATTGTTTGGAATAATTGTTGTTGCAGTTGTAGGAGACTCTGGAACTGTTGTCGGAGAGATTGCTGGATTTGAAGGTATTGATGTTGTGATTTGAAGTAGACCATTCTGGATGAGACTGTCTATGCCGCTTCTCAGATTGTCACACCCATTTACCGAAATGTTGCAATAACCGCACCCGAGCTCACACCCAGGGAAAATCTGGCATTCAAGGAGTTGAGCTTTAATCTCTACCAGGGGTGTCCTAATTTGCCCAACACTGGTTATCAAGAAAGACGGCATGTCTTCCTCAATAGCATTGATTCTGGGTCCTCCATGGTTGGGCATAGGGTTCTTGTTAACATTTGGCGGTGGTGCAAAGTTTAGAGCTTTAGAATCTACCAGGTCTTGCACCTTCATCTGTAAAGCTCTGCACTTTTCTGTACTGTGGCCAGGCGCGTTAGAATGAAAAGCACATCTAGCGTTGGCGTCGTAATTTCTTGGCAAACTGGAAGGATCTGGTGGTGCCAACGTCCTTAACTCAACCAGGTTGAGCTTCAGGAGTTGTGGCAGTAAAGCGGCATAAGGCATAGGGATTGGATCAATCACCCTATTGGCCTGAGACGGTCTCTGTTGAAATGGTCTTTGCTGACTGTTGTTGTTGTTGTTGTAATTTCTCTGAGGAGGATACTGAGTTTGTTGCTGGTAATGGTTTTGTTGCTGTGGTTGATATGTTGGTTGCTGAGGAAGTGGAGAGGGAATGGTGACTGCTGCCACTGACCTATGAACATATTGTGGTCTGCCCCTGCTGGCCTGAATAGCATTAGTCTCACCGGTTCTTCTTGGGCCCGCAAAAGGCTTTCTTGGGTTGCTGGACGAGCTTGCACCGTTGTCAGAAATTTTGCCCATCTTTAATAGGCTCTCAATTCTTTCCCCAGCTATGACTACATCAGCGAAGCTAGTGGAAGAAAAGGCAGCTAGCCTATCAATGTATGTCCCTTGGAGGGTGTTCATAAACATATCAGCCATCTCCCTCTCTGACATGGGTGGCTGGACAGCAGCAGCAAGCTGTCTCCACCTCTGGGCGTACTCCCGGAAGCTTTCCCTGGATGATTGAGACATTCCCATCAGGAGGGTCCTGTTAGGAGCCATATCCAAGTTGTACTGGTATTGTCTAATGAAGGCCTCAGCCAAGTCCTTCCAGCATCTGATGGTTGCTCTGGTCAAATGAGAGTACCATTCCCTTGAAGCACCTGTTAAGCTATCTTCGAAATAAAACATCCATAGCTTTTCATCCATGGTATACACCTTCAGCTTCCCCAGAAAGGATTGTAAATGGGTTCGGGGACAAGAAGTTCCGTTGTACTTCTTAAAGCACGGAGGTTTAAACTTGTGGGGAATCCTGACCCCGTCCACTAAACCCATGTCCATAACATCAAAGCCCAAGGAGTTTTGAGACTCCAGGGACCTTAATTTTTCAGCAATTTCATCTAGCCTTCTGTCATAGGCTTCATCCCCAGCTCCCATCACAGTGAACTGATCTTCCTGGGGGTCTTCTTGTAATACTCTGCCTGCAGTGGCATTCCCTTGTACATTAGCAGGGATGTTGATCTCTGGATGAAGGTGAGGCCCATACACAGGTGGGTTGACATGGGGCTGAACCCTCTCATTATTACTTGTTCCCCCAGTCCCTAGATGGGGTTCTTCCTGAGTCTGCCTCTCTACCAAGGCTCTTAATCTCTCTTGGCTCTGTGCCAATCCATTCATCACCTCCATAAACTGAGTCATCTGATTTCTCATTTCCAATCTCTCATTGGCCATTTGAGTCCTGACCTCTGTAAGGTCCTGTTGTACCTGGTCCATCTGTATACCCGAAAGGTTGTTGCGGGTAGGATATCTGTGCGGACGGTTGAGTGGGAACACCCGACGTCGAGCAATAGTTCCTGAACCACAACAGAGTTAGTAACAAAGACAAAATAAAACCTACAAAACAAAACAAAAGGTTAGTATGCAATGCAGTATGCTTATTTGTTTCCAAGGTATCCGGCTTGGCACTTGGTTTTGACCTTTCCAGACCCCGAGGAAGATGCTGTTTGATGTTGCTTGAGAACTCGGGTAAAACAAACTAATAAATATATTACAAAAAGTGAATGATACATAGTTTGTTTTTTACAATACATGCCCTCTGAGGGGTCAAAATACAACATAAGAAAAAGAAAAGTACAATGAAATGAAAGCAACAACAAGCAAAAGTCAGACACCAAGTCCAAACTCATCCTCCTGAACTTCTTTTAGAAGTGCTTCAGTCACAGGATCAGCTGGACGCTCTGTGAGATTCCTGATGAGAAGATTCCTGGTGGCAATAGCTGCAGTTAGCTTCTTGTGTCTACCCTGGTCCTTTGACCTCTTCACACCAGCCCTAATCTTCAACTCTGAGATCTCTCTCTGGGCTGCTAACAGGGCTTCCTGCTGCTCCTTTGCATTAGCCTCTAACTGCTCAATCTTGTCCTGAGTCCTTTTATCTTCCTGAGTGCGAGCTTCAGTGATTCTGACCCACCTAGCTTGACTCTCTTTCAGATAGATATCAGTCTTGGCTTTCTGGAACTGAGCCTCCTTACAGGCATTCTTCAAAATCTGCTCTCCTGCCCTTGACTTCTTGATGTAGTCCTCTGACTTCTCAATCCTGGCTAGATGCTCCACCTTTAGCTTTTCTAACCTCTCAATGTCCAGACGACCATCACTCCTCTCCCAGAGGGTCTTCTGCAGAGCTTGAGTCAAATTCTCATTCCTCTCTTTCAATTTCTCAAACTCTTCCAGGCTAACAGTAGCTGGAGGTGGTGCCGTGGATGGCCCAGGCACATCTTCAATGGTGAAGGGCATCCCAGAAATTTGTGCCCTGGCATGAGACCACTCATAGTACTGAGCTGAGGCCACATTGTTGCATCTCCCAAGAATGGTTACTCCTTTAGTCTGGACATTGTCCCAAGCCCAGGATGCTTGCCTGACAATAGCCAGATTAGGCTTGATCTCACAATAAAGGGTCTCAGCTAGATCTTGTGCTCTAGGAGGGTGGACCAATGCATAGCCCAGTTGTCTTTTGAATAGCAGAGGGTTGTAATTGATGCAACCCTTCACTCCTATCAGAGGTACATTGGGGAACTGCCCACAACTGGTAATGATGTCCCTGCCCTTAGTGCTCTGAGTGCACCATCTGATATCAGCTGAGGTCAAAGCAATGAGTCTTCTAGCCCAATTCTTTTGCTGGTGAGGATTCAAGAATGCATCTGTCTTGGGCATGTGTTTGAGCAGCCAGGTATGGAACAAGGGAGCACAGCATCTCACCAATCTTCCCCTTTGCTTTTCATTCCTTTGGTGGACAGAGTAGTAGAGATCTCCCAGTAAGGTGGGCACTGGGTTCCTCAGAATGAAAAGATGGATTGCATTCTTGCTAATAAACTTAGGCTCATCTGCAAATAATATAACCCCATATATGCTTAGGGCCAATAATGCACAGACTGCCTTCCATTCTCCTAGGGAAGCCTTCAGAATAGCCTGAGAGGTCAAGAAATCCAAGTGTAGACCAGAGATTCCAGCCTTTGCTGTCATGTTCTGCCCAATCAGAACTGGTTCCAGATGCAATGCCTTTGCCAACTCTTCATTACTAGGAAAAGCCATCTCAGGGTTGAAGGGAACTCCACCCCTGATAGGTACACTAATTAGTGATGAATACTCTTCCAACAAGGGTCCCAACTGAAAGTCCTGGAAGGTGAAGCACCTCAGAGGGGGATCATAGAACTGCAGGCAAGTATGAATCAAACTCCTCTGGGAAGGGTCCAAATCCATAACCACATCAAGGATGCCTCCATAATGTTCTCTGAATAGTGGTATATGGTCTGGAGTAATCAAGGCCTGGACCTTCCTGATGCCAGCTAGCTCAGGCTCAAAGAAATGATAGGAGATGTTGCTCTTCTTGGGTGCCATGTTGCTGAAGAAAAGCTGAAGCAGGTGCTGATGATGATGACTGATACTAGAAGATGGGCCACTGACAGGCTGAGACTGGTGATGCAGGTGACTGAAGCAGGTAGCTGATGAGGATAGCTGAAGCAGATACTGGTGAAGATAAGTCTATGCAGATGAAGGGGTCAAAACCAAGCCAAAATAAAGTATGGATACCCTGAAAAACAAATAAGCAAATGTTAAAATGATGCAATGATGATGTATGCAAATGATATGCAAGGGTTTGTGATCAAGCCGGATCTGATTAACTGCCTTGATATAAGTCCATGTATGTTCAAGAAATCCAGATGGAGGTTCATAAGTCCAGTAACCAAGGTGGGGGACTCAAATAAAAAGTCACATGTCCAGGGTTAAAATCACAAGAACTGTTCCAAAATGGAGTACTCTTAATCAAAACAAAGTAACAGGGTATGCTGAGGTCGAGGGTACCTGCAAACCTGTAAACAGCCCAACCCCCTCACAGGTGGTGTTCTAGAACAAGGATCCCCAGACTTGGATCAGTTATGAGAAGTGTAAACACTTCTAACCCGGAGGTACAGTGTTTACAATAACCATAAAAGATCCTCCTCTAATTCACCTCAGTTTCTGAAGGTCATAATAAAAGTCATCCAGACTTAGCAGGCTTCCCAGATAGCCCTAACACTATAGGAAATCTGTAGCACAGAGTTCTCAAGAAGAAACCCATATCTGAACCGTGTTTCATATTCCCGCACCAGACCGAAATGGAATGGGAAAGAACATGAACCACTCTAGCCTAGGTGTCACTCAGGTCCCAGGTATAGGACCTTAAACTCTCAATAGAACACCCACCCACCAAAGCAACAAAACCAGATCCAGCCAGAATAATATGACAGTATGATATAT
The DNA here is from genome assembly GCA_963966055.1 of Lathyrus aphaca. NCBI lineage: Eukaryota > Viridiplantae > Streptophyta > Magnoliopsida > Fabales > Fabaceae > Lathyrus > Lathyrus aphaca. The sequence continues at coordinate 408,372,270 of OZ014520.1, forward strand.
GTAAAGCTATAAAGAAAGCAGTAAAACAACTGTATATAAAATAAAGCAAATATACAAACACAAATAGCACATAACACCCCAGTAAACGCAAATCAAACAAGCGCTAGGAGGAACCCACAAAAAGAACCAGAAGCCCTGGTTACAGTATAAGGGTCCCCAGCAGAGTCGCCAAGCTTTCGCTCCCGATAAATGGGACTGGCCCAAATAAAGGTACAGACGCAAACGATCGGCGAAAGGAGGGTGTTCACACAGGAGTGAACTCACAGGGAATGAAAAGAGTCGCCAGCTAGGCATTTTTATCCCGGAGGAAAGGTAATGCTGCATAGTGTAAACACCCCAAATTTGCCCTCACCCATTCACACCATGGCTTGTGATCATTTCATATGCATAAACACAATCATACCACCTCATATCTCATTTTTGATTCACTGCATAGTTTCTAAGTCATCTGCACCTAGGGTTTGTGATCTGAGCAATCCAAGAGCTTCTTGAGCCACTCCAAAGGGCATCAATCACTTCAAAGGGGTCTATGTGTGTTCAAGCATCATATTATATCCTCTCAAAGTCAAGAATGTCAAAGAATCACAAGAACTGGGATTGGTGTGGATGCAGAGCCAAGTTTGACTGCACAGTTGACCTAAAATTAGGGTTTTGGTTTCAGAGGCCATAACTCCAAATTTTTTGGTCATTCTTGTTTCCATTGGTCTCTATATGGTATAGGGAGTATGCATATCAATTTTCATGAAGAAATTCCATGGGGAAGTCATTTGATCAAGAGTTGACTTTTCAGACAAGTCAGTGTAAAATCAGGGCATCTGAGGCCCCCAATGACCCAACCAAGGGGTGATCTTCATCATTTTGAGTGTATATGATCTTTATTTGATCATGGAAGAAGATTGAAGTTCACAAAATTCAAGAATTTGAAGTTTTGCAAAGTTGACTTTTTAGGGCATGTTTGACTTTTCAAGAATATGTCATTTTAGGTCATTTTTCAAGCCTTGAATTTTGATCCAAAAAAGCTTCAAATGGAAAAACTTTGGTCATGAAAGTTGTAGAATACATTTTTCCCTTTTCAAAAAGTACAAGAACATGACCTAATTCATCTTGGATCAAAAGTTATGGTGTGACAAAGTTGGCAAAAATCACTAATTTTCAAGATATGCACTAAAAGGAAAATTTGCAAAATCATGAACCAAGGCAATTGTAACTTCAAATCCATGTCTAACCACTACCTAAACATTCCATGTGACCTAAAAGTCAGAATTGAACCAAAGTCTCTCATGTTCATGGTTTGTATGGCAAGACATTTTCATGAAGTTTCAAAAGTAACCAACTTGCAAAAACTCATGATCACACCTCACCAACTTGCTGCATTGGTTGCTGAACCTTCCTAGCATCACATACACACCATGCTGCGCCAGCCCTAGCCATTGTACCAAGCTAGAACTCAAGCCATACCTCTCTTACAACAAAGTTGACATTTTGCAAAAGTGAACTTACCAATCAATAAAGGCCAGGTCACATCATCTGACCTATGGGATTATTTTATACTATCCATTTGCAAGCTAAACATATCAAGAGGCCAAGCTGAAACACACCATAACATCACATACACAAAACTCACCCCATAAGCTTTTCTCTTCGAATCTCTCTGTCCAGCTCACAAACACTCAAACCAACTTCACCAATCATTTCACCATGTTCCATAGAGCCTAAACCAAGCAAAGCCTAAGCCTGAAACCAGCAAGAACTCCACTTCTCCATTTTCACCCTCACTTGCAAAACCTTTCGAATCTGCCTCCACAACTCACAAACATTCAAACAAGTTTCACCAATCAACTCACCTTGTATCATGGACCAGAAACCAACCCTTGTTTTGGCCTGAGACCCTCCATATCACAAACACGATTTTCACACTCCCTTGGTCAGAGCTCTTGCAAACTCACTCAAGAGGTTGTTTAAACTCCAACCAAGTGTCCAAAGCTTCAAAGGGGGATCATTGGGACCTGTTTGAGCCAAAGAACCATCCAGAAAGCTCCTGAATCAAAAGCTCAATCTCAGGTGACTCCATGAACTTTTTTTCCAGAACTTGCTTTTTAAGTTTCTAAATGGTAAAGCATGCTTCACTGATCACACTGAACTTGTTACTTTTGAAAAAGAGTGAGAAATGAGCCTGTATGATGTTTCTGAAATTTTTGCAGTTTTGAATGTTTGATTCGAATCTTGTTTGTGTGTTGAAATAAATGATGTTTGTTGCTGGAATCTTGTTTAGAATGAGCTAAGGTTTGATTCTGGAGATTTTGGCATGATTTCATGGCGTATTGAGAGAGATAGGAAAATGGTATAGCCGGAGAAGACGACCGGAACAGTGTTCCGGTCGCCTGAGAATCATTAGGGTTTGATTAATTAGGGCTAAGTGTAATTAAGCCAATTTGAATGTAGGCCGTCCGTTTCCGCGCGCAGTCAACTCCCGCGCGTGTGACTTTGAATTCAGGCCCTTGGATCAGCTGACTTCTCATTAATTCATTTATTTTCATTTTATTTTCATATTTCTCTCATTTGTTTTGCATAATTTATTAAAAATAGTAAAAATTGTCTAAAAATTATGAAACTTTTTCTCAAGAGTTTTATTAATTTTTAAGACACAAAAATATTTTTATTTTCATTTTTAGCATAAAAAAGGTATTTTTAAATATTTAAAAGTTTATTTTTAATTGATTAATGAGAATTAATTTATTAAAAATACTTTTAGGTATTTAAAAATCATCAAAAAATTCATGAGATGTTCTAAGACATTTAGAAACATTGTCCAACCTTCAAACCAAATTTATTTTTTGATCTTGATGCATTTTAAGAATTTCTCATTGAATTAAAATCATTTTTGTGCATTATTTTGATCCAAAGTTCAAAAAATCATTTCTGCCTATTCATGAAGAGTTGGACATTGATTCTTTTTGCATTGCATTGTGTTTAGCATGTAGTTTGTGAGATTAAATGGCCATGATTTGATCTTTCATTTTCAATTTGTTTGACATTTCTTTTGTTTGGAAACCCTAAAACCCTAAAAAACTTGTAAAAATCATAACTTGAGTTTGGTTAGGAGTTGAGACCTCTCCTTTGGGCATTGGTTTAGTATAGGATTAGGGGTCCTTTGAGTTTCATTTTCCATTTTTTATCTTAGGGTTTGCTTCTGATTTTGGTTTTTGTTTGATGTATGGTTCATAAACCCTAATTTGGGCTTCCATATGCATCCATCTTGCATTTTCTTGCATAACATGACTTGTCATGACATACAAAGCATCCACTTGATTCATTTGACATCATAAGACATATTGAAAGCATGTTTGATCATTGCATCATGTATTTGCCATGTTGTATGCCATGTGCACTTCATAACTTCTCATGTATGTTCATGTGTTTTAGCTTGCTTCATTTGCATTCATAAGCTTGTATGATCATTTCCATGTGCTGCCTCATGTTTGTAGCATCTCATAGCATCATTAGCACCATGTATATGCTTCTGGTTTTGTTTCTCATCACATCATCCCATCCCATTATGCATTGCATTGCATTTCTTTCCTAACCTTTCAGGTGGTAAGTGGCTTTGAGAAGTGAATTTGCCTTCACTTCTCATAACTTTTCTTTTCATCTCTCTTGCATCCATTGCTGCATTCTTGCATGTGTTTGAGCTTGAGTTTGCTCATTCTTCTTCTCCCCACTTTCTTTCTTCAAGTGACTTGACTTCTTGAATGAAGCAAGTCACTTTGTTTCTCTTGATCCTTTCATCTGCTTCCTGGTGGTTCCATTGAAGACTTCTCTTGAAAACCTCACAAACCTTAGGAACAACCAAGCATGACAATGATTAGGGTTTTGATTAGTCTCCCCTTTTAGTTTTTACCTTTGTGTCTCTTTTGAGTCATCTCTCCTCACCTCATAATCAGGGACTAAACCCTAAAGGCTTTAAGGCTTTGTGATTAAGCTTATGCCTGCATCCTTCTCTTAGGATGGAGTGTATAACTTTAATCCTAAGTGTTAAACCCTTAATGTGTTTAACTCCTTTAATCAATTCACTTAATAATCATCAAGACATCACACTTGTAACTTGGGCCTTGCATTAGGGTTCTAATTCTTCCTTAATTGGTTAAGAAGGACTAACCCTAGTGTTAATGGACAAGTCCCCCCTCAAGTTGTCTTACAAACCCTAAAAATCACTTCATCATCATACCATTAAATAAAATCCACTTAATCAAAGGCTTGTTTTGTCATAAGTTTAATCCCTAATCATGGATTAAGTTGAGGAGCTTTCCTCAGCTTAAACATTCTCATCTATTATCCTTCTATTAGGATGGTGTAATGAGTCTGTTTAATCCCTGATTATGGCTTAACCTCATTACTCAACACTAAACAAAAACACCAAAAACATATAATTAATCACAAGTAGGTTAATGATCTTAATCCTATATCAAAGGTGATTGAGTGTGAGAATCTGACTTCACACTTAAGGTATTCTCATTACCCCTAATCAGAGGGAAGATGTGATGAGTTTACTAACCCATTGGTTTAGGCTTAAGCTCATTAACTTATGACAAATTTTCAAAAGCAATAAAAGACTGAAAATACAAAAACAAACAATAATCGTCTCCTCCGGGATTCTTTTCTCATCTCATTCACTCACAAACGAGAACTCGCTTCTTCCGTCTAATGCAAGACAGTTAGCATCTGTGCCAGACAGATCATACACTTGAGCATAGGCAAGTAAGCAGTTCACAAGTCAATTCATCTTTCAGTCTCTTTGGGTCGAACTACGGTGTTCTGACTTCCTCATTGCACGAGAGGATACGTAGGCATAACTTAACAGTTATCGAACAAAAGTCTCTGTATATTCCCCCTCTTTCCAGCTTCATTCTTAAGCCTCATATTCATGAGCATTTCACTCTTGTCCTTACACTGACACTATATATATTACACTTCACACTTCTTTTACACTGACACCTGTACATCCTTTTCCAGCTCATTTATACACAGATTGCACTGACACTACCCCTTTATAACACAAATCTTTTAAGCGTGGATCCCGTCGAGTACGACGGACAATCTGGGTGCTAATACCTTCCCAGGTTGTAACCAACCCCCTTTCTCAGTCTCTCTGGTTCGCAACCGTCTTATCCATGTCTTTCCAGGTCTATGCAGCATTACCTTTCCTCCGGGATAAAAATGCCTAGCTGGCGACTCTTTTCATCTCCAGTGAGTTCACGGCTGTGTGTTCTCATTGTCCCTTTCGCCGACCGTTCGCGTCTGTACCTTTATCTGGGCCAGTCCCATTTATCGGGAGCGACAGCTTGGCGACTCTGCTGGGGACCCTTATACTGCAACCAGGGCTGCTGGTTCTTTTTGTGGGTTCCTCCTAGCGTTTGATTGATTTGTGTTTACTGGGGTGTTATGTGCTATCTGTGCTTGTGCATTTATTTTATTTATTGCTTTATGTACAGTTTGTTTTATTGCTTTCTTTATTGCTTTACATATATCATACTGTCACGCTGTCTGGCTGGATCTGTTTGTTTGCTTTGGTGGGTGGGTGATTCATTGAGAGTTAAAGGTCCTATACCTGGGACCTGAGTGACACCTAGGCTAGAGTGAATCATATTCTTTCCCATTCCATCTCGGTCTGGTGCGGGAATATGAAACACGGTTCAGATATGGGTTTCTTCTTGAGAACTCTGTGTTGCAGATTTCCTACAATGCTAGGGCTATCTGGGAAGCCTGCTAAGTCTGGATGACCTTTTAGTATTGACCTTCAGAAACTGAGGTGAACTAGAGGAGGAACTTTTATGGTTATTGTAAACACTGTACCTCCGGGTTAGAAGTGTTTACACTTCTCATAACTGATCCAAGTCTGAGGATCCTTGTTTTAGAACACCACCTGTGAGGGGGTTGGGCTGTTTACAGGTACCTTGACCTCAGAATACCCTGTTACTTTGACTTGATTAAGAATACTCCATGTTGGAATAGTTCTTGTGATTCTAAAACCCTGGACATGTGGCTCTTTATTTGAGTCCCCTACCTTGGTTACTGGATTTATAGACCTCCATCTGGTATTCTTGAATATGTCATGGACCTATATCCAGGCTCTTGATCAGATCCAGCTCAGTCACAAACCCTTGCATATCATTTGCATACATACTCATTGCATCATATTGACATTTGCTTATTTGTGTTTCAGGGTATCCATCCTCATTTGGTTCTGGTTTTGACCCCATCTTCAGTACTGACCTATCTTCATCAGCATTTGCTTTAGCTATCTGCTTCAGTTATCTGCACCAGCCAATCAGTGGCTCATTCTTCAGTGTTATCATCAGCACCTGTCTCTACTCAGTCTCAGCATCATGGCTCCTAAAAAGAGCAACATCACCTATCACTTCTTCCAGCCAGAGCTATCTGACATCAGGAGGATTCAGACCCTGATCACTCCAGATCACATACCATTGTTCCGGGAGCATTATGGAGATATACTTGATATGATTATGGATCTGGACCCTTCGCAGAGAAGCCTGATCCACACTTGCATTCAGTTCTATGATCCCCCACTGAGATGTTTCACTTTCCAAGACTTTCAGTTGGGCCCTCTATTAGAAGAATACTCATCATTGGTTGGTATGCCTATCAGGGGTGGAATCCCTTTCAACCCTGAGATGGTCTTTCCTGGTAATGAAGAAGTAGCAAAGGCTTTGCATCTGGAACCTGTTCTGATTGAGCAGCATATGACTTCTAAAGCTGGAATCCCTGGTTTTCATCTGGATTTCTTGATCTCTCAAGCTACCCTGAAAGCTTCTTTAGGAGAGTGGAAAGCTGTTTGTGCTTTATTGGCCTTGAGTGTATATGGAATTGTATTGTTTGCAGATGAGCCTCGATTCATTAGCAAGAATGCAATCCATCTTTTCATTCTGAAGAACCCAGTGCCCACTTTATTGGGGGACCTCTATTACTCAGTGCATCAGAGGAATGAAAAGCAGAGGGGAAGATTAGTGAGGTGTTGTGCTCCTTTGTTCCATACTTGGCTTCTCAGGCATCTACCCAGGACAGATGCATTTTTGAACCCTCATCAGCAGAGTAACTGGGCTAAGAGACTCACTGCTCTAACTTCAGCCGATATCAGGTGGTGCACTCAAAGCACCAAAGGCAGGGATATCATCACCAGCTGTGGGCATTTTCCCAATGTGCCCCTAATAGGAGTTAAGGGTAGTATCAATTACAACCCTCTGCTGTTCAGAAGACAACTGGGCTATGCACTGGTCCACACTCCTAAGGCACAGGACTTGGTTGAAACTCTTTATTGCGAGAACAAGCCTAATCTGGCTATTGTTAGGCAGGCTGCTTGGGCCTGGGATAATGTTCAAACCAAGGGAATAACCATTCTGGGGAAGTGCAACAATGTGGCATCAGCACAATATTATGAGTGGTCCTATGCCAGGGCCCAATTCTCTGGAATGCCCTTTACCATAGAAGATATGCCTGAATCATCTTCAGCACCACCCCCTGCCACTATCAGTTTGGAGGAGTTTGAGAGCTTGAAGGAGAGAAATGAGAAGTTAACCCAGGCTTTGCAGAAGACCCTCCGGGAGAGGAGTGATGGTAGGATGGAGATTGAGAGGTTAGAGAAGTTGAGAGTGGAGCATCTGGCTAAGATTGAGAAGTCTGGGGACTATATCAAGAAGTCTAAGGCTGGAGAACAAATTCTGAAGAATGCTTGCAAGGAAGCCCAGTTCCAGAGAGCAAGGACAGACTTGTATATGAAGGAGAGTCAGGCTAGGTGGGTCAGGATCACCGAGGCTCGTACTCTGGAGGACAAGAGAGTTCAAGACAAGATGGAGCAACTGGAAGCTAGTGCAAAGGTGCAGCAAGAAGCCCTGGCAGCATCCCAGAGGGAGATATCAGAGCTGAAGATCAAAGCTGGAGTGAAGAGGTCAAAGGACCAAAGTCAGCACAAGAAGCTAACAACAGCTGTTACGACCCGGAATCTCCTCATCAGGAATCTCACGGAGCGCCCGACTGATCCTGTGACCGAAGCACTTCTCAAGGAAGTTCGTGAGGATGAGTTTGGTCTTGGTGTTTGACCATTTGTTTGTTGTTGCTTTCATTCCATGTACTTTTATTTTCCTGTAATGAATTTTGACCCCTCAGAGGGCTTGTATTTGTAAACAAACTATGTACAATTTTGCTTTTGTAATGTATGTTTTAGTTTGCTTTATCCAAGTTTCACTTCAAAAGCAACATCAAACAGCATCTTCACGGGTCTGGAAGGGTCAAAACTGAATGCCAAACCGGATACCTTGAGAACACATAAGCATAACTGCATTGCATGCTAACCTCTTTTGTTTGTTTGGCAGGTTTTTTGTTTTATTGCCACTAACTTTGTTGTGATGTTCAGGAATTATTGCTCGACGCCGGGTATTTCCCCTCAATCGTCCGCACCGTTATCCAACCCGTAACAATCTTCCGGGTATCCAAATGGATCAGATGCAGCAGGACCTTACTGAGGTCAGAAATCAAATGGCGAACGAAAGGCTAGAAATGAGGAATCAAATAACGCAGTTTATGGAAGTAATGAACAACATGGCTCAGAGCCAGGAAAGATTGAGGGCCATGGTGGAAAGGCAGAATCAAGAAGATCCACACATAGGGACTGCCGGCACAAGCAACAATGAAAGGGTCCAACCTCATGTTAACCCTCCTGTCTTTGGACCACACCTCCATCCTGAGGTCAACATCCCTGCAAATGTTCAAGGGACTGCCACTGCAGCCAGGGTACTTCAAGAAGACCCCCAGGAGGATCAATTCACAGTAATGGGTGCTGGGGAAGAAGCTTATGATAGAAGGCTGGATGAGATAGCTGAGAAATTGAGGTCCTTAGAGTCTCAAAACTCTTTGGGTTTCGATGTCATGGACATGGGCTTGGTAGACGGGGTCAGAATTCCCCATAAGTTCAAGCCTCCTTGTTTTGAAAAATACAACGGGACTTCATGCCCCCGGACTCATTTACAATCATTTCTGGGAAGGCTGAAGGCCTATACTATGGATGAGAAGCTCTGGATGTTCTATTTCGAAGACAGCTTGACAGGAGCTTCAAGAGAATGGTACTCTCACTTGACAAGGGCAACTATTAGATGCTGGAAGGACTTGGCAGAGGCCTTCATCAGACAGTATCAGTACAACTTAGATATGGCACCCAACAAGACTCTCCTAATGGGAATGTCACAGTCGTCAAGGGAAAGTTTCCGAGAATATGCCCAGAGATGGAGGCAATTGGCTGCTGCTGTTCAACCACCTATGTCTGAGAGGGAAATGGCAGATATGTTTATGAACACCCTCCAGGGAACATATATTGACAGGCTGGCTGCTTTCTCTTCCACTAGCTTTGCAGATGTTGTCATAGTTGGGGAGAGAATTGAGAGCCTGTTAAAGATGGGTAAGATCTCAGACAACGGTGCAAGCTCGTCCAGTAGTACAAGAAAGCCTTTTGCAGGCCCGAGAAGAACTGGCGAGACCAATGCCATCCACACCAACAGGGGCAGGCCCCAATATGTTCACAGATCAGTGGCAGCAGTCACCATTCCCGCTCCAGCTCATCCTCAGCCAACTTATCAACCTCCGCAACAAAACTATCAACAACAACCTCAGTACCATCAACAGAATCAGTATCCTCCGAGAAATTACAACAACACCAACACCAACAACAACAACCAGCAAAGGCCATTCCAACAGAGGCCTTCTCAAGCCAACAGGGTAATCGATCCGATCCCTATGCCATATGCTACATTGCTGCCACAACTCCTGAAACTCAACCTAGTTGAGCTAAGGACGTTGGCACCTCCAGATCCCAACAGTCTACCCAGGAATTATGATTCCAACGCCAGATGTGCCTTCCATTCAAATGCACCTGGCCACAGTACAGAAAAGTGCAGAGCCTTGCACATGAAGGTACAAGACCTGGTAGACTCAAAAGCTCTGAATTTCGCACCTCCACCTAATGTCAATAAGAACCCCATGCCAAACCACGATGGTCCCAGAATTAACGCTATTGAAGAAGACAAGCCGTCTTATTTAATAACCAGTGTGGGTCAGATCAGGACACCGTTGGTAGAAATTAAGGCTCAGCTCCTCGAATGTCAAATGTTCCCGGGGTGTGAGTTGGGGTGTGCTTACTGCAATATTTCAGTCAATGGGTGCGATAACCTGAGGAATGGCATAGACGGTCTCATTCAGAGTGGCCAACTTCAGATCACCACATCATTTCCTACAAATCCAGCAATCTCATCAGCAACAACTCCAGAACCTCCTACAACTGCAACAACCATTGTTCCTGACAATTCTTCGGCTTCATCAACAAGTACTTCATCTATTATCTCAACTGATCAGTTATCAACAAATGTTCCTTCTACAATTCCAGCACCACTCCATTTTGAAACTACTACAACCACAACATCCATCCTTCCACCAATGTCTCCTACAACACCAGCAACAAATCATGAAGATGTCTCAACTGTCACAATATTTTACGATCCAGAAAACAACTCCGCCTACAACTCAGAAGGTGCTGCTCCCATCAGAGCACCAGTCACAATTTATTATGATCCACAGACTATCACAATTCCTTCCGCAGCTGCAGTCAGCCCAGTCACTATCACGGTGCCTGGACCAGTACCTTATGAAAGTAGCAATGCCATCCCCTGGCATTACGGCTCTGACCTGTACTGTGAAGGACAAAGAATCACTTTTGAATCATCAACCCCTGCACCACAAATTGACAATGTGGGAGGAGGCGGAGGCTTCACCCGAAGCGGACGTCTTTTTGCTCCACAAATTCAGAGACCCACTGCCGAAGCAGAAGCTGCTGCTAAAGCAAAAGGAAAAAGCTTGGTGCAGGAAGAGCAGACTGTTAAAGAAGCTTTGAAAACACCCTTCGATCAAGAGGTTGATGAGTTCATGCGAATCATCAAGAAGAGTGATTATAAAATAGTGGATCAGCTTCATCAGACGCCTTCCAAGATCTCAATCCTATCATTGCTTATGTGCTCCGAAGCCCATCGGGATGCACTACTCAAAGTCCTGCACGCAGCTTACGTGCCTGAAGAGATCACTGTCAATCAGCTGGAAGCTGTAGTTGGAAATGTTAATGCAAGTCACGGACTAGGTTTCACCAATACTGATTTGACTACGGAAGGCCGCAACCATAACAAAGCCTTGCACATAACCATGGAATGTAAAGGTGCTGTCCTTTCCCATGTGCTGGTAGACACGGGGTCATCCCACAATGTCTTACCTAAGAAGGCCCTGGCGAAGTTAGAATATGACGGATTGGCGTTGAGACCCAGCAACCTGGTGGTGAGAGCCTTTGATGGTTCAAAGAGATCGGTTCTGGGAGAAATTGAATTGCCCATAACGATTGGCCCGCAGACCTTCAAAACGACCTTCTACGTGATGGATATACAGCCTGCCTACAGCTGTCTATTGGGTAGGCCATGGATTCACGCCGCTGGCGCCGTGACCTCTACCCTTCACCAGAAGTTAAAATATGAGTGGGAGGGTCAAATCGTTACAATCTGTGGAGAGGAGGATATTTTTGTCAGCCACCTGGCTACCTATAAGTACGTTGAGATGGATGGGGAGATCCATGAAACAATGAGCCAGGGGTTCGAAGCCTTGAATGTCAATGAAACATCTGCTGTGCCTGGTACTTCAATATCATCATACCAACAAGCCCGGAAGGTTGTTGAGGGAGGAAACGCCCAAGGCTGGGGCAAATTGCTATCGGTGGAGAAGAAGGAGGATAGATTTTGGTTGGGTTACAAACCAACTCAACAAGATCAAGCAGCGGCTGCGAAGGAGCCCAACTTTGTGAGTGGGGGGATGCTCACCCCTGATGCTGTCAACTGTTTGGAAGACGAGCTGGAAGAAGAACGCAACCTGGAAAGCTGGATTCGTCCAAAGATCCCGGGGAGCAGTATCTCAAACTGGTCTTCCCAGGAAATTATAAGAGTTACTCATGCAGAGTAATTATTATTTCCTGTATTTTTATAGCATGCATCAAAGTCTTGCATCTTGCCCAAGATGACAAGACTCATTTTGTAATAGGGCCATTTGTACTTTTTGTGCAAACAAGATTAATCAATGAAATATCAGACATCTTTTTGCAAATGAGTCTTTTTCTTTTCCGCTCACTGTTTTTCCATTTTTCTTTTTTTGTACAAAAATAAATGGCAGTGTTTTCAAAATGACAACTTTATTTCACTTTTCTAAAACAAGATTAAAATCAAATCACTAAAATGAACAAACTGAACCCTTGCAGAGTGTGCCTTCCAGACAGCACCGACAACAGCACGGCTATGACTTCGTATGACTTTGACAATCCAATCAATCAAGCCGACGAAGGGGTTGAAGAAGAGTATGAGCTTCCTGAAGAGCTAGCCAGGTTGTTAAGACAAGAGGAAAAGGTTATTACTCCTCACCAGGAGGAGGTCAAAGTGATTAATCTTGGTACAGATGAAGACATGAAAGAAGTTAAAATCGGGGCCTGCCTGCAAGACTCAGTGAAGAGACAACTGATTGACCTGCTTCGAGAGTATGTGGACGTGTTTGCTTGGTCTTACCAAGATATGCCAGGGCTGGATACCGATATTGTCGTGCACAAGCTGCCTTTGAGAGAAGAATGCCCGCCAGTTAAACAGAAACTGCGCCGTACTCGTCCAGACATGGCAATGAAGATCAAGGAAGAGGTACAAAAGCAATGGGACGCCGGGTTCCTTGCTGTGACTAGCTATCCGCCGTGGGTTGCTAACATAGTACCTGTGCCTAAGAAAGACGGCAAAGTAAGAATGTGTGTTGACTACCGAGATCTGAATAGAGCTAGCCCGAAAGATGACTTCCCTTTACCTCACATTGACGTATTGGTGGATAACACGGCTCAGTTCTCGGTATTCTCCTTCATGGACGGATTTTCAGGATATAATCAGATCAATATGTCACCTGAAGACATGGAGAAGACAACCTTCATCACACCCTGGGGCACGTTCTGTTACAAAGTGATGCCATTCGGACTGAAGAATGCTGGTGCAACATATCAACGGGCTATGGTAACATTATTCCACGATATGATCCATAAAGAAATAGAATGTTATGTGGATGACATGATTGCCAAGTCCCTTACAGAAGAAGACCACCTGGTAAATCTGTTGAAGTTATTCAAACGTCTGAGGAAGTACCAATTGAAGTTGAACCCCAACAAATGCACATTCGGGGTGAGATCTGGTAAGCTGCTGGGTTTTATTGTAAGTGAGAAAGGGATTGAAGTTGACCCTGATAAAGTCAAAGCCATCCAAGAGATGCCTGCACCAAAAACTGAGAAAGAAGTTCGGGGGTTCTTAGGTCAATTGAACTACATTTCACGGTTCATATCTCACCTTACGGCAACCTGTGAACCCTTGTTCAAACTGTTGAGAAAAGAACAGACGGTCAGGTGGAACGAAGACTGCCAGAAGGCTTTTGACAAGATCAAGGAGTACTTACAAGAACCTCCAATCCTTATGCCTCCAGTGGAAGGAAGACCTCTGATAATGTACTTGACAGTATTAGAAGAGTCAATGGGGTGTGTGCTGGGCCAGCATGACGAGTCTGGTCGAAAAGAGTATGCAATATACTACCTAAGCAAAAAGTTTACCGACTGTGAACAACGTTATTCACTGCTCGAGAAAACTTGTTGTGCTTTAGCGTGGGCTGCTCGCCGATTGAGACAGTATATGCTGACCCACACTACTTTGTTGATCTCAAAGATGGACCCAGTTAAGTACATATTTGAGAAGCCAGCTCTTACCGGACGGGTTGCAAGATGGCAAATGATTCTCACAGAATATGACATCCAGTACACATCTCAGAAAGCTATCAAGGGCAGTGTATTGTCAGAATATCTTGCTGAGCAACCTATTGATGATTACCAGCCTATGAGATTTGACTTCCCTGATGAAGACATCATGTTCATAAAAGCGAAAGATCATGAAGAGCCTGTTCACACTGAAGGGCCTGACCCAGAAGAAGAATGGACTATGATGTTTGATGGGGCTGTTAATATGAATGGTCGTGGTGTTGGTGCAGTGCTCATTACACCTAAAGGAGTTCACATGCCTTTCTCGGCAAAACTCACTTTCAACTGCACTAACAACGAAGCTGAATACGAAGCTTGCATTATGGGTCTTGAGGAAGCCATTGACCTCAGAATCAAGACATTGACTGTATTCGGAGATTCAGCTTTGGTAATCAATCAAACCAATGGCAAATGGTACACCCACCAGGATCATCTGATACCTTACAGGGATTATACAAGGAGGTTGCTGACTTTCTTTACAACAGTCAAGCTTGAGTATATCCCTCGGGACGAGAATCAGTTTGCAGATGCCCTGGCTACCATTTCGTCCATGATCAAAGTTCAGGCTGCCAACTTTGTACCTCAGATTTCAGTGTCCAGACTTGACAGGCCAGCATATGTATTCGCAGCAGATGTTGTAAAAGATGATAAGCCTTGGTTCCATGACATTAAATGCTTCTTGGAGGATCAAACATACCCACCTGGGGCATCTTCCAATGATAAGAAGACTTTGAGAAGGCTTGCTGGTAGTTTCTTCCTGAACACTGATGGGTCTTTATACAAAAGGAACTTTGATATGGTACTCCTCAGATGTGTTGATAAGACGGAAGCAGAGTTGTTAATGCATGAAGTGCACGAGGGATCCTTTGGTACCCATGCTGGAGGGCATGCCATGGCTAAGAAGTTGCTAAGATCAGGCTATTACTGGATCACGATGGATGCTGACTGTTGTGCCTACGCCAGGAAATGCCATAAATACCAGATTTATGCAGATAAGGTGCATGTGCCTCCCAACCCTTTGAACATCATGTCTTCACCCTGGCCCTTCGCCATGTGGGGCATTGACATGATCGGCAAGATTGAGCCAACTGCTTCAAATGGCCACAGATTCATCCTGGTCGCCATTGATTATTTCACCAAGTGGGTTGAAGCAGCCTCATATGCAAATGTTACAAGACAAGTGGTAGCCAGATTTCTAAAGAGAGATATCATCTGTCGGTACGGAGTTCCCGAGCGAATCATTACTGATAATGGTTCCAATCTAAACAACAAAATGATGGCAGAGCTGTGCCGGGACTTCAAGATCCAACATCACAATTCTTCTCCTTACAGGCCAAAGATGAACGGCGCTGTTGAGGAAGCTAACAAGAATATCAAGAAGATTGTGCAGAAGATGGTAGTCACCTACAAAGACTGGCATGAAATGCTACCGTTTTCCTTGCATGGGTACCGCACGTCAATCAGAACATCCACCGGGGCAACACCGTATCAGCTTGTGTATGGTATGGAAGCAGTCCTACCTGTTGAAGTTGAATTACCCTCTCTGCGGGTACTTGTAAACACCCCAAATTTGCCCTCACCCATTCACACCATGGCTTGTGATCATTTCATATGCATAAACACAATCATATCATCTCATACCACATTTTTGGTTCACTGCATAGTTTCTAAGGCACCTGCACCTAGGGTTTGTGATCTGAGCAATCCCAAAGCCTCTTGAGCCACTTCAAAGGCAACCAATCACTTCAAAGGGGTCCACATGTGTTCTTATATCATGTTCCATCCTCTCAAAGTCAAGATTTCAAAAGAATCACAAGAACTGAGGTTTGCATGGAAACAGGGCCAGGCTAGACTGCACAGTTGACCTAAGATTAGGGTTTTGGTTTCAGAGGCCATAACCCCAAATTTTTTGGTCATTCTTGTTTCCATTGGTCTCTATATGGTATAGGGAGTGTGCATATCAATTTTCATGAAGAAATTCCATGGGGAAGTCATCTGATCAAGAGTTGACTTTTCAGACAAGTCAGTGCAAAATCAGGGCATCTGAGGCCCCCAATGACCCAACCAATGGGTGATCTTCATCATTTTGAGTGTATATGATCTTTATTTGATCATGGAAGAAGGTTGAAGTTCACAAAAATCAAGAATTTGGAGTTTTTGCAAATGTTGACTTTTTGGGCATAGTTGACTTTTCAAGAATATGTCATTTTAGGTCATTTTTCAAGCCTTGATTCTTGATCCAAAAATGCTTCAAATGGAAAAACTTTTGTCATGAAAGTTGTAGAATACATCTTTCCCTTTTCAAAAAGTACAAGAACGTGATCAAATTCTTCTTGGATCAAAAGTCATGGTGTGACAAAGTTGGCTAAAATCATTGATTTTCAAGACATGCCTCAAAGGGAAATTTTGCAAAATCATGAACCAAGGCAAATTGTAACTTCTAGTTGGCATCAAACCATTACACAAACATTCTATGAGTCATAAAAAACAGAATTGGACCAAAAATCACATGTTCATGGTTTGTGTAACAAGGCATTTTCATGAAGTTTCCAAAGGTAACCAAGTTGCAAAACCATCATGATGCTTCTCACCACTTGCTGCATTGGCCTTTGAACCATTCTAGCCTTCCATACACACCATGCTGCGCCAGCCCTAGCCCTTGTACCAAGCTAGAACCAAGCCATACCTCTCTTACACAAAAAGTTGACTTTTGGCAAAAGCAAACATCCCAATCACCACAGGCCATGTCACATCCTCTGGCCACTTGGAATTGATTATTTTATCCTTTGGAAAGCAAAAGATATCAAGAGGGAAGGCTGAAAGAGATCACAACATCACATACTCAAACTCACTCCATTTTGCAAAACTCTTCGAAACTCTCTGCCCAACTCACAAACACTAAAACAAATTCCTCTAATCATCTCACCTTGCCTCATTGAGTAGAAACCACCAAGAGTCAGGCCTGATTTGAGCAAGAACACCCCATCACCATTTTTCACCTCAACCTACATTTCTCTTCGAATCACCTTCCACAGTCATCAAATATCCAAACTTCTTTCACCAACAGATCAAGCACATCAAAAGGAGTCAAAACCACCCTTCATATTGACCTGAAACAGCCTATACACAAACTGCATTTTCTGCTACACCAGAAATGGATTGCTCAAGGCAGCTTGTCTAAGCTCATTTCAAGCCTTCCCTTAGCATCAAGGGAGTCAAGGGAGTCCATTTGCACGCAAAGGAAGCTCTGGAAGCTCAATTTTGAAGCTTTCCAGCTCAGGTATGAACATGAACACTTTCTCCCAAAGCTTGCATTTTAAGTTATAATATGATTGCTCATGTTTTGCTGGTCACGGGGATGGTTTCAGAATCAAAAATAAGTGAGAAATGAGTTTGTATGATCCCTCTGAAATTTTGCCCGTGGATTTTATTTCCTTCGATTCGTTTGATTCATGGTGTTTAAATGTTGTTTGAGCATGAATTCGTGTCTTAGGATGTTAGAGGATCACTTAGGTGTGTTTAATTTGTGGAATAGATGCCTGAATCATGTATTAGGGTTTTGGTAGTGCCGGAGAAGATGACCGGAGCTCCCCTCCGGTCACCTGAAAGTTGTTATGCCCTAATCCCTGTAATTAGTGTCATTTGAATATTGGGCGTTGGATTGAGTTGACCGGTTGACTTCGCGCGCATGTGAAGGGCCCAGATTCATTTGATTAGCCCTAATTCATTTTATTAGTTTAATTAATTCATAATTAGGTTACTTAACTCAGAACCAATCCTGGCCACTAGATCTGGCGCTAGTCAACGCATTCAAATCCAGGGCTCATCCCAGCCTTCCATCTGTTTGACTTTCCTTTTATTTTAATTTATTTTCATTTCTTTTTCATTTAACTTGCATATTTTATTTAAAATAGTAAAAAATGTCTAAAAATTATGAAACTTTTTCTTGAGAGTTTTATTAATTTTTAGGACACAAAAATATTTTTGTTTTTATTTTTAGCATTAAAAAAGTATTTTTAAATATTTAAAAGATTATTTCTAATTGATTAATGAGAATTAATTTATTAAAAATACTTTTAGGTATTTAAAAATCACCAAAAAATTCATGAAATGTTCTAAGACATTTAGAAACATTGTCCAACCTTCAAACCAAATTTCTTTTTTGATCTTGATGCATTTTGAGAATTTTCCTTTGAATTAAAATCATTTTTGTGCATTATTTTGATCCTAAGTTCAAAAAATCATTTCTGCCTATTCATGAAGAGTTGGACATTGATTCTTCTTGCATTGCATTGTGTTTAGCATGAAGTTTTTGAGATAAAATGGCCATGTTTTGTTCTTGCATTTTCAATTTGTTTGACCTTTCTTTTGTTTAGGAACCCTAAAAACCCTAATAACTTGTAAAAATCATAACTTGAGATTGGTTAAGAGTTGAGACCTCCTCTTTGAACTTTGGTTTAGTATAGGATTAGGGGTCCCTTGTGTGGCATTTTCAATTTTTTATCTTAGGGTTTGCTTCTGTTTTTGACTTTTGTTTGATGTTTGGTTCATAAACCCTAATTTGGGCTTTCATTTGCATACCTCTTGCATTCTCTTGCATAACATGACTTGCCATGACATTTCAAGCATCCATTTGATTCATTTGACATCATAAGACATATTGAAAGCATGTTTGATCATTGCATCATGTATTTGCCATGTTGTATGTCATGTGCACTTCATAACTTTTCATGTATGTTCATGGTTCCTAAGTTGCTTCTCTTGCATTCATGAACTTGTATGATCATTTCCATGTGCTGCCTCATGTTTGTAGCATCTCATTGCATCATTAGCATCATGTACATGCTTCTGGTTTTGTTTCTCATCATGTCATCTCATCCCATTTTGCATTGCATTGCATTTCTTTCAGGTGGTAAGTGATGTTGAGAAGTGAATTTGCCTTCACTTCTCATAACTTTTCTTTTCATCTCTCTTGCATCCATTGCTGCATTTTTGTTTGTGTTTGAGTTTGTGATTGCTCATTTTTCTTCTTCTCACTTTCTTTCTTCAAGTGACTTGACTTCTTGAATGAAGCAAGTTGCTTTGCTTCTCTTGATCCTTTCATCTGCTTCCTGTTGGTTCCATTGAAGACTTCTTTTGAAAACCTTACAAACCTTAGGAACAACCAAGCATGACAATGATTAGGGTTTTGATTAGTATCCCCTCATAGTTTTACCTTGGTGTCTCTTTTGAGTCTCCTCTTCTCATCTCATAATCAGGGACTAAACCCTAAAGGCTTTAAGGCTTTGTGATTAAGCTTATGCCTGCATCCTTCTCTTAGGATGGAGTGTATAACTTTAATCCTAAGTGTTAAACCCTTAATGTGTTTAAATCTCTTAATCAATTCACTTAATAAGTATCAAGATATCATACTTGTAACTTGGGCCTTGCATTAGGGTTCTAATTCTTCCTTAAACGGTTAAGAAGGACTAACCCTAGTGTTAATGGACAAGTCCCCCTCAAGTTGTCTTACAAACCCTAAAAATCACTTCATCATCATACCATTAAATAAAAATACACTTAATCAAAGGCTTGTTTTGTCATGAGTTTAATCCCTAATCATGGATTAAGTTGAGGAGCTTTCCTCAGCTTAAACATTCTCATCTATTATCCTTCTATTAGGATGGTGTAATGAGTCTGTTCAATCCCTGATTATGGCTTAACCTCATTACTTAACACTGAACAAAAACACCAAAAACATCTAATTAATCACAAGTAGGTTAATGATCTTAATCCTACACCATAGGTGATTAAGTGTGAGAATCTGACTTCACACTTAAGGTACTCTCATTACCCCTAAACAGAGGGAAGATGTGATGAGTTTACTAAGTCCGTTGGTTTGGACTTAAGCTCATTACTTATGACAAAATCCAAAAAGCAATAAAAGACTGAAAATACAAAAACAAACAATAATCGTCTCCTT
This sequence comes from Lathyrus aphaca, assembly GCA_963966055.1. NCBI lineage: Eukaryota > Viridiplantae > Streptophyta > Magnoliopsida > Fabales > Fabaceae > Lathyrus > Lathyrus aphaca. Next base: position 408,392,144 of record OZ014520.1, read on the forward strand.
CGGGATTCTTTTCTCATCTCATTCACTCACAAACGAGAACTTGCTTCTTCCGTCTAATGTAAGACAGTTTGCATCTGTGCCAGACAGATCATACACTTGAGCATAGGCAAGTAAGCAATTCAAGTCAATTCATCTTTCAGTCTCTTTGGGTCGAACTACGGTGTTCTGACTTCCTCATTGCACGAGAGGATACGTAGGCATAACTTAACAGTTATCGAACAAAAGTCTCTGTATATTCCCCCTCTTTCTAGCCTCATTCTTTTAGCCTCATGATCTTGAGCATTTCACTCCTGTTCTTACACTGACACTTCACTTATATACTTCACTTTTCTCTTACACTGACACCTGTACATTTTGTTTTCCAGCTCTTTTACACACAAATTGCACTGACACTACCCCTTTAAAACACAAATCTTTTAAGCGTGGATCCCGTCGAGTACGACGGACAATCTGGGTGCTAATACCTTCCCAGGTTGTAACCAACCCCCTTTCTCAGTCTCTCTGGTTCGCAACCGTCTTATCCATCTTTTCTAGGTCTATGCAGCATTGCCTTTCCTCCGGGATAAAAATGCCTAGCTGGCGACTCTATTCATCTCCAGTGAGTTCACGGCTGTGTGTTCTCATTGTCCCTCTCGCCGACCGTTCGCGCTTGTACCAGGATGCAAATCTTTGGGAGCGACAGTACTAATGGATGTTAAGCTGAACGAAGCAGAATGGGTCCGGTCCCGATATGAACAGCTGAGTCTGATTGAAGAGAAAAGATTGGCTGCAATCTGTCATGGGCAGTTATATCAGAAAAGAATGAAGAAGGCCTTCGATCAGAAAGTCAGGCATCGAGAGTACCAAGTAGGAGATCTTGTGCTAAAAAGAATCCTCCCTCCTCATACAGACCACAGGGGCAAATGGACTCCAAATTATGAAGGACCATTCGTAGTAAAGAAAGTCTTCTCTGGTGGAGCACTGATGCTCAGCACCATGGATGGTGAAGATTTCCCGTCCCCTGTGAACTCGGATGCAGTTAAAAAATACTTCGCATAAAATGACCCGCTGGACATAAAAACAGAATGTAAGTCCAGGCAAAAATAGGGCATCCCGGCGAGTCAAAAACAGAATAAAAGACTCGGGCAAAAATAAGGGAAAATAAACAAAAAAAACGAACACCCGCTAAGTTGAAAAGCCGCATTGGACAGCTCAGGCAAAAATGGGTATCCCGATGGATTGAAAACCCGAAAGGGCGATCCATGCAAAATAAGGGAATAAGCGAACAACTGCATTCTGAATTCGTCTGTATCATCTACAACTTGGCAAGCTTCAAAAGGATCAAGCTTCTTTCAGAATCAGTTTTCTTCGAAAAGCAAGATGAGAAGAACGTCAAAAGTCATACGGATCATAGTGAAGAGGAAGCTCCTCAAAGCGTCATCAACACTGCCAACATTTTGTTTCTCAATTTGTAACAATCTCCTCATTTCAGGGGATATGTTCCTTTGACTGTATCTCGCCGATTCAGGGCATATGAATTAATAAAATCAGATTCTCAGTCATGTCTCGTTTTGTACATTTTTATTTGCAAAAAATGTCTGATGTCTTAAAAGAAAAAACTGATTGCATAAGAATACAGATGTTTATCTTCAAATAAAAACATGCTTGCAGGAAATATGCTTACTCTCAGAAGTATCTAAACTCCTATGACGGAATCCAGTAAGGGATACCTCGGGATTATCTTGTGCGTTTTTCTATCTTTTTCAGGACTGCAGGTATCCAGAACGCAACTTGGGGCATGAAAATTTTATCCCAGCAAGCTGGAAAATCCACACTCAATTTTAGCACCCGAAGTGCTTTCTCCCCAGCTGAGTTGCCTCCCATGACTTCCCCCAGCTGAGTTGCCACTTATTACTTATCCCCATCAGAATGGGTAGGTATCACAGAAGACACCTACATCCCCGGCTGAGTCAAGGACCCTCTTCAACAGAATCCTTAGGGAGGTCTCTCAGTGATCTCTCTTTCTCCCCAGCCGAGTTGCCATTTCATCCTCAGCCGGAGTACACAAAGTCAGGAAGCTATCTCCCCACAGAGTTCCAGCCTCTATCCAGAAGAGCAACGCATAGAAGATCACAACAGAGTGAAGAAAGCTTCTACGAACCCCAGCTGGGTCTCTCATTTATTGGAATAGGTCTCCCAATGACCTATATCCCCAAGCAATAGCATCTCACCAGATCTACCAACGGTCTCATCCCCAGCTGGGATGCCCATTACAGACAGATCGACCAGAGATCTTCGCAGCAACGGGACCCGGATCCCGGTTTGGTATCTTTGCATAATCATAGCATTCGCATCATATTTACCCACAAAGCGTAGCATTCCGTCTAACACGGAGCATTACGGCAAAAATCCAACACATAGCATAATCATAAGCCATGTTTTGAATCAGCACTTGTGAATAATGACAGCTCATCAATGTACAGAAAAATCCCCACCAGGTTCCCCAGCAAAAGCAGCTGCCTCACAATCCACAAACACCAGTATATACTCATTTTGACACCCGTCCGTGCCATCTTTCCCCAGTAAAGTTGCCTGAACACTCTTTTCACCCGCACTACAGGTACCCCTGACACCCGTCCGTGTCAAATCACCAGCAGAAAGCCAAAGACATCCTCTTTGCACTCACATATACCTATATACACTTTCTTGACACCCGTCCGTGTCATATCCCCAGCACAGTCATCTATACCTTTACAACCCATATACTTGTTGATATTATTATACTTTTCTCTTGACACTCGTCCGTGTCACCCTCCCCAGCAATTAAACACTCATCTATGCAATACCTCATACTCATACTACCTATACAGATACTCGTCCGTATCTTGCATATACCTTTCATATCCCCACAGATTCGACTTCGGTCCTTGTTCTTTGTTAACCCGTTGGTACTCGTCCGTACCATCATCTCAGAGCATGCGTCTAGAGTTTGTTTCTACACGATACTCGTCCGTATCATAGTCTTAAGGATGCTCGTCCGCATCTTTAATCCATACGCTGTGTCAAACGCTTATGTCCTCTTGAATATAGACATTCGACTGTGCCTACTATTCCCCAGAGGAGTCCTCTCAGATTCAACACTAGTCCTTGTTCTTTGTTAACCCGTTGGTACTCGTCCGTACCATCATCTCAGAGCATGCGTCAAGCGTTTGTTTCTACATGATACTCGTCCGTATCATAGTCTTAAGGATGCTCGTCCGCATCTTTAATCCATACACTGTGTCAAAAAACTTCTGTCTTCTTGAATATAGATGCTCGCCTGTGTCTATTATTCCCCAGAAGAATCCTCTCAGATTCAACACTCGTCCGTGTTCTCTGTTAACCAGTTGATACTCGTCCGTATCATCATCTTTGAACACGCGTCAGTATTTGTTTCTACCCGATACTCGAACACTCATACCCTTCGTTTCTCGGATGTGAACACTCGTCCGTGTTTACCATTCCCCAGTAGATCACCAACAAACAAATTTCTTTTTATCTAAACCTTGAGAGCAGCCGTACCCTGTTAGGTGGTCGTCCTCCACCTCTTGATGGTCGTCCTCCATCATGCTCATCCGATGGCCGTCCCCATCGTTGATTTTTAGCAGCCGTCCCCTGCTAGGTGGTCGTCCTCCACCTCTTGATGATCGTCCTTCATCATTTTATCCAATGGCCGTCCCCATTGTTGATTTTTGGTTATCTGACATTCGTCCTATGTCAAGACAAACCTTGAGAGCATCCGTCCCCTGCTAGGTGGTCGTCCTCCACCTCTTGATGGTCGTCCTCCATCATGCTCATCCGATGGCCGTCCCCATCGTTGACCTTTTATCCGGAATTCGTCCTATGTCGCGATATTTTCGGCAGCCGTACCCTGCCAGGTGGTCGTCCTCCACCTTTGATGGTCGTCCCCATCATAATTCCTTTATTCCCCAACAGAGCAGCCGTCCCCTGCTAGGTGATCGTCCTTCACCTTTGATGGCCGTACCCCATCATCTGTTTATTTCATTCATTCTTTAACCCGATGGCCGTCCCCGTCGTGGTCCCTTTTTCCTTTTCTTTTAGCCCGATGGCCGTCCCCATCGTCGGTTACCTTGCTTTATGAACTTGATGGTCGTCCCCGTCATGTTTCACCAATCCCCATAGAATTTTACAACTTTATCTTGATGGCCGTCCCCATCAATATCTTATTTTTTCCCAGCTAGTCGGCCGTCCCCGTCGTTGCTTTACCTTTTATCCCCAGCATGTCGGCCGTCCCCGTCATTGCTTTATTTTCAGCACTTTTCTCAGCATGTCGGCCGTCCCCGTCATTGCTCTTTACCCAGCAGTCGTCCTCTGCTCGACGGTCGTCCTACGTCGCCCACACTTTACAATATGCTTTATTTGCCTTTACAATCTATATCCCTTTTCTTCTTCATTCTGTGAGTGCAAATTTTGGATTGTCTTTGGTATTCAACCACAAGTTATCTTGTTTGCCTGTTAAGCCGTCGCTTACATCCTGCACAGCTAACTCATGTTTGAATAGGGGCAGCTGTAAACACCCCAAATTTGCCCTCACCCATTCACACTATGGCTTGTGATCATTTCATATGCATAAACACAATCATACCACCTCATATCTCATTTTTGATTCACTGCATAGTTTCTAAGTCATCTGCACCTAGGGTTTGTGATCTGAGCAATCCAAGAGCTTCTTGAGCCACTCCAAAGGGCATCAATCACTTCAAAGGGGTCTATGTGTGTTCAAGCATCATATTATATCCTCTCAAAGTCAAGAATGTCAAAGAATCACAAGAACTGGGATTGGTGTGGATGCAGAGCCAAGTTTGACTGCACAGTTGACCTAAAATTAGGGTTTTGGTTTCAGAGGCCATAACTCCAAATTTTTTGGTCATTCTTGTTTCCATTGGTCTCTATATGGTATAGGGAGTATGCATATCAATTTTCATGAAGAAATTCCATGGGGAAGTCATCTGATCAAGAGTTGACTTTTCAGACAAGTCAGTGTAAAATCAGGGCATCTGAGGCCCCCAATGACCCAACCAAGGGGTGATCTTCATCATTTTGAGTGTATATGATCTTTATTTGATCATGGAAGAAGATTGAAGTTCACAAAATTCAAGAATTTGAAGTTTTGCAAAGTTGACTTTTTAGGGCATGTTTGACTTTTCAAGAATATGTCATTTTAGGTCATTTTTCAAGCCTTGATTTTTGATCCAAAAAAGCTTCAAATGGAAAAACTTTGGTCATGAAAGTTGTAGAATACATTTTTCCCTTTTCAAAAAGTACAAGAACATGACCTAATTCATCTTGGATCAAAAGTTATGGTGTGACAAAGTTGGCAAAAATCACTAATTTTCAAGATATGCACTAAAAGGAAAATTTGCAAAATCATGAACCAAGGCAATTGTAACTTCAAATCCATGTCTAACCACTACCTAAACATTCCATGTGACCTAAAAGTCAGAATTGAACCAAAGTCTCTCATGTTCATGGTTTGTATGGCAAGACATTTTCATGAAGTTTCAAAAGTAACCAACTTGCAAAAACTCATGATCACACCTCACCAACTTGCTGCATTGGTTGCTGAACCTTCCTAGCATCACATACACACCATGCTGCGCCAGCCCTAGCCATTGTACCAAGCTAGAACTCAAGCCATACCTCTCTTACAACAAAGTTGACATTTTGCAAAAGTGAACTTACCAATCAATAAAGGCCAGGTCACATCATCTGACCTATGGGATTATTTTATACTATCCATTTGCAAGCTAAACATATCAAGAGGCCAAGCTGAAACACACCATAACATCACATACACAAAACTCACCCCATAAGCTTTTCTCTTCGAATCTCTCTGTCCAGCTCACAAACACTCAAACCAACTTCACCAATCATTTCACCATGTTCCATAGAGCCTAAACCAAGCAAAGCCTAAGCCTGAAACCAGCAAGAACTCCACTTCTCCATTTTCACCCTCACTTGCAAAACCTTTCGAATCTGCCTCCACAACTCACAAACATTCAAACAAGTTTCACCAATCAACTCACCTTGTATCATGGACCAGAAACCAACCCTTGTTTTGGCCTGAGACCCTCCATATCACAAACACGATTTTCACACTCCCTTGGTCAGAGCTCTTGCAAACTCACTCAAGAGGTTGTTTAAACTCCAACCAAGTGTCCAAAGCTTCAAAGGGGGATCATTGGGACCTGTTTGAGCCAAAGAACCATCCAGAAAGCTCCTGAATCAAAAGCTCAATCTCAGGTGACTCCATGAACTTTTTTTCCAGAACTTGCTTTTTAAGTTTCTAAATGGTAAAGCATGCTTCACTGATCACACTGAACTTGTTACTTTTGAAAAAGAGTGAGAAATGAGCCTGTATGATGTTTCTGAAATTTTTGCAGTTTTGAATGTTTGATTCGAATCTTGTTTGTGTGTTGAAATAAATGATGTTTGTTGCTGGAATCTTGTTTAGAATGAGCTAAGGTTTGATTCTGGAGATTTTGGCATGATTTCATGGCGTATTGAGAGAGATAGGAAAATGGTATAGCCGGAGAAGACGACCGGAACAGTGTTCCGGTCGCCTGAGAATCATTAGGGTTTGATTAATTAGGGCTAAGTGTAATTAAGCCAGTTTGAATGTAGGCCGTCCGTTTCCGCGCGCAGTCAACTCCCGCGCGTGTGACTTTGAATTCAGGCCCTTGGATCAGCTGACTTCTCATTAATTCATTTATTTTCATTTTATTTTCATATTTTTCTCATTTGTTTTGCATAATTTATTAAAAATAGTAAAAATTGTCTAAAAATTATGAAACTTTTTCTCAAGAGTTTTATTAATTTTTAAGACACAAAAATATTTTTATTTTCATTTTTAGCATAAAAAAGGTATTTTTAAATATTTAAAAGTTTATTTTTAATTGATTAATGAGAATTAATTTATTAAAAATACTTTTAGGTATTTAAAAATCATCAAAAAATTCATGAGATGTTCTAAGACATTTAGAAACATTGTCCAACCTTCAAACCAAATTTATTTTTTGATCTTGATGCATTTTAAGAATTTCTCATTGAATTAAAATCATTTTTGTGCATTATTTTGATCCAAAGTTCAAAAAATCATTTCTGCCTATTCATGAAGAGTTGGACATTGATTCTTTTTGCATTGCATTGTGTTTAGCATGTAGTTTGTGAGATTAAATGGCCATGATTTGATCTTTCATTTTCAATTTGTTTGACATTTCTTTTGTTTGGAAACCCTAAAACCCTAAAAAACTTGTAAAAATCATAACTTGAGTTTGGTTAGGAGTTGAGACCTCTCCTTTGGGCATTGGTTTAGTATAGGATTAGGGGTCCTTTGAGTTTCATTTTCCATTTTTTATCTTAGAGTTTGCTTCTGATTTTGGTTTTTGTTTGATGTATGGTTCATAAACCCTAATTTGGGCTTCCATATGAATCCATCTTGCATTTTCTTGCATAACATGACTTGTCATGACATTCAAAGCATCCACTTGATTCATTTGACATCATAAGACATATTGAAAGCATGTTTGATCATTGCATCATGTATTTGCCATGTTGTATGCCATGTGCACTTCATAACTTCTCATGTATGTTCATGTGTTTTAGCTTGCTTCATTTGCATTCATAAGCTTGTATGATCATTTCCATGTGCTGCCTCATGTTTGTAGCATCTCATAGCATCATTAGCACCATGTATATGCTTCTGGTTTTATTTCTCATCACATCATCCCATCCCATTATGCATTGCATTGCATTTCTTTCCTAACCTTTCAGGTGGTAAGTGGCTTTGAGAAGTGAATTTGCCTTCACTTCTCATAACTTTTCTTTTCATCTCTCTTGCATCCATTGCTGCATTCTTGCATGTGTTTGAGCTTGAGTTTGCTCATTCTTCTTCTCCCCACTTTCTTTCTTCAAGTGACTTGACTTCTTGAATGAAGCAAGTCACTTTGTTTCTCTTGATCCTTTCATCTGCTTCCTGGTGGTTCCATTGAAAACTTCTCTTGAAAACCTCACAAACCTTAGGAACAACCAAGCATGACAATGATTAGGGTTTTGATTAGTCTCCCCTTTTAGTTTTTACCTTTGTGTCTCTTTTGAGTCATCTCTCCTCACCTCATAATCAGGGACTAAACCCTAAAGGCTTTAAGGCTTTGTGATTAAGCTTATGCCTGCATCCTTCTCTTAGGATGGAGTGTATAACTTTAATCCTAAGTGTTAAACCCTTAATGTGTTTAACTCCTTTAATCAATTCACTTAATAATCATCAAGACATCACACTTGTAACTTGGGCCTTACATTAGGGTTCTAATTCTTCCTTAATTGGTTAAGAAGGACTAACCCTAGTGTTAATGGACAAGTCCCCCCTCAAGTTGTCTTACAAACCCTAAAAATCACTTCATCATCATACCATTAAATAAAATCCACTTAATCAAAGGCTTGTTTTGTCATAAGTTTAATCCCTAATCATGGATTAAGTTGAGGAGCTTTCCTCAGCTTAAACATTCTCATCTATTATCCTTCTATTAGGATGGTGTAATGAGTCTGTTTAATCCCTGATTATGGCTTAACCTCATTACTAAACACTAAACAAAAACCCCAAAAACATATAATTAATCACAAGTAGGTTAATGATCTTAATCCTATATCAAAGGTGATTGAGTGTGAGAATCTGACTTCACACTTAAGGTATTCTCATTACCCCTAATCAGAGGGAAGATGTGATGAGTTTACTAACCCATTGGTTTAGGCTTAAGCTCATTAACTTATGAAAAATTTTCAAAAGCAATAAAAGACTGAAAATACAAAAACAAACAATAATCGTCTCCTCCGGGATTCTTTTCTCATCTCATTCACTCACAAACGAGAACTCGCTTCTTCCGTCTAATGCAAGACAGTTAGCATCTGTGCCAGACAGATCATACACTTGAGCATAGGCAAGTAAGCAGTTCACAAGTCAATTCATCTTTCAGTCTCTTTGGGTCGAACTACGGTGTTCTGACTTCCTCATTGCACGAGAGGATACGTAGGCATAACTTAACAGTTATCGAACAAAAGTCTCTGTATATTCCCCCTCTTTCCAGCTTCATTCTTAAGCCTCATATTCCTGAGCATTTCACTCTTGTCCTTACACTGACACTATATATATTACACTTCACACTTCTTTTACACTGACACCTGTACATCCTTTTCCAGCTCATTTATACACAGATTGCACTGACACTACCCCTTTATAACACAAATCTTTTAAGCGTGGATCCCGTCGAGTACGACGGACAATCTGGGTGCTAATACCTTCCCAGGTTGTAACCAACTCCCTTTCTCAGTCTCTCTGGTTCGCAACCGTCTTATCCATGTCTTTCCAGGTCTATGCAGCATTACCTTTCCTCCGGGATAAAAATGCCTAGCTGGAGACTCTTTTCATCTCCAGTGAGTTCACGGCTGTGTGTTCTCATTGTCCCTTTCGCCGACCGTTCGCGTCTGTACCTTTATCTGGGCCAGTCCCATTTATCGGGAGCGACACATAGACCTAGAAAGATATGGACAAGACAGTTGTGAACCAGAGAGACTGAGAAAGGGGGTTGGTTACAACCTGGGAAGGTATTAGCACCCAGATTGTCCGTCGTACTCGACGGGATCCACGCTTAAAAGATTTGTGTTTTAAAGGGGTAGTGTCAGTGCAATTTGTGTATCAAAAGAGCTGGAAAAAGATGTACAAGTGTTTGTGTAAAAGAAAAGTGAAGTGTGTAAATGAAGTGTCAGTGTAGGAACAGGAGTGAAATGCTCAAGATCATGAGGCTTAAAGAATAATGCTGGAAGGAGGGGGAATATACAGAGACTTTTGTTCGATAACTGTTAAGTTATGCCTACGTATCCTCTCGTGCAATGAGGAAGTCAGAACACCGTAGTTCGACCCAAAGAGACTGAAAGATGAATTGACTTGTGAACTGCTTACTTGTCTATGCTCAAGTGTATGACCTGTCTGGCTCAGGTGCAAACTGTCTTGCATTAGACGGAAGAAGCAAGTTCTCGTTTATGAGTGAAGGTGATGAGAAAAGAATCCCGGAGGAGACGATTATTGTTTGTTTTTGTGTTTTCAGTCTTGTTATTGCTTTTGAAAGTTTGTCATAAATTAATGAACTTAAGCCTAAACCAATGGGTTAGTAAACTCATCACATCTTCCCTCTGGTTAGGGGTAATGAGAATACCTTAAGTGTGAAGTCAGCTTCTCACACTTAATCACCTTGGTGTAGGATTAAGATCATTAACCTACTTGTGATTATTTAGATGTTTTTGGTGTTTTTGTTTAGTGTTGAGTAATGAGGTTAAGCCATAATCAAGGATTAAACAGACTCATTACACCATCCTAATAGAAGGATAATAGATGAGAATGTTTAAGCTGAGGAAAGCTCCTCAACTTAATCCATGATTAGGGATTAAACTCATGACAAAACAAGCCTTTGGTTAAGTGGATTTTATTTAATGATATGATGATGAAGTGATTTTTAGGGTTTGTAAGACAACTTGAGGGGTACTTGTCCATTAACACTAGGGTTAGTCCTTCTTAACCAATTAAGGAAGAATTAGAACCCTAATGCAAGGCCCAAGTTACAAGTGTGATGTCTTGATAGTTATTAAGTGAATTGATTAAGAGATTTAAACACATTAAGGGTTTAACACTTAGGATTAAAGTTATACACTCCATCCTAATAGAAGGATGCAGGCATAAGCTTAATCACAAAGCCTTAAAGCCTTTAGGGTTTAGTCCCTGATTATAAGATGAGAAGAGAAGACTCAATGAGACACAAAGGTAAAACTAAATGGGGGGACTAATCAAAACCCTAATTATTGTCATGCTTGGTTGTTCCTAAGGTTTGTGAGTTTGACCAGAGAAAAATCTTCAGAGGAAACACCAGGAAGCAGATGAAAGGAGCAAAGGAAGCAAAGCAACTTGCTTCATTTAAGAAGACAAGTCACTTGAGGAAAGAAAGTAAGAGGAAGAAGAATGAGCAAGCTCAATTTCAAACACAAAGTAAAATGCAGCAATGATGCACAAGAGAGATGAAAAGAAAATGTGAGAAGTGAAGGCAAATTCACTTCTCAAAGTGACTTACCACCTGAAAAGTTAGTGAAAGAAATGCAATGCAATGCAAAATGAGATGAAATGGCATGATGCAAATCAAAACCAGAAGCATGTGTATGATGTTAATGATGCTATGAGATGGTGCAAACATGAAACAAATCATGAGGGTGATCATATGAGCAAATGGATGCAAGAGAAGCATGCTTAGAACCATGATCATACATGAAAAGTTATGAAATGAAAATGACATACAACATGGCAAATGAAAAGTGCAATGAGCAAACATTCTTCTAATATGTCTTAAGATGTCTAATGAATCAAATGGAAGCATAAAAAGTCATGGCAAGTCATGGTATGCAAACAAATGCAAGATGAATGCAAAAGGAAGCCCAAATTAGGGTTTATGATCAATGCACAAAACAAAAACCAAAACCAGAAGCAAACATCAAGATAAAAAATTGAAAATGCATCCAAGGGAACCCTAAACCTATACAAATACACTGCCCAAAGGAGGGGATCCAATTCTTAACCTAGTGAAAGTTATGAATTTCCTAAGATTTCTAGGGTTTTAGGGTACCTTGTCAAGAAAAATGTCAAACAAAATGAAAATGAAAGATCAAATCATGCCAATTTAATCCTATGAACTACATGATATGCAAGACACAATGCAAAAAGAATCAAAGTCCAACTCTCAAAGACTAGGCAGAAATGAATTTCCAAAGATTGGATCAAAATAATGCTTTGAAATGAAATTAATTCCATGGAAAATTGTCAAAATGCATCAAGATCAAAAAAGAAATTTGGTTTGAGGGTTGGACAATGTTTCTAAATGATTTTAAAGGTTTCATGAATTTTTTGGTGATTTTTAAATACCTAAAAGTATTTTTAATTAATTAATTCTCATTAATTAATTAAAAATAAACTTTTAAATGATTTAAAAATATTTTTTAATGCAAAAAATAAAAATAAAAATGTTTTTGGTTTTTGAAAATTCATAAAAGTTTGTATAAAAATTTCCAGAATTTTTATAATTGTTTTACTATTTTAAATAAAATGCACAAATTAAATGAATAAAAATGAAAATAAAACTGAATAAAATGAAAGTATGCGTATCCAAGGGCTGGGATTGGTTCTGGGGATGTTTGGTTTGACTTCGCGCGTAATCCAATGGTCACAATTCAAATCTGATTAAATCAGGTTTATGAATTAATTAATTGGGATTAATTAAGTTAATGGAGATTAGGGTTTCTGAGGACACATCCTGGCCACTCAAACGCGCGCCAGTCAGCCTAAGTCAACGCATCTAACGCACCAAATTCAAACCTCAATTAATGACACAGATTAGGATTAATGGTTCTCAGGTGGCCGGAGAAGACTTCCGGTCGTCTTCTCCGGCGAACCAAAACCCTAGGTTTCACTACAAGCCACCCCACTTCAAATTAAACACAGGGAAATGATCCTCTAACATCATGGAACATAAATCAACCATCAAACAACATTTAAACTACATGAATCAAGCAAATCGAAGCAAATATTTTTCACGGGAGAAATTTCAGAACATCAATACATCCTCATTTTCCACTCATTTTCAATTTCAAACACATCATGATGATCAGGATAACATGTAGAATCAGTTTATAACAAGTAAATGAAGTTCTGGAAAATTTGTTCTTGAGCTATACCTGAGATGGAGCTTTCTGATCCTATGCTTTCTGGGCTGTTTCTTGGTACAAACCCACTCCTTTGAAACCTCTGATGATGAAATGAAGCTCAGGAAGCTTTGAGAATGGCTAATTTTTGAAATGGCAGAAGTTCTGCTCAAGGGAAGGTGGTGATCATGTTTTTGATTTTGTGACTTTCAGGCTATGGTGATGGATGATTTGTGACCAGGGAAGTGTGCTGAGTTGATTTGTGGAATTGGTTTTTGTGTTTGAGGCTTGTGCAATCAGTTTCGAAGGCTTTTGCAATTTGGAGCAAGAAGTGATAACTATGGCTTGGGTGTGTTTCAGCTTGCAATGTGTGGTGTGTTATGCTGGCCTTGGTCCATGTATCAAAAGGGGATAGGTCAGAAAGTTGTTGGTGGCCTATGGTGATTGGTATAGGTCTTTGGCCAAAATGTCAATTTGATGTGTACTTGAGGTATGGGCAATGGCACAACTTGCTTTTTGGCATGCTTGGGCTCAGCTTGAATCAAGGAATGCTGTGAAAATAGTTTAGAAGCTAGGCAGCAAGTGGTTTGTAACTTATGATGAGTTTTGCAAGTTGGTTCAAGTTTGGTTCCTTTGAGATATCTTGCTTCATAAGCCATAAAAATGAGAGATCTTTTGGTGCAATCTGACTTTTAGGTCTTGGTACATGCTTGTATGAAGATTAGAAGTGTATTTGATAGCTCAATTTTCCTTGACAAGTGAATTTGCAACTTTGCCTCTTTGGTAGAAACCTTGAAATTTTGTGATTTTAGCCAACTTTGACAAGCCATAACTTTTGATCCAAAATGAATTAGGTCATGTTCTTGTACTTTTTGAAAAGGAAATGATCTATTCTACAACTTTCATGACCAAAGTTTTTCCATTTGAAGCATTTTTGAATCAAAAAGTAATGGTTGAAAAAGTTTCCTAAAATGGCAATTTCATTAAAAGTCAAACTTTCCCAAAAAGTCAACTTTGCAAAAGACTTGAAATTCTTCAATTTTGTGAACTTCCAACTTCTTCTATGATCAAATAAAAATCATATACAATCAAAATGATGAGGAACACCCTTTGGTTGGGTCATTGGGGGCCTCAGATGCCCTGATTTTACACTAACTTGCTTGAAAAGTCAACTCTTGATCAGATGACTTCCCCATGGAATTTCTTCATGAAAATTGATATGCATACTTCCTATACCATATAGATACCAATGGAAACAAGAATGACCAAAAAATTTGGAGTTATGGCCTCTGAAACCAAAACCCTAATTCTAGGTCATCTGTGCAGTCAAACCTGGCTCTGCTTCCATACCATTCTCAGTTCTTGTGATTCTTTGACATTCTTGACTTTGAGAGGATACAAAATGATACTTGAACATACATGGACCCCTTTGAAGTGATTGATGACCTTTGGAGTGGCTTTGAACCTAGATGCAGATGACTTTGAACCAAAGCAATGAATCAAAAATGTGGTGTGAGATGCTATGATTGGATTTATGCATATGAAATGATCACAAGCCATGGTGTGAATGGGTGAGGGCAAATTTGGGGTGTTTACACATGCAACCCTTAGGGCCTGGGTTTTAAACTCAGTGCCCCCCCCCCTCTCTTTTTTTTTGTGGCAAATTTCCTTTTTCTTTTCCTATTTTCTTAGTCTTTTTCTTTTTATTTGTTTTAATTCAATCTTTTAAGTTCTTTTAATTAATTAAATGAATAATTAAAACCATTTTCTAACCAATAACAAATTAACAAAATTAATTCTTTTTTTTATATATAAAAAATACATAAAAAATATTTTTAATTAAGTTAATAATTAATTTAAATTTTCAAAAAAAAAATCATAAAATCCTTATATTTTTTTAATAAAGAACAATTAATTGATTTTCACGCGAATCTTCCAATATTTCTTCCTCATTCATTCTTATCTCCTCCCGATTTTATTTTTCATCATTTATTTTTATTAGAACAAGTGTATAGGATTATTAATTATTTTGTAATATTTAATTTTCCGCACTTTTATTTTCCGTACTCCCCAATTTAAACTATGTACCCCTCCCCATGATGTAATAGTTTAGGGTTTTTTTTATTTCCGCTTTTAATTTTCGAAAAAAAATTAAAACTGTGTGGTTAGTAATAATAGGGTGTGAAAATATCAGTATGCAAAATCAAATTGGACTTAGCCCACTAATCCAACAGATAAAAATAACTGAATACAACACACTTTTCACACATGCACCTCTAGGGTATCCCCTTTTGTTGCCTTACGAAAATGATCAAGTCCCTCGAATGTAGAGGTGTCTTAGCAAAGTTTCCTAAATAAATATCATCATAAAGATCACTGACCCTCGATGACCCTTTGAGTTGCCTACGAATAAGTGATCTAGTTCCCCGATGACCTTACGAAAAAGATCATAGTCCTCGTTGTCCCTTCAAAGTTGCCTTCGAATAAATGATCTTTTCCCTACGAAAATGATGATAGTCCCTTCGAGTTGCTAAGATACCTTTACAAGGTTGCCTTCTATGACCATACAATGACCCTACGCCCGTCTCTTACATCCAAAGATAAGATTACATACTAACTAATAGTAAAGACAATCTTATCTCTAAGGAAAGAAAAAATAACATGAATGACCTTGAGTAGGTAGGAAATCCTTAACCTCTTGCTCACCATTTCAAAATCATAAATACTCTTTACACCTCACATTTTCAAAATATTCCAAAAAAAACCCTTTGTATACATTCATACGAGAATCATTACAAAGGTGACCTTTTCTAAATACACCACCACTATTTTTCAAACAAAAGTAAAGTGAGCTAAGCAGTTAAGAGCCCATGGATAACCATGGATACTAAGGGTGCTAACACCTTCCCTTTGTATAACCTACCCCTCGAAATCAAAATCTAAATCAAGGTATTTCCTGTTCTTTTCCACCTTTCCTATTTGGATAAAAGAAAAGTCGATGGCGACTCTTGCTATCCACAATATTGTTTTTGTAAAAACAAAAACGACAAAGTCAGTTCTCCCACCGTATTATAGAACTAGCGACTCTGCTGGGGATTTTAGACTCTTAGAAAGAGGATTTACTTTAGAGTTAGATCACTTTATTTGTTTAACTTGTACGCTTTATTTTTTTTAAGGTTTTGTCTTGGGGTTACTGTGAGAAAGATCCTAACCCGGATCTAGTGATACCTTAGGTAAGTGGAAATAGACCAAGGAAACTATACAATGTATACCTCTATGGTTGATATGGTAGCTACAATTAGTGTGACACTTAGGTTAGTACTGATATTCTTCAAGTCAGTTGAGGATAATATCAAGCCTGCCATATGGTGTCATTTACACTAACTTCCCTTTAGAACCCTAATTGACCCATCTTGGCCAGTAGAAAGTAGTTAGATAGTCGGCTTTGGTACAGTCTAAAGTTGGTTGATACTCGATGCTACGCTCATTGAGATTCTAATCTTGGGATGTTTTGATTGGCGAGACAATTTCCATACTGAACTACAACCTTTTAGATGCTATGAGTTACTATGCTTTTGAGGAGATCTTGGCCCTGTTGATTTATGGTTTGGTGTTATTCCCTAATCCAGACCAATTCATAGATGTGCATGAAATTAACATATTTCTAACTCATAATCATGTGCCTACTTTTCTTGGAGATATTTTGCACTCTCTTCAAACTCGTACTACGAAGGCGCGAGGGACTCTGATGTGTTGTATACCTCTACTATCAAGGTGGTTTATTTCACACCTTCCTCGTTCCGTGATGAAGAATGAACAAGGTTTGAGGTGGTATAGAAGAATAATGTCACTTTCTCATTCATATATCTATTGGTGTTCCCGATCCATGGAAAACATCACTATCATTGACCGATGTGGGGAGTTCCCTAATGTGCCACTTCTTGGCGTGAGGGGAGACATTACTTTTAATCCTTCTTTAGCATTACATCAATTTGGTTATGCTCGGAGTGACGGTCCTCATGATATAATTATTCAAGTTATTGTGTTCGATTATGACAATGATCCTCAAGGCTACCATCAAAGGTTTATACATGCTTGGGGCATGGTGAATAAGATTAATAGCAACAATCTAGAACCAAAATACTTCATCCCTATGGAGCCTTACCTCAGATGGGTACGGTCTCCTACTCAAACTCTTATGATGCCATATCTTGCTGTTCTACTAGTGATTATTGAGCCTATTGTTGAAGGAGATGTTCCTTACACCATTCTTCATCCTGACATGCCTACTGATCTGGAATAGCTACAAAAATCTTGGATCTAACTAAAGGAAGAAAGTGATACCTTTGAGGATCAGTTCTATGCTAGCAAAGAGAAAGTGTTGGAGCTAACAAGGTAACTTCACAAAGAGCGTAACCTCAATGCATATCTCAATACAAAGAGGAAACGTCCATGGGAGACTTGAGTCTCAAATGTTTTTATTTTTGTAACTTTTCTTGTTTTTCCTTCATTGTAAGCGCAAGGGGCATTTATATTTTGAACCTACTAATAATTTTTTTATTTTGTTTTTCTTTATCAAATTTAAATCCTATGAGGTCCTTAAAAACATTGCATATGCATTTACATGCCATACCATTGCATAACAGGTTTCCGTGACAGGTTTCTTATCTTCTAACTATTTATTTCAGTTGAAATGGCTCTTGAACAGACTGTCAAAGATCTCCAAACCCAGAATGCCCAATTTCAAGAGATGATCTTGAACTTGTAAAAGGGACAAGAAGAGCTGAAGGCACTCCTGACCAACAAGAACAAGAAAACAAGAAAACCAGTTGGCTTCATCAACATGGGTAGGAGATTCAAAGGTCAAATAAAGACATACGATGAGGTCAAAAATCTTGAAGACAGAGATTCTGTGAAAGAAGAAGGCAGTCTACGTGGTACTATTAGGAATTCTGATCACTAAGAGAATTATTACTATGATTCGGTCAGTGATGAGAAATACAAGTTACTGGAAGACCGTTTGAATGCCATGGAGTTGCAGAAAATATCTAGTTTAGATTTCGAAGATTTGAGCTAATTTCTGGAGTTGTCATTCCTCTTGGATTCAAAGTTCCTACTTTTGTGGTATATGATGGTGTTTTGTGTCCAAAGATACATTTGAGGTCTTATGTCCGAAGGATCCATCCACATACTGTTGATAAAAAGTTGTGGATTCATTTCTTCCAAGAAAGTTTATCTGGAGCTCAATTAGAATGGTACTACCAACTTGAGAGTACCAACATTCGTGCTTGGAATGATCTTGCTGAGGCCTTCTACAAGAAATATCAATATAACTATGATTTAGCGCCAACTCACATGCAACTCCAAAGCATGTACATGGGCTCTACAGAAAGTTTTAAGGAGTATGCTCAAAAATGGAGAGATCTTGCACGTAGAGTTCAACCTCCTTTAACTGACAGAGAGTTGGTTGACATGTTCATGAGTACGCTGACCGGTCCTTTCTACAGTCATCTAATTGGAAGCTCGTCATCTGGTTTCACTGAGCTGATAATGACTAGAGAACATGTGGAAAGTGGAATACATAGCGGTAAAATACAAATGGTTTCCTCTTCAAGTACCACCAAGAAGCCATATAACGGGAAGAAAGAATCCAATGTTGTGTATTGTAACGCCCGTTTATTTAATTAATTATTTAATTAAATATAATTGTAGTATGTTGTGTTGATTCACGTTGATTTGTGCATTTGAGTTGATTCAAGTTGAATTTCCGAAATATCGGAATATAATGTTGATGATTATAAATTGGTTTAAGTCAAATAAATTAATTAAGTTGATATAAGTTGTGGAAGACGTTATGGAATATTCTCTGAGTATTGTTGGATATGTTGATTGGACTGTTTGGACCATTTAGTTGATAATTAGAAGTTAATCTATTAAGTCGGGAGGGAGTAAGTAGTTAGTCGCAAATTATTATTCAGTTGATTTTATATTAATTCGTTAAGTCGGAATATTAAGTCGGAAAGTCGAGAAAATAATATTAGAAATGATATTATTGATTTTTGGAGCATGTTGGTTAATGGGCTTGGATTGCGTCGGGATTAGAAATTAAAGGGGTATAAGACTTAGGCTCATTATTGTTATATTGGATTATTATTAATTTTTTAATAAAAAGAAGAAAATAAAAGAATTGGTCAAGGGAAATATCAGTAAGAGGAGGAAGTGGAACGTGGAAGTTACAGAGGAAAAAGTCTTAGAGAAGAATAAGGGTTTTAGAGGAGACAAAATAGCTTGGGAGCAAAGAAGGAGAAATAAGAACTCATGAGCATATCTCCATTTTCGCACTTACGGTACAACCTCCACTAAACAAGTGATAACTTTTTACTCGTAATTCCGATTAAAGCGATTCTTGAATTTTTGGAAAGCTTATGAAATTCCCTTCAATTTGATATATCATTCAGTGTCAATAAGTTTGGTATTGAAGGACAAAAATGCATTTGAAGTTTGGAAGTTCATGCTTGAAAGTGGTCAAATAATAGTTACAGGATTGATGATGATGGAGGCTGAATTTTGGTCAAGATAGGAACTCAATGGCAGCATGTTCGTATTTCTAACATCCATGGATGAAAGAGGAGAGGAAAAGAGTAATAGAGGCAAAGGGTTGGAAATTCGATCGGAGAACTTTGGAGACTAACCGAAAAATTATTAGAGCAACCGTTAATCCAAGGTAATGGTGAGGTTCAATCTCTATAACTGGGTTTATGATAAATCATATGTGGGGTTGAATTATATAGGTTATGCCATGAATTGTTGTTGATTATGTTGTCTATAATTATTGTGTGATAATTAAGTTTTTGTTTGTTCTGTCTGTTGTGCGTGCTATGTTCTCCTGTGCCCGTATGAATTGTATGTTTGGACCTCATATCCCTATGATTATTCCTGAGTAACTGAATATTAACATTGGCATGGAAACAATTAGTTAGTTGGTAGCATGAGTTCGTAGTAGTATATGTAAATAGTAGAATTGATATTAAAATGGCATAGTTGGTGTGCATGTAGTAAGAAGTAAAATAGTAGAGGTAAACTAGTGGCAGAATAATGAGTTGGTAATTTGACAGAAGAATTACTTGGCCAATTTAATTGGAAATTATTGAAAGTTGTTGTGTTGGATTAGTAGCCATTGTTATAAGTGTAGGCAGTAGTAGTAGCAAAATAGTAGAATGAAATTAATAGCAAGAATAAGATGAATTCCTAAGTGAACGACTAAGTAGTAGTATGGAAAATGAGTAGCAGTATAAGAAGAGTTGACTATTATCGGCGTTGTAGAATTACAATAAAGATATAATAATTTGATTGAATAAGTTGTCGTAGTAATTGAGCGTAATGAATAATTAACTAGTTGGTTTCGTAGGAAATTGTGTGAACAGGAATGTGATAGATTTTGGTTGTTCTCGTGTGGTGTGCCTCGTATAAGTTGTATTAGTTGTTGGTTGTTGCTTGAGGTTGTTGAGTTTCTAATTAATTTTTGTGGTTGATATGATGTTGATGAAATATTAAGTTTTAGGCCTCTGGCCAACGTTGAATGGTTGCTAAGTTGCAGGTCTTATGACCAATGTTGTTAAGTTGTTCTGAAGTTGCAGATCTTGTGACCAACGTTGATTAAGTTGTTTATAGTTGTTGCTTTATGTCGTTATGTGTTGGGTTGAATAAGTTGATGTCGTAGTTGTGGTTGCATACATTGTATTTCCTAAGTTGGCAAGGATTTGCAATATTTTAAGTTTGAGTTGATGCTCATCCCGTTGGCCTGGATTGGCAAAATACTAAGTTGAAGGTTTATGCCTTGTTGATACCTCGATAACCTGGCATATTTTAAGTTGAGAGTTTTGCTCCAATGGTACCACATGCATGTGCATTTATCTAAGTTGCATAGTCGAGTCACATTTCGAGTTGTGTGTCTAAGTTGTAGTTGTTGTTGAGCTGTGATAAATATAAGTTGTAAATTCCAGGTTGTTATGTTGATGTGTTGATTAATTAAAGTTGTTGTTGTTATTAAGTGGTGTTGATTTAAGTTGTTTGGCATTTATGCATAGTAGTTGTTATAAAGTGGTGAAATCCTATGGTTATGATCTAATATACCGTTTATCATACACTGTTTATACTGGTTGATATCTCACCCCTTCTGTTTGAATATGGCCCCTAGGTTGGTAATGTGCAGGTATCCAGAGTATAGCTATTATCCTAGTAGATTCGAGTCGGTGTTGTTGCTCTGATACATAACACTCGGGGGGTTAACGCTTGTTGTATTAATGTTGTTATCCTTGTGTAGATGAATGTAACAGTTGTATTGATTAATATGTTAAGTTGTTTGAGAATTCTTTACAAGTTGAATAAAGTTATTATGAAAATCAAGTTGAAATGATGAATATGTTGTTTAGAAATAAAAGTTGTTTCTTTTAAAGAATAAATATGTTGTTAATTGTCAACCGAAAGTTGAAGTGTTATGTATCAACGTGTAAGTGTGATTAATATGTTATTGTTGTAAAGTTGAAAATGTGACACCTGTTTATAAGTTGATGTTTTATACCCTAATTTATGAATTTCCTCCGGGTAGAATTGGGGTGTTACATGTACGGCCAACAGGGGCGTAATAAGAACAACCGTAACCAATCTGTGGGAGCAGTTCTGATCTCTAATCCTGCACTTGCGCCACAAAATCAACAACATAATAATCAGTCTAAGAAGGGTACACCTAGGAGACAATTTACGAAAATCAATATGTCATTGGCTCAGGCGCTGCAACATATGTTGAAAGGAGAGCTGATTGCCTTAAAGGACCCTCCTCAGAATCCAAATAATTCCTCTCCTCACTATAATCCCAATGCAAGGTGTGCATATCACTCCAATTGTCTCGGAAATGATACTAATAATTGTTGGGTGTTGAAAAATAAAATTCAGGATATGATTGATGCTGGAGAAATTGAGTTTGATCCTCCTAAGACTCCTAATGTGATTACCGCTCCCATGCCCAATCATGAAAAGACTGTTAATGTTGTCAGTGATGGTTCTTATGTTTCTATTGTGGCTGATTTGACTACTCCTCTGTCAATTGTTAAGAAGAAGTTGTTGCAATCCGGTTTATTTCCGGGATGCAATAAAGATTGATATTTCCATGCCTCTCAATCCAATGGTTGTTGGAAGGTGAAAGAAGGTATTCAGCCTTTGATGGACGGTCGTACTATACTTTTTGAGAAGAGCCCTTCTATATGGAATTTGTGTGAAGGCTTGTCCCAAGGTCTTAAGCTTGAAGACATGTCTGTGGTTATTAAACTCCTGTAAGGATCACCTCTAAGGGTCTTGTGAAGATTACTGCGAGCCAAAAGTGGCTCCCCGGATTATTACTACTCCCGGTCCGATCCCATATTCTTCTGACAAGGTCATCCCTTGGAATTATGGCACTGATGTTTATGTTCATGATGTCAAGCAAGAGCCTTTACCTGATAGACTTGTTGAATATACTAGTCCCAATGTCGACAATATCGTTGGAACTAGTAAAGTTACTCGAAGTGGAAGGATTTTCTCTCCAGAAGACACTTCAAAGACTGTTGTTGTTCTAGTTCCTATTTCTAACTCCGAGCCAAGTACTAAAGCTCTAGCCTGTTTAGGTTGAGACACCGGCTACTGAATATCTCTCTAAGAAGATGGAAGAAGTATTAAAGATCATCCGCAAGAGTGATTACAATATTATTGAATAGTTGGGACACGCTCCCTCCAAGATCTCAATGTTATCTCTGTTGTTATACTCTGAGGCCCATGCTAAGGCTTTGGTGAAGTTCCTGAAATCTGCGCACGTACCGCATGAAATCTCTGTGGACCAATTTGAAAATTGTGTTGCTAACTTGACGACTGACAACGGCTTAGGCTTTTCTGATGCTGATCTAACTCCCACTGGAAGAAACCACAACAAAGCTCTGCATGTCTCTATTGAGTGTAGGGGAATTACTCTATCTCATGTGTTAGTGGATAATGGTTCCTTACTAAATATGATACCGAAGGCCGTTCTTGACAAGCTCAATTATGAAGATATTGTACCAAGACCTAGTAACGTGGCGGTGAAAGCTTTTGATGGTTCGAAAAGAATAGTGTATGGAGAAATTGATCTTCCAATCAAAGTTTCCTAAATAAATATCATCATAAAGATCACAGTCCCTCGATGACCCTTCGCGTTGCCTACGAATAAGTGATCCAGTTCCACGATGAACTTACGAAAAAGATCATAGTCCCTCGTTGTCCCTTCAAAGTTGCCTTTGAATAAATGATCTCGTCCCTACGAAAATGATGATAGTCCCTTCGAGTTGCTAAGATACCTTTACAAGGTTGCCTTCTATGACCATACGATGACCCTACGCCTGTCCCTTACATCCAAAGATAAGATTACTTACTAACTAATAGTAAGGACAATCTTATCTTTAAGGAAATAAAAATAACATGAATGACCTTGAGTAGGTAGGAAACTCTTAATTGCTTGCTCACCATTTCAAAAGCAAAAATACTTTTTACACCTCACATTTTCAAAATTTTCCAAGAAAACCCCTTTGTATACATTCATACGAGAATCATTACAAAGGTGGACCTTTTCTAAATACACCACCATTATTTTTCAAACAAAAGTAAAGTGAGCTAAGAAGTTAAGAGCCCATGGATAACCATGGATACAAAGGGTGCTAACACATTCCCTTTGTATACCTACCCCCCGAACTCAAAATCTAAATCAAGGTCTTTCCTGTTCTTTTTCACCTTTCCTATTTGGATAAAAGAAAGGTTGGTGGCGACTCTTGCTATCCGCAACGTTGTTTTTGTAAAAACAAAAACGACAAAGTCAGTTCTCCCACCGCATTACACCCTGAAAATACCTTTAATCCGGTAAGACCCCTTTTATGAAATCCCTTTGATATAAACCCTAGAATAAAAATCTGGTAGAACCCCTTGAGAAAATTCTGATTGAACCCCTTTTTGATAAAACTCCCTCGATAAAACCCTTTGGATAAAAATCTGGTAGAACCCCTTTTGTATAACCCCATATAACCCCTCGGATGAAAATCCGATAAAATTCTTCTTGAATCCATTGGTAACACCCCTGATACAACCTCTTTGGTAAACCCCTTTTCATGAATTTCATTGACGAGAGACGGTGAAACCTCATAACTAATGTCTTTGATGAAATTCCCTTGATATAATTCCGGTTAAACTCCCTAATAAAGTCCAATAGACCCTTCTTTGGATAAACCCTTGATATAAATCTTGTAATAAAACCACTGACAAACCTTGCTGGTTGATGACAACCTCTTATAATCCTTTATTGAATTGATCAAACCATTATGCATGTATGTGTGTCCATGTTTATAAATGGATGTATGTGTGTGTAATGAATTGTTTATGTATGATGCATTGTTTGGGATAATCCCTCTTTTATTCTATGCAATGTTTATCCTTATTTATAAAAAAATTATTAACATCCTGACTCCCTAACCCTCAAATCCTTAGTAATTTGTAATAATCCATGACATCATTGCTTCTGAAGTTGTAACAACCCTTATATCTATAATTCCTGAGAATGTATATTTTTTTATAGAGAAACTCCCGTATTGGTCATCGTTGTGACTGTTATTTATAAAACCTGTTTTTTGATTTGGAAACATATGGTTCCTTCAGCGATTTCGAAATCAAAGTAAAATCTATTTTCCTTAAAAACTTTATAATTATACCTGATTTTTTAATGCCTTATTTCACAATTAATTAACATTTTATAATCAAGTGTAAAATAATTATGGAGCAAAGAAAACTATTTGAGAAAGCAAATTTCATTGATAATAGGCCCAAAAATGGGCAAAAAAGTACACAAGGAATGTAATTCCCATTAAGAGAGATTTACTTCAAAATCTAGAAAGATGTAAAAATGGCAACAAAGCAAATTTATTAATATCCCTATTAAATTAAACACCAACTATAATCCCTAAGTTTTCATGATCACCATAATTTTCATCTAAAAATGACAGTTGGAATGATCATACCCTTTTGAATTCCTGTTATGGGTGACTTGAGTGTTTTCAATCATATGCCTTTTGGATATCCCTAACTTTTTCCTAGATCGCTCTTTTAGAGTCTTAGTCCACCGAGATGATATACCCTTTCTTGCCTAAGTCTCCCTTTCAGGTTTTCGACTTATCGAGTTTATTTTTTATACATAAGACCCTAATTTTTGCCTGGATTGCTCTTTAGAGCCTTAAATCCATTGAGACGCCCTAATTTTTTCCTAAGTCGCCCTTTAGGGTTTTTGACTTAGCGAGCTTTTATCCTCTTTTTCTAGGCGGTATTTTTTGACTGAATCACAATTCACCGGTCGTGGTAAATCCGCTTCATCCATGGTTGTTAACATAAGTGCTCCGCCAGAGAAGACACTCTTCACGACGTATGACCCTTCATAGTTTGGGAACTGTTTGTTGTGGGGATATTTGTGGATAGGTAATGCTTTTCTTAACACCAAGTCTTCGTCTTTGAATAGGCGTGGACGAACATTCTTGTCGAGCGCCCCCTTGATTCTTCTTTGATATAATTGTATGTGACATATCGCAACCATACGTTTCTCTTCTTTGAGGTCCAGCTAATCATATCTGATTTGTACCCACTCCGCTTAATCCAGTCTTGCTTCCATTATAAACCTTAGTGAAGGAATTTCCACTTAAATTGGGAGTACTACTTCTGTGCCATATACCAAAGAGAAAGGTGTAGCTCTAGTTGATGTGCGAACTGAGGTTTTATATCAATGCAGTGTAAATGAGAGCATCTCATGCCAATCCTTATAAGTTTTTACCATTTTCTGAATGATCGTCTTGATGTTCTTGTTAGTTGTTTCCCTTATGATGTTCATCTTTGGCTGATAGGGTGAAGAGTTATGGTGTTCTATTTTGAAGCTTTCACATAGATCATCCATCACTTTGTTGTTTAGATTAAGCCCATTATCCGTGATAATCTTCTTAGGGACCCCGTAGCAACAAATTATTTCCTTTTTGATAAATCAGGATATCACTTGCCTCGTCACATTTGTATAGGAAGCAACTTCCATCCATTTTGTGAAATAGTCGATGGCAACTAAGATGAAATGATGTCCATTAGACGCCTTCGGTTCAATCATCCCAATAATATATATCCCCCACATAGAGAAAGGTCACAGAGCAGTTATGACGTTCAAGTGAGTTGGTGGCACATGAACTTTGTTTGCATAGATCCGACACTTGTGTCACCTCTTGACATACTTAAAACAATCTGATTCCATGGTCAACCAATAATATCCCGCTCTATGAATTTTCTTAGCCAAATGATCCCTCGTGTATTTCCTTAAATAACATATCTACTTCATATCCATATAAACACTTGAGTAACATCATGTCATGATTCATTTTGTAAAGTACATTCTCGTTGAGAAAGAATTGGGCGGCTAATCTTCTAAGAGTCTTCTTATCCCCATTTGATGCATTTTCAGGATACTCTTACTTCAAGAGGAATTGCTTGATGTCGTGGAAACAAGGTTTATTATCCACTTCTGCTTCGACTATTGTACAATATGAGGGTTCATCCAATCGATGAATCACTATAGCCAGTGATTCATTATATCATTTGACCTAAAACATGGAAGCCAAGGTTACTTGGGCGTCTGCCAACTATTTTTCTTCCCGAGGAATGTATTGAAATGTGACCTCATCAAAGTAGGGGATCTTATCCCAAACATAGTCTCGATACCGTTATAGCTTAGAATTATGTGTTCCCCATTCTCCCTTGATTTATTTGATGACAAGGGCTGAATTCCCATATACTTCCAAGATTTTGATCTTTAGATTAATTGCTTCGTCAATTCCTAGGATGCATACCTCATATTTCTCCATGTTGTTAGTGCAATGGAAACAAAGCCTAGATGTAAAGGGAATATGAAACTTGTTGCAGAAGTTATAACAACTCCTATTCCTTGACCTTCCGCATTTGAGGCCCCATCAAATATAATCTTTCATCGAGTTCTGAGTTCAGGTCTGTCATATGTCTCTAGAGTCATATCATCTTCCATAACCATAACATATTCATCTGGAAATTCAAATTTCATGGGTTGATAGTCCTCAATTGGTTGATGTGCAAGATGATCCGCTAATATACTCCCTTTAATGGTTTTTTAAGTGGAATATTGGATGTCGTACTCCGTTAGTAACATTTTCCATCTTACTATTATCCCTGTCACCGCTGGTTTCTCGAATATGTACTTGATAGGATCCATTCTCGATATCAGCCAAGTAGTATGGCACACCATGTATTGTCTTAATCTTCAGGCAGCCTATACAAGTGCACAACATGTATTTTCCAAGAGTGAGTATCTGGATTCGCAATTCGTGAACTTCTTGCTCAAATAGTAGATTGCATGTTCTTTTCTTCCTATTTCGTCGTGTTGGCCCAATACACAACCCATAGAGTTTTCGTGCACCGTTAGGTACATTAGAAATGGTCTCATTGGAAATGGTGCCACCAATATAGGTGGCTATTGTAAACATTCCTTAATCCGATCGAATGCTTTTTGGAAATCTTCATTCCACTCAATGGTTTGATCTCTTATAAGTAGCTTGAAGATCGGCTCACCAGTAGCAGTAAGATGTGAGATGAACATTGTAATATAATTTAATCTCCCTAGAAATGCACGAACTTCCTTTTCTGTCTTCAGAGCTGGCATCTCTTGAATGGCTTTCACTTTATCCAGATTAGCTTCTATTCCCCTTTGACTGACTATGAATCCCAACAATTTTCTAGATCTAATTCTAAAAGTACACTTTTCTGGATTTAGTCGTAGTTTCAACTTCCTTAGATGCTCAAACAACTTTTGTAAGTTTACTAGGTGATCCTCCTCATTTTGTGACATGGAAATTATAGCGTCCACATAGACTTATATTTCCTTCTGCATCATATCATGGAGTAGAGTCACCACAACCCTTTGATAAGTTGCTCTGGCGTTCTTCAACCCAAAAGGCATCACCTTGTAGCAGAAGGTACCCCGCAGAGTGATAAATATAGTCTTCTTCATATCGAAAAGAGACATTTTTTATTTGATTATACCCAGAGAACCCATCCATAAATGAAAAGACCGAGAACTGTGCGGTGTTGTCCACTAATACATCAATATGAGGTAATGGAAAGTCCTCTTTAGGAGTTGATCTATTAAGGTCTTTGTAGTCCACACATATTCTAACTTTTCTATCCTTCTTTGGCATTGGCACAATGTTGGCTACCTAATTTTAATATTTTACAACGGCTAAGAATCCTACGTCGAACTATTTCTTGACTATATCCTTGATTTTGAGGATCACGTCGGGTCTGGTTCTCCTTAATTTGTGCTTAACCAGAGGGCGTTCTGGTTTGAGTGGAAGCTTATGTTTAATGATGTTAGTATCGAGCCCGGGCATGTCTTGGTATTACCAAGCAAACACATCAGTATAATCTCGCAAAAGCTTGATCAGTTTTTCCTTTATATCCCCATTCAAAGAAATACCAACTTTGACCTCTTTCTTTTCTTCTTCAATCCCCAGATTGATCACATCTACTGGTTCCTAGTGAGGTTGCATTTCCTTGTCCTCTTGTCTTAATAGTCTGGCTAATTCTTTCGGAAGCTCACAATCATCCTCATCGCCCTCTTCCACTTAGTTAATCGACATTTTGAAGTCAATATGGATTATGTAAGTGTTATTTTCAATAGGTTCATTTTTAAATCTGCATGCAGAAAGATTTTTTTGATTATTATCCCTTTTATGTGAATATTTAAAATGAAAATAGTGAAAGAAAAATTCTTGCCATTTTTTGAAAGAAGCACAAATGAAAGAAACAAGATCTTAATTGAAAACAAAATGGAATTTTATTGATAAATAATTCAAAGAAACAAAGGGTGGCCCTACAAAGTTGTGTTAAACTTTCCTTGGGCATAGAAAGGGACTTATTATTATTATAAAAAAGAAAATTACTTTGAAAAAGAAATCATCTTAAGAATCTCAATAACTTTCCAATTGTCGAGGACTGTATTTGGTGTGAAATGACACATCAAGTTTAATATCCCTTTCCCATCCTCTTCTAATGCAACCACATGATCTTGACCTTCGAATCCAACGTTATGTAAAGTTTCATTGATAGAAGGATACTTCCTTTGATTTCAACCCTTTTGAACCCCTTTATTAGCTGGTTTGCAACCCAACTCGAAACGATCCTTCTTTTCAGGGATTTCTAGAAGTGTACCTCATCTCATTGTATCCTCATCCTCTATTAAATCCATTATCTTCCTTGGGTCTCCTTTTTGTTGAACGACTTGTCTTCGATCAACTGTCGCAATTTCCAAATCTTGAAATGGTATCTAAAAATTCTCCCCATCTACCTCTCTCTCTCTCTCTATATATATATATATATATATATATATATATATATATATATATATATATATGAAAGAGGATAAATGACTGACGTACATGTATTCCTCCCCATCCACAACTATTAGTTTATCCCCAGATATGAACTTTAGTTTTTGATGAAGCGTGGATGTTAGTGCGCCCGCAACATGAATCCAAGGTCGTCCTAAAAGACAATTGTAGGAAGGATTAATGTCCATGACTTGGAAGGTCATCATAAAGGTGTGTGGTCTCACCATGATAGGTATATCAACTTCTCCGATCACCATCCTTTTGGAATTGTCGAAGGCCTTAATGACTAAAGTGCTAGCTTTCATAAAAGTTCTTATAGAAGTTAGTTTCATGAGGGTGTCTTTAGGCATGACATTTAGAGCTGAACCTGTGTCCATTAATACCCTTGAGAGGATAGTGTCTTGACATTTGACTGATATGTGTAAGGCTTTGTTGTGTGCTTTCCCTTAAGAGGTAGTTTGTCACTGCTAAAACCCAAAAAGTACTAGCGGTGATGTTAGCGACAACATCATCAAATTGATCCAAAATTATATCCTTAGAGACATGGGCTTCATTCAAAACCTTAAGTAAGGCATGTCGTTGAGCATCCGAACATAGAAACAAAGATAGCATAAAGATCTTCAAGGTTGTTTGACTGAGTTGATATATCACTCTATAGTCACTTTTCCTTATAAGTCTAAAGAATTCCTCAGCATCTTCTTGAGACACTTTATTCTTGGAAGATCCTTCGTCCACTTTCATATTTCTTTCCCTTTTGATCATTCAGACACATTCTTCTTGGATGGCTCAGGCATGTATATCCATCCACTACGAGTCATACCTTCAATTCCGACTATGTTAGTGACAATTGGCGTTGTTATTGTCTTCTTTCCTTCAAGAGTAGTGTTATCATAATTCCAAGGTACAACTTTTGCATTGTAAGGTACTGAGAATAATATTTGGATCGGTGTTTGAACAGATTTTCCCACCGGTATTTGAATGGGCGCTTGTATGGGCCTTGAGAATGGGATTTGAATTGGTGTTGTACGAGCCTTGAATATGGAATTTTAATTGGTGCTTGTACGGGCCTTGAATATGGAATCTAGATTGGTGCTTGAGCCTCCTTCTTTGATATGGAATCTCAAAAGGTTCTATGGCCGCCACCTTATCTATCCTTCTCGAATATCCGATTGTACGGCTCCTTGATCCATTAGTTATTGAAGAATCCTTCTCATCTTCCTACATTTTTCGGGGTTGACCACACAATCTATGAAATTGGAGTGCAATTTTTCAAATGTTTCATACCCGATCAATGCTTCCCTTACCTTCTTCATAGGAGTCTTGATTTGATATATCTTTTTGAACTAGATACCCTTTTAAATCCCTTCAATTGCATTAATATTTTCCCCAACATGCCCCAGTAATGGATTATTTCCCACATTTGGTCCTTAGGGAGTGAAGTTGATGACCTTTTGATCCATCAACTCTTTCACTTTAAAGTTAAGAGCTAAGCAATTCTCTATGGTATGCCCTGATGAACTAGCATGGTAGTCATATCTTACATTGGGATTATATCCTCGAGGGGAATTTTTGGGTGGAGGTGATAACGACTTTATTCCCACAACTCCCTTTTGAATTAAGAACGGCAGGATCTCAGTGTATGTTGAAGGAAGAGGATCAAAATCTTTCCATGTCCTCATTTGTTCCCTTCTAGGATACCTATTTTGCTGTTGATTTTGTTGCAGCGGTTCTCTTGGTTGTTGATTTTGAAAAACAATATGAGCCACTTTCGTCGCGTACGGATTGTATGACATAGATGCTACAACATTAACATCGTCCTTTTTTGAGTTATTGTGTTAATTGGAGAGCGCCTTCCCAATTTTGTCGCTTTTTAATCCACTCTCAATGTTTTCTCCAATGAGAACTAAATCAGCAAATTCAGTTGATACCGATCCAATTATATTCTTATAGTATGGTGCCGGAAGAGTACTCATAAACATGTCCACCAATTCATTTTCCCACAATGGAGGTTACACATGAGAAGCTAGTTTCTTCCACCTTTGAGCATATTCCTTGAATGATTCATTCCTCTTTTGAGATATATTTTAAAATTGCAAATGATTAGGAGCCATGTCCATATTGAACTTGTATTTCTTTAGGAAAACATTAACAAGGTCTTCCCATATCTTTATATGAATACTCTCCAGTTGTATGTACCAATCTAAGGATGCCCCACTTAAATTGTCTTGAAAGGTATGCATCATCAGCTTTTCATCGGTGGCATAGGAAACCATTTTTCTTACAAACATCCTAAGGTGATTCTTAGGACAACTCACACCCTTATATTTTTCAAAATCCGGTGCCTTAAATTTTGGAGGTATGACCACGTGGGGTACTAAGCACATTTTCAAAGCATCAACTCCAAATACATTGGATCCCTCAACAACCTTCAACCTTTCATCCAATACTTTGTACTTATCATTAGCCCTATTTTCTTCCATGATAGTGACCCCTTTATGCATAGTTGGATTACAGTTTTCTCCCTCGTATTAGAGGTTCCAATCATTGTAGTTCTCTTGAGGAACATAAGTTTAAAGAGGTCTAGGTACCCTATGGAGAACATGTGGTGGGAGAAATCCTTTGGGAGGTGGGTTACTAGCCTTTTGTTTGGCAGCTTCAGCTTCTTCACATTCCAAGTCATTAATATACCCTAATAGTGGATTGTTGTGTTATACGATGGCACATATATAAAAAGGGGGTTGAATAGATCCCACATAGCTTTAGCAGTAGTACAATGTGAAACTCTATAATATTCATCACTACCAAAATAGGCAGTGATCATATTTCTAGCTTCCTAATCGTAGCTATACTTTTTCTCATCTTCCTCATTCCATTATTCTTCTGGTTTAGGCACTGGAACGTTATCTGCATTTCTTTCGATTATTTCCATGGTACCATATTGGATAAGCTTTCATACCTTTCTATCAATAGAGTTGATATGAATACGCATACAATCCTTCCAATAACTATAGTTTCCTCCGGTGAAAACATACGCTCTATTATACGCCCCTTTTAGATGGTTATCCATTTTCTAAAAAGTTATATGTGAAGCACTAGATAAATTGGTGCTCGTGATACCACTTTTTAGATGGTGTCGCGGATCTACAAGGGGAGTTGAATAGATCACCTATTTAAACTTTGGAAAATTAAAAAAGTTTTTCAAATAGGTCGCGAAAGCTCCTGGGAAAATACTCCTCTAAAATGATCCGTTATTGGAAGATCAAATATGTGTGAAAACCAAATGGAATGCTAAAGGTGAAAAAATCAATTTAATACTAATCAATCACTTAGAACACATAAATACTTGATACTACTACTTCCAATATTGTTAAGGAAAGAGAAAACAAGTACTAGAAAATAAGTAGATGCCCCACCATCTACAAACACCTTGTTAACTGCCACACCGTCGACCTAGGCTTTTATGAAGAGGGGTTTCAAATGATACATCATCCCAGAACTAGGCCTCTCAAACACAACCCTCTACTATTCGACTACCCTACTATTCATAACATAATAACACAAAGGCTTATCTTCTGGAGTCTCATTTGCCATACAATCCTCCTCTTCTTTCGACACTTCTGACATAATGTCATACTCAATTGGCAACACGGACACAATGTCATAATTTACGACAAAATCTTACCTATACGTGTCATCTTTGGTGTCATCTTACATGTTTTCATCAAAATCATCCTCTGGTGACGGAGTGTATTCTTCGTCACACTGAGGTGAGTAAGTAGGCTCTTCTTCATCGGATTGGGGAGTATACTCATGCTCTTTCCCCTTTTCGACAATAGGTGTGCACTCTACACTTTGTTTTGATACTACCTCTTTCCCTCAAGTTCTGACGGTCAGAGTTTGATTTGTCACAATCTTCCCCTTTTCGACCCATTTGGCTTATGGGTCTTGCCCCTTTTGTCCAGAGGCTTCCACCTATTTTGGTTGAGAGGTTGAGGCCATCTTCCTAGCCTTCTTATTTCTTTGATAGTGCCTCCATTGAGTCCTTATCATGGGATTTTTCCCTTTGTAATTAGAAGAAACCACATAACCCCTAGGTTCATCTTTTTTCTCAGCACCTTTCTCCAAATCCAACACTCTCCACTTTGGCCTTTTGCTACCCTTTTGATTAATTGGTTCTACCCACTTCTTACGTGGGGTGTTGGATGGTGGCACCAAAGTTATGGGTCTAACTGGTTGGACTTGTCTATGGTATTCCTCTTTTCGACGAGGATTACCTCTCTGATCAAATACGAACCTAGGGACATGAGACCCTTCAGCATTTAAGGCTTCCTTTTTGCTCGCTTTATACCTCTCAGTTGCCTTCTCGTCGAACACAGCGTTGCATCTTGGGCACTATATTGCCCTTGATCCGCCCACTTGGAATTTTTCTTGGAACTCATTCAAACTTTTTCCATCCTTAGGGTAGACTGCCTCTAGTTCTTCCTCATCCTTTTGTCTCTAACTTCAGTAGTTTCGACCATCATGCATTCCATGTTTTCGACATGTGGCATATTGGGGAAACCCTCAGTAGCCTCCACCATCATGCATTCGTTCAACTCAAAATACAATGCCTCTTTGACCTTTAGGGGGTCTATGTCGACATGCATCTTTGGCTTCTCGACAAATTGAAACTTACCATCCTTTAGAGCTCTCTGCACCAAATCCCTGAAAAAAACACATTGAGAAGTTGTATGACCAAGGAAATTATGAAATTTGCAAACTCCCCTCTTTTTCTTTTGCTCTAAAGGGGGATCTTTTAAACCAGGTGGAACTACGATTTGACCATCTTTAACTAGTAAATCAAATATTTCATCACATTTAGATATATCAAAAGTATACGTCTTTGTGACATATTTGTCGGACTTCCCTGTTTCGACGGGGTTCTTTCCATTTGATGGTTTAAACACTTTACACTTGTAAGAAGGTTATGGCTTGAGTTCAGCCACGTGAACCTCACTTTCGTCGACGAGTTCCCCCATCATTGGAAGAGAACTCGTCAGTCGCTAAGTACACAACTTTCTTATGATATCGACTAGTCTTGGATTTCTCATCTTTCAAGCTTTCGACTTGTCGAACTCTATTAGCTAGTTGGGCCTTATATCTGAGATATTAGGTATCCAACATCTTTTTTTATAGAATAGTAGAACCCGCCCGTGGCTATTTTGACTAGCTCATGTTCAGGGACTTAAGTAAAGCATCTATCTTTCAAAAGTATGAACCTGTTGAGATATTGTTCGACTGATTCACTCGTTTTTCGTTTCACACTAGCCAATTTATTTAGGCTAATCTAGGACTGCACCATGTAAAACTGCTCATGGAACAATCTTTCTAGTTGAGTCCAAGTGTGAATGGACTAGGGGGTAGCATCGTGAACCAAGTAAACACATTTTTTGTGAGGGAACTAGGAAAATATTTCATTTTCAAGCCCTCATTATTCGCTATGTCCCCAACTTCCATCTAGTATCGTGCCATATGTTCGATTGTGTACTCTTCGGTCTCACCAATGAATTTGGTGAGCTTTGGAACTTTCCATCCCATAGGTAGTTTTGTTTGCAGCACATATTTGGGTAACGGGGATGTATAAGTTGGCCGTTGGAGGCATGGGTTGGCTCTATTTTCAACCATAATCCTTTGGATCATAGCTTCCAGGTTCGACTCTCCGGCTATGGCATCCTGACGGACCTGCCCCATCACATTTTGAACCATAATCCTTTGGATCATACCACTTGTTAGATGATGTCACGGATCTAGAAGGGGAGTTGAATAAATCCCCTATTTAAACTTGTGAAAATTAAAATAGTTTTTCAAATAGGTTGCGAAAGCTCCCGGGAAAATAATTGTCTAAAATGATCTGTTATTGGAAGATCGGATATGCGTGAAAACCAAATGGAATGCTAAAGGTGACAAAATAAATTTAATACTAATTAATCATTTAGAACACATAAATACTTGATACTACTACTTCAAATTTTGTAAAGGAAAGATAAAACAACTACTAGACTAAAGAAATTGTATGATATTAATTTTATCAAATACTTGGTGTGCACAGAACACCAAGTCTTAATTTCACTAGAATTGATAGTGCAAAATTTTCCTTAGTTGCAATCAAAGTAATTGCAACAATGTATCAAACACCTTAAGTGCACAAAAATTTAGTGAAATGAAATTATCAATGTCACACAATATCAAACAATGTAGAATTTTAAAAGAGATAAGGAAAGAAAGAACACATCGACTTTGTTTAGGCAGTTCCCCTTTTGTCCTCGCTAAGGGTACCTCTGCCCCCAATTCTAAAACTAGAATTGAAACATTTATTAACTATTGCAATGTTTATACAAAGAAGAAATAGTAACCACAAACCAATCCTAATTGTTTATGTAGATGATATCTTCTTCTTCCCCTGATTCGAGTTGAATCAAGTCTTCCAAACGATTCGACCAAACCTCCGATTGTAGCTACCTTCTTGCAAGAACACACGGTTATTCAAACTTCTAGCTCAGCTGATTTGAATCGATACGATTGAACTCAAGAGCTCCTTCATAATCTTCCGGTTACCGTGATTTGTTTGAATAAACCCGCAAATCTTTAAAGCCCCTCTCTCAGCTGAATTGATGAACCAAAGATGTGTGTAAAACCCCCAAATCCACAAGATCTTGGAGGAGAAAACCCTAAGGTTTTATTCAAGAAAAACCCACAACGCTCTTAACCCAAACAGAATACAATTCCTGTGTATGAATGTTATCACCACAAACTATGCACAATGATCAACAAGAACGATTATGTGTAATTGTTGATGTATGCAAAGATGGATGAAGATGAAGAGAGATGTGTGTAAAATATTTCACTTTTCTTGTTATCATGAAAAAATGAGACTTCAACTATTTATATGATCCTAGAAACCAAAAGAAAATAACATAATTTTTTATTTAGATGCAAAGTATAAATTAGCGCATAGACTCATGATGATTCGACTCATCTCAACAGGTCACTCGAACTGTTTGAGACCCTTGGCAATTCAAGTGAGAAAAAAATAGTCTATGAGTCGACCTATGTTAGGCAATGAGTTGACTCATAAGAATTCCCAGGAATAAGTCGACCTATCACAAAAGTTCACATGACATGTTCATACGTGATGCAAGCAATGTGATCTATAAATGATGATGAGTCGACATATGAAGCTCCATGAGTAGACTCGTGCAGAGTTGATTTTCAAAAAACCTTTTTGTGAAAATTTTGACAAGTATGACCACTTACTATATGAAACCAATGCATCAAGTATGATTCAAGGATGTCATGATGAGAAATGCAACCAAGAATGCAGTGATACTGACCAAATTACAAAGTGCTAGAATTAGTGAGTTTTGACATCATTAAAACACTTATTTCCCTCACATACTCCCCCTTTATATGATCGCAAAACCGAAGAGAACTCTACAAGGAAGAAAACACTTTAAGAAGCATCCTTCCCCTGAATTTATGCTACATAAAATCTGCTATGCTATTGATCCATTTCTCCCCCTTTGACAACATCAAAAAGAGAAAACATATAAGATAAAAAAAATAACCAAAGAACCCTAATTACATCCATTGCAATATATGCACATTAACATACATACACATATTATGATGCTAATGAAAAGATAAGAAACATAGATAAATCAAACAACAGAGACAAGTCTAACAATTACAAACCATAGTCATATTAATTCATCAAAGTGCAAGACAGATAAAATAAAAGAGAACCAACATGCAAACATTAATCAAAAGATGCGCTAGATGCATGAAATGCTAGATGAACCAAAACTAATAAGGCCTCCTCTCCCTTGATGGAGCATCCCTTTGCCTACACACACTCATACGATGATCTCTTTCATACATATCAGTGAATTCAATGAAGTTAGTATTAAAAGTGTTGAAAGACCCGGTGAGCGCTTGAGGAGTACCACCTATAGAATTAATTCGTTCCAACATGTTAGAAGCAAAAGCATCAAAGTTGTCACTTTGTGTTTGGATTTTCCCGTGCAAAGTGGAGTATTGCTCTACTTTAAGAGAAGCAAAAGAGGAAAAGTTGGTGTTTTTCTCTTGAATTTGCCTTTTCAATTTTGTATACCTTGCGTTTTGAACAGTATAAAAGTTTTGTTGTTGAAGTTGCATATTTCGTAGCATTTCAGTAATATTGGAGTTTTCAGCTTGTGGACACGGAGGAGATGGAGGCATGAAGGAGGTTTGATTACTTGTCCACCTGGTGTATTCCCATTCTCCCTAACCTTGGTTATCGTAGAGAACGTATTCTTCGGTGGCATCCCTCAACCAATCTCCATGGTTATCATCATCATCCATAGGATGAGTATCATCATCTTTGTTGTCATTCGCACCATCTTCACTACTTTCATCACCGTTATCTTCTTCATTATCATCATCCGAGATTCTACCAGTAGAACTACCAGCCCTCATAACATATTTGTATCTTTTCTCATTGGAATCCCAAATGTGCCCCATTAAGCTAACAGACTTTTGTTGAAAATCTTGATTAACTAAAATTGGAGTGAATGATATTCAATCCACAACAATCTGAGCTTTGTTTAGGATAGTCTGAATGAGTGAAGGATAACACAAAGCTACATATTTATTCTCTTTAAGAGAAAAAAATATGCTCATAAAATAATAAGGCCACTTAACTTTAGTCTTTTTCTTGAGAATATAAATCAGATGACCCACAGCCATATCAACCCTAGAGTATCTGTCTTTCTTAGGACGGAGAACATGAGAGACTATCCAATGTAAGATTCATTTAGTGGGTTTCACCTTTCTAGTTGATGTATTTTTCGAAAACAAATCACTATGAACAAAACTGTCAGTGAAAGGATCTTTGAGCATTGTATTCAGTTCAGCCCTAAAATACTAACCGTCAACATGTACAAAATCAGTGATCAAAATATTTTAAGTAGTGGATGCCGGAGAAATACCAAATAAGGATTTTCACACTTGATCGTTTACCGTAAAAACCTTGTTTCCTATTCAGAAATTAAACTCGTATCCCTTAAAATTACCAATAAGACCCGTATAAAATAACATTAACATATCCTCGTTGTATTCAATAGCACAAGATAAGAAGGGATTTATATCATGAAAATCTATCTTGTCTACAATATCAGGAATATGCATTTTACTAGCGGTAACCCGAGAATAGACATATTGTTTGATGATTTTTCTATTCTTGAATTTCTTATCAAAATTATCTTTGAGAACATCATGTAGTAGAGATAAAGTAGTTACTAGAATACTTGAGCGAGAAGTGGAGCCTCTGAAAAATCTTTTTCCTGTTGGTCTTAAGGCAGCCATTTGAGTTGATTTTGAAGAAATTTGGAGAGAATAGGATTTTAGGGTTTTGTAGATGTTGAAAAGAGTAAAGGGATAAGAGAGAAACTTAGTGGTTTTGAACATGAAATGTTGGAATATGGGTATGAAACTGTGTAGCCCCAAACGATTATCCCCAAAGAAAAATGGTTTTCGATGCACAAGGAAGTCTGACCGCATCAGCGATAAGCCAACCTCTGAGACATCATGAGTCGACTTATGAAGTTCTAAATTTTAGACGGCTCCTATGGACCGACAATGAGTTGACTCATCAGTCGGCCTGGTGGGACCGGAGGCATATGGGAGGTCCAAAATACCAAATTTCCACATTTTCACTAAAATAGTTCAAATGACATGATTTAATGCACCAGAAATTTAATTATTAATGCAAGATGATGTATGGGATGAATATATGAATAAATAAACTACCAAAGCAAGTCCACACAAGAGTTTCAAACATATATTATGGATTTGGCTTAGTCAAAACATAAGATAAGCTACAAGAAACATAAGATAACAAGTTCACATAAATGAATAAATCAATCATGATTAATAGAAAGGAACAATATTACCTCCAATGGTATTGAATGATGAAGCCCTCACATAGTTTGTGGTTAATATTGATGAAAACCCTGACATAAACAAGCAATGATAGAGAGCAAGAAATGTAAAGAGATTATAGACGATCCGAAATATCGAGAACGCCAAGTCCCTATGGATATGAAAGAAAAGCTTTGTAGCTTGTGGTTTTGTAAAGATATCAGCAAGTTGATTTTTGCTATCAACATACTCAAAGATCACATCACCTTTCTCTACAGGATCCTTAAGGAAATGAACATGTATTTCAATATGCTTAGTGGATGAATGTAATACTGGATTCTTGGTAAGACTAATAGCACTTGTAAGTCACATAGAATAGGAATACGCTTAAGATTAAAATTGAAGTCGAGCAATTGTTGTTTGAGCCACAAAATTTGAGCACAACAATTACCGGCTGCAACGTATTCCGCCTCGGCTGTTGACAAAGCAACATAAACTTGCTTTTTGTTATGCCAACTCACTAAGGAATTTGAAAAGAAATGAGAAGTGCCAATAGTGCTCTTCATATCCAATTTGCAACCAGCAAAATCAAAATCAAAATACCCGACCAAAGAAAAATCACTTCCCATGGAAAACCAAAGACCATACTTAGGAGTACTACAAAGGTACCTAAGTATATGTTTGACAGGTTTTAAATGGGATTCCCTGGGAAATGATTGATATCTATCACACATGCAAACAATAAACATGATATATGGGTGAGATGCGATAAGTTAGAGTAGATAACTAATCATACCTCTACCTTTTTATATCTGCGACCATACCTTTTTCATCTCGATCCAAGCTTACTACCATAGGCATCGGAGTATCAATAGCTTTGGATTTTCCCATATTGAAGCGCTTGAGAATCTCATTGTAATACTTCGTTTGGCTTACAAATGTTCTTTCTTCGATTTGTTTGATTTATAGTCCAGGGAAGAAGTTGAGCTACCCCATCATACTCATCTCAAACTCTCCCTACATCAACTTTGAAAATTCCTAGACCATATTTATGTTAGTAGATCCAAAAATAATGTCATCTACATAAACTTGAACTAAAATAGAGTATTTTCCTTGACTCTTAATAAAAAGGGTAGTATCAACCTTTCCTCTTGAAAAACCTTGGTCGAGAAAAATTTAACAAGCCCTAGGGGCTTGTTTGAGACCATACAATGCACGTTTGAGCTTGTAAACATGGTTAAGATTTTCATGATTCTCAAAACCGGGAGGTTGAGATACATAAACCTCTTCATTAATATATTCGTTTAGAAAAGCACCCTTGACATCCATTTAATACAATTTAAAATTTTGTGAACAAGGAGAGGCAAGCAAAAGGCGTATAGCCTCGAGTCGAGCGACCGGAGCATAGGTCTCCTATAGTAAATGCCCTCCTCTTGGTTATACGCTTGATCAACAAGATGATCCTTATT
This sequence comes from Lathyrus aphaca, assembly GCA_963966055.1. Taxonomy (NCBI): domain Eukaryota; kingdom Viridiplantae; phylum Streptophyta; class Magnoliopsida; order Fabales; family Fabaceae; genus Lathyrus; species Lathyrus aphaca. Next base: position 408,432,804 of record OZ014520.1, read on the forward strand.
GCGAGTTATAATTCTTTTTTCGTCCATCTTGTTCCTAAACATCCATTTAGTCTAGATTACTCGATGACCTCACGAAGGAGGGACAAGGTCCTAGACCTCATTTCTCTTGAATTGATTTAGTTCCTCTTGCATAACTAAAAACCAATGTTCATCGAGTAGTGCCTATTTGGAGTTTTTAGACTCAATTTGAGAGACGGAAGCAAAATGATAATAAAAATGACTTATCCTTGAATGTGTAGTAACTCCCTTTGATATATCTCCAAGAATGTTGTCGATGTGATGATCCTTAGAGGTCTTCCATTCCAAGGGGAGATCATCTTTATAAATTGAATGATCCTCCTCTTTTTCTTTAGATATTTGATCTGGTTCCTCCTCATCTTTTTCTGGATTGGGTTTAACACTCTTTAATTCTTGATCTTTAAGAATATCCTCCGAAGGAGCACCTGTACCATCAACAAAAATACCTTCTCCGACATTTTTCGGATAAGCTTCATCAAAGGAGACATACACAAATTCTTCAATGATATGTAACCTCTTATTGTATACTCTATAAGCTTTACTTGATTGATAGTATCCAAGAAAGATACCTTCATCAACCAAAAACATGAAGATGTGAAACATTTGGCTTCCTACCTTTTAAAAGTTCGTAGGGTGTTTTATTTAGAATAGGACGGATAAGCACCATATTTAAAACATAACATGTCGTACTTATGGCATCTGCCCAAAAGTATTTAGGAAGATCATTGTCATTGATCATAGTTTGTCCAAGCTCCTCTAAAATATGGTTTTTGTGTTCCATAACACCATTTTGTTGTGGAGTCCTAGGAGCGGAAAAATTATGATCAATTCCATGTTTGTCATAAAACTCCTTAAAGAGGTAGTTTTCAAATTCACCGTCGTGATTGCTTCGAATTGTAACAATACTAGTGTTTAATTTGTTTTGAGATAGCTTGGCAAACTTTTCAAACGCAGAAAAAGTGTCACTTTTACTAGCTACGAAAATAGTCTACAATTACAAACCCATAATAATTTTCACCTAGACTTTTAATTCTAGATGGTCCAAAAAGATCCATATGGAGAAGTTAAAGAGGTCTCGAAGTTGAAACAATTTTTTTATTTAAATGAGATCCTTGTTTGCTTCCCCATTTGGCATGCATCACAAAGATGATCTTTGTAAAACTTAATTTTTGGTAGACCAACTACTAAATCCTTTGAGACTATTTTGTTTAGCAAGTCAAAGTTGGCATGCGTCAAATGCCTATGCCAAATCCAAGAGTCATCACTCTTGGAGACAAGACATTTAGTGCCATTCAAGGACGTTTCATTCAAGTCAAGCGTGTATATATTATTGACCCTCAAGCCCTTAAACACGTCAACCTTCTTATAAATATGTTCAATTATGCAAAAATCTTTTGAAAAAGAAACTTTATATCCTTTGTCACACAATTGGATAATGCTAATTATATTGTGTTTAAGGCCTTAAACTAAAAGGACATTTAAGATAGTAATAGATGAGGGATTACCTACACTACCTTTTCTGAGTATAGCTCATTTATTGTTAACACCATAGGTCATAAATCCTTTCTTCTTAGCCACAAATTCAAAGAATAAGGAGATTTCACCTATCATATGTCTTGAGCACCTACTATCGAGAAACCATCTTCTCTCTGTAGTCTCAAGACATTCCACCTACAAATTTAAACAAGGGAAAGAGGTACCTAGTTTTCATTGGGTCCTTGTGTGTGAGTGAAACCTTGGTTGCATTTGGGAAAGCATTGGATAATGCCTTTAGGGACAAAAAATCTCATAAAACGACATTTGGCAATAGTGTGACCCCTCTTGCAACAATAAAGATAAGTCAAGTTTAGTCTGGTGATATATTTGCTCATTTTATTTTTCACTACATAAGTGTATCTTTGATAAGTATTATTCATGCTACTTCTAAAATTGGATCGATCAGTAGAAAATGTCATTTTTGGTTGTAATGCCTTGTCTAATTTAGCTTGAAGAGTTTTAACCTCTTTTTGCCAAATACAACAAGTTTTATAACTGTGAAAATCAAACCATTCTCGCTCATCTTCCTTAATAGGCTCCACCATAGAAAGCATAAGAGTTTCTAATTCCTTTTTAGAATCAGAAACTTTTTACTCCAAATGAGTAAAAATATGTTTATTTGAAGCTAGGCATTTAAAAGCTTCTTTAGCTTCTTGGTGGAGAACTCTGAAAGTATTAAGTAACTCAGGATAAGACAATTTATTAAAATTATCATATTTAGCATGTCTTACTTGCTTTTTACTCCTTGGATGAGCCATGAGACAAAGGTTGACTTTTCTTCCTCATCACTTGAGTTGCCCTTGCTTGATGATTCACTATCACTTTCCCAAGTATGTCTTGTGATGCTTGCATTTACCTTTGTCTTTCTTCAACAAGGGACATTCCGGTTTATAGTGATCGGCCTTTCCGTAAATGTAACACGACCCTTTTGACTTTGTATTCTTACTTTCATCTTGCTTTGAGGGTTTTGATTGCCATCTATAGTTGACGAGATGTTTATCCGAATGTTGATTTCATTCTTCCTAAGGTATCTATTATACCTTCGCACAAACAACCCCATATATTTATTTGTTTCTTTATCCTCATCACTAGACTCACTCTCAAACTCATCATTGGTTGATGATTTAGAACTAGAGATCTTTATAGCAATAGACTTCTTTTTGATGTCCTTATACTTCTCTTTATTTTCTTTCTTTTCGCTCTTTTCATGTTTCTCGATATTCAAGAGCTTTTGCTCATGCTCTTGAAGCTTACCAAATAATGTTGTCAAGTCCAATGTTCTTAGAACATTAACTTCCTTGATTGTGGTGATTTTAGGTTGCCATTCCCTAGTAAGACATCTCAAAATACATTTAGTAGCAATATCATTAGGAGTAGTTTTATCAAGAGCATTTAAGTAATTGATTAGATGAGAGAATCTCTTTACCAACTCCATAATGGTTTCCCCTTTGTTCATGCAAAAGAGATCAAACTCTTGTGTTAAAGTATTGATTCTAGCTAGTTTTAAATCATTAGTTCCCTCATGAGCAATTCGTAATGCGTCCCACATAGCTTTAGCAGTAGTACAATGTGAAACTCTATAATATTTATCACTACCCAAATAGGCAGTGATCATATTTCTAGCTTCCCAATCGTAGCCATACTTTTTCTCATCTTCCTCATTCCACTGTTCTTCTGGTTTAGGTACTATAACATTATCTGCATTTATTTTGGTTATTTACATGGGACCTTCTTGGATAACCTTCCATACCTTTCTATCAATAGAGTTGATATGAATAAGCATACAATCCTTCTAATAACTATAGTTTCCGCCGTGAAAACAGACTCTCTATTATACGCCCCTTTTAGATCGTTATCCATTTTCTAAAACGTTATATGTGAAGCACTAGATGAACGAGTGCTCGTGATACCATTTATTAGATGATGTAGCGGATCTAGAAGGGGAGTTGAATAGATCCCCTATTTAAACTTTGGAAAATTAAAAAAAATCAAATAGGTCGCGAAAGCAACCGGGAAATAATCCTCTAAAACGATCCATTATTGGAAGATCAGATATGCGTGAAAACCAAATGGAATGCTAAAGTTGACCAAATCAATTTAATACTAATCAATCACTTAGAACACACAAATACTTGATACTACTACTTCCAATATTGTTAAGGAAAGAGAAAACAAGTTCTAGAAAACAAGTAGTTTCCCCACCATCTACAAACACCTTGTTAACTGCCACGCCGTCGACCTTGGCTTTTATGAAGAAGGGTTTCAAATGATACATCATCCCAGAACTAGGCCTCTCAAACACAACCCTTTATTATTCGACTACCCCACTGTCCATAACGTAATAACACAAAGGCTTATCTTCTAGAGTCTCATTTTCCATACAGTCCTCCTCTTCTTTCTACACTTCTGACACAATGTCATACTCAGTTGGCAACACATGCACAATGCCATAGTTTACGATGAAATATTCCCCATATGTGTAATTGTTGGTGCCATCATACATCTTTTCATCAAAATTATCCTCTGGTGACATAGTGTATTCTTCGTCAGACTGCGGTGAGTAAGTAGGCTCTTCTTCATTAGATTGGGGAGTATACTCAGGCTCTTTCCCCTTTTCGACAACAGGTATGCATTATGCACTTTGTTTTGATACTACCTCTTTCCCTCCAGATGTTCTGATGGTCAGTGTTTGATTTGTCACAAACTTCCCCTTTTCGACCCATCTAGCTTTTGGGTGGTGCCCCTTTTGTCTAGAGGCTTCCACCTATTTTGGATGAGAGGTCGAGGCCATCTTCCTAGCCTTCTTGTTTCTTTTATAGTGCCTCCATTGAGTCCTTATCATGGGATTTTTCCCTTTGTAATTAGGAGAAACCACATAACCCCTAGGTTCATCTTTCTTCTCAGTACCTTTCTTCAAATCCAACACTCTCCACTTTGGCCTTTTGCTGCCCTTTTGATTAATTGGTTCCACCCACTTCTCACGTGGGGTGTTGTATGGTGTCACAAAAGTTATGGGTATAACTGGTTGGACCTGTCTCTAGTATTCCTCATTTCAACAAGGATTACCTCTCTGATCAAACATGAACCTTGGGACATTAGACCCTTCAGCAACTAAGGCTTTCTTTTTGCTTGCTTCATACCTCTCAGCTACCTTCTCGTCAAACACAATGTTGCATCTTGGGCACAATATTGCCCTTGATCCGCCCACTTGGATTTTTTCTTGGAACTCATTCAAACTTTTTCCATCCTTAGGGTAGACTGCCTCTAGTTATTCCTCAACCTTTTTGTCGCTTCTTCAGTTGTTTCGACCATCATGCATTCCATGTTTTTGACATGGGGAATATTGGGGAAACCCTCAGTAGCCTCCACCATCATGCATTCGTTCAACTCAAAATACAATGCCTCTTCGACCTTCAGGGGTCTATGTCGACCTACATCTTTGGCTTCTCGCTAAATTGAAGCTTGCTATCCTTTAGAGCTCTCTGCACCAAATCCCTAAAACGAACACATTGAGAAGTTTTATGACCAAGGAAATTATGAAAATTGCAAAATCCCCTCTTTTTCTTTTACTCTAAAGGGGGATCTTTTAAACCAGGTGGAACTACGATTTGACCATCTTTAACTAGTAAATCAATATTTCATCACATTTAGATATATCAAATGTATACGTCTTTGTGACATATTTGTCAGACTTCCTTGTTTCGATGGGGTTCTTTCCATTTGTGGTTTAAACAATTTAGATTTTTAAGAAGGTTCTGACTTGAGTTCAGCCACGTGAACCTCACTTTCGTCGACGAGTTCCCCATCATCGGAAGAGAACTCGTCAGTCTCTAAGTATGCAACTTTCTTATGATATCGACTAGTCTTTGATTTCTCAACTTTCAATATTTCGACTTGTCAAACTCTATCAGCTAGTTGGGCCATATATCTGAGATATTAGGTATCCAATTTCTTTCTAATCGAATAGTAGAACCAGCCCGCAGCTATTTCGAATAGCTCAAGTTCAGGGACTTGAGTAAAGCATCTAGCTTTCAAAAGTCTGAACCTGTTGAGATATTCTTCGACTGACTCACTTGTTTTAATTTCACACTAGCCAATTTCTTTAGGCTAATCTTGGACTACTCCATGTAGAGCTACTTATGGAACAATCTTTCTAGTTGAGTCCAAGTGTGAATGGACTGGGGGTAGCTTCGTGAACCAAGTAAACACATTTTTTGTGAGGGAACTAAGAAATGTTTCATTTTCAAGCCCTAATAATTTTCTATGTACCCAACTTCCGTCTGATATCGTGCCACATGTTCGATTGTGGACTCTTCGGTTTCACCAGCGAATTTGGTGAACTTTGGAACTTTCCATCCCCTAGGTAGTTATGTTTGCATCATATAATTGGTTAATAGGGATGTATAGGTTGGTTGTTGGAGGCATGGGTTGGCTCTATTTTGAACCATAATCCTTTGGATCATAGCTTCCAAGTTCGACTCTCCGGCTATGGCCTCCTGATGGACCTGCCCCATCACATCTTCAGGGTTTTGATGTCGATGTAACATCACGACGGGAGGCCATTGGGCCACCCTGGGTATATGTTCAGCTTCTTTATAAGGTTGTTCAAGTATATCTTTTTACTCTTTCTCTTGTCGAACCGGTGTCTCTGGTCGAGGAGGTGGGGTTCGTCTACGTGGGGCTGTTGGTGCCCAAAATAAATCCCCTATTCGAGTCATTTTAGTTTCCAATTGTTGGTAACTCTTTCTTGAATCTTGTATCAAAGGTCTCAAAATGGTTCCCATCCATTGAGTCAACATGTGGACCATTTCACGGTTACTCTCATTCGTCAGTTGCCTTATGACGGCCATAGAGTTTGGAGTAAGCATTGGTATGGATTGAGACAAAACGTTGTATCTGGTCGGTCGACCGTACTGGTTCATAAAAGACTCTAGCCCATGGTATGTGGAAAAATCTTATGACGGATTTTCTCCATGCGTCGAGCCAGAGTTATGGAAACTTGGCATGAATTCGGGTGGCATGCCCATTGTTCTAGAAAAGGGCATGGTGAAACTGGGTAATTATGGCCCCATAGTTCCACCTACCACCGGCCTGATCGATTTATGTCTAAATGGAGTTGTGGATGGTCCACTCATAGCTATCAATACTGCTGTCATAACAGTTTCAGTTGTGTTCGTAATAGCTAGAATTCTTTCCGAAGACGGTTCTTCGTTTAGAAGTGGCGTTACCATATTGCCACTATGTAAGTTCATATACTTAACCCAAAGGGTCCCACTGAGCATGCTAATTTGTTCGCATATGGATTTCGCGTGAACAAGTCGCTGGCCTCCTGTCGAAAATGTTTACTTGCGGGACCGGCCAAATGAGTCCCATGACTACTCTGTCCGGTTGAGTATATGGTAGACTTTTATAGTGTCAGATGGTAAGGGGTTTTTGGGATTAGTCTGTGTTCATGCAAATGCTCATGGAATGCTTCGTTAATTTGGAATAAAACAAATAAATGAAAACAAACAGAGAAAAAGAAATAAAATAGAAATAATAAAGCAAAGCAAAGGATAAGTATTGAAATTTCTTAGAATTGAAATAACTTGAAAGGATAAATGTTTGGACACTATCATACATTTTGCGTAGGGGGTTAACTTGTTTCTCTTAATGCTTGGCACTTTAAGTGTGTCCCTTTTATAATGTAAAGAAATGAGACATGCCGAATGAAAATAAACATGAATAAAAAATTGAGTTACACTTATGGTATTGTTTCATCTTTAAGTTCAATCACTCGTTTTGGTGGATTCAAGTATGAAAATATATCACTAACACAAAGCACCTAAAGTGAATTAAATAATTCACTTATAGAACTATTTGAACAAATGAATATTATCTCCTCTAATCTACATCCAAAGTCCATTTAATTTAAAGAGAAATAAGTCCCAAAAATATCTTCCAAGGTAAGAATAAGAAGAGAGGGGGAAAAAGGGGGAAGAGGAAGCAAAAAAATCCCAAAAACAAGCCAAAAACTACCATTGGATCCATTTTAATCGATTAACACATTGGTTAATCGATTAACACATCCAAATTTTCAAATCCTATGCCATTTTACACTGGTTAATTGATTAACTAGTTTGTACTGCAATTGGTTAATCGATTAACACTGAACCAGAGGCAGAAAATTAGCCAAAATTCAACATGATCCTCTTTTAAAACAGTTTTCAAACACCTTATCATCATGAACTGAATTGGCACAAATTTTAAAGTGAAAAATACAGTGGAATCCCTACAATCAAACAAAAATATATGATCTAAAGGATCAACAGCAAAGAGCACCAAGGATCTACATCTTGAATGATGATGAAGGTGTAACAATGGAGGAAGATGAATTACCAAGAAAAAATTCCAAATTAATCCACAAGCAAGCTTGATCTACTGAAATTGATGAAGAGAAATAAAAGGGATGAAGTTTTAGCTCAAAGTTAATATAACTTTCAAAAGAAGAAAATGAGCTTTGGTGAATTTTGCGGTTTGAGGAGATATTTTGCAAGGGTTTTTTTTTTTGGCTCTCTAAAGCTTGAGAAATGAATGAAATGATGCCTTTATTTACAGAGTTTAGGTATGGTAATTTGGTGGAATGGACTTTGTTTGGATAATCAAAATTAGGATTGGGATTAAAGTTGGAGGGAATTCATAAAAGAGTGGTGATTAGTGAAGGTATATGGGGGGAAATGATCAAAGTGATGTAGGGGAATAAAAGTGATGTGGTCTAGAATATTTCAAATGAGATCAAGTTCTAAGATGGTGATGAAGTTAAACATATTATTCAAATATTGCCCAAGTCAATTGATTAACACATTGGTTAATCGATTAACCAAGTCAAAATTTGAATTTTTTATTCTCTTTGATTGCATTTCTTGTTGTTTGGCTCGATTCTTTTGCGCGTCGAATAAGGCATATAAATAAATACATGAAACTTGGAATTCCTTGAATAAATCAATTAGAACTTGAGGAATCCTTGATCGGATAAATTTGAATTGTTTGCAGATCAATTTTGACTTTTTATCAGTGAAATTCATTCGAGCTGTGAGACTGCTATTTTTGGAATTTTTAACATGTTCTTGTAACACCCTTCTAATCCCATGGAATAAAACTCAACAATCACTTAATTAAATCAGAGTACTTCTTAGAAAGGTGCCAGATTTTCTTCATAAAATGTCTTAACAACACTTATTACTCTGTCAAACGGGTTTTTCAAAACATTAGAAATATTCACTTTTCTTTCATAACTCAATAATCAGATTAAACTTTGCAGCGAAAATCATACTTCAAAATTACTTCATTAATTTCATAAAAATATCAAGACCTACGGTCATTGTCAACAAATCATCATCAACTAAAAATTCAGCATCCATTAACTCATAAAAATCACTCTAACAAACACATATTATTCACATAAGCGTTCCCCCACTCGATGTTACATCTACCAGAGCAAGACACCATATAACTACAGAAATAAGCCAAACAACTCCAAGCTAAACTTCACACACCAAGAAGCTACTCCTGAATATCTGCAGGATGGTATAATAGACCATCACCAAAGGTAGGCAGGGTGAGTAATCACAAATCAATATAAACAATATAGATAAAAGATATTACGAGGAACACTCATCATATAGAAACACATCCTAAGTTCTCAACCCAACACATCACATAACTCATCAAATCATCACACAACTCGTTCATTCACAACATCAAATACATCACTTTGTTACACAACTCTTAATATGCATGTGGTACCGAAACATACTCATGGATGGACACTGGGCCATCAACTCTCCACAATGGAGCACATCATAACATCATATCACTTCAACCCGCACAATGGGATTAAAGCTACCAATGGACCGAAGTCTCATCCTAAATCATGCCATGAATGCAAGATGCAACACCATCATAATCTCATCAAAATCTCATCAAATAGTGCATCCGCATTCACATATTCATGTCATCATGCCTCACATCATCATAGTCATCATGTTCTCGACAAAATACACATAATTCATCATATATACATCAATACATAATTGTCATCATATAAGTATCAATACATCATTATCATCACATAATAATCATAAACATCATATTATAGCATTACAACTTTGTTCCAATACCAAATCATCATGTTTGTCACATAACATGTATAAACATTAAAACATACACCTCATCAATTTATTTCATAATAACATCGTTTAGTAAAATCATTCATATGACCTTCATCACATAGGTAATCAACATATAATCATCATATAAGTTTCATCATATAATTAACATTATAACACAACGACACCGTATCATTATACTTTAGATCAACATAAGCATCATATAATCTTCAACACATAATCAACATCACAAAGACATTAGCACATGACTATTCATCGGACACACACAATCTTATCACATCACCTACACCTCTATGTCACTCTAACTGACTCCAAAACATCATTTTTACCATCACTGGTCATATGACATCACCATTCTTCCATTTATAAGAAGATTCATCATTTATAACAACACATATTTAGTTCAATATACAATTAATCACCTTCCAACATCAATTCATATAATTTAAATTATTTCTAGCAACATGAGACTATTTTTAAATGAAAGTACATTGTCCTGGCTTCGCACAACTTCGAACGACACGTAAATCGGACACCCGAAGCTCAAGGCATGAATTTTTGAAGTTTTCAAAATAATGTTGCCAGGGGGTGCTCGCTGTTTTTCCGAAGGAGAGGTAAGCTTAAGTGATTCGGTATGAAGCAACAAATAAAATGTGGAAATAGTGAGTTAGAAGTTAACCCAATGATTAGAACAGGCGTGTGAGTAAAGAAGTGAAGTCGAATTTATTATGAAACGAGGACTTTGAGCCGCGAAATCAAGAGTTAGATTTGAGTGTGTCAGATTATGTAAGTGGACTAAGGATAAGTATAGATCTAAGACAGTGTTGTAAACTGTCATTGTTGTTGAGTAAAGGAAATTCGAGGATGAATTTCAATTTAAGGAGGGGAGGATGTAATATCCCGTATTTTAATAAAATGCTCTGGATAATATTAATTGAATTTAATAGGATTCTGGTGTGCTCAGAGAGTTTTCAATTGAAATAATTAGAGCAATCGACAAACTTAAATTAATTAATTAGTATTATTTGACTCAGAGGTTTTATTAAATATTCGACTCAGAGACATTTTTGGATACACTCATTTTGGACCTGTTAGAATGCTAACTATTGTATATCATTATATTATACATTTTTTGGTTATAAAAGAAAGAAAATTAGTTATGTGTTATAAAAAGAGAAAGAAAGAAAAGAAAGTTAGTAAGGAAAGAAAAGAAAGGAAAAGAAAAGAAGAAAAGGGAAGAGAAGAGGAAAATGGAAAAGAGGATAACCTAGAAGCTAGAGAGCTTGGATTCATCATTTTTCTTCATCAAATCATCATCTTCATCAAAATCCTCTTCATGGTTAGAGGTGGGTTCTTAGATAGAAGCTTTTGTTTTAGTTTTTAGTTGAGATTTAGAGTTTATGAGTTTTAGGGTTTTGGTAGAAAAATCTTAGAATCAAAAGTTTAAACAGTTAGAAATCAATAAAATCAAAGTATGTTGGTTAATATACAAGTATAATCATGTTTGGTGGATGATTCCTCTGTTTGATGATGTTTTGTGGGGCTTTGGGAACCTTGAAGATGATGTTGTTCGCAAATGAGTTTTCTGGTTTCGCAGAGCATGTTTAGCGAGCATGAGCTCCCTTAGCGAACGAGTTTAAATTCTGGGAAGGAAAAACACAAGGACTTTCCCGCTTAGCGAGCAACCCCTCGTTTAGCGAGACCTGGGAGTTTTTGTTTTGTGTTTTAATTCATAACTTTCTCCTCGGTTATCCGATTTAAGTGTTCTTTATTCTGTTTTGAAGCTAATAATATGTTCTATCTTTTGAGACCAAGAAATAATATTTTGAGCCGACTTTTCCGATTAACCGTAATTATGCCAATTTAGGGAATTGGGGGTGCTAATCGGTTTGTGTTGTATATGTTGAACCATGGGAATTGAATGAAAGTAGAGACAATGAGATTATTGTGGGAATTGTTTAATGGTGATAATTCAATTAAAATATTAGAATTATATGTTTAAGAACTATATAATTAAAAGCATCAAGAATGGAGAAAGAGTGAGGAAATCTTACCATAAACCAATAATATGGCCTAGTATTGTGACTAGAATAGTTAGATGGTATAACTCGTGAAATGTATAGGACTACCCTAGGTTGATGTGAAATCTTTGGCGCGTAATACATTGGATCCTCCGTAGATTCTTGAGTAAGACTTGAGGTGGGTGATATAGAGTCCCACAGGAAGCATCCGTAAGGACTTGAGGTGTGTATTACATGGTGTCCTTCGTAGAGTCTTAAGTAAGTCTTGAGTTAGGAGACGTTAAGTCTCACGGGAAGAATCCGTAAAGGCTTGAGGTATCGTTAGTGAGACGTGGGTAGTGATTTGAATTATGTGTTACTTTAGGGCCTCCGTAGAGTCTTGAGTAAGCCTTGAGGTGGGTGATACATAATCCCATGGGAAGCTTCTGTAAATACTTCAGGTGTATATGTTACTTGATCCTCCATAAGGTCTTGAGTAAGTCTTGAGGTGGGTTGCTTTGAGTCTCACGGGAAGCATCCGTAAAGGCTTGAGGTGAGTACTATGTTGGTTACACAGGAAGTCTTGCGTAAGTCTTGAGGTGGGTATTCTGAGTCCCACAGTAAGCATCCGTAAAGACTTAAGGTGAGTATCGTATCGAATCCTCCGTAAGGTCTTGTGTAAGTCTTGAGGTGGGTGGATCTTGATCCCACGAGAAACTTCCGTAAAGGCTTGAGGTAGATGTCATACTCGTTTAGCGTCAAGAGTGTTATGTGGATTTCGTTCCATCTTCCTTTGGTTTCTCGTGAGGTAGTGACCAAAGACTCGAGTTATGTTTAGATTGACCCTTAGAGCAAAGAGAACTCTAAGATATGGATCCCACTGAGATATTGTTATCTCACCCCACTATTGTTGTTTCTTTTCAGGTTCCTTTTGCAGGTTTGATTTACAAGTGGAGCTATGCTCGGGATGTTTCAAGAGAAGCATAGTCTTAATTTTCCGCTGTGTATCTTATCTTTCTACAATAATGGATATTGAATTTGATCTTAGTATTTTTATTTTAGTATCATTTCCATGTCTTGTACCATTGTTGTATAGAATTTTAGAATTGGTCAAGAATGTGAATTATGCTATTAGGCATCTTATGATGGTGTCAGTCCCAAAATAACACTTGTATGATATTATTCTAGATATATATTATATGGGCGTTAAAGTTGGTATCAGAGTAGGTCGTATCCTCGACCTAGCCTTGAAACATCATAAGTAAATCTTGCATGCCTCTTAAGTGTGTCTTGTCGACATGGTTCTTAATATCATATTATCTAGTATTGGGCTTGATCAACGTAATGTTATGTATGTGATAGGTAGAATCATGGTTGTGCAAGCATGAGGACTCCGAAGTGTTATCGTAACTTGTGTTGTTAGAGTAGGCTCAAGGCAAGAGTTAGAGGAGGGAGCTTTGGTCAGCTCAGTTGGAGTCTTCTTAAGAATTTTACTTCCCGTAACATGGAGTTGCAGAGTAGTGTGTTGTTTGAGAAATCCTTTGGAATGGATAAAGTCTGAAAGGTATAGATATCTACAGGATGAGTGGTCAGTGTACCAAGGAATAAGTAAAGTCTTTGGTGGATTAGTATTGGTCACTGGTATGGACAACAGTGTTGAGAAATCTCATTCTAAGAAAAGAGAGGATGCTTCGTGGAAAGTGTGACGTAAGGTTCGAGAATGAGTAAATTGTTAAGTTTTTCGGTTCTAAGGTCGCGGTGGCATCTTAGATGGACGAGAGTTCTTCAAGGAATGTTTTTGGATAATACCTCATAGATGGATAGAAGTTACAAGTTAAGAATGTTCATTTTCTTTAGGGAACTCAAAGTCGTGGTGAAGCATGAGGAAAGATGTCAGGATGTGAGTACGCATTTCAAGTAAAATGAGTATACCCGGACAAAGGGTAGAGGTTTGGAGTTTTATTTTCGGTTATAATCAAGGAGACAAGGTTTAGAGTAATACATCAGGATGATGTATTTAGTAAGGGATCAATTCAGAAAGTGTTGAATTACCTAAGGAATGGTATGCAGAATAATACCAGAGGAAGAATAAGTTTTACTTAGTAACATGAGGGGTAATTGGTATGGACATGTTGAAGTCGTAACAAGTGACAAAGTAAGCACCTTAGATTCGGGAAAGTTCTAGTAAGATGAATTATGTGCGGTATGAGAGGATCGCCGCAGAGCATGAAGTGAACATGGTATAGGAACAATATTAACACCGTGATATGAGAAAGTGATAACGAAATGTATATTTGGACAAATGTACTATAGGGTTGTTAAGTTATTGTTGAAACTAAAGCTAAGGAAGTGTAAGCAATGATGATTCGCCCATTAGGACTCTGGTAGTGTGAGTACCATGTGTGTAGAATCGTCTGTTGGTATGGTTGTAACTTTTGGACGTGATTGGAATGAGTTTGGGAGTTTTAGGTAACAATGAAAACCAGAATTCTGCTTCTGCGTTTGTTGTAATTGGATAACCCTCTGGGTACTACCTGGTTACAGAATTGTGTGTCTAAATCTATTTTAGCTACTGGAAGTCCATGTTTGCACTGGGTAATCGGTTACCCTCCTGGTAGTAACCGGTTATCATTGTTAAGTTTTGAAATTTGGATTTTGCTAAGATTCTTACATTTTAACTGGAGTGCCCGATTGAAGCATACTTGATACCGATAGAAAACTGTGGAGACTTTCTATGCAATGGTTAGTAGAGGGTAAGGGAAACCCGATTAATATGTAAATAGAGACAATAAGGTTCTTCAGAGGAGTGCATTATCTCAATTTTCAAGTGTAGGGGAAAACTCCTATATTCGTGAATAATCGAAGCATTTGGAATTTATCTCTAATGGGATTGAGAATGTTGTTGTTGTTTTAATCCTCGCCAAGTAATTAAAGAGAGAGGAAGAAGTTGTATACTAGAGATGAGATGTTCATCATTTTGTTTTAGCCGATAAGGATTGTGTGTTGGATTTTTTTTATGGACGAACTAATTGTTAGCTTATGACTAAAACCCTTTTGATGTCGTCATTGTCATTTCCCTACTAATGTCGTTGTGCGAGTGGAATCGAACTTTTCCTTTGAGTATTCATGATGTGGCCGTTATATAAATGATAGTTCTACTTCGTTGCTTGTTGGAGTATGTAAGTTGCATGTTGTTCCCCGTTTTGTGTTACCTTGAGTTGAGAACGGTGGGCGATTGTTACACATGTTTAGAAACCGCGATTGATAATCATATTGCAAGTTAGTGTGGACTAGATTGGTAATTTTTAGTTGGATGGTTTGTTAATAAGAAGAATAAGTTCAGTTGTGTTCGACCGTTTAGCCTTGGATAGGTAATCGATTGGCACATGACTTTTGTGGAGGACTTTAGAGAATCGTACTTTCTGAACCATGAGTCCGTTTTGGTTTCCGTTCGAATTATCAGAGGATAAAGTATTGGACTTTCTTTTGAGCATGATTTTGGTAGCCAGTAAATGATCTGAATAATTGTTGTGTCGTCGCTGCGACTATTGAGGAACTAAGTGCGAAGTTATACAAGGCTCTTGAAATGTTGATCTTTCAGAAAATGTTTTGGTATTTGAATTATTGGGTGGATAAGATATGAACAATTGGTCAATTTTAGTATCGTTATTTCTTAATATCAGTTATGGACTCCGTAAGAGTAATACCAGATGTGTGCAGTTGAGCCGTACTCAGGGATGTGGATTTTTAAGTTACCCTTCTAGGTGATGGTGAGAAGTGAATGTTCCAAGTTAAACATGTAAATTGGATCGTTTAGGGACCGAGACCCTTGAGAGAAGCAAATTTGAACGAGAAGTTTTGTGTGGTCTTAAAAGGGGTGTGTGTGGAATATTGTATGCAATAGGCAAGTGTTATGGAAATCTGCAAGTATACTAAGGGTGATTTAGGTTTGGTATGGGTGACTCACTAAGGATTGTAAGTCCTGCGACATTACAACGTTGTTATTAATGGAGACCTTGTGTTAATAGAAACCTTGAGTAAATGGAATTCTGTAAAGAGAATTGATATGTAATATAGTAACATGGTCATATTTGTTAAGCTTAATTGGATAGATTATTTCGAATTTAGAATGGAATCGAAATTGTATCAGTTATGATTGCAGCGGTACAACCCTTGTATCTCTGTCGTTGGAGAGTTGGACCGATGTTGTTATTGTGTGTTTGATAAGTGAATTGTTATATCATTGAATGTCTGCAAGTTTTGTTCCATTGGTTTGTGAAAACTCCAATGGATAAGCGTGTTCTCCGCAGACTATCAACTACTTGGTATTGTTTAAGAATTCGTGGTATCTCCACTGTTAGGACTTGAGAGCATAGTGGAAGGAGACAGATGGAAGAGTTCAATCAGATTGTTGAGAATCAGAAGAGAATTATTTATAATTATTGAAGTAAGAGAATTTTTCTCTAAGTGTGTTGTCCTTAAGTAAGACACCGAAAGGATGAAGCGCCATACGTAAATGGTTACAGTGTAGGATGTCAGATCAAGTTGAATTGGTACAGAAGTTGTTTGACCACTATGGAATGGTTTTTGAAATTGAAGAATTTTAATAAGAGCTTTCGTTGGAAATTGTGTGTAGATAAGATTTCACTAAGATACCTTGTGGAAATTTGTTGAGTGTTTGTGTCCCGGAATCAAGTTGGAGAGTTATGCCTTTGTGCTATGACTCAATAGAAGGAATTAGAATGGTATGTTTCTCCGAAGGAGAGGTAAGCTTAAGTGATTCGGTATGAAGCAACAAATAAACTGCGAAAATAGTGAGTTAGAAGTTAACCCTATGATTAGAACAGACGTGTGAGTAAAGAAGTGAAGTCGAATTTATTATGAAACGAGGACTTTGAGCCGCGAAGTCAAGAGTTAGATTTGAGTGTGTCAGATTATGTAAGTGGACTAAGGATAAGTATAGATCTAAGACAGTTTTGTAAACTGTCGTTGTTGAGTAAAGGAAATCCGAGGACAAATTTCAATTTAAGGAGGGGAGGATGTAATACCCCGTATTTTAATAAAATGCTCTGGATAATGTTAATTAAATTTAATAGGATTCCGGTGTGCTCCGAGAGTTTTCAATTGAAATAATTAGATCAATCGACGAACTTAAATTAATTAATTAGTATTATTTGACTCAGACGTTTTATTAAATATTCGACTCAGAGACATTTTTGGATACACTCAATTTGGATCTGCTAGAATACTAACTATTGTATA
Source organism: Lathyrus aphaca (assembly GCA_963966055.1). Classification (NCBI taxonomy): domain Eukaryota; kingdom Viridiplantae; phylum Streptophyta; class Magnoliopsida; order Fabales; family Fabaceae; genus Lathyrus; species Lathyrus aphaca. Next base: position 408,449,788 of record OZ014520.1, read on the forward strand.
TCAATATATTATACATTGTTTGGTTATAAAAGAAAGAAAATTAGTTATGTGTTATAAAAAGAGAAAGAAAGAAAAGAAAGTTAATAAGGAAAGAAAAGAAAGAAAAAGAAGAAGAAAAGGGAAGAGAAGAGGAAAATGGAAAAGAGGAAAACCTAGAAGCTAGAGAGCTTGGATTCATCATTCTTCTTCATCAAATCTTCATCTTCATCAAACTCCTCTTCATGGTTAGAGGTTGGTTCTTAGATAGAAGCTTTTGTTTTAGTCTTTGGTTGAGTTTTAGAGTTTATGAGTTTTAGGGTTTTGATAGAAAAATCTTAGATTCAAAAGTTTAAACGGTTAGAAATCGATAAAATCAAAGTATGTTGGTTAATATACGAGTATAATCATGTTTGGTGGATGATTCCTATGTTTGATGATGTTTTGTGGGGCTTTGGGAACCTTAAGATGATGTTGTTCGCAACTGAGTTTTCTGGTTTCGCAGAGCTCGCGTAGTGAGTAGGAACTCGCTTAGTGAGTGAGTTTAAATTTTGGGAAGGAAAAACACAGGGACTTTCCCGCTTAGTGAGCAGCCCCTCGCTTAGCGAGACCTGGGAGTTTTTGTTTTATGTTTTAATTCATAACTTTCTCCTTGGCTATCCGATTTAAGTGTTTTTTATACCATTTTGAAGCTAATAAAATGTTCTATCTTTTGAGACCGAGAAATATTATTTTGAGTCGACTTTAACCCGTCTTTTCCAATTAACCGTAATTATGCCAATGAGAATTATGTTGTATATGTTGAACCATGGGAATTGAATGAAAGTAGAGACAATGAGATTATTGTGAGGATTGTTTAATGGTGATAATTCAATTAAAATGTTAGAATTATATGTTTAAGAACTATATAAAATGGTGATAATTCAATTAAAATGTTAGAATTATATGTACCCTAGGTTTATGCAAAACCATTGATGCGTAATACATTGGATCCTCCGTAGAGTCTTGAGTAAGCCTTGAGGTGGGTGATACAGAGTCCCACGGGAAGCATCCGTAAGGACTAGAGGTGTGTATTACACGGTGTCCTCCGTAGAGTCTTGAGTAAGTCTTGAGGTGGGTGACGTTGAGTCCCACGGGAAGCATCCGTAAATGCTTGAGGTATCGTTAGTGAGACGTGGGTAGTGATTTTAATTATGTGTTACTTTGGGCCCTCCATAGAGTCTTGAGTAAGCCTTGAGGTGAGTGATACAGAGTCCTACGAGAAGCATCCGTAAATACTTGAGGTGTATATGTTACTTGATCCTCCGTAAGGTCTTGAGTAAGTCTTGAGGTGGGTTGCTTTGAGTCCCACAGGAAGCATCAGTAAAGGCTTGAGGTGAGTACTGTGCTGGTTATGCTGGAAGTCTTGAGTAAGTCTTAAGGTGGGTTATTCTGAGTCCTACGTGAAGCATCCGTAAAGACTTAAGGTGAGTATCGCATCGAGTCCTCCGTAAGATCTTGTGTAAGTCTTGAGGTGGGTGGTTCTTGGTCCCACGGGAAGCGTCCGTAAAGGCTTGAGGTAGTGGTCATACTCGTTTAGCATCGAGAGTGTTATGTATATTTTTTTCCATCTTTTTTGGTTTTCGTGAGGTAGTGACCAAAGACTCGAGTTATGTTTAGATTGGCCCTTAGAGTCGAGAGAACTCTAAGATAGGGAACCCACTGAGATGTTGTTATCTCATCCCTCTATTGTTGTTGCTTTTCAGGTTCCTTTTGTAGGTTTGATTTACAAGTAGAGCTATGCTCGAGATGTTTCAAGAGAAGCATAGTCTTAATTTTCCATTGTGTATCTTATTTTTGTACAATAATGGATTTTGTATTTGATCTTAGTATTTTTATTTCAGTATCATTTCCATGTCTTGTACCATTGTTGTATAGAATTTTAGAATTGGTCAAGAATATGAATTATGCTATTAGGCATATTATGATGGTGTCAGTACTAAAATAACACTTGTATGATATTATTCTAGATATATATTATATGGGCGTTACAACAAAACTCCAGACAACTCCTAAAATAATAAAAGACACGCTCCAAGACTCTCAATCTTCTAGTATTGGGAAGCTATTCTTGATCATCTGCAAGTTACCCACATAAGAGACAACATTTTCAAGCAGTCGGGGTGAGAAATCATAATTCATTATAGCAATATAAGGAAATGGAATTAAATAAAATAAACACAACAATATCATAGCATTATCCACAAAATTCCGCACATCGCAAACACAGTCCCTTCATGAATATGCAATGTCATCTATAATGAAATGTAAAGTATACATGTGGTACCAATTTTTCTCCGTGCAATGGACACTGACCATTTATCCTCCACAAGGGAGTACAACATAATCACCAAATCACTTCAATCCACACAATGGGATTGAAGCTACCAATAGGCCGAAGCCCCAACAAAATATGCCATGAAATGCAACGATGCTATACTCCTCATAATCTCCAAAAAATCAACATGTGCATCATTTCATTTCATATTCAACATTTAATTATCATACAATCATGTTTTATCATCCATACATCAACAAATAACTCAACAAAAATCGGCACGAGAAAACCTCAAAAATCACCAAAAACAACATATACAGTCGCCTGACACGGCCAACCGTGTCCTATGACACGGCCCGTGTCAGAGGCCTACACACAAGTCATCAAAACACATAAAAAATGCATAATACAGTGGTCTGACACGAGTGGTCGTGTCGTGTGACACTTCCTGTGTCAGGCACACTGAAACTAAAAATTTGCATTTCCCCCCACCAGAAAGCTGACACGGGTGCCCGTGTCGTGTGACACGGTCTGTGTCAGAGCGCGAAAAAACCCAATTTTCCCCAAAACATTTTTCTGCTGCGTTTTGACCTCAAATACCACCAAAAACTATTTTTCTATAACATCAAAATTCATCCATTGTTCACATAACTCACATACAATAACACCTAACATTCTAAATCAATCTAATTCATCAAACACAACAATTTATCAACAATCTACAAGCACCTAACCTATTCCTAAACCAAACCCTATAAAATTATAATAAGATACGAAAACTCCCCATACCTTAGAGAATTCTGCAGTTTAACACTCTTCTCCAAGGTTCCTAAAAACTTTCAAGGCCTTATGATTCCTCTCCTTCTCTTCCCTTCTTCACCAAAAACACGAGAATGTGAGAAAACTGACCATATTCTCCTTCTTTGGATAATTATCCCAGTTTATGATTTTCCCAACTTATCCTCACTCTTTTCTCTTAAAGTCCACCTTGCCCTTTTCCTTCAATATTATTATTATTAATAATAATAGTATAATAATACAGTAATTATTTATATTATCAAAAAAATGTTCTTTTACTCCCAAAATTCTCCAAATTTACCAAAACCTCTAAATTCTTTCTAATTAAATAAATAAATAATAAATTTAGATTTTCGGGGTGTTACAATAGACATTAGGATCACCTAGTCCAACTTAATTTTTGATTAAGCTTGGAGTAGGATAAACTTTAGGTTATTATCTTTTACATGCTAACATAGGTAGAGTTTCACATTAGAAACATAACTATAGGACTAACCAATGTATGACAACTTCTAGGATGTTAATCCCCCATTAGATTTTTCTTTCAACCTTTGAGTCTCACTTCTCTCTCTCTCAAGTCAAAATCAAAACATTTAACAAATAAAGTGTGTATAGTGAACCACGAGCCTTAAGCACAAGGTAAATGATATGATGGAATCTATCCTAAACTTATTTAGGGTTCTTTGTGCACGTCCCATCTCGGGGAAATGTGTCAAGTACTCGCTCATATGTCATAGTCTTTAGCACTGAACATACAACAAACAAAATAACCCAAAATACTTCTTCTAAGAAACATAAACAAATCAATCATCTTTCTCTTCTTATCTCACTTTTGTTCCAGACATAAAGGATATGTCTAGTTTGTTCTACTAAAAACAGGTATACGCATAAGTCTCCGTGCAATGAGCAGTTACACCTAAAATACTAGAACGTGTACATTGACATTATCCACTTAAAAAACAAAAAAAAGGTAATTGGTCACCCGTAGTGAGCCGAACTACGACAACTCTGATCCTCACTTTATACGAGATACATAGGCACGAGACGGGTGTCTTGGCGAGCAAACTTCTCTGTTCTGTTTAGAATTACGTCGCTCTAATTCTCATTCCTTACGAGATATGTAGGCCTAGGATTCGATATCCTACCGAGTCAACTTATTTCTTTTCTCCTCTTTGTTTCTCTTTCCTTTTCGTAGCAGCAGATGGAGCTTCAGATTTCTTACACCCATTGTGCAGAACAACAAGTATGGATCCCATCGAGTACAATGTATGCAAAAGGATGCTAATACCTTTTCTTCGTGTAACCGACTCCCGAACCCCTACTTGGTTGCGATGATCTTGTCTCCCCCCCCATGTTTTCTTCGATTATTTCCTTTCCTCTTTGGGAAAAATAACGTTTGGTGGTGACTCTTCGGTTTATTTTGTGCCGGTTGTTTTTCGCGTTGTGACACCTGCATAACTGAGTAACTTAGCAGTCCAATGCCAAATTTTGGCTACTATTTTATCTAGAAGAGGTCTGCACTGGGTGACAGTCAGTTTTCTACTAGACAAGAGAACACCTAGATATTTGAAAGGTAAAAGCCCGTCTAAAAATCTAGTAATATTCAGAATTCACTATTTATCAATATCATGCACCCTACAAAAATACACCTTGCACGTTGTTGGACTTGCCTTCAAACCTCTTAAAGCCGAGAATTTATTAAAAGTTTCCATCATGAGATTGATAAAAATTACATCACCTCTAGTAAATAGCATAAGGTCATCAACAAAGCAGATGTTTGTGATCCCTATCTTTTCACATTTGGGATGGTGATTAAAGTCGGGGTTATCATGTAGCTTTTTCATACACCTATTTAAGTATTCCATTACTAGGACAAATAACATAGGGGAGATGGGGTCTCCCTGTCTGAGTCCCCTATTAGCTTGTAGATAATCACTCTGTTATCCATTGATGTTATACCTATTAGAAACAATTTTCACACAGAGCATAGTCCATTTGATGAATTTAGAAGGAAAATTCATTTCTCTCATAATATCTTTTAAGGCTTTCCATTCCAAGGCATCATATGCTTTTTGTATATCCATTTGGATGGTGCACCTAGGAGAAATATGCTTCCTATTGTAACCCCTAATTAATTCATGAGCAGTAATAATATTGTCCTAAATGATTTTGCCTAGTATGAAGGTTGATTGGCTATCATCCACCACAATACTAATGACCTCACTAAGTCTAGAAGTCATTATCTTGGATAATATTTTGTACAAAGTAGTGCAGCAAGCTATGGGTCTCATTTCCTTCATATTTCTAGCATTTGAGGATTTAGGGATAAGGGTAACTAGGGAAAAATTTACAACTTTAAACATATTGTTGTTATAAAAAATTCCTGGATAGCAACCCTAATATGCATGCTAATAACAAGCCAACATGCTTTAAAGAATTTAGAATTATAGCCATCAATACCCGTTGATTTATTCTCTCCAATGCTATTAAGGGCATACCAAATTTCCTTATCTGAAATTGGAGCAATCAGACTCTCTCTCTCTCTGATGTTGTAGTTGGGCTCATCTTCTCAAAGCATCAAAACCAATGCTCTTAAGGTAATTAATAATTATGATTAATTAAGGCTAATAATCTTATAATTAATGGATCTATTATAATTAACATGGAATAAAAAATTCAAAAATATTTATAATTAAATTTTCATTTTTAGGATTAAGTTAAGGTCGGTTTTAGGAGGATAATTAAGCTTATTTAGTTAACTTGAAATTTGTAATTAATAATTAATTTCCCCTTTTAAGCAATAAAAAATATACAAAAACTTTTTTTAATTAGGATTTTCATTAGGATAATGTAAGGATTAATAACCAATATTGGGGCTATGGTTAGAATTTTATTTTAAAGGGTTAAGGATTAAGCTTTAAATAAAGATATATATATATATATATATATATATATATATATATATATATATATATATATATATATATATATATATATATATATATATATATATATATATATATATATATATATATATATATATATATATATATATATATATATATATATATATATATATATATATATATATATATATATATATATAATAAAAATAAATAAAAATATATTTGGGAATATTATTAATTAAGGAATATTAGAGGTAAACATAAGGGATAATTTATGGGATAAAATAGGAAATTTTTTGGGGATAAACTTCTAGGATTTTTAAGGGTATAAAATCAGGGATAAGGGATAAGGGGAAAATATTTGGTTTATAATATATGGGATAATTCTATGGGATAATCAAAGATAGTTCATGGGATAAAATAGGATAAATTTTGGGATAAAACTCTTAGGGTTTAAGGGGTATAAAATTAGGATTTGGGATTAAGGAATATAACATAGGTTTTTTATAATATTTAAATATATAATCAATTTATTTTCTATAATCAAATTAAGGGGACTTTTTTAATTAAAACAATTGAATAAAATCAACTTCACTCACGTAAGTCCTCTTCCCTTGTGCATTGAGGAATTTTTAAAATCAAACATTTCTCCGCCCCCGCAGCATGAGAATTTTTAAGGGATAAAAACAACCAACACACCAATTTTCTAAGGAAAAACTAGGGTGCTCTGATCCTTCATCTAATATGAGGGTACGTAGGCATATATTTGTAAACTCTAGCGAGTACAAATAATTAAAACTTTTTAGGTTTTCTCTTTGTGAATAAATAAATAATTTCCTTTGAATAAACAATTAACCAATTAATAAATTATAAGCAAATAATACCTTAGGACACACTAGCCCTAATTTTAGAGGAGTATCCCATTGAGTAAAATGGAGGTGAGGGTGCCTAATACCTTCCACTCACTTAACTGACTCCCGAACCTAAGTCCCTCACCCTTAGTTTTTAAGTTTTATCATTGTTTTTTTGTTCCTTAGGAACGATTAAAGGATGATGCCGACTCTATCATTTTGTTGGCCAAGAAAACATAGATGCATCTCCTGATCAATTTATCTCAAAATGAATAGGAATGTATGTGGTGTGTAAGGTTAAATCCATAAGTGCATCTTCGGACTAAATTTTGGAGAGAGAAAAGAGTGAGACTCACTTAATATGTGTTTTGGTGTGAAAATAATGCATCCAGAAACACACTTCCGAATTCTAAAGGGCATTTTCATATTTACTTAAGGTGTTTCTCGGATACATAAATTAGGAAAAGCAATTCCCCTAATTTATATATCCATCATTCTTTTTTACTTTTTCCTAATAGTCATTGTAAACTATTATTAGTCAAGTCTTTATGTCTTTCTTAACTTAATTAACTAAATCTAATTTAATTAAATATTCTTTTTTATTAATTATTATATGTGTGGGACCTTAGAGGTTCTTAAATTAACATACTGTAAAATTTTAAATTCTACTTGTGGTGAGTGTAACACCCCAAAGTTTGTCCTCATATTTATTACCACCAATAACGGGCTTATGCTTCATTCATTTGCATTTAGGTCATAAAACATCATACATGCATCATTGGTCCTCCAAGGCATGGGATCATCCTTCAAAATAATAACGGATCTCACTCAAGCTATGAAGTATTCTTGGGCTTAAGACATCCTACATGGTTCATATCATCCTCAATTGATTGAAAAATGGGGAGGATGTGGAAAATGATCACTCTCTCCTTATAAAGCCTCCAAATTAGGGTTTTGCTTGCCAAAGCATGTGACACATCCATGATAAAAGAATCATAAGCCTCATTATCATCTTGATATATGTGGCAGCTTGGATCAAAGAATCGCTACTCACCTCCAATGGAGTTAGGGTTTTGACCTATGGTCAACCATCCTCCTCCAATTAGTTTAAAACTAGGGTTTTGCCCAAGATCAGTTTATTTCTGATTCTTGGGCCAAAAATGGATTCCATGGTCTTTCATATGTTCCCAAGTATTCATGGATGTAATATTTGCCATTTTTCTTATTTAGAAGGATTTCAATTGATCAAGTCATCAAGAATCAGCTGATTGAATAAAAAGTTAACCAAAAGTCAACTCCTGACTTTTTAAGGTCAACATTGTTCCTAACATTTAAAATATGGTTATTATATGAAATTTGATCAATAAATTTTAAAAGAATCAAAAATCAAAACTTATGTGAAAAGTTTCCAAAAAGAGAAATGACTTATGATAAAAACTTTCCATTTAGGGAAATTTTTATGGTGCATTCATCCAACTTCAAAGCCAAATTTCATCATGATACAAGCTCCATTTTATCAATATCCAAACATGAAAATTATATAAAAACTTCTCACCTTTCTAACCATGTAAGGAGAAAGCCCATTGGATCAAGGAATCAAAAGATATGGCCTTTCAAAGTTCAAGTCATAATTTTGATGAAAATGACATTTACTTAGAGTTTTTCTAAGTTAAAAGTCAAGTTCTTACACCAACCTTCATGCCAACTTTTCATTAAGTTCATGGCTTTCAAATGATCAATATCTAAACATGAAATATGTTGTATCAAACTTTATCTCTTTAAAGAACTCAAAATCATGTCCATACATCAAGTGTTCATCAAGTTCTCACCTTTCAAAATCACCATCTCAAATTCTTTCCAAACATTCAATGCATGTTATTTTTTTCCAAGAAATAAGTTTCGTTCCTTACATAATCCACCCATGTGCCAATATACACGTCTCACTCCATACTTGTCAAAATAGGCCACACAATACTTACATGCACATGCATCATGCTCCACTCTTTCCAAAATTGTTCAAAAATAAAAAATAAAACTTTGTGCACAAGTTTTATTCAAAGGTCAGTAGTGAATCATCTCAAAAGCATCCCATAAAGTCCATGATATCAACTATAAGCCCATGCACACGTGAATAGTATCATACTCTCCCTCATTTTCATTTTTTCCAACTTCACTAACTCATCATAAACTCAACTCTAACCTTGATTAACATGGTTAATTCTCACATATAAACCCTTAATCTCATATAACTAAGGCAGTTACAATCAATAACAGAAAAATCACCAATATCCATTTTCACCCTATTCAATTCTCAGCTTCGATTCACACTCACCTTTGAAGATTTTTTCAAGTTTCTTTCATAATCATCATCACCAGAAGCTCATATTTCTTTTGTATGCATTGGTTTCAAACTGGAGCGAGAGCATCATCATATGTGATTTTTCTAAATTCTCCATTAAACTCCAAGTTTAACCAAGATACAGGGGTTTAGAGCATTTATTTTCCTCATAGTAGTTGATTAGAAGTGTTTCAGGAAGTTTTCTGAGGTTTCTTGAAGCTCATATCACAATTTAGGCCAGTTCTTAATTCTCAAAGAATTCATATGTAGTAAATATGTGGCTTATGATCATGTAATTAGAGTGCATATTGAGCCCTCCCACCTGAGGCACTGCTGGTAGATCAGTTTAGGGCAACATGTGATGATTTGAGAATTTTTGTATGTAACTTATTTGGCTTCTATTTGATTCATAGAGGAAGCATGAGTAGCTTCTAAGTCCAAATATGGATTCTATGAGAAAAACTTAGTCAGACAGTGGTAGTTTCTTGAAGTTTTGGAACATTCTTACCTAGCTCCACCGGAAACACGTCGGAGAAGACGACCGGAGATTAACTCAGGCATCTATAAGTTCAAACCTAGGGGCCTCTTTGCATGGGTGGCTTGATCTGGTTCACCCATATAATTTTAATCCAACCACTCATGTTCCTCCAGCGCATTAATGAGTCTTCATGCTGACCACATGCGTTATTTTCTTTTCTTTTTCCATTTTTCTATTCTTTGTTATTTTCTTTTTGTTTTTAGATTAATAGAAATAAGGAATATATGGGATGGGCGTGCTTATTGCACCCCATCCCTTGGGCCCAATTGTTTTTTGTACGTGTTTTCTGCTAATGTGACATCCCCCCGAATTATTCATGCTTATTTTTGTTTTCTTCAAACTTTTTTTTAAAAATATCTAGAGACATGTAAAAATTCTGAAATAATTCACATGGGTTCTTTTATGCATTAACTAGTTTTTAATAATTGTTTTTGGTGATTTCAAGCTATTCTGATTTTTTTGTGAATTTTTGTTCATACTTACTTCAAAAGGACATAGTTTGACTCATAGTCTTCAAAATGGAATTTCTTGACATATTTTGAGATTGAGTTTTTGCATTTAGTTGTTTAATTGGATGTAGGTAACTTGAAGTTTCATTTTGTGTTCATATCATAGTCCTTGGTATGCTTTTGAATTAGATATTTGAAAGAATTGAAGAAGGGTTGAACTTTATGGCCTTGCATATTTTGTGAATTTGTTTGACTCTTATGAGCACTTTCATGTACATTCCTTTGAGTATGTGTGAGCTTATGATCTCCTCTTAATATGTTCAAATTTCCAAATTTTTGTCATGATTAATTGTGGGTATTAGGAGTCTTTGAATGCATATTATGCCTTTGAATCAATGCTTAAAACTAGGCCTACCTTTGAAGCTTGTGTGAACTTGTGTTGGTGTACATTTAATTCCATGTTTAGACAATTTTTTATAGGACACTTTGATCACTATGAAGATGCTTAGACATTAGGGTTTGATCGTGATTGATGTTCATTACTTGTGAAATGTTATTGCATGCCTAAACTTGTATATTATGTACTTGCTTACTAGGGTTTAATATTGCATTTATGCAACCTATTAGGGGTATTTGATTTTCATTCATGATGACATGAATTAAGGTCCTGTAGATGCATATCATTGGTCATGTTTCTTGCCTTTGAATGATGTTGCTTTTTACACAAGTTAGAACTTGCATATGCCTTAAGTTGTGATGCTTTTTTATTGAGGTCATGTGCACTTCATTTGCCTATGCTTATTGAGTTTCAAATGTGATGTTTTGAGAATTTTTTTGCTTCTTCCCTAAGTGTATAAATGTCAACTTGAGTTGGTTTTATCACCTCTTTTCATGATTAATGTTTTACAAGTTCATATATTGAAAATATCATAAGCTTTGACCTTTGTGTGATAGTCTTTGACATTACTTGATCATTAATGCTTTGTGAAACTTAAAAGAGGATTGTAAATGTGTTTTCTTAGGTAAACTTGCTTTATTATGAGGTAGGGCCTTTTGGTTGCATTTTATAGGTCATTTGCCCATTTCTTTTGATGTAACTTTTTGAACTACTTTTGAACATGTTCACTTGTGCATTTTGGTGACACATTTTGAGATCATTTGAAAACCATAATTGTGCAACACTTAGGATACTTGAACATGAATAATTATAGGTATTTACCTACTACATTGGATTCTCATACATGTATATGCTTTCTGTCTCTTAATTCTTACTTGACGTACAAGTTATAAGTCTTTAGGAAATGTTTGAAACTTGTTTTTGTGCCTTACGTGTATTAACTTCTAAATGTGCATCAACATAGAACTTTCATGAAAATTAGAGGTCATCCTTAAGCATATAAATGTGCATTAACTTCTTACCTACACCATTTCACATGCATAATTTCATGATTACTTGTGCCTTGATTGATCAAACATGTTTGTTGCATCTTAAGTGAACTATTTGTGCATGGACTTGTATAACTCTTAAAAATGCCTTAACATGGAACTTCTAAGACAACTTAGGATCATTATCATACCTTGGAAACATGTTTTAAGTTCTGATCCATGCTATTTTCATGTCCATATCATGTTTTTTTGAGCATCATACAACCTTAAGTAATTGTAGCATCTTAAGTGACACTTCTTTGTGTAAGATTGTCTAAGCTTTTGAAAGTGATTTGGTATGAATGTCATGGTCATTTATGCACACTTCAAACTCAAATTCTCATAATGTACAATACTGACCTCATATCATGTATGTTCCTCAAATCAATTCATGTGACCTTTAAAGATCAATTGTGCATAGTTTGTGAATAACATTGAATGTGTTCTAAGTCAGGGTATATTTTTAATTGTTTGACTTCTCTTAGAACATTAACATAGATAGCATTCAATATGGTTTAGCTACTGACCTATATACGATGTAACCCTCTTAAGACCTATTTCACTTTTTTTTTGTTGGTGTTGCATCTAGAGCCATTGTATGGCATTTGCATTAGTTTTAGGACATAGTTTGCATAAACTTTCAACTATCTAATTAGTTGAGTTTGTTTGCATAAACTTTCAACCATCAATTGGTTTAGCTTGTGTGTGAGGTAAGTCACTTTGATTTGGTGTTTACATTTATAAAACTCTCTTTTATCATATCTCTTGTTCCACTTCTCTTTTGCTTGCTCTCTTAGGAAACACTTATTTCAACTTAATTCCTGTTTAAGTTTGAAGTAAGATAGATGTTAGGTACCTATTCCAAATTAGTCTTTGATTAAGTTTGGATTAGGATAGATATTAGGATAGTCTTTTGCATGCTAATTTAGATTAGATCCTTCCCTTTTAAAACCTAACTATGGGAACAACATTGCATGATAACATTAGGATAATGTTAGTCTTCCCTTAGTTTTTCCTTGCAAACTTTGAGTCTCTCTTTTCCATCTTAAACACAAATCAAAAAAACTTAATAAACAATGTTTGTGTAGTGTGCCATGAGTCTTAGAAAAATGGGAAATGATGAGCGGGTGAATATCTCACCTCTCCTAGGATGCTTTATGTGCGAGACGCATGGATCGTTATGCAAAGTGTTTGTTCCTATTGTCATAAACTTTAATGTTACACATACGACAAAACAACCAATGAAAACACTTCTCATAAAAGACAATAAACAAAACCATTCGTCTTTTCTCTTATCATCTCACTCTGTTGCATGCGATACAACATTTCAAGTTTGTTCTACTATAAACAGGTAAACGCGTAAGACTCGATTCAACGAGTGACAATACCTAACTACTGGAACATGAACATTGACACTGTCAATGTTAAAAATACAAACAAAAAAGGTAACATGTAGTTAGCCAAACTACGTTGCTTTGATTCTTCCTTGGTTAATGGAGATACGTAGGCCCGAGACGCGATGTCTTGGTGATCACACTTCCCAAATTTCTCTGTTCTGGTTAAAACTATTTCAACTCTAATTCTCATTCCTGATGAGATACGTAGGTTGGGATGTGATATCCTCTCGAGTCAACTTCTTTATTTTCCCTCTCAATTCCTTTCATTTCTCGTTCTCTTTCCTTCCAGTTAGCAGATGGAGCTTTAGATACCTGCACTCTTTGAGCAGAACAATAAGCGTGGATCACATCGAGTGCGATGGATGCAAGGGTGTCGCTCCCGGGATTTTCATCCTAGTACAAACGCGAAAGTGGCGTGGAAAAGGTAGAGTCGCCATCCGGATTTTTTATCCCGAATGAATGAGAAAGGTAATGCTAAACAAACCTAAGATAAAAGGAAAGGACAAGGTCCTGCGAGCCAAAGATCTGGGTTCGGAAGTTGGTTACGAACTCGGAAGGTATTAGCACCCCAGACCGTCTGCCGTACCCGACGGGATACATGCTTGTTAGTCTGTTTCAAAGGGTAAGAAATTAGATGTTGCTGAACAAAAGAACTGCTAACTTGAACTGGAATGAGAATGGGAATGGAAAAGAGAATGAAAAGAGAAAATGTAGGAAAATCAAAGAGTGTGCTCGAACGGGCCCTACCCCGCTGCCTACGTACCTCATCGGGAATATAAGGATCAGAGTCGACATAGTTCTCCTAACTAAGGAGGAAACTTTGTTTGTGTTTTTTATAGCTGAACTATTTATGTATATGCTCAGGTGTTGTAGGCTCGTCTGGTACGAGTGTGTTACCGTCTTGCAAATGAAACAAGTAGTAGCAAGTTCGCGTTGAGAGTGAGTGAGATGAGAAAATAATTCCCGCATGAAAAGATGAGTGTTGTTTGTAAACTATCTTTTAGAGAAGTGTTTTGCTTTTGTTGTTTGTGAAACATTCTCATACTAAGACTTATTCATCGTGGTAGATGCATTACACCTCGTCCCGAAATGGGACGCGCACATGTAACTCACGGAAAAGTCTCCTAGCGTATGGGAAGCTCAACCTTTATTAGGTGTTTCTTACTTTTCTTTGAGATAAGAAAGAAAGAAAAGCAACCCAAAGGTAAAAGTCTAAAGGGAGACTAGTAATCCTAAGTGTTTTCATGCATGGATGAACCTAGGTTAGTGTGGATTTCTGATCCTAACGAGAAAAGGAAAAGAAGAAAGGACTTAGAAAGCAACTTACTTCCTAAGGAAGCTAAGTCGTTTCTAAAGGCGATTTAGCATGAAGTTGTACAAACTAAGCACAAAATGCTAAGGAAGACGCACTTAGAAAGCGTTAAGAACATAAAAGGAAAGGACAAGGTCCTGTGAGCCAAAGATCTGGGTTCGGAAGTTGGTTACGAACTGGGAAGGTATTAGCACCCCAGACCGTCTGCCATACCCGACGGGATACATGCTTGTTAGTCTGTTTCAAAGGGTAAGAAATTAGATGTTGCTGAACAAAAGAGCTGCTAACTTGAACTGGAATGAGAATGGGAAATGGAAAAGAGAATGAAAAGAGAAAATGTAGGAAAAACAAAGAGTGTGCTCGAACGGGCCCTACCCCGCTTCCTACTTACCTCATCGGGAATATAAGGATCAGATTCGACGTAGTTCTCCTAACTAAGGAAGAAACTTTGTTTGTGTTTTTTATAGCTGAACTATTTATGTATATGTTCAGGTGTTGTAGGCTCGTCTGGTACGAGTGTGTTACCGTCTTGCAAATGAAACAAGTAATAGCAAGTTCGCGTTGAGAGTGAGTGAGATGAGAAAATAATTCCCGCATGAAAAGATGAGTGTTGTTTGTAAACTGTCTTTTAGAGAAGTGTTTTGCTTTTGTTGTTTGTGAAACATTCTCATACAAAGACTTGTTCATCGTGGTAGATGCATTACACCTCGCCCCGAAATGGGACGCGCACATGTAACCCACGAAAAAGTCTCCTAGCGTATGGGAAGCTCAACCTTTATTAGGTGTTTCTTACTTTTCTTTGAGATAAGAAAGAAAAGCAAACCAAAGGTAAAAGTCTAAAGGGAGACTAGTAATCCTAAGTATTTTCATGCATGGATGAACTTAGGTTAGTGTGGATTTCTAATCCTAATGAGAAAAGGAAAAGAAGAAGGGACTTAGAAAGCAACTTACTTCCTAAGGAAGCTAAGTCGTTTCTAAAGGCGATTTAGCATGAAGTTGTACAAACTAAGCACAAAATGCTAAGGCAGGCGCACTTAGAAAGCGTTAAGAACATAAAAGGAAAAAGTTGTGAATGAACTTACCTCCTGTAATACCCATATACAAATAAGTTCTTAGCAACACATTGCATAAATATAGCCACTACAACATAAGTGTAGACACCTCAAATTTGCCCTCTGCTTTTTTTCTGTCTTCTGTTTTGCATCTCATCTGCATTTCCATTAGATCATTAACATTTAGAATTCATATCATGTGCATAAGACATGGGATCGTTTTTTCCTGGAGAATAGGATTCCCCGTCTTTATTTGCGGATTATCAGGAATTCAAGGCTATTCATCTTTTTTCAACATCTCGGAAGCTTTGGGGTTGATTTCCTAGCTGGTGTGCATCCAAGATAAATTTGTTGTGTGGGGAATAATTCGGGTCATCAAGCTGAAGTTTGTGTGAGTGTGGGTTCAATAATCAAGACAATGTTTTGATTCAGAGGGTTGTTTTAGTGGCAGGTTGCTCAGTGGCAGCTGTGTTCGTTTTGTTTGTTCCATGTGGAAAATAATGCAAGTGGGGAAGTTCTTAAGCCATGTCCATAATCCATGTGTTATCCCCTAATCCGTTCTCATAACCATTTGGTCATGCCCACAATTTCTATCCATTTTCATAATACCTCTTTTTATTGTTTTGATTATCCACTTTTCTATCATTTCCGATAAAAAAACATTAAACCATTATCCAAATCCAATTTTTCTTTCTATTCAATAACCACATTTTTCATAACCGATTTCCAATACCCGATTTAATTTCCATATCCCCATTATTCATCATTTTTTAATTCCATTTCATTTCAAATCCATTAACCCCATTTCTTTATTATTTCTAAACCATATATCTTTTCTCATTTATTTCCATTTTTCTAAACCATTATCCAATTAACCATATTTTCATCCATTTAATTAACCCATGTCATTAATCCATTTCATTTTCTATTTACTTAATACTCTCTTTTTTAATCCATTTTTGTCCCAACAAGATTATCATTTAAGGCCCATCATTCCATCTCTATTGTTATAATATTATTTTATAAAACCAAAAAGAAGATTTTGATAGCAATAAAATGCAGCAAATGTGTCTCAACCAGTGCCAATTCACGTACAGCATATACCACACGGTTTGCCTTCATCACTCTTCACACACAACTTTTTCCTCATTTTTATCACAAGTGGCCCCCACCTAAAACAAACTCTTCACGCTGATTTTACGTTTCACAAAGAGGTCCCTCAATTTGGTGCACACAAAAACGCACTCCACTACCTCACGCGTTACCTCGTTACAATCATTCACGTACTGATTTTCCACGCATCACCTGCAACCATTTTCAAGCAACAACACACACTCATTCACGAAAAAAACTTCTCCATAACTCATTATAGCCACAGCAGAACAACACAACCTACATCAAAACCGCAACCACCACCTTCTTCATCGTCTCCTCCAACCAATTCAAACCTTCAATCCTTCAACCTCACCACAACCGAAACCAATCATCAACCTTCATTTCCACTTTCTTCACACAACAAACCAGCTTCTCTGCCAATTTCTTCTCACACTACCCACCACCAACCTCCTTTGTAATTGTCACAAACAGAAATACAGATATCCATAGCTGGACTTCTTCTGGCTTTTCCTTGTTCGCCACAATTTCAACAACTTGCTTTTTAAACACACAACAACAACCACACAACAAACTTTCTTCTTCTCCCAACACGCAACAACACTTCATCTCAACTCATCAACAAACCAGAACCTCAAACAACTCTGCCAAACTTCTTCCCTCAAACACTCAACCTTCTTCAACCACCCTTTCATCACTGTCAACAAATCACTAACCTAACATCAATAATCACCTTCGAACCTTCCCCCGCAAACCCTCAACTCACCGAACAACCATCTCGCAACCATCACAGTAAAACCCTCCAACATCAACAAAAACGTTACGACGGCCACCGCTGGTACCGTAAGGGTATGAATCGAGAACGAGAAGGTGTGAGGAGAGAGGTTCACGATTAAGCAAGAAGAACATGATGACACGGCAATGTTACTGGCGCCGATGAGCTCCGATCAAAGCAGAGAGATCTCGAGGTAAGGTCGAACGTAATCGACAAACTGTTTTGAAACGGACGGCGTACTTTGATTTTGTCGCGAGGATGAAGAAGCGAGAAGAATGAAGGAAATCTGAGAGGCTGGAGGTGAATAATCCGCTGTGAAAAGTTGATCCTCGGCCGTCGCGGTTGGAGCTTTATGTTTCGTTCAACCTAGTTGTATCCTCTCCCCTGTTTTGCTTTTTTTCCCTTCTTTTATATAATTAGTTTGTGAAGATTAATTAGACTCTGATTTTAATTTATGTGAATTACTAGACCTTTGTTTTTTCCATAAAGCCTAGCGTGTTTCGTTTTCATATCCTATGCAGGTTGTTGTCGTTGGTAATGGGCGTGGGGCTTAGGCCCATTTAATTTCAAGGTTCTCACCATCCCATCTCAGCGCAGCCCCCTGGTGTTTTTTTCTCACGGTTTATTAATAGGCTTGGCCCGTCGCATTGATTTTCGTTCTTTCCACACTTCCATGCCCAGCAGTTTCCCCCTCCATCTTGCCATTTATTTTTTATTTAGATTTTCTCCATAGTGTGTTTTGTTTAATTATTATTTATCTTTTTAATGAATATTTGTTAAAGGTTTAAAGAATTTATTTTGTAGAATTTTGGTTTAGTAATTTCTTCTAATTTCAATTATTAATCTTAGTTTAGGTTATAATTTCGTTTATTTTAATTAAATAGGATCCTGTTTAATTTTGATTTTAGTTTTAGCTTTATTTTGCGTAGGTTTCTTATTTGATTTCAATGAGGGGGTTGTAACATGGTGATGACCTCGCGATCGTTTATTTTAGACTGATGATGCAAATCGCACTTAGACTTTGATATCGTGCGGACTTATTCTTGGTTTTGATTCTGGATGCTGGAAACCTACATTTGACTTTGGTCTGATATCCTGATAATGGACACTTGTGCCTAACTGTTGAAATCATTCTGGACTTGATATTCATTTTTTGAGATGCTGCACACATTGAAGAGGCAACGGACCTTCTCCGTTAGGTACCACTGAGGCCCGATTTTACTTATTGCATGCTGCTGCATCTGGAAGTCCTACTGGTGTAGGCTCTGTTTGTGCATGGATCGATTTCTCCATTTCGCATTCTCATTTCCTTATCTTATTCATTATTCATCTTATCTCCATATCGCATTCTCATCTCTTTGTCTTTTCTTATTCTTATCTTATTCCTCAATTTTCTTTTTTCGTTCTTTCTTGGATTTGAGGTGTGCTTAGGCCACCATGGTTCTTCTTCTTCTCCTCTTTCTCTTCATATCTTCTCCTTCATTAGGATAGTGAGCCTCACTAACCTAGGACCATCCGAGCATGTGAATATTAGGATTAGACTTTTCCCGTTAGTTTTTACCTTTATGATCCTTTTGGTGCTTTCTCTTCTCATCTTCAAACTTAATTCTAATTCACTTAATAAAGGTCGAGTACTTTCATGTGACATGAGACTTTGCTATGAGATACTTGCACGCGTTCCGTTTCGGGGCGAGGTGTGAGTCATCACTCGTGGTGGATAGGTCTTAGCATGAGTGCCTCACAAAGAAAAAGTTAAAAAACACTTCTTAACCAAAAAACCACAAAAATACTTAATAATGGTAATAGGCCAGTGTGCTCAAGCCTTCACTTGTGGGACTAGCTTTGGGGATTTCCTCCATAGATAGGTGTGCCTCTTGCGCATTCCATTTCGGGATGATGTGAGACGTACACATCCCATTGAGTAAGACTTAGGTACACTTACCTATGCAAATCTTCACTCATAAAAGCTTCTAAAAAACACCAAACAAACAAAAAGCGTCTCTCCTTCGGGAATTCTTTTCTCACCTCATTCGCTCCGTACGCGAACTTGCTCCTACTTGTCACTTTGCAAGACGGTAACGCACTCGTCGTCCGAGCCTGCAACACCTGAGCATTGACATAGGCAGTTCATGCCTTAATTCACAAGCAATTTTCCTTTTGGTACCCCTAGTTAGGGGAACTACGGCGTCTCTGATCCTCATTATCCTGATGAGGTACGTAGGCAGCGGGGTAGGGCCCGTTCGAGCACAATCTTTATTTTCCCTACATTTTTCCTCTTTGTTTCATATTCATTGTTGTTCTCAGTTTCTTTTCCAGTTCCAGACTCTTTTCATTTTCATTTCTTTGCTGCAGTTTTCATACCCTCACCCTTTGAAACAATTTCTTTTGCAAGCGTGGATCCCGTCGGGTACGGCGGACGATCTGGGTGCTAATACCTTCCCAGGTCGTAACCGACTCCCGAACTCAGTCTCTTTGGTTCGCAGGACCTGTGTCCTTCCTCTTCTTTCTTCTGGTTTGTGCAGCATTACCATTCCCTTTCTTCGGGATAAAAATGCCTGGCTGGCGACTCTATTCTTTTTCCGCGCCACTTTCGAGTTTGTACCAGGATGGAAATCCCGGGGAGCGACAATAAGGTACTAAACAAGGCTATAAAATAGTACAAGATGTTCAACTACAAAAGATCTAAGATCTAGATCCGAAGATCTCAAAAATCCACATCGGAAGACTACGCCATCAACTAGTGAGGATAATCAAGTCGCCTTATCCTTACCCTTAGCGAAACCTGAAGTACTTGAAATAACAACATCAACATGGGGTGAGATAAAACATCTCAGTGGGTTCCCTATCTTAGAGTTCTCTCGGGTCTAAGGGTCAAGCATAACAATTCTACGAGTACAAAGGTTCCTCTCAAAAATAACCAAGTTGAAACGGAACAACCCAACAACACATCGTACAAGACTTCCCGTGGGACTCAGTGGAACACCCACCTCAAGTATGAACCACTAGACTTCTCATGGGACTCAATGAAATACCCATATCAAGTTATCACTCGCTTCCCGTGAGACTCAATGTAATACCCACCTCAAGCTATCACTCGCTTCCCGTGGGACTCAATGTAATACCCACCTCAAGCTATCACTCGCTTCCTATGGGACTAATGTAATACCCACCTCAAGCTATCACTCGCTTCCCGTGGGACTCAATGTAATACCCACCTCAAGCTAAAAAATGGAAACACAATCAAGCGCGGTCCTCAATTCTTATTAGTCTACAAACTCCTAGGTGTCTCACAAGTTTCACCATTCCTTATCTTTAACTCACAATTCCATAATTACGTTTTGTTACCTTTTAATCGAATAGTCGGGTAACGGTTGGGTGGAACTAACATTTCTTGATCTCAAAATATAGATTTCATCATTAGCTTCGAAACTATATGTGGAATGCTAGAAACAGATACCCGGATCATAAGTTACGAAATAAAAACCAAGGTTGGAACCTACAGGTCTCGCTGAGCGAAAAACGCCCTGGAACTTTCGCTGAGCGAGCTACACCAGTTCAGGAAGTTCCAGCCTTACGGGAAAATACTTCTCCCACACAAAATCTCTCCCAAACATCAACCATTGCAGAAAAACATAATCAAACGTGTTCATAAACATCATATGAGTATTTTAGTTAAGTTTTAATCGAGTTTTAACCGTTAAACTACCGATTTTTCTTAGATTTTCCAATTTAGCCCTAACCACAAAATCTCTAAAACTCAACCAAAATCAAAGATAAAAGTTTCTAACTAAGAACCTACCTCAAGAGATTAAGATTGACGGAAAGATTGAGTGGATTCGACGGACGGATGATCGAGAATAAAGAAATGAAGCTTTTTGGGGTTTTCTCTCTTCTTCTTCTTTTCTTCTCTCCTTTTCTTCTTTTTCTTACCAACTTCTTCTTTCTCTCATATTCTTTCTATATATATATAAATATAAAACTTATATTTTTACCAATGGGTCAAAAATTAGAGAGTATCCAAAAATGTCTCTTAATCCGATATTTTATAAAACCTCTGAGTCAGCTAATATCAATTAATAAAATTATATCCCATTGATTACTCTATTGTTTCCATTAAAATTTCTTAGAGTATTCCAGAATAATACTATTACTAATTAATATTGTTCAGAGCTTTAAATAAAATACGGGGTATTACATCCTCCCCCCTTAAATAAAATTCATCCACGAATTTAAAGGATTGCCTGAATAGGTGAGGGTATGATTCCCGCATTTCTGATTCCAACTGCCACGTAGCATCGCCCGGATGCGTCTCATCCCATTGCACCTTAACTAGCAGTATCTCTTTATTCCTTAACACTTTGGTTTCTCTCCCAACAATACGGCTCAGTTGGGGCTCGAAGGTCAAATCCGCTTCTATCTCGATAGAATCCGGCAGAATAGGCTGAAGAGGATCAGGAACGAACCTACAAAGTTGGGATACATGAAAAACATCATGCATTTCGGATAGAGATGGTGGCAAGGCTAAACGGTAAGTAACTTCACCAATCTTTTCTAGAATTTGATACGGTCCTACGTATCTCGGGCTTAACTTACGCGACTTAAACGGTCCTTTCAACCTCAACCTCGGAGTGACTTTCAAGTATACATGATCACCTTCAACAAATTCTAAAGGTCTCCTTCGATTGTCAGCATAGCTCTTCTGACGATCTTGGGCTTGCTTTATCTTTTCTCGAATCATACGAATCTTTTCAGTAGTCTCTTGAATAATTTCCGATCTTAAGATCCTATTTTCACCCACTTCCGACCAACACAGCGGTGTTCTACACCTTCTTCCGTACAAAGCCTCATACGGAGCCATATTGATGCTTGCATGGTAACTATTTTTGTACGAAAATTCGATCAACGGAAAATGTTCTTTCCAATTTCCTTTACTCTTTAAAACACATGCTCTCAACATATCCTCCATCGTTTGAATTGTACGTTCCGTCTGACCATCCGTTTGAGGATGATTAGAAGTACTCAAGTGCAAATTCGTACCCATGGCTTGTTGGAACACCTTCCAAAATCTCGAAGTGAACTTTGGATCACTATCCGATATAATACTGGATGGGACACCGTACAAAATCACAATTTCAGCAATAAACAACCTTGCAAGCTGACTTGTCTTATATGTAGTCTTCACGGCTAAGAAATGCGCAGATTTTGTTAGTCGGTCCACAATCACCCAAACAGAGTCATAGCCACCCTGAGTACTCGGTAAACCTACTGCAAAGTCCATAGAGATATTATCCCATTTCCAAATTGGGATGTCCAAAGGTTGTAACAATCCACCTGGCCTTTGGTGCTCAATCTTCACTTGCTGACACACCGCACATTCTGACACAAATACCGTAATGTCCTTTTTCATCCCGGACCACCAATACTCCCTCTTCAAATCTTGATACATCTTCGAAGAACCCGAATGTATCGTAAAAGAACCTTTATGTGCTTCTTTCAGAATCCTTCTCTTTAACACATCATCATCCGGAATGAAAATTCTTTGATTAAATAGGATGATCCCATATAATGCTCTCACAAAACCTGGTTGGAGTAACAGTCCTTGCAACTTCCCATCTAAAACTTGCGCTTGTTGAATATTATTACTCAAGGTAGAATTAATGTTCAAGTTTCCCATGATTACACCATTCAGAGTCCAAACAAACTGAAGATTAAGATCTTGAAACTTTTCTAACAATGCATACTCCAACACCATCAATTCGGCACTATGAATCACTTTTCTACTTAAGGCATCTGCCACTTTGTTCTCTTTTCCGGGGTGATACTTCAACTCAAGATCATAATCCTTCAAATACTCCATCCATCTCCTCTGTCTCATATTCAGTTCCGTTTGATCAAAGAGGTACTTCAAACTCTTATGATCACTAAACATCTTAAAATGCACACCATACAAATAGTGCCGCCACACTTTCAAGGTAAACACCACGACCGCTAATTCCAAATCATACGTAGGATAATTCTTCTCATGAACTCTCAACTGTCTGGAAGCATATGCCACCACCTGACCTTCTTGCATGAGAACACCTCTTAAACCCATCTTTGAAGCATCACAAAATACTTCATAAGATTTGTTAGGATCGGGAATAATCAAAATTGGAGCAGTTGTCAATTTCCCCTTCAACCACACGAAACTTTGCTCACAACTGGAATCACATTCATAAGCGAAGTCCTTCCTAGTGAGTTTAGTTAACAGTAATGCCATCTGAGAAAAACCTTTAATAAACCTTCTGTAGTAACCTTCCAAACCTAGGAAGCTTCTCACTTCGGTAACATTCTTCGGTCTCTCCCAATTAATTACAACTTCTATCTTGGACGGGTCTACAACTACACCTCCTTGTGATATAACATGTCCAAGGAACTTGACTTCTGACATCCAAAACTCATATTTACTAAACTTAGCAAAAAGTTACTTTTCCTGCAGTATCGATAGGACAATCCTTAGATATTCTTCGTGCTCTTGCGGAGTACAAGAATAGATAAGAATGTCATCGATAAAGATCACCACAAATTTATCCAAATAATTCTGAAATATCCGGTTCATGTAGTCCATAAAAACAGCTAGAGCATTCGTCACACCGAAAGGCATCACTAAGAATTCGTAATAATCGTAACAGTTTCTGAATGCATTCTTCGGAACATCAGAACTCTTCACACGAATCTGGTGATAGCCCGATCTCAGATCAATCTTCGAGAACACACAAGCTCCTTTCAATTGATCTAGAAGGTCGTCTATCCTTGGTAAGGGGTATTTATTCTTGATTGTGACCTTGTTCAACTTACGATAATCGATACACAGCCGCATACCACCATCTTTCTTCTTTACCAATACCACATGAGCTCCCCACGGTAAAACACTAGGCCTTACAAAATGCTTTGCCATCAAATCCTCCAATTGATCCTTCAAATCCTTCAACTCGAGCGGAGCCATCCGATAAGGGGAACGGATATAGGAGTTGTTCCCAGTATCAGGTCGACTGAGAACTCAACTTCCCTCACCGGAGGTAAGGAAGTGACATCTTCAGGAAAAACATCGGGAAATTCACAAACTATCGGAATGTTCAAAACTTGCTGGTCATTACTCTCCTCATTAGTAAGGACAAGAAAAATAGATTTTTCTTGTTCAAACATAAAGTTTACCATTCCAACTGTACCTTCTAAGATCATTGTCAAAACATTTTTCGGAGGCGCTTCAACAGAGAGAATGAGGATCAACTTTTCTTCACATCCAATAAATACAGAATTAGCAGACAACCAGTCCATTCCCAAGATAACATCAATTTTCTTAAGGGGCAAACAAACGAGGTCAATCTGAAAGATTCTACCATCCACGGACAACGTACAGTTCTCACACTTAAGTGGCATCTCGACAGTTTCATCCATAGCGGTAGTAACCACCATCGGAGGAGACAAAGAAAATAGTCGTAACCCAAGTTGCTTCACATAACTAGTAGATATAAAAGAATGTGTAGCTCCATAGTCAAATAAAACAAGTCAAGGATGATTCTTCTGGGGACAATCCCTAGAAAATGTCCTTCTCTCTAACAAAGGAAACAAACCACAGCACCCGGATTGCATCTACCAAAATGATTCTTATGGCATCGGGAGCAAGAAGGAGGAGCACTAGATCTAGGACTCGAAGCCTGTTTCCCCTTGAAGGGTTGAGGCCTCGGCCTAAAAGATTGACTAGCTCTCCCCCTATCTCCTTGAACCGCCCTTCTGGCACTTGCTTCTGTCTGCACTTTCATCAAACTATGTTCTGCCACATAGCATTGTCTCAACATCTCAGAATAGGTAGTGAACTCCCTTTGAGAGACACTATGCAATATTTCGGCCCTTAGTCCAAACAAGAACTGGTCAATTTTCCACCTTTCATCAGGAGCATACATAGCCTGCCTAGAGTAGGCTGCCATGTTCTCAAACTTCTCAGCATAACTGGCCACAATCATGTTCCCTTGCCTCAATTGTTGAAATTCAAACTCCTTTTGTGTCCTCAAGGAACTCGGGAAATACTTATCCATAAAAACTGTCTTAAATTGCTTCCATACCCTCGGAATCCCTTGCACCATCATCAAATTGGAAGAACTCTCCCACCACCTAGCAGTAGGACCCTTTAGTAAATGTGGCACAAAATTCACCTTGTCTTCTTCACTACAAATCATAATCTGGAATATCCTCTCTACTTCAGTCACCCATTCGTGAGCCTTAACCGGATCCAATCCGCCATGAAACTCTTGGGGGTTCATGCGGAAGAAGTCTCTAAATGTTCCTCCCATAGCTCCAGGAGTAACCACATGGGGGTGAAGGCCCCCACTCATCTGATGCATCATTTCTTGCATGAATTGGTGCTACTGTTGCTGCATCTGCTACATAAATTGGAACATAGGAGCATTCCCATCGCTACCTGCTTGATCGCTACCGGGAGGAGTGACACTGGGTCGAGCACACGTTCCACGTCTACCAGCCATATTTCCTAAATGTCAAAAAACATGATTAAGTTGATCAGGCTCAATACCATAAACATAACATTTAGTCCTATCGCAAGTCAACGTGTATGAACGGAAGGAAACACTTATAATATTTCAAGGCTAGGTCGAAGATACGACCTGCTCTGATACCAATTGTAATACCCATATACAAAAGACATACATAAAGCATATTTTTCATATATAATATTAATAATTTGGTACTGAAATACAAATAAGTTCTTAGCAACACATTGCATAAACATAGCCACTACAACATAAGGTACTAAACAAGTCTATAAAATAGTACAAGATGTTCAACTACAAAAGATCTAAGATCTAGATCCGAAGATCTCAAAAATCCACAGCGGAAGACTAAGCCATCAACTAGTCAGGATAATCAAGTCGCCTTATCCTTACCCTTAGCGGAACCTGAAGTACCTGAAATAATAACATCAACATGGGGTGAGATAAAACATCTCAGTGGGTTCCCTATCTTAGAGTTCTCTCGGGTCTAAGGGTCAAGCATAACAATTCTACGAGTACAAAGGTTCCTCTCAAAAATAACCAAGTTGAAACATAACAACCCAGCAACACATCGTACAAGACTTCCCGTGGGACTCAGTGGAACACCCACCTCAAGTATGAACCACTAGACTTCTCATGGGACTCAATGAAATACCCATCTCAAGTTATCACTCGCTTCCCGTGGGACTCAATGTAATACCCACCTCAAGCTATCACTCGCTTCCCGTGGGACTCAATGTAATACCCACCTCAAGCTATCACTCGCTTCCTGTGGGACTCAATGTAATACCCACCTCAAGCTATCACTCGCTTCCCGTGGGACTCAATGTAATACCCACCTCAAGCTAACAGAGGGAAACACAATCAAGTGTGATCCTCAATTCTTATTAGTCTACAAACTCCTAGGTGTCTCACAAGTCTCACCATTCCTTATCTTTAACTCACAATTCCATAATTACGTTTCGTTACCTTTTAATCGAATAGTTGGGTAAAGGTCGGGTGGAACTAACATTTCTTGATCTCAAAATATAGATTTCATCATTAACTTTGAAACGATATGTGGAACGCTAGAAACGGATACCCGGATCATAAGTTACGAAATAAAAACCAAGGTTGGAACCTACAGGTCTCGCTGAGCGAGCTCCTTCTCGCTGAGCGAAAATCGCCCTGGAACTTTCGCTGAGTAAGGTACACCAGTTCAGGAAGTTCCAGCCTTACAGGAAAACACTTCTCCCACACCAAATCTCTCCCAAACATCAACCATTGCAGAAAAACATAATCAAACGTGTTCATAAAAATCATATGAGTATTTTAGTTAAGTTTTAATCGATTTTTAACCGTTAAACTTCCGATTTTTCTTAGATTTTTCAATTTATCCCTAACCACAAAATCTCTAAAACTCAACCAAAATCAAAGATAAAAGTTTCTAACTAAGAACCCATCTCAAGAGATGAAGATTGATAGAAAGATTGAGTGGATTCGACGGACGGATGATCAAGAATGAGGAAATGAAGATTTTTGGGGTTTTCTCTCTTCTTCTTCTCTTCTCCTCTCCTTTTTTTCTTTTTCTTAAACTTATTTTTTTACCAATGGGTCAAAAATTAGAGAGTATCCAAAAATGTCTCTTAATCCGATATTTTATAAAACCTCTGAGTCAGCTAATATCAATTAATAAAATAATATCCCGTTGATTACTCTATTGGTTCCATTAAAATTTCTTAGAGTATTCCAGAATAATATTATTACTAATTAATATTGTTCAGCGCTTTAAATAAAATACGGGGTATTACACCTCCACCTCCCTACAAAACAAGGGTTAGTAGGATAAAGCAAAAATGATAAAAAGGAATGAAATTAAACGAATACCAAACAATTCATAATACCTCTGTGGCCTAATCTAGACCCAATCCTAAGTCTAAGGACCCTTAAAACTAAGCAAATCCAAAATCCAGCAGCCACCACAACTCTTATCGCACAAACAGCTACTAAATGCAATGCATAACACAAACGGCCTATTACAGCTACCAAACAACATGCAAATATGTGTAAAAGGTCAAAAACAGAATGAATACAACATGTTTTTACAGCTTCTGTTTCTAAATGCAGCTATGAAAACAAGGCAGATTTCATTATTTTTTAACAATGCAAAAACATGAGTTTTAATGAAAATCATGGAATGCAACGATTATGACGAATTAATGCAATAATGCAACAACATGCGATTAATTATTAACAATGGAATGCAACATCATCATGCAATTAATGGATGTAAATTAAATGATTTATGTGATTTCAACATTATGCAAGTTTTCAATATGCACATGATTGAACCAAAACATGAATGAACTTCAAACATGATTGAACCAAAACATGAAAACAATGAGCCTTTCAAATCTATGGACATGCATGCAACTCTTATGCCTAAAATCGGAACCTAACAAAAAGTATGTAGAAAGCTACCAAAACTACGTGCACTTGCACTAAATCAGCTCCTAAAAATTCCCTAAAATCATGATCTATAAATCTATGATGATAAAAGGAAGAGTGATGCACAAACATGTAAGGAAACAACATAAAAGTTGAAATCAGCACAGCGCTAACCGGTTAACGACTTCAAATAGTCAGTCACCACAGGCAAAAACAACGTGTTAACCGGTTAACCCTGGGTTTTAACCGGTTAACACTGGACCAGAATGCAAAAACAGTGAGGAAAAAAACACTTCTAGCTATCAACCTACTTCTAAAAGCTCCTAATATAACCATGAACATATTAGCACGAAATTGCTACCTACATATAGCCTTCTAACACATATTAGAACCAAGAACGAGCTACGATTCTAGCAACTAACAATTAAACCGAATAACGCATCACAAAAGCAATCAACGAATCAAAGAATGCCTTACAGCGAGATGAAGAGAAATAAATTAAATCAAGAAATGGTTTCGGATCCACCAACCTACAAAGTGGAGGCTTGCTTTGGTGATTGTTGTGAGTTGATCTATGCACAAACAAAGAGAATACCAGAGATTTCATGCTTCGATCCGCGAGAGTGCAAAATAAATGCAATTGATCTGAAACGTTTCTGAACGGTGAAATAAATATTGTAACCGTGCCGAATCTTCGATTATCCACTGAATCAGTGAAGATGATGAAGCTAAGCTTCTGATCTTTCGAGTTTCGGTGTGAAACTTAGAAGATCTTAATGATGAAGCTTTGGTGAGTTTGGGAAAATGGAAGAAGATGAGAGAATTGAGATAATAAGAATGCTGAATTTTTGTGAAGAAGAAATGGCCAACCCTTTTTGCTTGGAGAATAGGGTTTATATATGCATTAGGTTTGGAGTTAGGTTTAGGTTAGGGCACAAGGCTTGGATCCTAATTTAAGGGTTGGATGGGAATATTCCTAGAATATTCCTTAGCATATTCTTGGAAAATTCCTTGGAATATTCTGAGAATATTCCTTGAGAAGGATGTAGAATGTTCTAGAACTTGGTAGAAACACAAAGCAAAGTGGAAAGTGGAAAGGAGGTAGAAAGCACCAACTGAATTTTGAAATATTTTTCAAAATTTCGCAGGCGTTAACCGGTTAACCCCTGGCGTTAACCGGTTACCGGATGAAAATTTTGATTTCCCCCCCTTTTGGTGGGAAACCCTCAGAATGCATCTCCACCATTTGTTCTGATCCAGATTCAACCTTGAATCCTGATATTTGATCTTGCCCCTGAGTGAACCTGGATCACATGCCTTGCACGCTAACCAATGGTGCATGAATTATTTTATTATTTTATTATTTTATTTTTGAAATGTATGGGCGAATATGCAATGCAACATGCTAAATGCCATGAAAAATGAAAGATGAGAGGGCAAATTTAGGGGTATTATAGCTGCCCCTATTCAATCAACTGCAGAACTGAAGGGATGATAGCAATTGGTTTCAGACTTTCAAGGTATGGAGGGATTGAATACTCGAATAAACCAGAAAATTTACGCTCTGTGGGTAATGAAATATATTAGGAAGGATGCCATTCTTGGATGACGACTCAAAACACGAAACTGACCTTAGACATAATCAAAAGGGACGAGCTCATCGTACTTAGATGATAACTCAAGATAAAACGAGACCATCATACTTAGACATAATCGGAAGGATGAGATCATTGTACTGAAATGGAATCACAAGGAATGGGGTCATTGTACTTAAATGATAACCCGACACAATACCGTTGTACTGAAACGGAGACGCGAAAATAGGACCGTTATACTTAAACGGAGACTCAAAGATACGAAACCACTGTACTTAAATGGAATCGATAAAAATGAAATCATCATACTTAGATGAAATCAAAAGGAACGGGATCATTGAACTTAAATGACAACCCGACACGAGCCCATTACACTGAAATGGAGACGCAAAAATGAGACCATTGTACTTAAACGGAGACTCAAAGATATGAAACCATTATACTTAAATGGAATTCAAAAAAAATGAAATCATCGTACTTAGATGAAATCAAAAGGAATGTGATCATTGTACTTAAATGATAACCTGACACGAAACCGTTATACTAAAACAGAAATGCGAAAAAATGAGACTATTGTACTTAAACGGAGACTCAAAGATATGAAACCATTGTACTTAAATGGTATCGAGAAAAATGAAATCATCGTACTTAGATGAAATCAAAAAAACGGGATCATTGTACTTAAATGATAACCTGACACGAGACCGTTGTACTAAAATGGAAACGCGAAAAAATGAGACCGTTGTACTTAACGGAGACTCAACTGGGGATAACAAATGGATTGGTAAAAGTAATAGCACTGAGGAATGAACTTGGCACTCTCTCTGGGGATGCTTCGGTCTGATTGAAGAAATGACGTTTCATGCTTTTGGTGCAAGGTACCCCAAAACTAGCATATGCTTTGTATGCATGTTTGAATTTTTCCATGGCGTTATGCTCTATAATGATGGAAATTCTAGGCTTTTTGAGGATGCAAATGTAATGATGATTACTAAATGAAAATTAAAAAGGATCTCTTAATGAGGAGATAGTAGGTATTCCAAGTATCTTTACTGGGGAGAAATACTCATTGAATTGATTTAATGAATCCCTGTGGGGAAAAGCAACTTTGCGGGGGAGGATGCTAATGATGCACCGGCTCTGAATTACCGGAATTGCCAAAATTAAATTGGACTTTAAGATTGGAAAGCCAAGACCCTATTGGGGATGAACTTGATTTGAGAGGTACGCTACCCGTTGAACTCCGTTGGGGAAGTGATGTCCTTCTGACTCGGCTGGGGAATCAGATGTGTTGGTACTCTGCTGAGGAATGAACCTACTGGGAAATCTCTCAGATACACATTCTTCTTCTTGGGAGAAGAAATTCCAATGAGGATTGGACTTTGGCTAACAACTTCACTAGGGGAAACTGCGAATAACGCTGTGTAAGAAAGCAAACCCTCATATTCGTCCATATCTTCACCTCTGCTAGGGCATAATGAATCTTCCTGTACTGCTGGAGGCTAGAAGACTCTGGTGGAGGATATTCCTTCGTTGAAGGAAAATTTTATGCTTGGGGAGAACATCCTCATCCTCCTGTTACTTTGCTGGGGAAGATTTCAATTCTCACTCTACTGGGGATGTCAAATGAGAATGCTCCTTATTGAAGCTACAAGTTTTGATCACCTCTTTCTGGGAAGGAGGGGTAAGAAACGTCTCGTGCTAGGGATGAGAGAATACATCATCTCATGTTGGGGACGAGATATAATAATACCCTTCTGCTCGGGAAGTATCCTCCTTCTTGTTGCTTTGCTGGAGAAGGGATGGTCTAATGAGATTTGCTGAGGAATCTTGATCAAAGATCTGCTAAAGAAAGGCTTCCTGAAGCTCTGTGCTGGAAATGACTTTGCTTGCAACACATGTACCTGCATGATAATGAACACACTTGATAGTACCTGTGAAAAGAGGAGTTAGTTTGGACTGCGTGCCCCAGGTTCATGGTCTGAATCACCATCCCTGTTACTCAACACATCAAATATATGTCAAGTGTTTTTTTTTCTCGTGCATGTATCGTAAATCATTCATTTATCCATAATACAATATTTATCACAATTTGTTGGACGTTTTTGCAATCATTCAATGGTAGATGAAAAATAAAAACAAATGAGAGCAAATTTTAATGAAATTGCACTTTTATTGGTTGGAAAAGGGCCATAACTAGGCATTACACTCGGATGAATCCCTAGAAAGAGGCAATTGCACAAAAGGAAACTAAATTATCCTAACAGCAATGTGGAAATCAAATCTCATCAAGCTCTGGCCCGACTATGACTTGTATGTCCTCAAGACTCTCTGCGTGCTTTACTTTTGAGGAAGACGATTGAATTGATCCTTAACCCTCGGATTATCCTTGATTGCTGATGGCGAGTCACAAATCTCGCAGATCGCAGTTGTTCGTTTTAGTCCTTTTTTTGTGTAAATCGCCCTTCTGGTTTCAATCCACCAGGATACCCTTTTTTGACTGAGCCGTCCGATGTGGATTTTCAGTTCAACGGGTGTACATTTTTCAATAATTTCCCTAATTTTTGCCTGAGCCTTTTATTTTGTTTTTGGCTCGCCGGGTGCCCTTTTTTCCTGGACTTTTATTCTGTTTTTATCCAGTGGGTCTCTTTATACGAAGTATTTTCTAACTGCGTCTGTGTTGACAGGGGATTGGAAATCTTCGCCATCCATGGTTGTTAACATCAAAGCTCCGCCCGAGAAGACCTTTTTAACCACGAATGGACCTTCATAGTTGGGTGTCCACTTTCCCATGTGATCCGTTAGAGGAGGAAGGATCATTTTCAGCACTAAACCGCCGGGTATGTACCGTTAAAGGCGTACTTTCTGGTCAAATGCCCATTTTATTCGCCTTTGATACAACTGTCCCTAGCATACAACTGCTAGGAGTTTCTCTTTAATGAGGCTTAACTGATTGTAACTGGATCAGAGGCACTCAGCTTCGTCAAGCTTGACATCCATCATTATTGTTAGAGAAGGAATCTCGACTTCAACTGGTAGGACTGCCTCCATACCGTACACAAGCGAGAATGGGGTTGCCCCGATTGAGGTGCGCACAGAGGTTCGATACTCGTGCAGTGCAAATGGAAAAATCTCATGCCAATCTTTGTATGTCACAACCATCTTCTGTACAATCTTTTTAATGTTCTTGTTGGCAGCCTCGACGGTGCCATTCATCTTCAGGAGATACGGCGAAGAGTTGTGATGTTCGATCTTGAAATCCCGACACAAATCTGCCATCATCTTATTACTGAGATTAGAATCATTGTCAATAATGATTCTTTTGGGAATTCCATATCGACAGATGATGTCTCTCTTGATGAATCGGGTTACCACTTGTTTGGTGACATTGGCATAAGACGCCGCTTCGACTCACTTTGTGAAATAGTCTATGGCAACTAGTATGAAACGGTGAATGTTAGAAGCAATTGGCTCAATCTTGCCAATCATATCAATGCCCCACATGGCGAAGGGCCAAGGTGAAGACATGACACTGAACAGATTTAGAGGCACATGCACCTTATTAGCGTAAATTTAGCACTTGTGGCACTTGCAGGAGTATTTGAAGGAATCGGATTCCATGGTGATCCAATAATACCCCGACCTTAGAAGTTTCTTTGCCATAGAATGTCCTCCAGCATGGGTACCGAAGGAGCCTTCGTGAACTTCTTGCATCAACATGTCTACTTCGTGTCTATCCACACATCTGAGAAAGACCATGTCAAAGTTCCGTTTATAGAGCACATCATCCTGGTTTAAGAACAACCTGCCAGCCAGCCTCCTAAGGGTCTTCTTGTCCTTACTAGACACCCCTGCTGGGTATTCTTGAGATTTCCAAAAAGAATTTGATATTGTAGTACCAAGGCTTGTCATCATTGACACCATCAACTGCAAACACATATGCCGGTCTTTCAAGACGAGATACGTCGATTCTGGGCACATAGCTCTCTTGGTGAACCTTGATCATGGAGGATAAGGTTTCCAAAGCATCAACAAATTGGTTCTCATTCTGAGGTATGTAGTGCAACTTAACTTTCATGAAGAAAGTTAACATCCTCCTGGTATAGTCCCTGTAAGGAATCAGATGAGGTTGATGAACCAACCATTTTTTGTTAACCTAGTTGATAACTAAAGCCGAATCTCCGAAGATCTCGAGGTTCTTAATTCTCAAACTAATTGCTTCCTCAATCCCCATTATGTAGGCTTCATACCCTGCTTCATTGTTAGTGCATTCGAATGTCAATCGGGTAGTGAAGGGCATATGGATCCCTTTCGGTGAGATGATAACATCACCAACTCCACTTCTGTTCATGTTAACGGCTCCGTCAAACATCAGACTCCATTTGGATTCAGGGTCTGGCCCCTCCCACGAGAGTGGTTCTTCGCAGTCTTTCGACTTGAGGAACATGATGTCCTCATCCAGGAACTCAAACCTCATTGGCTGGTAATCCTCAATCGGCTGTTGGGCCAGATAATCTGACATTACACTTCCCTTGATAGTTTTTTGTGAAGTGTATTGGATGTCGTATTCTATCAAAATCATTTGCCATCGGGCTACTCTTCCGGTCAGAGCTAGCTTTTCAAAGATGTTTTTAACGGGGTCCATCTTGGAAATCAACAAAGTGGTATGAGTCAGCATGTATTGTCTTATTCGGCGAGAACCCCGTTGCCAAAACGCAACAAGTTTGTTCGAGCAGTGAGTATCGTGTCTCATAGTCGGTAAACTTTTTGCTAAAGTAATAGATTGCGTGCTCTTTTCGACCAGACTCGTCCTATTGACCCAGTACATAGCCCATCGATCCCTCGAGCATTGTGAGGTACATGATCAAAGGTCTCTCCGGTACTGGAGGTATGAGAATTTAAGGTTCTTGCAGATACTCCTTGATTCGGTCGAAAGCTAATTGACAGTCATCATTCCACCTGATAGCCTGATTCTTCCTCAGAAGTTTGAAAATAGGCTTACACGTGGCCGTTAGGTGAGAGATGAACCATGCAATGTAGTTCAGACTCCCTAAAACACCATGTACTTCCTTCTCAGTTCTTGGCTCAGGCATCTCTTGAATTTCTTTTACCTTTGCAGGATCGACCTCAATCCCCCTTTCACTGACAATAAAGCTCAGCAGCTTTCCGGAACGCACCCTGAATGTGCACTTGTTCGGGTTCAACCTCAATCTGAACTTCTGAAGCCTATCAAATAACTTGGCTATATTGACTATATGTTCTTCTTTTGTTTGTGACTTTGTTATCATATCATCGACGTAGACCTCGATCTCGTGATGAATCATGTCATGGAATAGAGTCACCATTGCTCATTGCTATGTTGCCCTAGCATTTTTCAAACCAAACGACATTACTTTGTAACAGAAGGTGCCCCAAGGGGTGATGAAAGTAGTATTCTCCATGTCATCTGGAGACATCTTGATCTGATTGTAGCCTGAAAATCCGTCCATGAAGGAAAACACAGCGAATTGGGAAGTGTTGTCAACTAGCACGTCAATATGTGGTAGCGGGAAGTAATATTTGGGGCTCGCCCGATTCAAGTCTCGATAATCCACGCACATTCTGACCTTGCCATCCTTTTTAGGGACTGGAACAATATTTGCAACCCATGGAGGATAACTTCTCATAGCCAGGAATCTGGCATCAAACGGATTTTGAACCTCTTCCTTGATTGTGATAGCCATGTCGGGTCGAGTTCTCCTCAGTTTCTGCTTCACTGGTGGGCAATCTTCTCTGAGCGGCAGCTTGTGCACTATGATGTCGGTGTCCAACCCTGGCATGTCCTAGTAAGACCAGGCAAAGACGTCAACATACTCTCAGAGCATGAAGATTAAACGGATCTTTACAGATTCTTCCAATGCGGCCCCGATCTTGACCTCTTTCTTGTCCTCTTCTATACCTAGGTTCACCACTTTGATGGCCTCTTCGTGTGGCTAAATCACCATCTCCTCCTGCTTGAGAATTCTGGCTAATTCTTCGGGTAATTCACAATCTTCTTCACCTTCCTCGCCGGCTAGGTAAATTGGATTGTCAAAGTCATATTGAGCCATAGCAAGGTCGTTACTAATGAGACCCGATTGGGTATATCTGCATGAATGATGATTCATGCTAGATTTAGAAAAAGTGGGAGACATGAAAAACATTGCCATTTATTTTAAAAACAAAAATGAAATGAAAGACAAGGAAAACCATGAACGAATGCCAAAACGTCCACTTTATTAATGATGATGTTATTGCATTATGAAATAATGAACCCTCACAATGAGCTACTATGCCCTGGGCAAGGCATAAAGCCTTCACACAAAATAATAGAAACACGATACTATTACTCTTCTGGTTGAGTGATAGAGATGATCGCTTCGGTTGACCAGTTGTTGAGTTGCACACCTGGGACGCAAGGATTTATCCACTCGTCCAGTTCGCAATCACTATCAACAGTTTCATCTTGCACTGCACAGATGCTACCATGATCAAACCACCCTGCACTAGTGAAGGTAATTGGGCATTTTCGACCACTCGCACCCTGATCTGGCATCGACTAGTCAGGATTATAACCAATCCTGAACATATCCTTCTTCTCTGGGACTTCAATCATTTTGCCCCAGCCCTCATTCATACCTGATTCCACAACCTCCAAGGCATGTTTGTAAGATGCTATGGACGCTCCTTTCTTCTTATCCTCTGACAAGGCAGCTGATGACGATGTACCCTCGGTTCTGATGGGCTCAAAGGCTTAACAAGGAGTCTCAACAATCTCTCCGTCCATCTCTACATATTTGAACGAGGACAAGTGGCTGATGAAGATGTCTTCTTCCCTGCACACTATAATGATTTGTCCTTCCCAGACAAATTTGAGCTTCTGGTGGAGAGTTGAAGACACAACCCCTGCTGCATGTATCCAGGGTTGTCCCAGCAAACAGTTGTATACTGGTTGGATATTCATAACATAAAAGGTAGTATTGAAAACCTGTTGTCCTACCTTGATTGACAGTTCCACTTCTCCAAAGACATACCTTTTGGAGCCGTCGAATGCACAGACTATCAAATTGCTCGGCTTGAGCACCACCCCGTCATAGTCCAACTTAATCAGTGCTTTCTTCAGTAATACATTCAGAGACGATCATGTATCCACAAGTACATGAGAAAGCATAGCTCCTTTACATTCCATAGAAATGTGTAGAGCTCGATTATGGCTACATCCCTCAGTGGTCAGGTCCATATTCGTAAACCCCAAACCATGGTTGGCGTTCACACTTGACACCACCGTCTTAAGCTAGTTCACAGATATATCCTGTGGCACGTAGGAATTGTTTAAAATCCTCAGCAGAGCTTTCCTATGTGAGTACGAACACATCAACAAGGACAAAATTGAAATATTTGAGAGAGTTTGCTGCAAGTGATCAACTATTTTGTAATCATTCTTCTTAATGATTCTCAGAAATTCTTCCGACTCCTTATCAAAGGGGATATTAGGATCCGGCGTTTGCCCAGGAGCATCATTTGTCACAGGCTGCTTTCCCCTAGCTTTGGCTTGGGCCTCTGCATTGTCCCTTGGTGGTACCACATTTTTTCTTAACGTCTCAGGCGCAAATAGTCTCCCACTCCTTGTGAACCCTCCAACTCCAACACTCTCAACTTGGTGTTGAGCTAAGCTGGAAGAGGTCATATCTTGCTTCTGACCATTATAGTAAACTTCTGCCCCATAGGACCATGGGACGGCTCTTTCTCTTTGGTACGAAATTGGTCCAGGAGTGGCAAATGTCATAGGTGCCACCTTAGCTGGTGTTGGAAATTATGTTGGATTATAGTAGATAGTCCCTGTCGAGACTTCATCTTCCTTTAAAACCTTGTCAAACTGAATACTGCCCTCGTCGATCATTCTTTATATACCCGATCTCATCCTGTCACAACCATTAACGGAGTTCTCACAATCTGAACAACCCTCTTCACATCCCAGAAATATATCCTTCTTGGCTAGACCACTTTTCACGGCTAACAGTGAAGTTTTCAAAGCATCGACATCGTATATCAGATTTAATCCCTCACCATCATCAATAGCTCCTACGGTCCTTCCATGCGGAGGCATGGGGTTTTTCAACACGTTCGGGGTTGGAGAGAAATTGATTGCCTTGGAGTCTATCAAATCATGCACCTTGTCTTTAAGGGCTTTACAATTTTCAGTACTGTGGCCTGGAGCTCCGGAATGGAACTCCCCGTGGGAATTAGCATCATAGCCCTCAGGAATCTGCCCCGGCCTCGGAGGATGCAAAGTTCTTAACTGGACCATTTAAAGTTGAAGAAGATTTTGCAAAAGCTGAGAATAAGACATCGGTGGCATCTCAAGATGCCTATCCTTTGGTCTGGGAGGATAGTATTGACGAGGAACTCGTTGCTGCTGGTAGTTCTGTTGACGCTGTTGTTGTGGTTGTTGAACCTGCTATTGATTCGAGGGAGCAAAAATGGTAACAGAGCTACCTGATGATAGGAGTTCTGATTTCCCCTCTTCCTTTGGGTGTACACGGCCCTGGCTTCACCTTCCCTTCTTTTCACAAAAGGTTTCTTGTCCCCAGAGGTTGACGCTCCGATATTCTAAATTTTCCCTTGCTTCATTCAACTTTCAATTCTCTCACTAGTTAGGATGATGTTAGAAAAACCGCTAGATGAACAACCTGCTAATCTTTCCATGAAGTTTCCATGGAGGGTATCCATGAAAAGGTCAACCATCTCTCTCTCTAGCAGTGGGGGTTAAACTCTAGTTGCGACTTCGCGCCACCTCTGTGCATATTCCTTGAAGCTTTTGGAGTTCTTTTGAGATAAACTTTGCAGTTGGGTCCGACTTGGAGCCATGTTAATATTATATTGGTATTGCTTGAAGAAAGCCTCCCCTAGCTCTTTCCAATTGCGAACATTGGTCCTCTCCAATTTTATGTACCATTCAAGTGAGCCCCCAGATAGGCTGTCTTGGAAATAGTACATCCAAAGCTTCTCATCTTTGGTATGTGTAGCAATCTTGCGATTAAAAGCCTGCAGATGAGTTTTTGGGCAAGAAATGTCATTATATTTGTCGAAACTTGTGGGCTTTCTGAAGTAGCTCTCCCTGTTCAGCTAGGAGCTCTTGAAGGTTTTTAATCTTCAGCTCGTACTCGACTTCTACCTCCTTTTTCTTTTTCAGATTGTCATCCCACCTTTCTTTCTAAAGGGTCACATATTCGTTGGCCTCGTCTAAAGACTTCTTGTCCTTCCAGCGTTGACTCTCCTTGAGGGTTTCAGCCAACATCTTCTTCTAGAAGTAGAGCTCCCTTTCTTCAAATTACTTTTGCTTGAGCCAGACTATCTCTTCAGCTTCCTGGGCTTTTTCCCCTAGTTGCTTTTTGTGCATCATCAGCTTTTGGAAAGCATTGTTGGTCTCCAGATTTTCAGCTCTAAGTTGTTGGACCAAGGCTTCCAGCTTCTGATAATCTCCCAAAGGCACGGTAGTAGGAGATGGAGTTGGTGTAGCAAAGGGGATTAAGGCCACTTGGGCTTTCTCCTTTATCCAAGCTTCATACTCGGGGAACATATGATTGTTGCTTCTGCCTATACATGCCACCCCTTTCTTCTGATAAGCTTCCAGGAACCTGCAACTTTCCGGACCAGAGGAAGGTTATCTTTCATCGGGAAGTAAAAAGTCTGGAACAAATTTGACTCCTCGGGAACATCTTTGAGTGCATATCCCAATTGTCTTCTCAATAGGATGTGGTTGTAACTGATACCCCCAGACACTCCTAATAATGGTACATTGAGATAACTTCCACAACTTGTGATAAAGTTCTTCCCCTTCAGCCTTAGGGTAAACCATCTGATGTCCTTAGGAGACAACATGCTCAGTTTTTGGGCCCATATTACATTGGGATCGGTAAAGACTTCAGTAGTGGGTAGGTGTCTCATAAACCAATTGTAGAATAGAGGAACACAATACTTGACTAGACCACCCCGTTTCTTCTCATTTTTGTAATGTACTGAGTATTATAGATCACCCATAAGAGTAGGCACATGATCCTTCAGCACAAACAAGTGGATTGTATTCATATCCACAAATTTATCCATGTCAGCAAACATGATGATCCAATAGATGGACAAGGCTAAGATAGCACAAACTGAATCCCACCGAGCAGCCACATCAAGTTCTCCAGCTCTTCTAACCATAAAGTCAAGAGAAAATCCGAGTATCCCAACTTTAGTAGCAGTTAAGTTTGCCTCCACTTCAGTTGAGCTCAAATAAAGAGCTTTGGCAATATTAAGGTGAGTTAGTCTAGTCATTTTTGAATAGAAAGGGATCCGGTCTTTGAGTGGGACACCCAGAATCATAGCATACTCTTCCAGCAGAGGCCCTAACTGGAACTCATGGAAAGTGAAGCATCGGAGCCGAGGGTTGTAGTACTGCAACAAGGTATAAATTGCACTCCTTTGGAACTATCCACATCTGGTTGAGAAGATCCATTTTGGTGTCAAATAACTTGTAGTGCACATTCTTCTTTCTGACTTCTTCCATTTCTGAAGCAGAAGTCTGGTCGGGAACCGGGAATAGTATGAACCCTGAGAATGAAAAAGAACACAAATGATTAATGATGTGATGATGCTTATGCAAGATAAGACATGTGATCAATGAAGTATCTGTGTTGTGTTGATCAGGTACTCAAGTGTCTGTGTAGGGTCACAACGACAATCACAGTAACAGTTTCTCTGAACAGAAATCCCGGATCTCAGAACCAAAGAACCATAGAAGCAGATCACAACACTGAACAATACTGGAAAAGTGGGTATGTTGGAAGTTTTAGGGTTCCTGCAAACCTGTAAACCCCTCCCGTCTCATGGGTGTGTTACTCGGGTCAACATCACTTACTTTCAAAGTCAAATAGCAATAATATGTTCACCATTTCTGAGAAATGGCTCAGAACCAAATCAGGGAATCAGTTTGGCATTATATACTACTCAGGGAGGTCTCAGCTGAGTCCAAGGAAACAAGCATCTCTCACAAGTCCCCATCTTCAAGCACTGAATCGAGAAACAATAATACATTCAACCCTTGGGATACATTATTATCGTCATACGAACAGTTTACCTTGATTGGGTTCCTATGAGAGAACCAGGCCATCCTATGTGAGTTCCCAGTGGGCCCTCTGATGCGAGTGGGTTTGCCAACAAATGTGGGTTGCCACTGTCATCACAGGAGAGGGTTGTTTCCACTAAGGTCCTCAATGATCGGTCCCCAGATGCATATAACTATCAAGGTCGTACCTTGAAATGGAGGAGATCCCCACACAGAGTAACTCCAAGACGGCCGCAGTCTGGGTGTGGAACATATTGCCACTCATCATGATACCATGCGAGTACAATGTCTGTCCATGCTAGTCCTAGAGTGCACTCAAGCCGGGTATTTGACTTATCTCACCGTAACCACATCCCATAAAAAAATCAAACCAGCACAGACAATCCAGTATATATGATGCATGGAAAATAAATAATGAAAGCAGTAAATAAATGTCGTAAAATAAAGTTGTAAATAAAGCGGTAAAGCTAAACTAAAGCACACAGAAGCACACAGATAAACACCCAAATAAATAGAGACAAATAGGCACTAGGAATGACTCTCAAAGGGGAAACTAGAGATACTGGGTTTGGTCCCCAGCAGAGTCGCCAGCTTCCGCTCTCGGGGTTTTCATCCTATTACAAACGCGAAAGTGGCGCGGAAAAGGTAGAGTTGTCAGCTAGGAATTTTTATCCCGAATGAATAGGAAAGGTAATGATGCACAAACCTAAGAGAAAAGGAAAGGACAAGGTCCTGCGAACCAAAGATCTGGGTTCGGTAGTCGGTTACGAACTGGGAAGGTATTAGCACCCTAGACCGTCCGCCTACCCGACGGGATCCACACTTGTTAATTTGTTTCAAAGGGTATGAAATTAGATGTTGTTGAACAAAAGATCTGCTAACTTGAACTGGAATGAGAAAGGGAAATGGAAAAGAGAACGAAAAGGGAAAATGTAGGGAAAATAAAGAGTGTGCTCGAACGGGTCCTACCCATCTACCTATGTACCTCATCGGGAATATGAGGATCAGAGTCGACGTAGTTCGTCTAACTAAGGCGGAAACTCTGTTTGTGTTTTTATAGCTGAACTGCTTATGCCTATGCTCAGGTGTTGCAAGTTCGTCTGTTACGAGTGCGTTACTGTCTTGCAAATGAGATAATATTAGCAAGTTCGCATTGAGAGTGAGTGAGATGAGAAAATAATTCCCGTAGGAAAAGACGAGTGTTGTTTGTAACTGTCTTTTAGAGAAGTGTTTTGCTTTTGTTATTTGTAAAACATTCTCATACTAAGACTTATTCATCGTGGTAGATGCATAACGCCTCGCCCCGAAATGGGACACGCATAAGTAACCCACGGAAAAGTCTCTTGGCGTATGGGAAGCTTAACCTTTATTAGGTGTTTTTTACTTTACTTTGAGATGAGAAAGAAAGCAAAGTGAACCAAAGGTAAAAGTCTAAAGGGAGACTAGTAATCCAAAGTGTTGTCATGCA
This sequence comes from Lathyrus aphaca, assembly GCA_963966055.1. Taxonomy (NCBI): domain Eukaryota; kingdom Viridiplantae; phylum Streptophyta; class Magnoliopsida; order Fabales; family Fabaceae; genus Lathyrus; species Lathyrus aphaca. Next base: position 408,492,199 of record OZ014520.1, read on the forward strand.
TGGATGAACCTAGGTTAGTGTGGCTTTCTAATCCTAATGAGAAAAGGAAAAGAAGAAGGGACTTAGGAATCAACTTACTTCCTAAGGAAGCTAAGTCGTTTCTAAAGGGGATTTAGCATGAAGTTGTACAAACTAAGCACAAAATGCTAAGGCAAGAGCACTTAGAAAGTGTAAAGAACTTAAAAGGAAGAAGTTGTGAATGAACTTACATCCACCTCCCTACAAAACAAGGGTTAGTAGGATAAAGCAAAAATGATAAAAGGAATGAAAGTAAACGAATACCAAACAATTCCTAATACCTTTAAGGCCTAATCTAAACTCAATCCTAAGTCTAAGGATCCTAAAAACTAAGAAAATCCAAAATCCAGCAGCTACCATAACTCCTATCGCACAAACAGCTACTAAATGCAATGCATAACACAAACATCCTATTACAACTACCAAACAACATCCAAATAGGTGTAAAAGGTCAAAAACAGAATGAATACAACATGTTTTTACAGCTCCTATTTCAAAATACAGCTATGAAAAACAAGGCAGATTTCATTATATTTCAACAATGCAAAAATATGAGTTTTAATGCAAATCATGGAATGAAAAGATTATGACGAATTAATGCAACAACATGCGATAGATTATTAATAATGGAATGCAACATCATCATGAAATTAATGGATGTAAATTAAATGATTTATGTGATTTCAACATTAGGTAAGTTTTCAATATGCACATGATTGAACCAAAACATGAATGAACTTCAAACATGATGCAAAACAGAAGTGTACATATTTATTATCATGCTATGAAGGTTGCTAAACCATGCAAATAATGAGTCTTTCAAAGCTATGGACATGCATGCAACTCTTATGCCTAAAATCGGAACCTAACAAAAAGTATGTCGAAAGCTAACGAAACTATGCACACTTGCACTAAATCAGCTCCTAAAAATTCCCTAAAATCATGATCTATCAATCTATGATGATAAAAGGAAGAATGATGCACAAACATGCAAGGAAACAACCTAAAAGTTGAAATCAGCATAACATTAACCAGTTAACGGCTTCAGAAAGTCAGTCACCACAAGCAAAAACAACGTGTTAACCAGTTAACCTTGTGTTTTAACCGGTTTACACTAAACCAGAATGAAAAAACAGTGAGGAAAAAAACACTTCTAGCTATCAACCTACTTCCAAAAGCTCCTAATACAGCCATGAACATATTAGCACGACATTTCTACCTACATAGAGCCTTCTAACACCTATTAGCACCAAGAACGAGCTACGATTCTAGCTACTAACAATTAAACTGAATAACGCATCACAAAAGCAATCAACGAATCAAAGAATGCCTTACGGCGAGATGAAGAGAAATAAATTAAATCAAGAAACGGTTTCGGATCCACCAACCTACAAAGAAGAGGATTGCTTTGGTGATTGTTGTGAGTTGATCGATGCACAAACGAAGAGAATACCGAAGATTCCAAGCTTCGATCCGCGAGAGTGCAAAATAAATGCAATTGATCTAAAACGCTTCCGAACAGTGAAAGAAACACCGTAACCATGCCAAATCTTCGATTATCCACTGAATCAGTGATGATGATGAAGGCTAAGCTTCCTATTTTTCGAATTTCGGTGTGAAACTATGAAGATCTTGATGATGAAGCTTTGGTGAGTATGGGAAAATGGAAGAAGATGAAAGAATTGAGATGATGAGAATGCTGAATTTTTGTGAAGAAGAAATGACCAACCCTTTTTGCTTGGTGAATAGGGTTTATATAGGTATTAGGTTTGGAGTTAGGTTTAGGTTAGGGAACACGACTTAGATCATAAGCTAAGGGTTGGAAAGGAATATTCCTATAATATTCCTTGGCCATATTCTTGGAATATTCCTTGAATTTTTCGTGTTTTTGTGAAGAAGAACTCTGAGGAAGAGAAGAGAAAAGAAAGCTCTAGGATCGGGAGGAATTATCAGAAAGTATTGGAGAAAGAAGGTGAAGCTATGAAATTCTCTAAGGTATGGGGAATTTTCATATCTTATTATAGTTTTATAGGGTTTAGTTTGTGAATAGATTTGGTTTTGTGTATTTTTGGGTAATTGTTATGTTTGATGACATAGATTGAGTTAGAAAGGTATGAATTGATGAATTAGGATGGGTAGAATAATTTGGAGTGATGTATTTGATGTCTAATTTGATGCATTGTTGTTGTATGTGATTAATTATTGATTAGTAAGAAGTTTTGGGTTGCATTGAGATGAATTCGTATGAAAAATTGAGGTATTTTGGTGCAGAATTTGTGAAAACAGCAGAAAATTGCTTATGTTCAGGTGTTAACCGGTTAACCGTATGTGTTAACCGATTAACCAGTGTAAAATACACGTTTTGGACAAAAAAATGAGGCGTTAACTGGTTAACCATATGTGTTAACCGGTTAACACTATAACATAGGCAATTTTTATTTTTGAAAAATCCGTAACTTTTGATCCGTAACTCCGATTGAGGTCCCGTTTGAAGCGTTGGAAAGCTAACAAGATGAACTTTAATTTGATAAAATAAAATGAGTGAGGTGAGAAATTTTTCAGTGCTGAAGTTTTAAAAAAAGTTGAATTGGTTTTATGATTATAAACAAGGCTTGATTATAAATTGATGATTTGATGTTGTTGATGAAAGAAGTTATTTCGTTGTCTTGTTGATCAAAGAAGTTGTTTTGTTGTATTATCAATGTGTTGTCGTGATGAAAGACATGATTATATGATGATTATTGTTGAATATGAAATGAATGATCCATATGTTGATTTTTGATGAAATTAGGAGAATTAGCATCATTGTATTTCATAGCATTTTATGATGGGGCTTCGGCCTATTGGTATCTTCAATCCCATTGTGTGGATTAAATTGATTTGGTGATTATGTTGTGCTCCCTTGTGGAGGGTTGATGTCCAGTGTCCATCGCATGGAGAAAATCGGTACCACATGCATTCTTTGCATTTCATTATAGTTGACATTGCACATCAATGATGAAATGGTGATGGTGTTGTGAAGATTTTATTGATGATGTTATGATGTTGTTGTACTTGTTTTATTTATTTTTTGTGTCCTTATATTATTATAATGAATTGTGATTTCTCACCCTGCCTGCTTGGAAATGTTGCCTCTTTTGTTGGTAACTTGTAGATAACCAAGAGTAGATTGTGGTGATGGAGGAGGTAGCCTTAGAGTATTGTTATTTATCGCTTTAATAGTAGTTATAGGTGTCCTGCTCTGAGATATGTAACATCGGGTGGGAATATGTTTAAGGGATTACTATATTGTGTAGTTAGAATCATTTTATGATTTTCTATACATTGATTTTATTTGGTGACAGTTGTTGACAATGACGCAAAGATTTTGATGTTTTGATGAGATAACGAATATATTTGAATTTATGATTCTGTTGTGCAAAGTTTGAAATTTAGTGGTGGATGTTACTACAGAAATTATTATTTTAAAAAGGTTTTGAAAACCCATGATTACAGAGCAAGATTGTTACTAAGATGTTTAATGATGAATGTGACACCTTTTTACGGTGAACTCTGATTTTTTAAGTGTACTTACCGCGTACATTATGTTGGGTTAGAAGGGTGTTACAATGTTCCTATATGTGAAGCAAGTGGATGAACTTCTAGCAGATGAAACCCAGATGTTTGCTTTGTTTACAGCATTACAAGTTGACTATGAACAAGTGGGCATTGAGTTACCTATTGTCCGAGAATTTCTGGATGTGTTTATGGATGACATTAGTGATTTTCCACCATAGCGTAAAGTAGAGTTTGTTGTGGATTTAGTATCGGGTACTAGTCCAGTGTCGATGGCTCCTTATAGGATGTCGGCTTCTGAATTGAGTGAGTTGAAGAAACAACTTGAATAACTTCTTGAGAAGAAATTTGTTCGTCCAAGTGTTTCTCCGTGGGGTGCTCCTGTGTTGTTAGTTAAGAAGAAGGATGGTAGTATGAGGTTGTGCATCGATTGTCGGCAGTTGAATAAGGTGACTATTAAGAATAAATATCCACTTTCGAGGATTGATGAATTGATGGATCAGTTAGTGGGGGCTTGCGTTTTTAACTAGATTGATTTGAGGTTGGGTTATCATCAGATTTGAGTTAAAGCAGATGATATTCCGTAGACAAATTTCTGGACGAGGTATGGTCACTATGAATATATTGTGATGCCTTTTGGTGTATCCAATGCGCCTGGTGTATTCATGGAGTATATGAACCGGACCTTTCAGGAGTATTTGGATAAGTTTGTGGTGGTTTTTATTGATGACATTCTGATTTATTCAAAGTCAGAAGAAGAACATGAGGGACGTTTTAGGATTGTATTACAAGTGTTAAGAGAGAAGAGGTTTTATGCTAAATTGTCTAAGTGTGAGTTCTGGTTGAAGGAAGTGATTTTCCTTGGCCATGTGATTTCTGGTGGAGGAATTTTTGTGGATCCTTAAGAGATTGATGTTTTGTTGAATTGGGAAACTTCAAAGTCTGCTACGGAGATTAGAAGTTTTCTTGGTTTAGCCAGTTATTACCGAAAGTTTATAGAGGGTTTTTCTAAGTTGGCATTGCCTTTGACGCAGTTGACTCGAAAGGGTCATTCCTATGTATGGGTTGTTGCTTGTGAGAAAAGTTTTGTTGAGTTGAAGAAGAGGTTAACTGCTACTCCAGTTTTGATTTTACCGAATTCAAATGAATCTTTTATGGTGTATTGTGATGCTTCAAAGATGGGTCTTGGTGGTGTTTTGATGCAGAATGGACAAGTAGTTGCCTATGCTTCTAGACATCTACATGTTCATGAGAGGAACAATCCTACCCATGACTTAGAATTAGTATTTGTGGTTTTTGTGCTAAAGATTTGGAGACACTACTGTTTGTATCAAGGTTTAAGGTATTCAGCGATCATAAGAGTTTAAAATACTTGTTTGATCAAAAAGACCTCAATATGAGGCAGCGAAGATGGTTAGATATGTTGAAAGATTTTTATTTTGATTTGAGTTACCGCCTTGGTAAAGCTAATATGGTTGTAGATGCTTTGAGTAGGAAAAATTTGCATATGTCAATGTTAATGGTGAAAGAACTTGAGATGATTGAATAATTCAGAGACATGAGCTGGCTATGTGAAACTACGTCTGAGAGTGTGAAGTCGGGTATGCTGAAATTGATGAATGATATTGTGGAGGAGATCTATATAGGACAACATACAAATTTAAAGTTGGTTGAACAGATGACTTTGATTAACCAAGGTAACGTACGGGGGTTTCGTATTGATGAGAATGGTATGATGAGGTTTCGAGATCGTGTGTGTGTTCCTGACATTCTAGAGTTGAAGAAAAGTATTCTTTAAGAAGGGAACCGAAGTAGGTTAAGTATTCATCCTGGTGCGACTAAGATGTATCATGACTTGCAAAAGCTGTTTTGGTGGTCGGGTATGAAGATAGATGTTGCAGAGTTTGTGTATGCTTGTTTGGTTTGCCAAAAATCGAAGGTTGAACATCAAAAGCCTTAAGATATTATGCAACCGTTGAGTATTCCAGAATGGAAATAGGATAGCCTTTCTATGGATTTTATGACAGGTTTTCCGAAGACCGTAAAGGGGAATGATTCCATTTGGGTGATTGTTGATTAGTTAACTAAGTCGGCGCATTTCTTGCCGATGAAGATTAATCATTCCATGTTGAAGCTAGAAGAGATGTATATTGACGAGATTGTGAAGTTGCATGGGATACCGTTGAGTATCATGTCAAATAGAGATCCGTAGTTTACGTCGAGATTTTGGAAAAGTTTACAAGATGCTTTGGGAACCAAATTGAGGATGAGTTTTTCTTATCATCCACAATCAGACGGTCATACAGAACGGTCCAATCCTTAGGAGATTGGCTAAGAGTTTGTGTGTTGGATCATGGAGGTGCGTGGGATAGTCATTTATCGTTGATTGAGTTTACTTATAACAATAGTTTTCATGCAAGCATTGGTATGGCTCCGTATGAAGCATAGTATGGGAGGCGGTGTAAGACTCCATTGTGTTGGTATGAATCAGTCGAGAGTGTTGTGCTCGGACCTAAGATTGTTCAAGAGACTTCGGAGAAGATTAAGATGATTCGAGAGAGAATGAAGACTTCGAAAAGTTGTCAAAAGAGTTATCATGATAAGAGGAGGAAAGCACTTGAATTTCAGGACAGAGATCATGTGTTCTTGAGGGTTACTCCAGTGATTGGTGTCAGGCGAGCTTTGAAGTCCATAAAGCTCACTCCACATTTCATTGGACCGTATCAGATTTTGTAGAGGGTCGGAGAGGTGGCATATCGGATTGCATTACTACCGTCACTTGCGAATCTGCATGATGTGTTTCATGTATCACAACTGAGGAAGTATATTGCAGATCCATCGCATGTGATTCAGATGGATGATATTTGAGTAAGGGATAATTTGACTGTAGAGGTTTCACCAGTGCAAATAGATGGAAGAGAAATGAAGTGATTAAGAGGTAAAGAGATTTCCTTGGTGAAGGCATTGTGGGGTGGACCAACCGGGGATATTTGGACTTGGGAGTGGGAGGATCATATGAAATAGTCGTACCTGATACTGTTTGCTTCAGGTACATTTTCGAGGACTAAAATTCTTAAGTGGGGATAGTTGTAACACCCCAAAGTCGATTTTAATTAATTGATGTGTTTTCTTGTGAATAATGATGTTTATGATGTTATTTGAGGTTTTGAGGAATTTTGGGGTTAACTTAGTATATTAGTAATATTATAAAATATTAAGTTTAGTGGTTTATTTTATTACTTGAGATTAAATGTTATAAAATAAAAGGAATTGGAGGATAAGGGTATTAAGGTCTTTCGGTTGAGGATAAGTGAGAGTTTTAAGGGGAAAGACTAAAGAGGTCCTAGGGGAAAGAGTGACAAAAGAGGGGAAAGTTGGAGAGTACGATCATTTGAAACGATCGCACCTTTGAGAAAAGAGCACTGGAGAAGAGGGAAAAGCTAGGGCTTGAAGGTTGGAAGAATTTATGGAGAGTCTATCGAAAACTTACGGAAATTAAGGTATGGGGAGTATTTTACTATTGATATTATAATGTTGGAATGGAATTGGGGTTTTTTGAGGTATAGGTTTTAGGGTATGGGTTTTATGATGAACTGAATTTTGATGATGATTTTATGATGATTTTGATAAATATAACGAGGTATATGATGTGGTTGATGATATTGTAATAGATGTTGATGTCAATGATTTTTTTTGATGTAATGTTGTCAATTTATGTGTTTTAGAGGGGTTTTATCGCAGAAGGAGAATACTGGAAATCACAGAGAAATTCTGCAGAATCGCGAAGCTTTCTTAGCGAGCTACAACTTGCTTAGAGAGCCTGATGTCTTGCTTAGCGAGCCTTGGGAAACTTTGAAAAATGTTTTAATTTTGAAACTGTTTTTTTAAGGTAGTGTGTTCTAGGTTGCTATGACGTTGTAGAGTTGTCACATGATGTGTTTAGGAGGCTATATGAGTAGAGTTAGTAATCATGTGATGTATGATGAATTATTTGATTTTCTTCGAGTCATGATGTATGATTTCATGATTTAGAGATATTATGTAGAATGAGTATGTTGTATGATGTTCCATGAGTATGTACATGATGTTATGAATGATTATGAGGAATGATTGTTTAATAATGAATGCAAATGCAATGTTATGATGTTTTGAGGATGATGTATGTATATTGCATCTTGCATTCATGGCATTGAATTTATGAGGGGACTTTGGTCCATTGGTAGCTTCAATCCCATTGTGTGGATTGAAGTGATATGATGTTTATGATGTTCTCCTTTAGGGGAGGGTTGATGGCCCAGTGTCCATCACATGAGGATGATTCGGTACCACGTGCATTAGTTAAGAGGTTGCATTTCATTCTAAATGACATAGCATGAGTACATTGATTTTTGTGAAATGATGGGATGTATTTAATGAAGTGTATTAAATGAGTAATGGTGGATGTTCTTGTGATGTGATGATGAAGATAGGTATAAATAAGTTATAAATGAATTGTTGTTCTTGTTGTTGTTGACTGTTTTAAATTCTTGTTCTATATTATATTATTGAATGTGAATTTACTCACCCTGCCTGATTTCTGGTGATAGTTTATTATGCCATCATGCAGATAATCAAGATTAGCTCGGTGTGTGCTTAACTCAGAGATAATGAGTCGTTGAGTTAGTTAGAAGTGGAGTCATGCTCTGTGTCTAGTAACATCGGGATGGGTTCACTTGAGTGTTTATGTTTTATATAGATTTAAGACGATATGTTTTGTTTAAGTACTTTGACAAAATGATGTTTGAGATAAATTATGAGTTTTGTTTTATTAAAGAAGAATTTGTGACTTGTTGTTTTCTGCTGCATATTTGTTGAGAAAAGAATTCTAGTGCTTTTCATGATTTATGAACCCGTATTGCGGGATAGGACTCTACGTGATGTTTATGATTTTTGAATTAAGAAGTAATGTGATGCCCTTTTATGAGTTTTATTCTGATATGTGATTTTAAATGTTTAAATTTGTGACGGGGTAGAAAGGGTGTTACATCATACATATTAAAAGGACCAAAAGGTGTACGGTAAAAGGCATAATAGTCATAATATGATGCCATTAAAAACCGAAGTCGGATTTTAGATCCCAAGAGACACTATCGGAACAACCTTCCAAAATGCTATGATCTAAAGCCTGCTCCTTTAAAGACACCAAAGTGTCCCTTAAGTTTGGATAATTGGCTACCAACCCATTAAGGCCAAAATCACCGCATAACCAAATGCCATCCTTACAACCTCAACTTCCGTAGTTGAAACCTTCTTTAAATAGGATTCTGCATACAAAACTGGGAACTCATCCTTCAACACAACATCCTCTACCCAACTAACTTCCCAAAAAGGAATTGTGTAACCACTTCCAGCTTTGAACTTACAACAATCCTTAATATGGTTAAAATGGAATTTCTTACAAATCGAGGTGATGTCCTTCCACCAAAAGGACATAGGGGAAGAAATGCTTTTAGTATCTACTCCACAAATTACCTTTGTAATGATATCTGATAACGAGCTCTCAATAATTTATTCCAAAGGCAATTAGGATTTTGAAGGATTCTCCATCTCCACTTATTAAGAAGTGACAAATTAAAATCCTCCAAATATTTAAGGCCTAACCCCCTTTTTCATAAGGAAGGCATACATCCTTCCAACTAATCCAATGAATCTTCCTTTTATCCTCCACCCTACCCCAAAGAAAATTACTTTGAATTTTTATGAATTCTTTAACTACTTTTGTCAGCATCTTGTAGAAAGAAATTGTGAAAATAGTTAGAGAACATAAAATAGACTTCAAGAGAGTAATTCTTCCTCCAAGGTTAAGAAACCTATTTTTCCACCACGAAAGATGCTTCTTCATTTTCAACAAAAGAGGATTCCAACTAGAAACTTTCCTTGGATTATAGTCTATCAGAATGCAAAGAAAAAGGAATTTAGAATCTTCCATATTACAAGAAAGAGCACAAGAAGCCACCTCTAAAAAGTTGAGATTAGCATTAATACCAATCAACTTGCAATTGTGATAATTGATGCCAAGCCCCAAAACAAGTTCAAAAGCTCTCAAAACCGTCTTTATAGCCCAAATATGCCTCCAAGACCCTTCACCCACCAACAAAGTGTCATCCGCGAATTGAAAAATATCAACCGAACATTTTCTTTCTATATCAAAGCTTCCAAATTCCCCAATTTCAATAGATTTTCGCACCAACCCTATTAATCCTTCTGCTACCATAACAAAAAGAAAAGACGAAAGAGGATCACCTTGTCTCAAACCTCTCTCAACAACAAACTCCTTTGTAGGACTACCGTTGACTATCACCAACATCTTACTTTGAAAAACCAATAATTCCATCCATTTCCTCCAAACCGGACCAAATCCCATTTTCGACAACATGAACCTTAAAAAGTTCCAACTCACCTTGTCATATGCCTTTTCAAAGTTCACCTTAAAAAGAATGCAATTCTTGCCCTCCTTCTTAGCGTAATCCACCACTTCATTAGCCACCAAGACTCCATCAAGAAATTGTATACCAAGGACAAAGGTGCTTTAACACGGGGAAATAATAGAGTTAAGAACCACTTTAAATCTTCCCGCCAAAATGTTAGCAATAACTTTATACAAACACCCCACTAAACATATTGGTCTATATTCATCTAAAGAAACCAGATTTGGAGACTTAGGAACCAAAGTAAGAAAGGTAGAAGTAATAGATTTAGATAGACCGTTCCTTTCATGAAAACTATTGCAAAAACGAATGAAATTCTCTTTAAGAATATGCCAACATTTCCTAATAAATAGGAAAGTAAAACCATTCGGGCCCGGACTTTTAGAACCTCCACAACTCCAAATTACCTCCTTAATTTATTCCTCTTGAAAAGAACTTTCAAGGACCAAACTTTCCTCAACACTAATGTTTTTAAAAGATAGCTCCTCCAAGATAGGCCTCTCCCTCTTCATTTCAATGAATTTGGTAGAAAAATGACTCCTAAACTCCTCCCTAATCTCATTAACCAAATCCTTTAATTTTCTAGGGGTATTAATGAGACCAATGTGATTATGTCTTCTTCTTTCCTTCATAACCTTCTGAAAAAAGGCACTATTTGAATCACCCTCCTTAAGCCACTTCAATCTCGATTTTTGAAAGGGCATATTTTCCTTTATCCTTAAATCTCCAAAACTGACTCGTTGCTTCCTTCCGATAAAGAATGATATTGGGGTTTAAACCATAATCTTAAAATTCCACCCTCTTGCCCCCTAAATTAATATCGCCAACTCCCTCCTCTACATCCAAATCAATCCTCTCAAAAACCTCCAAATTCCACCTTTTGAGCTTTCATTTAAGAAGTCTTAATTTTTCTTTTAAAAAAAATCTCCTCTCTCTTCTACTTTAAACTCTTTACACTCCTTCTCCATAAAAGGAATAAAGGAATTGAAGGAAAACCATTCATTATTAAACTTGAAAGGTTTATGTCCCCAATTGATGTTGTCCATTCTCAACCAAATTGGAAAATGATCCGATAAATATCTAGCCCCAATGAATTGGCCAATAACACCCTATATATTGATAATAGTATCCGGAAAAATGAATCGATCAATTCTACTCATGGATTAGCCATCACCCCTATACCACATGATTTTTGTTCCCTTTACAAGGAACATCCACCAACAATCTTCCATCAATGAGTTTCGCAAAAGATCTCATTTTAATGTTATTCCCCACAACCACCCTCCCTTTCCTTTCTCTACTAATTTTAACCGCATTAAAGTTTCCATCAATAATCCATTCACCGACAACATACATCTCTTTAAGATCTAGCAACTTCCTCAAAAAGTAACCTTTTTTTATCAAAATTACAAGAAGAGTACACGTTAACCACATAGTAAACATTAGTCTTCAAAATCATTTTGATGCCTAAGTACCCCACGCCTCTAAAACTAGACAAAACTTCTCCAACGCCCTCCCTCCACATAGTTAGAAGACCCCCTGACATCCCCTCCACCTTAGAAATAGAATACCCAATGTCTACATTATTCTAAAAACTTTTGGCTAGAGACTCTTGAATGGTAGATAATTTTGTTTCTTGAATCATGAAAACATCCGCCTTACCCTTATTAATCAAAGAACTAATTTTTCTCCTTTTAAGAGCATTGACATCCCTCTAATATTTAAAGAACCGATAATCATTGAAAATTGTTTTTATTCTCCAAATGACCTCCCTTATTTTCTCTATCCACCTTTTTCAACTTATCAATAATTCCATCCCAATCCTTCTTGTCACCTCTGATAGTAACGCCCAAAGCCTTTATAGTTGCCCATCGTTTATTAACAAAATTACAGTCCAAATATTCCCAATGTCTCCCATTATTTTTAAGAATGTAAGTGTTCTCGGATTGATCCCCATGTAAAATATAGCTGCTACTATCATCCATCATGTTAGGCGTTGAGTTGAAAGACATTTTAGATGTCTTAGAAACCCTTCCATCATGCGGTAGTTGAGAAGAAACAACAAGGGTTTCTTTCCGGGTTCCCTTCCCCTTAATCAAAGAATTCCTCTTGTTCCTGAAACTTTTTTTGCTATGCCCTTGAAGAGCCTCCAACATATTAATAAATTTTATTCTCTTAACTATTTTCCTCTTAACAGGAACCTGCACAGAATTCATAACAACAGTGTCTTCCGATCTAACAATTCCCACGCCACCAGACTTCTCAGAAATAGAGTCCATAAACACTCCCACATTCAGCATCAGCTTCGACACCTTCGAGTCATCTCCATCATGATCTCCAACATTATTCCCTGGATATGCACCAACTCGACAAGCAGAGGTGATGTCCATAACATCATTATTGCCATTCTGCACCGAGACAGATTTCCTAGTGATTGACACTAAATTCTGCGCAGAGCTACTGACTTCGACACCCTTGAGTTCACACCAAACCTAAAATCCCCACCTCCCTGACCAAGATTACGCTCGAATCAGGGTAAATTTTCATGAATCTTTTTCCCTTCAATAATAACATTATCTAGGTTGATTTCTAAAGCCCTAACATCATCCACCTCCTTGAACTTGGTAAAACCAAACCTTTTCCCGATTCTATTCCTCCTTGGATAAATCACAACTTCGACAACCTCCCCTATACACCCAAAAATCTCGAAGAAATTCACAGTCTTGCATCTGTCGGGAAACTCCGAGAAAAATACTAAAGTAAATGATGTAATCTCCTCTCTCGCAAATCTCTTTCCCAATAGATACGAATGCCATTGAGAACTCCATTTCTTGAAAGTATTTCTCTTCACCTTCATCCACCCATCTTTTCCATGAGAAGTCCAACTGGACATGGTGGTTACGACCAGGACAAATCCCTTTTTAGAGAGACGACGAAGCTCCTAGAGAGAGAAACCCTAACTTGAGTATTTAATATTATTCATGCGATAATTCATTGTTTTCTTCTCAAATCCTTTCATATCCATATGATTTGTATTTTTTTATAGTTATATAAAGATCCAACTATTAAAATTTTAACTCAAATATTTTTTATTTAATATATTTGTTCACGCATGTTTTTCGCGCGAACAATCGTTGGCCTCCTATCCGAAGGTTTACTTTCGGGACCGGCCAAACGAGTCTCATGATTTACTTTTTGTTGTTTTTTTAGTGTATGCGATCTATGATAATGGCGGTGGTTGTTTCGCAAACGGATAAGTAAAAGGATTGATAAGGATAATGCTTAAATGGAATTGGAATGCAAGTAAAAGAGGAAATTAAAATGAAAGGCAGATAAACGACAAGAGAAAAGCAAAGGTATTAAAATGATTTATAATTTAAATGGCTGAAATTGATAAAGTATTGGATGTGATCATAAATTTTGCTTAGGGGGTTAACTCGTTTCTCTTAACACTTGGTACTTTGAGTGTTTCCGTTGTACAATGTAAAAAAATGTGACCTTTATTTCTATCGCTCCCAGGATTTTCATCCTAGTACAAACGCGAAAGTAGCACGAAAAAGGTAGTGTTGCCAGCCAGGCATTTTATCCTGAATGAATGGGAAAGGTAATGCTGCACAAACCTAAGGAAAAAGAAAAGGACAAGGTCCTGGGAACCAAAGATCTGGGTTCGGGAGTCGGTTACAACCTGGGAAGGTATTAGCACCCCAGATCGTCCACCGTACTCGACGGGATCCATGCTTACTTATCTGTTTCAAAGGGAGAGAAACAAAATTGCTGCTGAATAAAAACCGCTAACTAGAAATGAACTAAGAAATGGAACTGGAAGAGTGAAAAAAAAAGAAAGAATGGGGAAAATGTAGGGAAAAAAAAGGAGTGTGCTTGAACGGACCCTACCCCGCTGCCTATGTACCTCATCGGGAAAATGAGGATCAGAGTCGACATAGTTTTCCTAACTAAGGCGGAAACTCTGTTTGTGTTTTTTATGAATTGAATTGCCTATGCCCATGCTCAGGTGTTGCAGGCTCGTCTAGTACGAGTGTGTAACCGTCTTGCAAATGAGGCAAGTCGTAGCAAGTTAGTGTTGAGAGTGAGTGAGGTGAGAGAAGAAATCCCGCAGGAAAAGATGAGTGTTGTTTGTTAACTGTCTTTTAAAGAAGTGTTTTATGTTTATTGTTTGCGAAACATTCTCATACTAAGACTTGTTCATCGTGGTAGATGCCTTACACCTCACCCCGAAATGGGACGCACATAAGTAACCCACAACAAAGTCTTATGGCGTACGAGAAGATCAACCTTTATTAGATGTTTTGTTATTTTATTTATGAGATGAGAAAGAGAAACTCAAATCGAAAAAAGGGAAACACTAAGGGGGACTAAGATCAACCCTAAGTTATTTATTGCATGCAAGAGGAGATCCTAATGGTTTGTATGGTCTTCTAATCTTAATGAGAAAAGGAAAAAAGAAAGGGGAACTAGAAAGCAACTTACTTCCTAAGGAAGCTAAGTTGTTTCTAAGGGGATTTAGCCTATACAAGATAAGCATCAAATGCTAAGGCAAATACACTTTGAAAGCGTAAAGAATTTAAAAGGAAGAAGTTGTAAATAAACTTACCTCCACCTCCCTACAAAACAACGGTTAGTAGGATAAAGAAAAGCGATAAAAGGAATGAAAGTAAACAAGTACCAAACTTATCCTAATTCCTCTATGACCAAACTAGACTCAAACCTAAGTCTAAGGACCCTAGAAACAAGGCAAAGCCAAAATCCAACAGCTACTACAGCTTGCTATGGCACAACAGCTATTAAATGCAATGCAAAATACAAACAGCCTATTATAGCTACCAAAAATCATGCAAATAGGTGTAAAAGATCAAAAACAGAATGAATACATCATGCTCTTTACAGCTCCTATTTCAAAATGCAGCTATGAAAACAAGACAGATTTCCATAATTTAAAAATGCACAAAACATGAATTTTAATGCACACAACGGGATGCAATGATCATGCAAGTTATGCAACAACATGAGATGGAGTAATAACAATGGAATGCAACATATCATCATGCAATTAAATGATGCAAATTAGATGATTTACATGTTTTTGACATTATGCAAATTTTTAATATACACATGATTGAACCAAAACATGAACGGACTTCGAATGCGATGGAAAGCAGAAGTGCAAACATTTATTATTATTCTATGGAAGATGCTACATCATGCAAATGAAGATCACAACATGCAATGGACCTATATGCAACAATGTGCTTAAAATCAGAAACTAACAAAACATGCGTCAAAAGTTATCGAAACTACGCGTACTTGTGCTAAACCAGCTCCTAAAAATTCCCTAAAATCATAATCTAAAAAGCTAATATGATAGAAGGAAGAGTGATGCATAAACATGCAAGAAGACAACACAAAGTTGTCAATCAGCACAGCGTTAACCGGTTAACAGATTCAAAAACAAGCAAAACAGATGGCAAAACAACGTGTTAACCGGTTAACCCTGGGTGTTAACTGGTTAACATTGAACCAAAGTGAAAAACAGTGAGGAAAAAACACTTCTAGCTATCAACTTATTTCCTAAATCTCCTAATACAACCATTACCAAATTAGCACGAAATTGCTAACTAAATATAGCTTTCTAACACCTCGCAGAACATCACAAAATCACAAAACAATCGAAGAATACCTTGCGGCGAGATGAAGAGAAATAACTTAAAGAAAGAAATGGTTTTAGATCCACCAACCAACAAAGCGGAGGCTTGATTTGGTGATTGTTGCGAGTTGATCAATGCACAAACGAAGAGAATACCGGAGGTTCCAAGCTTCGATCCGCGGGAGTGTAAAATAAATGAAATTGATCTAAAACACTTTCGAACGGTGAAATAAACACCGCTACCGTGTCGAATCCTTCAATTATCCGCTGAATCGGTGTAGATGATGAAGTCTAAGCTTTCGATCTTTCGAGTTTCGATGTGAAACTTGGAAGATCTTGATATGAAGCCTTGGTGAGTTTGGGAAAATTGAGAGAAAAAGTGAGAATGATGAGAGGAAAAATGAGATGAAATTGAAAAATGAGTTTGAAGTCATGAGGTTTGGAGCAAGCTTAGTTTATATAGGAGTTAGGTTTGGCACAAGCTTTGAGTTAGGAATTAGCTTGGGCATTAGGTTAGGAATGAGGTTAGGAGCTAGCTTAGGAGTTTGTTAAAGTTAGTTAGGGTTTCTAGAATATTCCTTGGAATATTCCATAGGAAAGTGGTAGAAGGATCTAGAAAGTGGTGGAAAGATCAATACAATGTGAAGTGGGAAATGGAGGGAAACCACATAACTAACTTTTGAAATTTTCCTAATTTCGCTAGTGTTAACCGGTTAATGATAGAAAAATATGATTTTTTTCTCTTTTGGTGGGAAATCCTGGAAATGCTTAGTCATATTTTATGAGATCATTTTCCTTCCGAAACCGAGTAAATCTTGATCACCTGCCTCATGCGTATGCCAATGATGATTGTTTGTTATTATTTTTATTATTATTATTATTATTATTTTGTATGGAATTATGGGAATATGAATGCAATGCAATATGCTAGATGCCATGAAAATGAGAGGGCAAATTTTGGGGTATTACAACTGCCTCTATTCAATCAACTGCACACCTGAAGGGATGATAGCAATGGTTTTCAAACTTTCAAGGTATGGAGGGATTGAATACTTAAATAGACTGGAAATTTTGTACTCTGTGGGAAATTATATATAATTTTGAAAATTGTTATTCTTGGATGACAACTCACAAAAGCTCCTCGGATCTAACACGAAACCATCCTCGAATGGAGACGCCATGGCATACCGGCCTCGGTCGATAACCAGAAACACAAAGACTGACCTCAGACAGACTTTGCGAAAGAGACGTACTGACCTTAATCAATATACTCAAAATGGTCTACCATCCTTGAATGATAGCCACAACAACAAGACCAACCTCAAAAGGACTTGAAGAAAAGAGTGTCCTCCTCGAATGACAACTCAAAAAAGGATCCTCGGATCTATCACGAAACCATCCTCAAATGGAAACGCAAAGGTATATCGGCCTTGGTCGATAACAAGAAACACAAAGACTGACCTCAGACAGACTTTGCAAAAGAGACGTACCGACCTCAATCAATAGGCTCAAAATGGTCGACCATCCTTGAATGATAGCCACAAAAACAAGACCAACCTCGGAAGGACTTGAAGAAAAGAGTGTCATCCTCGAATGACAACTCCAAAAAGGATCCTCGGATCTATCACGAAACCATCCTCGAATGGAAACACAAAGGTATACCGGCCTCAGTCGATAACCAGAAACACAAAAGACTGACCTCAGACAAACATTGCAAAAGAGACATACTGACATCAATCAATAGGCTCAAAATGGTCTACCATCCTTGATTGATAGCCATAACAACAAGACCAACC
This sequence comes from Lathyrus aphaca, assembly GCA_963966055.1. Classification (NCBI taxonomy): domain Eukaryota; kingdom Viridiplantae; phylum Streptophyta; class Magnoliopsida; order Fabales; family Fabaceae; genus Lathyrus; species Lathyrus aphaca. The sequence goes on from OZ014520.1 coordinate 408,509,697, forward strand.
TCGGAAGGACTTGAAGAAAAGTGTGTCATCCTCAAATGAAAACTCAAAAAAGGATCCTCGGATCTATCGCGAAACCATCCTCGAATGGAAACACAAAGGTATACTGGCCTCAGTCAATAACTTGAAACACAAAGACTGACCTCATACAGACTTTGCAAAAGAGACGTATTGACCTCAATCAATAGGCTCAAAATAGTCTACCATCCTCGAATGATAGCCACAACAACAAGACCAACCTCGGAAGGACTTGAAGAAAAGAGTGTCATCCTCGAATGAAAACTCAAAAAAGGATCCTCATATCTAACACGAAACCATCCTCGAATGGAAACGCCAAGGAAAACCCTATGAAACTGACCTCGGACAGAATCGAAAGGCACGAGCTCGTCGTACTTAGACGAAATCGAAAAAAATGAAACCGTCATACAAAGATGAACTCAAAAGGGGTAGCCAATGTTGACTGGTATGAATAACAACATTGAGAAAGGAATTTGGAATTCTTTGAGGGGACACTTCAGTCCGATTAAAGAAACAATGTTTTGGGCTCTAGGCTCTCGTACAAAGTACCAAAACTGGTTTATGCTCTGTATGCATATGTTTATATTTTTCATGGCGTAATGCTCCATAATGATGGAAATGCTACGTGTTTTTGAGGATGCAAATGCAAAGGGATCTCCTGACAAGGAGATAACAGGCATCCTGACAGCTTGACTAGAGAGGAAATAATCACTACATTGGTTTGATAAATCCATGTGGGGAAAGTAACTTTGCGGGGGATGGTGTTAATGACACACCGTCTTTGAACTACCTCCGTTGTCAAAAATAAATTGGACTTTAAGATTGGAGAGCCAAGACCCTGTTGGGGATGAACTTGATTTGAGAGGTACGCTACCCGTTGAACTCCGTTTGGGAAGTGATGTCCTTCTCACTCGGCTGGGGAATCAGATGTGTCGGTATTCTGCTGAGGAAGAAACCTACTGGGGAATCTCTCAGATACACAATCTTCTGCCTAGGGAAGAGATGCCAATGAGGATTGGACTTTGGCTAACAACTTCACAGGGGGAAACTGCAAGCAACGTTGTGCAAGAAGGAGAACCATCAAACTTCTTATGTATCTTCACCTTTGCTATGGAACGAGACACCTCCATGTATTGTTGGATATAAGAAGCCTCTGGTGAGGAATACTTCACTGTTGAAGGGGGAAAACTCTCTGCTTGGGGAGAACATCCTCAGCCTTCTGAAGCTACAAGTTTTGATCACTTCTTACTGAGAAGGAGAGGTAAGGAACTTCTCGTGTTGGGGATGAGAGAATACATCATCTCATGTTGGGGACGAGAAAATACATCATCTCATGTTGGGGACGAGAAAATATATCATCTGATGCTGGGGATGAGATATAACGATACCCTTCTGCTAGGGAAGTATCCTCCTTCTTGCTGCTTTACTGGAAAAGGGATGGTCTGATGATACTTGTTGGGGAGTCTTGTCCCGCTCAATGATCTGCTGAGAAAAGGCTTCCTGAAGTTCTGTGCTGGCGGTGGCTTAGATGCCAACACCTGTACCTGCGTGTTAATGAACACAACTAATAGTACTTGCAAAAGAGAGAGTTACCTTGACCTTCATGTCTCGGGTTCATGGTATGAATCACCATCCCTGTTACTCAACACACCAAATATATGTCAAGTGTTTTTTATTCTCATGCATGTATCATAAATAATTCATTTATCCGCAATGCAATATTTATCACAATTTGTTGGATGTTTTTGCAATCAATCAATGGTAGATGAAAAAAAACAAATGAGAGCAAATTTGAATGAAATTTCACTTTTATTGATTGGAAAATGGCAATGAATAGGCATTACACCGAGAAGCAATCCCTGGAAAGAGGAAATTGCACAAAAGGAAAATAAACTATCCTAATGGCAATATGAAAATCAGATCTCATCAAGCTCCGACCTGGCTATTGCTTGTATGTCCACGAGACTCTCTACATGCTTTGCTTTTGAGGAAGACGATTGAATTGATTCTCAACCCTCGGATTACCCTTTATTACAAATGGCAAATCACAGATCTCGCAGATCACAGTTGTTCGCTTTAGTCCCTCTTTTGCGTGGATCACCCTTTCGGGTTTTCAATCCACCAGGATACCCTTTTTTTCCTGAGCTGTCTAATGTGGCTTTTCAACTCAGCGGGTGTACATTTTTTCAAATATTTCCCTAACTTTTTCCCGAGCCTTTTCTTCTGTTTTTTGCTCATCGGGATGCCCCTTTCTGCATGGACTCTTATTCTGTTTTTGTCCAGCGGGTCTCTTTATACGAAGTATTTTCTAACTGCGTCTGCATTGAAAGGGGATTGGAAGTCTTCGCCATCCATGGTCATTAACAATAAGGCTCTGCCCGAGAAGACCTTTTTAACCATGAATGAACCTTAATAGTTGGGTGTCCACTTGCCCTTGTGATCTGTTAGAGGAGGAAGAATCCTTTTCAACACTAAGTCGTCGGGTATGTATCGTTGAGGTCGTACTTTCTGGTTGAATGCATGTTTCATTTGTCGTTGATACAATTGTCCATGACATGCAGCTGTTAGGCGTTTCTCTTCAATGAGGCTCAACTGATTGTACCTGGATCGGTGCCACTCAGCTTCGTAAAGTTTGACGTACATCATTAATCTCAGAGAAGGAATCTCGACTTCCACTGGTGGGACTACCTCCATACCGTACACAAGCGAGAATGGGGTTGCCCCTATCGAGGTGCACACATATGTTCGGTACCCATACAGTAAAAATGGCAACATCGCATGCCAATCTTTGTACATCACAACCATCTTCTGCACAATCTTTTTAATGTTCTTGTTGGCCGCCTCAATGGCGCCATTCATCTTCGAGCGATACGGCAAAGAGTTGTGATGCTCGATCTTGAAATCCCGACACAAATATACCATCATCTTATTGTTGAGATTAGAACCATTTCCAGTAATGATTCTTTCAGGAATTCCATATCGACAGATAATATCCCTCTTGATGAACCGAGCTACCACTTGCTTAGTGACATTGGCATATGATGCCGCTTCTATCTACTTCGTGAAATATTCTATAGCAACCAGGATGAAATGGTGACCGTTGGAAGCAGTCGGCTCAATCTTGCAAATCATATCAATGCCCCACATGACGAAATGACACTCAACGGATTTGGAGGCACACACACCTTATCAACATAAATTTGGCACTTGTGGCATTTGTGGGAATATTTGCAGCAATCGGATTCCATGGTGATCCAATAATACCCCGACCTAAGAAGCTTCTTTACCATAGCATGTCCTCCAGCATGGGTACCGAAGGAGCCTTCATGAACTTCTTGCATTAACATGTCTGCTTCTTGTCTATCTATGCATCTGAGCAAGACTATGTCGAAGTTCCATTTATAGAGCACATCGTCCTGGTTTAAGAAGAACCCGCCTGTCAACCTCCTAAGGGTCTTCTTGTCTTTACTGGATTCCCCTGCTGGGTATTCTTGAGTTTTCAAAAAGCACTTGATATCGTAATACCAAGGTTTGTTACCATCAACATCGTCAACTAAAAACAAATATGTTGGTATTTCGAGACGAGACACCTCAATTTTTGGCACATAGTTTTATTGGTGAACCTTAATCATGGAGGATAAGGTTCCCAACGCATCAGCAAATTAATTCTCGTCCCGAGGTATATAGTGCAGCTTGAACTTCGTGAAGAAAGTTAACAGCCTCCGGGTATAGTCCCTGTAAGGAGTTAGATGAGGTTGATGAACCAACCATTTTTCGTTAAACTGATTGATAACTAAAGTCGAATCACCGAAGATCTCGAGTTTCTTGATTCTCAAACCAATTGCTCCTCGATCCTTATTATACAGGCTTCATACTCTGCTTGATTGTTGGTGCACTCGAATGTCAACCGGGCAGTGAAGGGCATATGGATCCCTTTTGGTGAGATAATAACAACACCAACTCCACTTCCGTTTATGTTAATGGCTCCGTCAAACATTAGACTCCATTTGGATTCAGGGTCTGGCCCCTCCTCCGGGAGTGGTTCTTCATAGTCTTTCGACTTGAGGAACATGATGTCCTCATCCGGGAACTCGAACCTCATTGGCTGGTAATCCTTAATCGGTTGATGGACCAGATAATCCGACAATACATTTCCCTTGATAGCCTTTTGTGAAGTATATTGGATATCGTATTCTTTCAGAATCATTTGCCATCGAGCTACTCTTCCGGTCAGAGCTGGATTTTCAAAGATATATTTAACGGGGTCCATCTTGGTAATCAATAGAGTGGTATGAGTTAGCATGTATTGTCTTAGTCGGCGAGCAGCCCATGCCAAAGCACAACAAGTTTTCTCGAGCAGTGAGTATCGTGTCTCACAGTCGGTAAACATGTTGCTCAGGTAATAGATTGCGTTATCTTTTCGACCATACTTGTCCTGCTGACCCAGTACGCAACCTATTGATCCCTCGAGCACTGTGAGGTACATGATCAAAGGTCTCCCTGGAACTGGAGGTATGAGAATCAGAGGTTCTTGCAAATACTCCTTGATTTGGTCAAAAGCTAACTGGCAGTCATCATTATCTCTGATGGCCTAATTCTTCCTCAGATGTTTGAAGATTGGCTCACACGTAGTTGTTATGTGAGATATGAATCGTGCAATGTAGTTCAACCTCCCTAAGAAGCTACGTACTTCCTTATCGGTTCTCGGCTCAGGCATCTCCTGGATTGCTTTCACCTTCACAGGGTCGACCTCAATCCCCCTTTCACTCATAATAAAGCCCAGCAGCTTTCCAGAATGCACCCTGAATGTACACTTGTTCGGGTTCAATCTCAATCTGAAATTCCGAAGCCTATCAAATAACTTTGCTAGGTTGACTAGATGGTCTTCTTCTATTTGTGACTTCACGATCATGTCATCTACGTAGACCTCGATCTCGTGATGAATCCTGTCGTGGAATAGAGTCACCATTGTCTATTGGTATGTTGCCCCAACATTTTTCAAACCAAACAACATTAATTTTTAACAGAAGATGACCCAATGGGTGATGAAAGTAGTTTTCTCCATGTCATCTGGCGACATCTTGATTTGATTATAGCCTGAAAAGCCATCCATGAAGGAAAACACAGAAAACTGGACAGTGTTGTCAACTATCACGTCAATATGTGGCAATGGGAAGTCATCTTTGGGGATCGCACGATTCAAGTCTCGATAATCCATGCACATTTTGACCTTGCCATCCTTTTTAGGAACTGGCACAATGTTTGCAACCCATGGAGGATAACTTGTCACAGCCAAGAATCTGGCGTCAAACTGCTTTTGCACCACTTCTTTGATTTTGATAGCCATGTCGGGTCGAGTTCTTCTTAATTTATGCTTCACTGGAAGCCAGTCTTCTCTGAGTGGCAGCTTATGCACTATGATATCAGTGTCCAACCTTGGCATATCCTGGTAAGACCAGGAAAAGATGTCAACATATTCTCAGAGCGTGGAAATCAAACGACTCTTTACAGATTCATCCAATGCGGCCCCGGTCTTGACCTCTTTTTTGTTCTCTTCAGTACCCAAGTTCACCATTTCAACGGCTTCTTCATGTGGTTGAATCACCCTCTCCTCTTGCTTGAGCATTTTGGCTAATTCCTCGGGTAATTCAAAATCTCTTCACCTTCCTCGTTGTCTAGGTAAATCGGATTGTCGAAGTCATATTGAGCCATAAAAAGGTCGTCACTGATAAGACCCGATGAGGTACATCTGCATGAATGATGATTCATGCTTGATTTTAGAAAGAATGGGAGACATGGAAAAACATTGCCATTTATTTTTAAAACAAAAAATAAAATGAAAGACAAGGAAAACCATGAATGAATGCCAAAACGTCCACTGTATTAATGATGATGTTATTGCATTATGAAATAATGAACCCTTACAATGAGCTACTATGCCCCGAGCAAGGTATAGAGCTTTCATACAGAAGAATAGAAACACGAGACTATTACTCTTCTGGTTGAGTGATAGAGATGATTGCTTCGGCCAACCAGTTTCTAAGTTGTATACTCAGGACACAAGGCTTTATCCACTCGTCCAGTTCACAATCACTATCAACTGTTTCATCTCGCACTGCACAGATGCTGCCACGATCAACCCATACTGCACCGGTGAAGGTAATCAGACCTTTTGGACCTCTGGTGTTCTGACTTGGCATTGACTGACCAGGATGGGAGCCAACCCCAAACATATCCTTTTTCTATGGGACTTCAATCACTTTGCCCTAGCCCTTATTCGTACCGGATTCCACAACCTCCAAGGCTTGCTTGTAGGATGCTATGGACGCTCCTTTCTTCCTATCCTCTGACAAGCCAGCTGATGACGATGCACCCTCGGTTCTGACGGGCTCGAAGGCATGAAAGGGGGACTCAACAATTTCTCCGTCCATATCTACATATTTGAATGAATCCAAGTGACTGATGAAGATATCTTCTTCCCTGCACACTGTAACGACCTGTCCTTCCCAGACAAATTTAAGCTTCTGGTGGAGGGTTAAAGACACATCCCCTTTTTCATGTATCCAAGGTCGTCCCAGCAAACAACTATACGTTGGTTGGATGTCCATAACATAAAAGGTTGTATTGAAAACATGTGGTCCTACCTTGATCGGTAGTTCCACTTCTCTGAAGATAGACCTTTTGGAGCCGTCAAATGCTCGGACCACTAAGTCGCTTGGTCTAAGCACAACCTCGTCTTAGTCCAACTTAATCAGTGTTTTCTTTGGAAGTATGTTCAAGTATGATCATGTGTCCACGAGTACGTGAGAGAGCACAACTCCTTTACATTCCATAGAAATATGTAGAGCTCGATTGTGGCTGCGTCCCTCAATGGTCAGATCCATATCTGTAAACCATAAACCATGGTTGGAGTTCACATTTGACACTACCGTTTCAAGTTGGTTTACTGATATGTCCTGCGGTACGTATGCATTGTTTAAAATATTCAATAGAGATTTTCTGTGTGAGTCTAAACATATCAACAAGGACAAGATTGAAATCTTAGAGGGAGTTTGCTGCAAGTGATCAACTATTTTGTAATCTCTCTTTTTGATGATCCTCGGAAATTCTTCCGCTTCCTTGTCAAAGGTGATATCAGGATCCGGAGTTGGCACCAGAGCATCACTTGTCATGGGCTGCTTGCCCCTAGCTTTGGCTTGAGCTTCTGCGTTTTCCCTTGGCACCACACTGTTTCTTAGCGTTTCCGACACGAATAATCTCCCGCTCCTTGTGAACCCTCCAACTCCAACATTTTCAACTTGGTGCTAAACTGAACTGGAAGATGTCACATCCTGCTTCTGACCATTATAGTAAACTTCGGCCCCAAAGTACCACTAGACGACTTTTTCTCTTTGGTACAGGATTGGTCCAGGAGTGGTAAATGTCACAGGTGCCACTTTTGCTGGTGTTGGAATCTGAACTGGATCATAGTAGATAGTCACTATTGAGACTTCATCTTCTTTTACGATCCTGTCAAATTGAATATTTCCCTCGTCAATCATTCTTTGTACCCCTAACCTCAATCGGTCACAACCATCAACAGAATTATCACAATCTGAACAACCATCTTCACAACCCAAAAATATATTATTCCTGGCCAGGCAACACTTCACAGCTAACAATGAAGTTTTCAAAGCATTGACATTGTATATCATATTCAAGCCTTCATCACTATCAATAGTTCCTACGGTCCTTCCATGTGGAGGTATGGGGTTCTGTAACACATTCAGGGTTGGAGCGAAATTGATTGCCTTGGAGTCTATCAAGTCCTGGACGACATGTTTCAAAGCCTTGTCGTTTTTGGTACTATGGCCCGGAGCTCTGGAATGGAACTCGCAGTGGGCGTTAGCATCGTAACCCTCAGGAATCTGCCCCGGTCTCGGAGGCTACAAGGTTCTTAACTGAATCATTTGAAGCTGAAGAAGGTTTTGCAAAAGTTGAGAATATGACATCGGAGGCGTTTCGAACTGTCTATCCCTTGGTTTAGGAGGATAGTACTGACGAGGAGCTCTTTGTTGTTGGTAGTTCTGTTGACGTTGTTGTTGCAGTTGCTGAACCTGCTGTTGATTCGTGGGAGCATAAATGGTAACAGGAGTTGTCTGATGATAGGAGTTCTAATTTCCCCTCTTCCTTTGGGTGTACACGGCCCCGACTTCACCTTCTCTTCTTTTCACGAAAGGTTTCTTGGCCCCAGAGGTCGACGCTCCGTTACTCTGAATTTTCCCTTGCTTCATCCAACTTTCAATTCTCTCACCAGTTAGGATGATGTTAGAAAAATTACTAGATGAACAACCTGCTAATCTTTCCATGAAGTTCCCAGGGAGGGTATCCATGAAAAGATCAACCATCTCTCTTTCTCTAGCAGCGGTGGTTGAACTCTAGCTGCGACTTCGCGCCACCTCTGTGCATATTCCTTGAAGCTTTTGAAATTATTTTGAGACAAACTTTGCAGTTGGGTCCGACTTGGAGCCATGTCAATATTATATTGGTATTGCTTGAGGAAAGCCTCCCCAAGCTCTTTCCAATTGCGAAAAGCGGTCCTCTCCAATTTCATGTACCATTCTAGTGAACCTACATACAGGTTGTCCATGAAATAGTACATCCAAAGCTTCTCATCTTTGGTATACACAACAATCTTGCGATAAAAAGCTTGCAGATGAGTTCTTGGGCAAGAATTGTCGTTGTATTTATCAAAGTCTAGAGGCTTAAAATTTGGAGGAATGAGCACTCCATGGACCAGACCCATGTCAGAAACATCAATGCCTAGAGTATCCCTGCATTCCAAAGGCTTAACTTTCTCAGTCAGCATCTGAAAGTCTTGGGAATTACCACCTGTGCCAAAGCCCGTGTCTTCATTGACGAAGGTGAACTGATCTTCTTGACGGTCTTCCACATGAACATGAATAGGGCCACCACCCTTTGGAGTGGGAGGTTTGTTACCCCTGGCTGGAATAGGGTTTCCTTGAGCATCCAACGTGACAACAGGAGGGTCCGCCTGTGGTGGATCAAGTCTGAGAACAGCAGCTCTTAGCTCCTGCTTCCACTAGGCCATGCCTTGCATCATAGTCATAAACTCTGCTATCCTGGTGCAGAACTGATTCAGCTCGGCTTGTATTATGTCCATGATGTTTCTTTGGTTGCAGCGAGTAGCGTACCGGTGTAGAGGAGTGTTGTGTCGGGAGAGACGAGTCTTTGTGGCTCTCGCAATCTTTCCTGAATAAACAGATAAGTTAAGAAATCTGGATAACCTGCAAAAAGAAGAAAATGCAAATGATATGAACTCATGCAATGCAATGCTATGTTCTTTTCATTCTCAGGGGTTTCTACATTCCCGTTTCGGCATTTAGAGAATTCATATAGCTTTTGAACATTCAGATTCTAGGGAAGAAGACCCCGCATGAAGCTCAAATCAAATAATTATGGAGAAGTGGTGCTTAGAACCCCGTGTCAGTGCAAGGATAACAACTAGAGATTCAAACCAAGACAAATATCATAAACTGAAGTCTGAGGATAAAAAACTCCCCGAAGGGTGCCAATTCATACAACAATACAAAGCACAAAGTAAAGAGGTATCCCACAACAGGTCTATAGGTAATCCTGGTACAAGCAAATGAAATTAGGCTCTAGAAAGCTCCATGTCCCTCAGCCTACAACTAAGATGCTTGACCACCTGGAATAGCTGAGCTATGTCTGGATGACTTGGCTCCTAGATGAGCTTCTGAATAAGGAGAACCCTCTTATCAAAGGAAGCATGCAATTCATTAATGTATTGTAGGAACACCTCTTCCTTCTCATTTCTAGGACTTGGCTCAGTCTTGACTTTCTTGACATCAGCCCAGAGTTTCAGCTCTTCTACCTCTTTATGGATATCTTCAACTGCTTGTTGACCTTGGGCTATCTTCTGAACGTAATCTGCACGCTGCTCATGGGCCTTCTGGAGTAGCTCTCCTTGTTCAGCCAGGAGCTCTTGAAGGTTTTTGATCTTCATGTTGTACTCGACTTCTACCTCCTTTTACTTTTTCAGATTGACATCCCATCTTTCTTGCCAAAGGGTCACAGATTCGTTGGCCTCGTCTAAAGATTTCTTGTCCTTCCGTCACTAACTCGCCTTGTGGGTTTCAACCAACATCTTCTTCTTGAAGTAGAGCTCCCTTTCATCGAAGTCCTTTTGCTTGAGCCTGACTATCTCTTAAGCTTGATAAATTCTTTCCTATAACTTCTTGTTGTGGATCACCAGCTTCTGGCAAGCATTGTTGGCTTCCATATTCTCAGCTCTAAGTTGTTGAACTAAAGCTTCCAACTTCTGATAATCTTCCAATGGCACGGTAGCAGGAGATGGTGCTGGTGAAGAAAAGGGAATTAAGACCACTTGGGATTTCTCCTTGATCCAAGCTTCATACTCGGGAAACATCTGATTGTTGCTTTTGCCCAAGCGTGCTATACCTTTCCTTCTGATAAGTTTCCAAGCACTTGCAGCTTCTCGAACCAAAGGAAGATTATCCTTTACAGACAAGTAGAAAGTTCACGCCAACTCTGATTCTCTAGGAACATCCTTGAGTGCATATCCCAATTTCCTCCTTAAGAGAATAGGGTTGTAACTGATGACCCTACTACTCCTAAGAGTGGAACATTGGGATAACCTCCACAACTGGAGATGAAGTATTTCCCTTTTAATCTCAAAGTAAACCATCTGATGTCCCTGGTAGACAATTTGCTCAGTTTCTGGGCCCAGATCAATTTGGGATAGTGAAATCTTCTATAGTGGGTAGATGTCTCATAAACCATTTGTAGAATAGAGGAGCACAACACCTGACTAGATCACCTTGTTTCTTCTCATTTTTGTAATATACTTAATAGTATAGATCACCCTGAAGCGTGGGCACAAGATTCTTCAGTACAAACAAGTGGATTGCATTCATATCCACAAATTTATCCATTTCGGCAAAAAGGATGATCCCATAGATAGATAAGGATAAGATAGCATAAACTGAATCCCACTAAGCAGCCACAACAAGTTCTCCAGCTCTTCTAACCAGAAAGTCAAGAGAAAATCCAAGGACCCCGGATTAGGTAGCAGTTAAGTTTACCTCCACTTCAGTTGAGCTCAAATAAAGAGCCTTGGCAATATCAAGATGAGTTGGTCTAGTCATCTCTGAGTTGAAAGGGACATGGTCTTTGAGCGGGACCCCCAAAATCACAACATACTCTTCAAGCAGAGGACCTAACTGGAAGTCATGAAAAGTGAAGCATCGAAGCCTAGGATCGTAGTACTGTAGCAAGGTATGGATTACACTCCTCTGAGAACTATCCAGATTAACCACCAGATCTAGAATATTACCATAACTCTCTTTGAAGTATCCCACATGACTTGGGGTAATGAGAGACACCATCTGATTAAGCAGATCCACTTTGGTATCAAAAACCTTGTAGTGCACATTCTTCTTTTTGATATCTTCCATTTATGAAGCAGAACTCTGACCGGGAACTGGGAATAATATGAACCCTGAGAATGAAAAAAACACAAATGATTAATGATGTGATGATGCTTACGCAACGCAAGGCATGTGATTAGTGACGTTTTTGTGTTGTGTTGATCAAATAATCAAGTGTCTGTGCAGGGTCACAGTCACAATAACGTCAATAATTTCTCTGAACATAAATCTTGGATCTCAGAACCAAAGAACCATAGAACCAGATCATAATACTGAACAATACTGGCAAAACGGGTATGTTGGAAGTTGTTGGGTTCCTGCAAACCTATAAACCCCTCCCATCTCACGAATGTGCTACTCGGGTCAACATCATAGACTCTCAAAGCCAAACAGCAATAATACATTCACCATTTCTGAGAAATGGCTCATGACCAAATCAGGGAATCAGTTTAGCATTATGTACTACTCAGGGAGGTCTCAATTGAGTCAAGGGAAACAAGCATCCCTCATAAGTCCCCAACTTCAAGCACTGAGTAGAGAAACAATCGTACATCCAACCCTTGGGATACAATACTATCGTCATACGAACAATTTGCTTAAACTGAGTTCCTATGAGAGAACCAGGCCATCCTACGCGAGTTCCCAGTGGGCCCTCGGATGCGAGTGGGTTTGCCAACAAATGTGGTCAGCCACTGTCATCACTAGAGAGGGTTGTTTCCACTAAGGTCATCAATGATCGGTCACTAGATGCACATAACTATCAAGGTCGTACCCTGAAGTGGAGGAAATTCCCACAAAGAATAGTTCCAAGACGGTCGTAGTCTAGGTGTGGAACACATCGCCACTCATCATGGTGAAATACCATGGAAGTACAATTTATGCCCACACTAGTCCTAGGGTGCACTCAAGCAGAGTAGTTGGCTTATCTCACAGTAACCCCAACCCACAGAAAAAACCAAACTAGCACAGACAGTCCAGTATATATGATGCATGGAAAATAAATACTGAAAGAAGTAAATAAATGATATAAAGTAAAGTTGTAAATGAAAACAGTAAAGCTAAACTAAAGCACATAGCAGCACACATATAAACACCCAACGAAACAGAAACAAACAGGTGCTAGGATTGACTCTCAAAGGGGAACTAGAGATTCAGGGTTCTCGTCCCCAGCAGAGTCGCCAGCTGTCTCTCCTGGGATTTTCATCCTAGTACAAACGCGAAAGTGGAACAGAAAAGGTAGAGTCGCCAGCCAGGCATTTTTATCCTGAATGAATGGGAAAGGTAATGTTGCACAAACCTAAGGAAAAAGGAAATGACAAGGTCCTGCAAACCAAAGATCTGGGTTCGGGAGTTGGTTACGACCTGGGAAGGTATTAGCACCTCAGATCGTCCACCGTACCTGTCATACCCCAAATTTGTCCTACCTTTATCATTTTTATTTTCTATTTATTAACCATTAGTCAAAAAGTCAAAAAATATGCATTATTCCATTTTATTTCCGTCTAATAGATATCTCAAAAATATGTTTCCCTTTAAATCTATTTAGTCCATAAATCCATCCCATTTTCATTTTTTTTAAAGTCAATATACAAAATATAAAAAAATCTTTTTCTCATCTTATTATTATTATTATTACTATGTTTCACCATTATTATAATTATTTTCATTATTATTCTTATTATTTTCATTTTAATTTCCTAATTTTATTATCACAATTTATTTTTATTACTATTATTATTTTATTATTTTGTTATTCTCTTACTTTTATTATTATTCCACTATTCTTATTTTATTGTTATTATTATTATTTCAAAAAAAAAACTTTTTACATTTTACTAAATCATCAATTCACTTTTTTTTTATTACTATCATGTTTATCCCATTTCTTTATTACTATTATTTTTGTTCTCACTTTTATTTTTTATTATTAGTAAAGTTATTTTGATTAGTATTATTATTATTATTTTGTTTAATTCCTAAATCAATAAGCCCAATTCTTAAAGTTTTTTTTATTATTATTATTTTTCTTTCCACTAATTGATATTAGCATTTCTATTTATTCTCATTATTATTTAGTTTTTTTATCATTATTATTATTACTTTAATTATTATTATTATCTTTATTTTCTAAAATTATGATTATTATTATTATTATTATAATTATTAATATTCCTTTTGTCATCATTTTCCATAATTGATACTAGTATCCAAATCCAAAAAAAACAAAAAGGCTTAAACCAACACATGGATTATACACGCATAACACTACCGAAAAATCCTCAAAATATACTGATACCAACCCACTCACTTCAGCCATCATTTTCCACTCACAATAACAAAATAACAAATTGACAGCCTGTTTGATTCTTATCCCAAATCCTTCTCAATCTCTATATAGCAGCATTCATCCTTCTCTCAATTTCCAGGCTTGAAAAATCAGAAAAGCATCCCCTGCCAAAATCAAAACAAAAAATCAAGCTTCAACTACTAAAACAATAAGCAGAAAATTCCAAAAGAAATCCTCAATATTCACCACAGTATAGTCTTCTTCTTCAATGGATTCACCAATATAAACTTCAATACCTTTTCTTCCTCAAATCACTATGTAAACAAAATCATAAAACCTTTCTGCAAAACCTCACAAACACCCTCTCCATTCTCTAAAACCACCTTAACAAACCGAATCTGCAAATCCAAAACTGAAAAAACAAGCAGAGAGTGAGTTTAAGAAAAAAACGAATCCGAAAAATCCCAAAACAGAACCAATTGAAATCGCGAGTTTGCGAGAGGCCACGAAACCACAAATCCAAACGCCCTTTCTTCAAACCACTTACCACTGCGACCTTACCTTCAATACCGAGCCAAACACCGCCATTCCGCATCACCATTCACTCACCCCCACCAGATCTGAAAGTAGGGCTCGACGAAACCAAATTACACATGAAACTCGTGTCACAAATCTTCATCGTCACCCAAATCGAACCTAATTCGGCCAGCCACCGTAAAAACCAGAATCGCCGAAACCAGCCCATCCACCGCCGGCCACCCCTTTCCGCTAACCCCTTAATCGCGCCGACCGCCGCTGTGAAATCACAGAGTTTGTAACCACCGAGCAAAACCGCTCACGCTCAAAGCCACAACTGTGAATCCTCGCCGAACACGCCAACCACGCGAAACCATCCAACCTGAGTCGCCGCCGGATCTCGAACCACGCTGCGAAGAAGCTGGACTTGGATCATGAGACACCGTGGAAGCATCGATTGAGAAATCTGAGAGCAAAACCGCGATTCAGAGAGCGAGAGATCGAGAGAGCTGTGAGAGTGAGACGAAAGCACCGGTTTGAAAACCTGAGGTCAATTTCATTAGCTCTGTTGTTTATGAATTGAATAAATGAATTGTTTTTTTACCCTTTCTGAAATCGTGTTTGACCTTGGAGAGATTGAAGGGTTTCCTTGCTGCTAATTTATCGTTTCATCCCTTTTGCATAAAACCCTTATTTTTCTTTTATTTACTTCTCTTTATTTTAGTTATTATTCTTTTTTATTTGGTTTGTTTGTTAACCTTTCATGAAATCCAGATTGGGCTTAGCCCATTTATATGAGTTTTCCTATGCACCCACTACAAATCCGAACACCACCCTGTTTCTTTCCTCTACTTTATTTTCTGTTTTTTTTATTATGTAGTCCTGTTGGGCCAGACTTGTATGTTTTGCTGGATCCACACCCTGCATTTCTATTGCACACAGTAGACACAAGAATTACTTGTTTGATATTATTTTCTTAATATGTCCTAAAAATTGTATCTATTTTATTTTTATTTTTATTGTTGAAATGTTGTAATAAACTTCATATTTATTTTATTTAGAGTTTATCTTAACTATTATTTTTATTAAGGGCCGATGACTTGACAAAAGGCCATTTTTCGCCCGATTTCATTAAATCGGTGATATTTGGCCAATATGAGGCCCCCCTTGTAATTATTTTTTATTATTTTTATTATTTTGGACAAACAAGCATTTAAATTAATTTATTCATTATTCTTAATACTATTTAATTTATTTAATTTATTCTTAATACTATTTAATTTATTTAATTTATTCTTAATACTATTTGATTTATTCATTATTCTTAATTTAATTAATTTATTCTAGCAATTCAATTTATTCAATTAATTTATTTTCGCATTTAAAAAAAAATTACGTTTCGACTCCTTATAGAATGATTCTGATTTTGAATCGATTCTAAGGTAGTTCACGAACTAAATTTCGACGCGTCCCAAAAAGGTCCAACACCTTCGAATAGTTGCGCTCGATTAAAAGGTCCAACGCCTTCGAATAGTTGTGTCCCGATCAAACAGGCTGAACGCCTTTGAATCGTTCAAAACACTGCACAGACGCTTCCTCTTGGGCAAACTACAATGATACCATTTATTTCGCGCAATCCCCTGTATTTATTTTGTATCCCTCTCCCATTACTTTGTACGTACTTTATTTTATGTATTTTATTTAATTCTGAATCCTTGGTCCAACGCCAAGCGATTGCACTTGCACACTTGCACTTTATTATTCAGTTATCGTTTATTAGGATCTACCTTACTTTGCGAGCCGAGCGCTTCGTGCCTCGCTAACAAACTACAAAAAATAAACTCCACTTGCACTTACCCTTTTAACCTAAAAAAAAACAAAACGTTTCGATTAGATCCAAACCCTTGATCCAACGTCAAGCGGTCTTAGGAAATAAAACACTCTAATAATACGAGAAGAAGTGTACGCCACGAGCCTTAAGCGGTAGAAAGGAGGATAACGAGCTCTCGTTACTCGCTCCGATTATTTCGACGCAGGACGCCCGTCCTGTTGGGCGAGATAAACTATCCATAGTCTTGAGTGCATTTAAACTCCTAAACCCTTTCATCGACGAAAGATAATAAAACCAACAACCATTACCTTTAGTAGGCCGAACTACGAGGCTCTGACTTTCCCATTGCACACGGGAGTACGTAAGCACAAGGATCTCAATCCTTGCCGAGCACCTAGGGTCAATCTAACTTATAACTCAACTCATTTCCCTCTAGCAAGCAATTCGTTTAAGCATAGACATCCTTCCGCGCACGATAACTTAGATGGTTCCCATCGAGTACGATGGATGTAGGGGGTGCTAATACCTTCCCCCTACATAACCGACTCCCGAACCCAAGCAATGGTTGCGAGACCTTTGTCCTCATCCTTTTCCTCCCGGGTTGTATCTATATCTTCCCTTTCCCTCTTCGGGAATAAATAGAATTAGGTGGCGACTCTTCAGTCCGTCCGGCGCGCGACTCCGTCTTTTCAGATCGCGTGAGGTCGTATTTTTCGGGGTACGACAGCTGGCGACTCTGTTGGGGACTGGTTCACCCTTATGTGAGTCAAGCCTAGTCTAGGTTTTCGCGTTTGTTTGGATGTTTGCTTTTATGCATTGCTTGTTTATTTTTATCGCTTTTTTATCGCATTTGTCGCTCCCGGGATTTTCATCCTAGTACAAACGCGAAAGTGGCGCGGAAAGGTTAGAGTCGCCAGCCAGACATTTTTATCCCGAATGAATGGGAAAGGTAATGTTGCACAAACCTGAGAAAGAAGGAAAGGACAAGGTCCTGCGAACCAAAGATCTGAGTTCGGGAGTCGGTTACGAATTGAGAAGGTATTAGCACCCCAATCCGTCCGTCGTACCCGACGGGATCCACGCTTGCTTGCTTGTTTCAAAGGGTGAGAAATAAAGAATGCTGCCGAATAAAACTGCTACTGGAACTGGAATGAGAAATGAGAAAGGGAATTGGAAAAGAGAAAGAACAGAAGGGGGAAAATGTAGGGAAAATAAAGAATGTGCTCGAACGGGCCCTACCCCGCTGCCTACGTACCTCATCAGGATAATGAGGATCAGAGACGTCGTAGTTCCCCTAACTAGGGGTAACAAAAGGAAATTGATTGTGAATTAGAGCTTGAACTGCCTATGCCATTGCTCAGGTGTTGCAGACTCGGACGACGAGTGCGTTACCGTCTTGCAAAGTGACAAACAGGAGCAAGTTTGCGTACGGAGCGAATGAGGTGAGAGAAGAATTCCCGAAGGAAAGACGCTTATTGTTTGTTTGAGATTTTTATGAAGCTTTTATTTGTGAAGGTTTACATAGGTAAGTGTACCCGAGTCTTACTCGATGGGATGTGTACATCTCACATCATCCCGAAATGGAATGCGCAAGAGGCACACCTATCTATGGAGGAAATCCCCAAAGCTAGTCCCACAAGTGAAGGCTTAAGCACACTGGCCTATTACCATTATTAAGTATTTTTTGTGGTTTTTTGGTTAAGAATTGTTTTTTAGCTTTCTTCTTTGTGAGGTACTCATGCTAAGACCTATCCACCACGAGTGATGACTCACACCTCGCCCCGAAATGGAACGCATGCAAGCATCTCATAGCAAAGTCTCATGTCACATGAAAGTACTCAACCTTTATTAAATGAATTAAAATTAAGTTTGAAGATGAGAAGAGAGAGAGCACCAAAGGATCTCAAAGGAAAAATTCTAAAGGGGACTAAAATAATCCTAAGTGTTAACATGCATGGATGTCTTAAAGGTTGGTGAGGTTTCTATCCTAATGAAGAGGGAAAGAAGAAAAGAGAGTTAGAAACTAACTTACTTCCTAAGGAAGTTAAGTTGTCTCTAAAGAAAGGGAAAACCTATAAGCAAGCACCAAGTGCTAAGGAAAACACATTTAGAATGCATAAAAGATAGGAATGAAGTGAGGCTTACCTCAATCTTCCCCCCTAAAAAACAAAGATTAGCATGACAATGCATATTGAAAGTAAAATCGAAGCATGAAAGCGATTAAGTACCATAAACGTCCTAGAATGGAACTAGGGTTCAAAATAAGACCTAAGTCTAAAGGTGAAGGTACCTAAAGGTCACATGACTTCTAAAGTCA
Source organism: Lathyrus aphaca (assembly GCA_963966055.1). NCBI lineage: Eukaryota > Viridiplantae > Streptophyta > Magnoliopsida > Fabales > Fabaceae > Lathyrus > Lathyrus aphaca. Next base: position 408,528,134 of record OZ014520.1, read on the forward strand.
GTAGCTACATGATATAGGTCCCTAAGTATGCTAGGATATCTCACAAGATCAAACTATGTCAAACTATGTACAAAACATTCACCTAAGTTCACATAAATGCAAATTAGGGCTCATGGATGAAGTATGAATGCATATGGCTTACAAACATGAATTAATACATGAAATGAACATAAAAAGTCAGTAGTGAATGCTTATGAATTAGGATGAATGAATATACAATCATGGATGCAATGGATTAGGCATATGGAGCAATGAGAAGAAGATATGAGAAGAAACGAACAAAAATCGCATACGATCGCACATGATGAAAGTTAAGGAAGAATGGCATGTGAATATGAATGAAATGATTATGGGTAAGTAGCATACAAGGTATGAGATGCAATTAGAATGCATGAATAGGAATTAATGATTTCCACATAATTCAAGTTATTATTTAGAGGAGAAGAGAATCTAGTTTAAGTTAAAGTATGTCCAAATAACTATGCACTTTAAAGCACCAAAACAAACCAAATGATTATGGTTCAAAAAATGACCTATGACTGGAATTAAAGACATACAAATGACCTATAATCAACTCCTAAAAGCTACCAAAAATCCCCTCAAGAAAATGACATGAATGCCTTCTTAACATTTAGGTTATGCGACATATAAACACATGAATCAACCTAGGATCTAGGTGACATGGAAAAATAGAAAAAGGCCTTACAAAATTATGAAATTAAATCCCTGGAATAATAAATTCATTATCTTACATGGTCTAAAAGGATTCCACAAAATTATGCACCAAAGTTCCAAAACAATTACTTGACTAGCAAGGTAGCAATGAATGATCACCCAAAAACGACTCCACAAAGTGGATCAAAAAGGGCATCTAAAATTATGAAAAAAAATGGCTAAGGAGCATCAAAATGTCACAAATTACAGTAATTAATCATACACAAAAAATAGGTCTCACACCTATGGGGGAAAAACGATTTCGGTCCCTTATGCCAAAACACCCCTTTTTGGGACAGCTTATGATCTAAAATCCAAATTAATTATTAAAACCACCTAAATATGGAAACAAAAAATATGACAAATTAATTAAGATGATAAGGATTACTCATGAATTTTTCCAGAATTTTATCTCACTTAAATTTTTTTTAATAATTGCGACGAAACGGGCAAAAAAGTGGATTTTAAGGGGAAGTGAAAGGAAGCGATCCTAATGGTTCGTAACCTAATCCCTAAGTTCCGAAATCGATACATATCAACATAAATCACAAATAAATCCAATGCCTCAGGTGGGAGAGCTCAATATGCACCTTAAGTTATATGATCCTAAGTCGCATGCAACTAGAATGATGCATTAAAGTAGAGAATCGAGATTACTTACTTGGTTGAAGTGCCGATTCTTTCACACAAAAGAAATCCAAAAAAACTTCAAGCCAAGCCTTGTAATCTCCCATGAGCAAAATAAATGCTCATCTTCCATAATTACTTTGTGAAGATTCCTCATAATCGAAACAAAAACAACGGCACAAAATATCATTTGAATCCAAAGGTATCCCACAAATAAAGTGGAATACCAACCAAACGACCGTCGTTAAGATCTTTGCAAGAACCTTGCATGAACTCAACAAACGCATTAGAAACCAAAAAGAGGTGCAACCGGAAGTTGCACCTATGCCTCACAACTCCAAATCAAGTAGAAATATGAATATACGAGTCATGCACATGCATTAAAATTTACGTTTCAAAACGGGGCAGCACTTATGCTCTAACATAAACAACATGCAAACTCAAACCGGAATCAAACAAATTTACATGCAATGAATAGCAAATGATCAACAAACATATATACAAGTCAAAACAAGATCAATGCATCAAAATCGCACCAAACCGAACTTAAAAAGCCTTAAAACGAAAAAACGCGTCAAAAATCACCGACTCGGAATTGAACGAAAATTGCATGGTAACTTGCAAACGTGCCAACGGATTCAAATATGCAATCGGTTTTTGAAAATTCCGGTTGGAAGTGATACTTTTTGGCCGATTTCGTCGGCTGGCAGTAGCAAAATAGTCGGAAAAAATTGTCCGAAATCGACTAAAAAGTTCACCAATGGCTCCGAAATAATCAACAAAGTCAATTTACACTATTCACATTCGCAAAACATATTCTCGACACGCGACACATGAACAACATCAACAATTAAGCCTCAACCTATCCTATTTCAAATTTGCACATTGAAACAAGCATGAATTTAAAAGTCAAACACTTCAATCAATATCAAGTTATAATAATTAGCTCTCTTAGGAATTTTGTCAAACACCTAACATTCACCGATTATTCTATGTCAACTTTACCAAGCCTTTTCAATCATGCACCACAACAATTATTAGGATAAATTAATCAAGAATCAATCAATAATAAAATCATGAATCAATGCACATAATCTCCACAAGATTAATTCAACTTCAAAATTCAATTCAAGAAACAATTCAACAATTATTCATGAATTAAAGTTTAAGAAGCTTACCGAATGAAGAATCGACGAAGAAATTGCGAATCCGAAGGAAGTGAGACGCGATCATGAACGGAGGAGAGGAGGAGAGGCCGCGCGGCTGCCGGTGGCGGAAGATGGTGGTCTTACGGTGGTGAAGTTGACCGGAGGTGGTGGTTCGTGGCGGCTCGGCTACCAGAAGCTTGATCGGAATTGTTGTGTTCTTGAGTTCTTGATGAAGTTGTTGTTGTGTTCTTGAGAAAGAATTGAGAGAATGAACTTTGATCCTTTAGAGAGAGTTTGTGAGAGTTTTTTGGTGTTTGTAAATTATGATTGAAGTTATGAGACAAATTGTGGGTCAAAAGAATATATAGTGGAGTGTAAAATGAAAGGCAAAAGGTAGAATTTCGGCTTAAGTGAAAATAACAATATCTTCGGCAAGAAATTTCGACTCTGAGCCTTCCACAATATCGTCCGCCTCTGAATCACGGTTGCAACACAAAAAGAACGGACGTCATACGATCAAAATCGAGTGCGATTGATACGTTTAAGCTGCAAGACGTCACTGAATAAGTTGTTTTTTCGGCTTATTTGGTGTCCGCCACTCGAAAATGTGACGAGGTCAACCTCTTCGGAGCATAATCGCGACTCTACTTTGTCAGCAAAGTTGTAGATCTATGAGTCAGTGACCTGGTGTTAAAATCTAAGCTCAACCGGACAAACGACGAGGGAGATATGAATTTTCTCGTGAAACCACTTTCAGCATTTTTCTTCGGTTCAGCACTTCAGTTTTGTGAAATAAACCAAAACGACAATCTTTGGAGCACCGTTCGAACTCACTTTTGTATTTGAAATTGAAGAGGATAAAATTTGTGAACCAACGCTTCAAGAACGGGTGATATCCGATGAAAATTGACCGAGTTATGAATTTTACAAAATCTGACAGACAGTGCACTGCATCAAAGAACCTTACTGGTAATTCGCATTTTCGAGATCCTTCCGCTCGGACCTAACCCAAACTGAATTCACATAATGAAGATAACATCTAAAAGGAATTTTAGGCACCGAAACAATATCAATTCTATGAACGAGCCAAGAGTTATGAATTTTTTAGTGTTCAAAACTCACTGGTTCAGCACTGTTTTTCACTATGTCGACTCTAAAGACTCGCACATTCTGAGATCTTCTTCAAAGAATTAGTTCTCGGCCAAAACCCAAAAGTTAGAAAGGATATCAAGACGGAACTTTTGGCATATGAATCTCTCAGACATGTTGACCCAATCAGAAGTTACGAACTATTGAATACCGCTAGCACAGTTAATCGGCGAAACCAAAATTTCAAAAACAAATAATTCCCGCCATTTTCCTTGATGAATTGGCCTCCGAGCCGAACACAAAAGTTGTAGAGAATACCGAAATAGTCTAAACTATTGAGTTTCAAGCCAAAATGAGTTTCCGAGCATAAGTTACAACTTTTGCAAACTGCACCATAAAACTGATATTCTGCTTAAACTCCTTTGAATCAACCGAGAACTTTTGGTTTCTTCTAAGATTCTTGTGCACGTTCCGCATGAAAAAATAAAGGCCAGTCGCAACCTGTGAAAGCTCAAATGGAGATGTATATTCATGTATGTTTATGATGCAATTGTGTTCTAAATGCAATGCAATGTATGAAAGGATATGCTAAATGGCATGAAAATGAGAGGGCAAATTTTGAGGTATTACAGCATTCCATCTTATATATCTTGTGGCTCCTTGGTACTATAATTTGGATCGATACTTTGCAAAAGAAACTTTAGGGAAAGGCTCTATATCCGGGCTTGTGAGTATAAACTTAAGTTATCGAGGTTGTGTAGTATGGGCTCCCGAGAGAACCACTCTCGTGGGTTGTCGATACGAAAACCTCACTTGGAGTAGATTCTGATGAGAATACTGACAACCATCAAGTCCTTGACGTGTGTGCTCAGTTGCTTTCATTAGGGTCATCAACTCTGAGGACCTTTAGAACCTTTTGGTTAAAACCTCGGTTTATGGTTGCGTAGTATTGGGCACCAGGGTTCACCCTCGCGTGGCTCGGTACGAAAACCTCACTTGGAATAGACTTACTCAATGGAGTTGATTGACTGTCAAGAATGTATGAAATTGACACGTGCATCAAACAGTTGAGAAAGTTCCATAACACCAGGACTTTGTTTTAAACCTTGTGTCGATGATCACGTAGTATGGACTCCCGAGAAAATGTGATCTCGTGGGTTGTCGACACAAAGATCTCACCCAAAATAGATTCATATGGCGGAGTCAATCAACCGTCATGCTTATGGCGCGTGTGATGAACAGCCATATGAATTGACAACTTTGGGATCCCTAAAACTTTAGAGTCTACCCAGTGAGTTCCTGATCAGAGTATCCTCCATCTGTACCTTGGACTCATGAGACCCTAATCTTGTGATCCTGGATTCTGACATTGCATATCATCTCATTTGCATCATTTGTTCATCTTTAATTTCATTCCAAATCCAAAGAACTTATTTTCATGTTCCTCCATCTTCAGTAAATCAAGCTGGTTTCCCGACGCCTGTATCGAGCTAGACGACCGTACTTAACTCGAGCCAACACTAGAGGACTGATGGATCAGATTCGACAAGAACAAGCTGCTATGATGGGAGAGATTGACTCAATCAAGAGAAAGATTGATCGTATTCATGAGGCCATGCAAGCCTTGGCCAGGATGGTTGTGTCTCATCAGCTTGTTCCTCCAATGCCTTTTCATCCAGCAGGCCTTCCAAGCTCTATTTCCGCCACAGATGGCTCATCAACCACGTCCACCTCCAATGGTTGCAGCTGCGCAATATGCACCTGGACCATACCAACAACCGGCTTATCCACAACGGCCTGGTCAACAACAACAACGCGCTCCTCAACAGCGTCCACCATATCAACAAAGAGGATATGATAGGCACATTGATCCCCTGCCTATGACATATTCTGAAATCTTTAAACAGCTGATGGCAAAAGGACCTCTTACTTTGAGAGATATGCCACCTCAGACTGGCAACGCCCGGAACTATGATGCCAATGCTCGCTGTGAGTATCACAAAGGCGCTCCAGGTCATACAATCGAGAATTGCCATGCTTTCAAACACTTGATTCAGGATATGATCAACTCTAAGGACCTCACTCTCACTCCGAGAAATCCAAATGTCCAGAACGATCCAATGCCGCCGCACGGTGCCAACAAGTGAAGACATTTGAAGGGGTTTGTTGAAGACCAAGCTGAGTAGTCTCCAACTTTGAAAGCATTCAATCAAGAGAAGTTCATTCCTCAAATCAAGGCAGCCAATGCCATTTATTATTTCCGCATTCCTGTTGTTTTGTAATGTGTGTTTAAGTACTATTTGCTTTGAACATTGTCATATGTACTTGGTTTTGTTAATATTATGTTTATGCATGTTTTGAATTAATCTATTCGCATTCGCTCATTATTTATCATTTATCACAAAATCACAAAAATATTTCCCTCACTTCACTTTAGCAAATATTTTAGGGAGGATGATGAAAACAAAATACCCATAATTGTTGCGGTATGCTTTCAGATAAAACCTCGTCAATGATGTACATGCATTTGTTCAAATTCCTAAACACTAGAGATACAAGGAGTTAATTCCTAGTCAATCACTTCGAGCCTGGAAGTAGGAGTTTTCTTTCGGATACAACCCTTACATTTAACCCGGGGCAGGGTAGTTGTTCAGTTAAACTGACTACACCTTCAAATCGCAAGATGAGACATCCCGTCAGAGGACCATCAACAAATGACTTGGCAGTCACTACATTCATTCATACAAAAACAAAAAACAAAAAACCACTAAGTTGAGCACCCGAAGGGAGACTTAGTCGAAAAAAGAAATCAAAAGAGGAACTCAAATCCTCAGCAAAAACAAAACAAATATCAGTGACCACCAAATCAAGAATCAAAGGGTCACCAACAAAATAGATGACTGCCACTTCAAGCAAACTTTAAAGCTTCATTTTCACTCTTGCAAAGTCGAAAACAAATGCATATGTAGAGTTAACTGAACATAGGACATGAGAACAATACAAAAAAGGGATGGGTACAAATCAAACTTTGAGCCTTATACCTTTGTTTCTCAAACCTTAACCATACCACGTTACAACCCTCAAAAGTCCTAATTGAGGCACGGTTTATTCTGAAAGCATGCTACCAACAAGGTTGCGTAAATTGACTCCCATATATTTGATAATCTTCAATCTCGATTGCACATTATTCTTGCTGCATCTTTCACGCACTTTCTAAATCAGCACCTCGTGTGGACTAACAATCCATTCGTCACACTATCACAATCATTCAAATAAATTGACTTTTTCAAAACTTACATGAAATTTACATTAACACTACCATTTGTGTATGAACAATTTAATTGCAATTTAGTGCTTGACATCAGTACAATCCCAACAAGGGGCAATCAAAAGAAAAAATTTGAACTTCATTTGTGCCAACATGAATCAAGACTACCTCAACAGTCCAATCAGGGACAAAGCATCTTCAACAGCTCAATCAGGGGCAAATTATCTTCAAAGGCTCAATCAGGGGCAGGTCGTGCCATGGCCATTGTCAAAGCTTCCCCACCCGATTTATTTCAAAGACCCTACAGACAGGGGCAAGCGGACAAGGAGCAAATCTTCCTATCTCTCCTCCCCAGCTAAACAGGCAGTCCTTACTAGAGATTAACAATCATTCAAAGCAAATCAGTTCTCATGCTTCAATTAAGTCGCTTCGCTCACCAGCAGATAACAAAACTTGGAGCTTTTAGATCCATCTTCTGATCATACATCGTCGAAGATCGAGTGTCGGGAAATCAGTGCCTCCACCCACCCAAAGTCCAATCATTATTGGCAACTACCAAACCAAAAGTCCACCAAGATGGCACCTTTCAATCACTCATATGCATCATTATGCATCATCAGCATCATAAGCATCATTTACATCAATCATTTACAACATACGCATCATATGCATACCTACACAAAATCATACTTTTTATATATCCCCAACATTTTCAGCTTACATTTCAGTGCATAAACATTTGCATCGTATCTCCATCGCTATGGAATACCATTTCAAAACAATCAAGCATACGTGCATGGTTCAGGATCCAAGATCAACACAAGTTTCCGGTCCTTTCCCCAGCGGAAGTCAGGATCATATCAATCAGGTTCCAGGCATCTCCTCGGCGGATTCAATGGTCGTATTTGAATTTTATTTGCCTTATCATCCTCTGTTGATAAGTGAGTTTATTTTTTCTGTCTATTGCCTTATAATCCTCTGTTGATAAGTGAGTTTATTTTCAGTTTATTGCCTTATCATCCTCTGTTGATAAGTGAGTTTATTTTCAGTTTATTGCCTTATCATCCTCTGGTGATAAGTGATTTTATTTTCTGTCCTTTTGCCTTATCATCCTCTGGTGATAAGTGATTTTATTTTTCAGTCGTTTGCCTTATCATCCTCTGGTGATAAGTGATTTATTTTGTCAATTGTTTCTTACTGCGTCACCCATCATTTCCAATTTTAATCATCTGTTATTTTCACAAATCCCTTTCTTTGCCGGACAAATTTGGAGTCTGTTAATATCTAATTATCTTATACCTTGAAAGATTGAACGTGAGCCAGTTCATCTTACTCGGTCTAAGCCAATTCTCGATAGGGGCATTGTCATACCCCAAATTTGTCCTACCTTTATCATTTTTATTTTCTGTTTATTAACCATTAGTCAAAAAGTCAAAAAATATGCATTATTCCATTTTATTTCCGTCTAATAGATATCTCAAAAATTTGTTTCCCTTTAAATCCATTTAGTCCATAAATCCATCCCATTTTCATTTTTTTTTAAAGTCAATATACAAAATATAAAAAAATCTTTTTCTCATCTTATTATTATTATTACTATGTTTCACCATTATTATAATTATTTTCATTATTATTCTTATTATTTTCATTTTAATTTCCTATTTTTATTATCACAATTTATTTTTATTACTATTATTATTTTATTACTATTATTATTTTATTATTTTGTTATTCTCTTACTTTTATTATTATTCCACTATTCTTATTTTATTGTTATTATTATTATTTCAAAAAAAAACTTTTTACATTTTACTAAATCATCAATTCACTTTTTTTTATTACTATCATGTTTATCCCATTTCTTTATTACTATTATTTTTGTTCTCACTTTTATTTTTTATTATTAGTATAGTTATTTTTATTAGTATTATTATTATTATTATTTTGTTTAATTCCTAAATCAATAAGCCCAATTCTTAAAGTTTTTTTTTTATTATTATTTTTCTTTCCACTAATTGATATTAGTCTTTCTATTTATTCTCATTATTATTTAGTTTTTTATCATTATTATTATTACTTTAATTATTATTATTATCTTTATTTTCTAAAATTATGATTATGATTATTATTATTATTATTATAATTATTAATATTCCTTTTGTCATCATTTTCCATAATTGATACTAGTATCCAAATCCAAAAAAAAACAAAAAGGCTTAAACCAACACATGGATTATACACGCATAACACTACCGAAAAATCCTCAAAATATCCTGATACCAACCCACTCACTTCAGCCATCATTTTCCACTCACAATAACAAAATAACAAATTGACAGCCTGTTTGATTCTTATCCCAAATCCTTCTCAATCTCTATATAGCAGCATTCATCCTTCTCTCAATTTCCAGGCTTGAAAAATCAGAAAAGCATCCCCTGCCAAAATCAAAACAAAAAATCAAGCTTCAACTACTAAAACAATAAGCAGAAAATTCCAAAAGAAATCCTCAATATTCAAAACCACCTCCATTCTCTAAAACCCTCTCCATTCTCTAAAACCACCTTAACAACTAGAATCTGCAAATCCAAAACTGAAAAAACAAGCAGAGAGTGAGATTGAGAAAAAAACGAATCCGAAAAATCCCAAAACAGAACCAATTGAAATCGCGAGTTTGCGAGAGGCCACGAAACCACAAATCCAAACGCCCTTTCTTCAAACCACTTACCACCGCGACCTTACCTTCAATACCGAGCCAAACACCGCCATTCCGCATCACCATTCACTCACCCCCACCGGATCTGAAAGTAGGGCTCGACGAAACCAAATTACACATGAAACTCGCGTCACAAATCTTCAAAAATCGTCACCCAAATCGAACCTAATCCGGCCAGCCACCGTAAAAACCAGAATCGCCGAAACCAGCCCATCCACCGCCGGCCACCCCTTTTCGCTAACCCCTGCATCGCGCCGACCGCCGCTGTGAAATCACAGAGTTTGTAACCACCGAGCAAAACCGCTCACGCTCAAAGCCACAACTGCGAATCCTCGCCGAACACGACAATCGCGCGAAACCGTCCAACCTGAGCCACCGCCGAATCTCGAACCACGCCGCGAAGAAGATGGACTTGGATCATGAGACACCGTGGAAGCATCGATTGAGAAATCTGAGAGCGAAGCCGCGATTCAGAGAGAGAGAGATCGAGAGAGCTGAGAGAGTGAGACGAAAGCACCGGTTTGAAAACCTGAGGTCAATTTCATTAGCTCTGTTGTTTATGAATTGAATAAATGAATTGTTTTTTTACCCTTTCTGAAATCGTGTTTGACCTTGGAGAGATTGAAGGGTTTCCTTGCTGCTAATTTATCGTTTCATCCCTTTTGCATAAAACCCTTATTTTTCTTTTATTTACTTCTCTTTATTTTAGTTATTATTCTTTTTTATTTGGTTTGTTTGTTAACCTTTCATGAAATCCAGATTGGGCTTAGCCCATTTATATGAGTTTTCCTATGCACCCACTACAAATCCGAACACCACCCTGTTTCTTTCCTCTACTTTCTTTTCTGTTTTTTTTATTATGTAGTCCTGTTGGGCCAGACTTGTATGTTTTGCTGGATCCACACCCTGCATTTCTGTTGCACATAGTAGACACAAGAATTACTTGTTTGATATTATTTTCTTAATATGTCCTAAAAATTGTATCTATTTTATTTTTATTTTTATTGTTGAAATGTTGTAATAAACTTCATATTTATTTTATTTAGAGTTTATCTTAACTATTATTTTTATTAAGGGCCGATGACTTGACAAAAGGCCATTTTTCGCCCGATTTCATTAAATCGGTGATATTTGGCCAATATGAGGCCCCCCTTGTAATTATTTTTTATTATTTTTATTATTTTGGACAAACAAGCATTTAAATTAATTTATTCATTATTCTTAATACTATTTAATTTATTTAATTTATTCTTAATACTATTTAATTTATTTAATTTATTCTTAATACTATTTGATTTATTCATTATTCTTAATTTAATTAATTTATTCTAGCAATTCAATTTATTCAATTTATTTATTTTCGCATTTAAAAAAAAAATTACGTTTCGACTCCTTATAGAATGATTCTGATTTTGAATCGATTCTAAGGTAGTTCACGAACTAAATTTCGACGCGTCCCAAAAAGGTCCAACGCCTTCGAATAGTTGCGCTCGATTAAAAGGTCCAACGCCTTCGAATAGTTGTGTCCCGATCAAACAGGCTGAACGCCTTCGAATCGTTCAAAACACTGCACAGACGCTTCCTCTTGGGCAAACTACAATGATACCATTTATTTCGCGCAATCCCCTGTATTTATTTTGTATCCCTCTCCCATTACTTTGTACGTACTTTATTTTCTGTATTTTATTTAATTCTAAATCCTTGGTCCAACGCCAAGCGGTTGCACTTGCACACTTGCACTTTTATTATTCAGTTATCGTTTATTAGGATCCACCTTACTTTAGGAGCCGAGCGCTTCGTGCCTCGCTAACAAACTACAAAAATAAAATCCACTTGCACTTACCCTTTTAACCTAAAAAAAAACCAAAACGTTTCGATTAGATCCAAACCCTTGATCCAACGTCAAGCGGTCTTAGGAAATAAAACACTCTAATAATACGAGAAGAACTATACGCCACGAGCCTTAAGCGGTAGAAAGGAGGATAACGAGCTCTCGTTACTCACTCCGATTATTTCGACGCAGGACACTCGTCCTGTTGGGCGAGATAAACTATCCATAGTCTTGAGTGCATTTCAACTCCTAAACCCTTTCATCGACGAAAGATAATAAAACCAACAACCATTACCCTTAGTAGGCCGAACTACGAGGCTCTGACTTTCCCATTGCACACGGGAGTACATAGGCACAAGGATCTCAATCCTTGCCGAGCACCTAGGGTCAATCTAACTTATAACTCAACTCATTTCCCTCTAGCAAGCAATTCGTTTAAGCATAGACATCCTTTCGTGCGCGATAACTTAGATGGTTCCCATCGAGTACGATGGGTGTAGGGGGTGCTAATACCTTCCCCCTGCATAACCGACTCCCGAACCCAGGCAATGGTTGCGAGACCTTTGTCCTCATCCTTTTCCTCCCGGGTTGTATCTATATCTTCCCTTTCCCTCTTCGGGAATAAATAGAATTAGGTGGCGACTCTTCAATCCGTCTGGTGCGCGACTCCGTCTTTTCTGATCGCGTGAGGTCGTATTTTTCGGGGTACGACAGTACCTGACAGGATCCACGCTTGTTTGTCTGTTTCAAAGGGTGAGAAATAAAACTGCTGCTTAATAAAAACTGCTAACTGGAACTGAAATGAGAAAGGGAAATGGAAGAGTGAACAAAAATAAAGAATGGGGAAAATGTAGGGAAAATAAAGGAGTGTGTTCGAACGGACCCTACTCCGCTGCCTACGTACCTCATCGGGAAAATGAGGATCAGAGTCGACGTAGTTCGCCTAACTAAGGCGGAAATTTTGTTTGTGTTTTTTATGATTTGAACTTCTTATGCACATGCTCAAGTGTTGTAGGCTCGTCTGGTACGAGTGCGTAACCGTCTTGCAAATGAGGCAAGTCATAGCATATTGACGTTGAAAGTGAGTGAAGTGAGAGAAGAAATCCCGCAGGAAAAGACGAGTGTTGTTTGTTAACAGTCTTTTAAAGAAGTGTTTTCTATTTATTGTTTGTGAAACATTCTTATACTAAGACTTGTTCATCGTGGTAGATGCCTTACACCTCACCCCGAAATGGGACGTGCATAAGTAAACCACGACAAAGTCTCATGGCATACGAGAAGACCAACCTTTATTAGGTGTTTTGTTATTTTCTTTATGAGATGAGAAAGAGAGACTCAAATCGAGAAAAGGGAAAAACTAAGGGGGACTAAGATCAACCCTAAGTTATTTATTGCATGCAAGAGGAAATCCTAATGGTTTGTGTGGTCTTCTAATCCTAACGAGAAAAGGAAAAAAGAAAGGGGAACTAGAAAGAAACTTACTTCCTAAGGAAGCTAAGTTGTTTCCAATGGGATATAGTCTATACAAGCAAAGCATAAAATGCTAAGGCAAATACACTTTGAAAGCGTAAAGAATTTAAAAGGAAGAAGTTGTGAATAAACTTACCTCCACCTCCCTACAAAACAACGGTTAGTAGGATAAAGCAAAGCGATAAAAGGAATGAAATTAAAAAGTACCAAACATATCCTAATTCATCTATGACCTAACTAGACTCAAACATAAGTCTAAGGACCCTAGAAACTAGGCAAAGCCAAAATCCAGCAGTTACTACAACTTACTATGGCACAACAGCTACTAAATGCAATGCAAAATACAAACAGCCTATTACAACTACCAAACAACATGCAAATAGGTGTAAAAGACCAAAAATAGAATGAATACAACATGTTTTTTACAGCTCCTGTTTCAAAATGCAGTTATGATAACAAGGTAGATTTCCATCATTTTCAAAATGCACAAAACATGAATTTTAATGCACACAACGGGATGCAATGATCATGCAAGTTATGCAACAACATGAGATGGAGTAATAACAATGGAATGCAACATATCATCATGCAATTAAAGGATGCAAATTATATTATTTACATGTTTTTGACATTATGCAAATTTTCAATATGCACATGATTGAACCAAAACATGAACGGATTTCGAATGCGATGCAAAGCAGAAGTGCAAACATTTATTATTATGCTATGGAAGATGCTTCATCATGCAAATGATGATCACAACATGCAATGGACCTATATGTAACAATGTGCTTATAATCGAAAACTAACAAAACATGCATCAAAATTTATCGAAACTACGCGTACTTGTGTTAAACCAGCTCCTAAATATTCCCTAAAATCATAATTTAACAAGCTAAGATGATATAAGGAAGAGTGATGCTCAAACATGCAAGAACACAACACAAAATTGCCAATCAGCACAACTTTAACCGGTTAACGCCCAGGGTTAACCGGTTAACGGATTCAAAAACCAGCAAAACAGAGGGCAAAACAATGTGTTAACTGGTTAACACTGAACCAGAATGAAAAAACAGTGAGGAAAAAAACACTTCTAGCTATCGACTTATTTCCTAATGCTTCCTATATAACCATTACCAAATTAACACGGAATTTCTACCTAAATATAACTTTCTAACACCTATTAGCACTATGAACAAGCTATGATTCTAGCTACAAAAGACAAACCGAGCAGAACATCACAAAATCGCAAAATAATCGAAGAATTTCTTGTGGCGAGATGAAGAGAAATAACTTAAAGCAAGAAATGGTTTCGGATCCACCAACCTACAAATGAGAGGCTTACTTTGGTGATTGTTGCGAGTTGATAAATGCACAACCGAATAGAATATCAGGGGTTCCAAGCTTCGATCCACGAGAGTGCAAAATAAATGCAATTGATCTAAAACGCTTCCGAACGGTGAAATAAACACCGCTACCATGTCGAATTCTTCAATTATCCGCTGAATCGATGAAGATGATGAAGGCTAAGCTTCTGATCTTTCGAGTTTCGATGTGAAACTTGGAAGATCTTGATGATGAAGCTTTGGTGAGTTTGGGAAAATGGAGAGAAAAAGTGAGAATGATGAGAGGAAAAATGAGATGAAATTGAAAAATAAGGTTGAACTCGTGAGGTTTGGAGCAAGCTTAGTTTATATAGGAGTTAGGTTTGGCACAAGCTTTGGGTTAGGAAATAGGTTGGGCATTAGGTTAAGAAAATGAGGTTAGGAGCTAGCTTAGGAGTTTGTTAAAGTTAGTTAGGGTATATAGAATATTCATTGGAATATTCCATAGGAAAGTGGTACAAGGATCTAGAAAGTGGTGGAAAGTTCAATACAATGTGAAGTGGGAAATGGAGGGATACCACACAACTAACTTTTGAATTTTTCCCAATTTCGCCAGCGTTAACCGGTTAACGGTACAAAAATATGGTTTTTTTGCTCTTTTGGTGGGAAATCCTGGAAATGCTTAGCCATATTTTCTGAGATCATTTTCCTTCTGAAACCGAGTAACACTTGATCACCTGCCTCATGCGTATGCCAATGATGATTGTTTGTTATTTTTTTGTATGGAATTACGGGAATATGAATGCAATGTGATATGCTAGATGCCATGAAAATGAGAGGGAAAATTTTGGGGTATTATAATTTTTGACAATGAAATCTACTTAAATAGACACTAAAAATTAATCGTCGGACCCTTCTAGAAAATCTGGTAATGACACGTGTCACCCCATGACTCTTTTTAACTGCCAACTTCCTTGGGTAGTTTCTTCATGAAGTTTCATGTAACATGTGTCGATGGCCTTTGACGGGTGTAGTTAAGAGGCAGCGTCGAACCGCTCTGACAAATTCCTTCGTCCATCCTGACCTTTTTCCATTTTTCTTCCTTGTGTCGACCTTCATATGCCTTTCTAGGGGTCGACTGGTCGACAGGTTTTCTATTTTGCTGTTCGGCCGTAATCCTTGTTAGCCAACAAATTGCCCCCCAAAAGGCCAATTTCGACAGAATTGGTCGACCAAGAACTTGGCGTTTTGGTTCTCTTTTACAGGATTTCGACCAGATTCTTCGGCGATGACCCTTAGTCTTCCGTGACCATGTTCCACCAAAATTTATAACTTCCAACTCCCAGAATTTCCCAACTTACGTGGTGGGGCCTAATCCGAGCCTTTTTGGGGAAAACACAAAGACCACGTTGCTTTGATACACTCATCTTCCAAAGCAGCAGTTCTCAATGACATAGGAAGTGTCATTTTTTGGTGGTGGTCTATTTCCAAGGTTGATTTTGCATCTCCCAATTTTCCCGCGTCTAGCTAGGCACTACAATAAAAGGATTCACCCCTTCTTCAGAGGCTATAAATACCACAATATACTTTACCCTACCTACGATCCAATTGGGTTCTAACATGAGTACTTCCTCCAAAAGCTTTGTGGTCTAGAAGGTGGAGGAGAAGGTACACAAGAAAACTGAATCAGATGTCGCATCTGCTACTGCATCATCCACTGGAGTGAAACCGTCTGGAAAATAGTGTGACCATGATGCAGACTTTCACGAAAAGCCGCACTCAGAACCATGATTTGGATTCAAATGTTGACGAAGAATGGATGGATTTCCTTAATTCAGGCAGCTGGAGAGACATGGACTAATTTTCTAAGCTTGTAGGTTTTCATTTTTTCTTTCCCGATTTGTAATATATCAGGCCTTGGCCCTCCTGTATGCCAATTTCGCCTCATTAATGAAAGTTATGTTTTGATTTGGACTTCTTATAGCATATGTTTATACTTTTTCAATAACTTCCCATTTACTCTTAAAATTCTCTTATCGGCACCTATTTCTCTTATCTTATAAGCGTTGTTACTAAAAACTTTACTTACTTGAAATGACCCTTCCCAGTTAGTTGACCATTTTCCCAGTGTTCGATCCCTTCGATCCATGGGTAATATGACTTTCCATACATAGTCATTTACTTCAAAGGTTTTTTCTTTATCCTTTTTATTGTAAGTCTTCACCACTTTGCTTTTTGACGTAACAACACATCCGGTGTTGTTATCCTTTCTTCGTCTACTTCTTCGATCTCGTCGAACATTGTAACATCCCAAAATGATTAGAATATTTATTTAATTGGTTTATAATAAATATTCGGGATTTGTTGGTGAACTTGGTGAGGTATTACGGTGTAAGATGTGTTTATGATGAGTGTGGTGTCATTTGATGAAATAAGTGATTAACTGGAATTATTTAATAATGATAATATAATAATATTATTTGGATTATTATTATTATTTAAAATAAAAAGAGAATGGTTAAGGGTAAAGTGGTATTTTGGACGGATTAGTGAGGTTAAAATCATAATATTGTAATGAGTTCCAAGAGGGTAAAGGAGGAAAAATATAAAATCAGATTTTTGAGAGAATTTTGGAAAAATGATGGTGTTTTGTGAAACTGCTCTGGGGAACGGAGGCAGAAAGGGCGAGGACTCGGAGGTTTCTTAAAGACCTCAAGGAAAGGGAATTCAGAGCTCAACACCTAAGGTATGGGGAGTATTACCTTTCATTATAATTGATATAAGGCGTAGATTATATATGTGAATGATTTTGTATTTTAGGGTTATGAGAAACCATGATGAATTTGATGAATGTTTTGTTGCATACGAAGTTGCTGAAACTGGTATTGTTGCGGTATAATTGTTGTAATTATATTGGGTTTAATCAATTGTTTATGATATTATATATGAGTTTTCTTTGATGAATGTTTTCCGTTGAAACCGATGAGGAATTAAAATTATAATTGTGAGGGGTTTGTAATTCTTAGTATTGCAATTGATTTAAGTGATAGATATGTGTAGGCTGTTAAGCTTCGAATTCGACGATGAATGTAAATGAGGAATTAGAGATTGAAACAGTATCGAGTGCCAAGAATAAAAATAGGTAATGACTATTATATGATGGATTGAGTAATTGGATGTTACGGTAAAACGCATAAAATTATGGACTGGAAGAAGGAAAAACAAAGAGGTGGCGTATGCCACCAGGGATGTATGTATGTGGAGAGTGCCACTTAAATGTGTGGCGAGGGCCATTAGAGTTAGAGTGGCGAGCGTCAGTATTTTTATTTTTCCCAAATTATTATACTAGTAAGTTTATGAAACTACAAAATGACTAAGTAGTTTGCTAAGCTAAAATAAAAGGGATGGAAATGTTATATGAGAATTTAATAATAGGATAAGAGAAATGTGTTATGATCCACCTGGTACAAAGTGGTGCAAGCCACACTACAAAGTATTGTTTAGGACGAATAGTTCATTGATGTTTTGCAGGATGATGATCCAGTGAAGAATTGTAGGAAGATAAGGTTTAGTGATGACCTTAATCCTATTGTGAGGATTAAGTGAAATTTGTGATGTACTCTGGTTCTAAGTGGGAATCAATCCTATTGGTGGGGATTTTTGGAGATAACGATGACTAAGTCATCAGTGATGTTTTTCGGTACCGTATGCATGAGTCCATATGAGGCTGCATTTTCATTGTTTGAGGATTACATGATGTTTGATGATAAACAAAATATATGATTAATTATTAGAGTATGACATTTTATGATGAATATGATGTTGTTGTTGTTTTGAGTGTGAAGTATGATCGTTATCTTGTAGTGATTTAATTGTTATACATATGATATCTATTTCTTATATCTCGTATAATGATTTGTGATTACTCACCCTGCCTGTTTGAATGTTACCTCTTTGTGGGTAACATGCAGATATCCGAGATGAGTTCGCGGTGCGAGAATTCTTAGCTGGAAGTTGTTTAGCTTAATTCTAGAGTGTTTGGTGTCTTGCTTTGATAGATGTAACATCAGGGGGACAAAACACTTATATGATTACTTGTCGTTTTGTTAGGATGAGTTTATGAGTTGTTATTTGTTGCATTGAGAAGAATAATGATTGTTGACTTTGACCATAAATGTCTTTATGTTTAATAAAATGAGATGAAGAATTTTGAATATATGATTCCGCTGCGAAGTTTTGATTTTTGAGAAAATGTTATTTTAATAAAGTATTTCTAAATATGATGATATATGAAGAAAATGTGACACATTCTTTGAGTACTTTGGCTTATTTCAGTTAAATATGATGATTTTTATGTGGGGTTAGAAAGGTGTTACATTAGTGGTATCAAAGCAGGTCGGTCCGTCCGGCCAATGTTGTTAATGTTTATTCCTTAGTACTCGGCATGTGTGTGAAACATTATCCGTACCTATTTGTTGGTTTTAGTTGTGGTCTGCAGGTGTTGGTTTGGAACTTAAGTGGGGGAGAGGCTTGCTCCCGGGCTATTGTTAGAATGCCGAAGTTGGTTCAAAACTGAGGTTGATTACAAGAGTACAAGGTTCTTGAAGCATTGTTGTTGCAAACCGGCGGGAGCATGGACTCATTAATCTGTATCAGTCGACGTTGAGAAGTGCGTAGATTTTGGATTGAAATTCTTGAGAAGGAGGATTCATTCGAAAGGAAATGATGAGTTGATGGATCAAGTCGGTAGATTAATTGCCTTGAGTATAGTTGGATTAAAGTCGATTAATTTTCGTAGTTGGATAAAAAACAAAGATTTTTGGTAGATCTTGGAAGTAAGAGGGAGAGAGATGGGACTTATGTTCATCAATCTCAAATTCTGATTTTTGTAATTTTGGAGCAGGTGTCAGTAAAAGACGCATACCTTTTTACTCGTAATTCTGATTGAAGCGATTCTGGACTTTTGGGAAATCTTACAAAATTCCATATAGTTTACATATAAGATTTGCCTTCAGAATGTTTTTTATAAAGGAGATAAGTGCGCTTTAATATTTGGGTCTGATGCTGATTTTTAGAAAATTCTGTATACGGAAATTCTGAACCAGTCCCATTGCAAGGATGATAACTTTTTACTCGTAACTCGAATTTAAGAGATTCTTGAAGTTCTAGAATCTGCACAAAATTATCTTCATTTTGGAATATGATTTTGTGATTGGAAGGCCTGTATTAAAAGAGATGAATGTGTTTGAAGTTGAGTGATTGTTGCTGAAAATTAAGAAGATGAAGACGAGTACAGAATGTCGATAAAGAATTATATGTTGGTATTAGAGAGGGTGTGATGGTATCAGAGAATACATAGAGATGCAACTTATGTCGAATGAGGATGATTAAAGTTCCGATGTTAGGTGATGGTAATGTTGATAGGAAGACGGATGTTTGTTTAGTGTTGTTAAGAAATGTTTTTTACTTGGATGAAAGTTGTAATCGGAGTGAGCCGAATTGGGTTGTACGCAATGTTGTAGCGACTCCGGTGTTAGGAGAATATTTAAAGTTGTGATGTACTACGAGTGTGTATAAGAGATTGTGTATTGGATTTTGGATGTTTTAGTATAATTGGCGAAGTCGGAATTTAAGGTGACTAAGAAGACGTTGATAAGCCTTAGAGAGTTGGCGGAGCTTTATGCTTACGGACTTTGGGCACAAGTTGAAGTACGCTATTGTGTTGGGTAATGATTATTTATGCCACCGTTATGGTTGCCAGATGTCTATTGACAAATTGAGGAACTGATCACCCTTAATCTATTGTTGATAGTAGACGGAATCATAATTGATGGTAAGATGTGTCGTGCCAACTAGTATAGTATGTACGGTGGATCGGTTGGAGTAAAGTCGAGTGCTTGTGGTTTGTTTGAGTTGTCGATGAAGATTCGTATATAAGAATATTTGGTTGGGTATGGTGTTTTTTATGGATGTTCTGAGCTGTTATAAAATCAATAGAAGAGTGCGTCGAGTATTTGAGAGATGAGTTGTAAGTATTGAAAGGAGTAAGGTTGTAAGGTGGTTTATTAAAGTGCAATGTTTGGTTGGAAGGAGGATGAGTTACTTGGTTGTGTTAATTCGGATGGGAGCTTATGAATAATTGTGTCGGTATGAGTAGAAACTACTGATTTGATTTGTTGGATTGGTTAGAAGTGAAAAATATGATTTACTTTGTTAAAGCTAAGTGAACTCAGGTATTATATGTTGTTTTATTGATGTTATGGGCTTAAGATGATTCCCGAGGAACGTGTCATTAGGAGATGGTAAAGTTATAGTTTATTTTGATGATAGTTTGAATTCGTGGGAAGTTTATATTTTATCAGAGATTTGGAAGTAGTTGTCGTTGTCATTGTGTTGAACGTTCAGAGGAGTTTCCCTATGGATCTAAGTCGAAGTATTCAATAACTACGAGAGTGTAGAATAATGTGGGACGAAAATTTTGAAGAGTTAAGTCGAAGTCTTTTATTATATCAGTTTTGATGATTGGAAGTTGGAAGATTAACTTGGTGTAGTTACTACCTTACAGGTAATCAGAGTGAACAACAAACGTGTGTCGCAATGCAGTTACTCGTATGTGAGTAACAACGATGTTGGAGTCGGTTGTATTAATGTCGTGTTGGAGTTGTGTGTGCCTATGTTGTTATGTTCTAATTCTTCAATCATTGAATTCTAGAGTTGGGTATTGTCTTGTGTTGTGATGTGATGCTAGTTAACAAGTGTATTACTTGTGTGGTATTCGTATTGTTGTTATCGTTGATGTTACTAGTCATGGGTTGGGTTATATGCGGAGTTGTCTTTCTGAGTCGAGAGTTAAATTGTCGGATGGAATGAGTGGTTGAAGTAGTTGTATCGGATGAATTTTTCGTGGATGGAAATATTCTAATTAGAATATTTATTTAATTGGTTTATAATAAATATTCGGGATTTATCGGTGAACTTGGCGAGGTATTACGGTGTAAGATATGTTTATGATGAGTGTGGTGTAATTCGATGAAATAAGTGATTAACCGAAATTATTTAATAATGATAATAGAATAATATTATTTGGATTATTATTATTATTTAAAATAAAAAGAGAACAATTAAGGGTAAAGTGGTATTTTGGACGGATTAGTGAGGTTAAAATCAGATTTTTGAGAGAATTTTGGAAAAACGATGGTATTTTGAGAGAATTTTGGAAAAACGATGGTATTTTGTGAAACCGCTCTGGGGAAATGAGGCAGAAAGGGCGAGGACTTAGAGATTTCTTGAAGACCTCGAGGAAAGGGAATTCAGAGTTCGACACCTAAGGTATGTGGAGTATTACCTTTCATTATAATTGATATAAGGTGTAGATTATATATGTGAATGATTTCGGATTTTAGGGTAATGAGAAACCATAATGAATTTGATGAATTCTTCGTTGCATACGAAGTTGCTGATACTAGTATTGTTGCGGTATAATTGTTGTCATTATATTGGGTTTAATCAATCGTTTATGATATCCTGTATGCGTTTGCTTTGATGAATGTTTTCTGTCGAAACCGGTGAGGAATTGAAATTATAATCGTGAGGGGTTTGTAATTCTTAGTATTGCAATTGATTTAAGTGATAGATATTTGTAGGCTATTAAGCTTCGAATTCGAAGATGAATGTAAATGAGGAATTAGAGATTGAAACCGTGTCGAGTGCCAAGAATAAAAATAGGTAATAACTGTTATATGATGGATTGAGTAATTGGATGTTACGATAAAACGCATAAAATTGGGGACTGGAAGGAGCAAAAACAAAGAGGTGGTGTACGCCACCAAGGATGTATGTATGTAGCGAGTGCCACTTAAGTGGGTGGCGAGGGCCATTAGAGTTAGAGTGGCGAGTCG
The DNA here is from genome assembly GCA_963966055.1 of Lathyrus aphaca. Lineage (NCBI taxonomy): Eukaryota > Viridiplantae > Streptophyta > Magnoliopsida > Fabales > Fabaceae > Lathyrus > Lathyrus aphaca. The sequence continues at coordinate 408,550,217 of OZ014520.1, forward strand.
TCAGTATTTCTTATTTTCCACAGATTATTATACTTGTATCTTTATGAAACTACAAAGTGACTAAGTATTTTGCTAAGCTAAAATAAAAGGGATGGAAATGTTATATGAGTGAATTTAATAATAAAATAATAGGATAAGAGAAATGTGATATGATCCACCTGGTACAAAGTGGCGCAAGCCACACTACAAAGTGGTGCTCGCCACTTCTTGGAGAAATATAAAGTGGCGCAAGCCACTTGGTCATTTTAGAAAGGGTGGCGCAAGCCACCCCTTATGAGAGGGGGAAATACTCAATTTTTACCCTTATCTTGTTATGACTATAGGTTTAAAACCGTAAGTCTGTTTCGCACGTGGTCTGAAGAATTGGATTAATATTGTCATGGACTATCATAGAGGATTAAAATTAGACAATTTCCAGTGTTAGTGTAAGGACCCAGTACGTGGTCGGAAGCATTGGATTATTATTTTCATGGACTATCATAGAGGATTAAAATTATACAATTTCCAGTGTTAGTGTCAGGACCCAGTAAGGTGTGATATGTTAGAAAATCAGTATACGGGTGTTACTGTGTGAAAAAAAATTATGAGGTTAAACTGAAACGAATAGTTTTGATGTCTGTTATAAAAATTGAATATGAGTTTGTGTGATTCATAAGTGATTTATGTGCATGATGTTATGCTATAGATGTGAGTAAAGTTTTCGGACGGTAAGTTGGTTTTACATGCGTTTAAAGTGATAGAGAGGTATCGAAACGATCTAAATTTTAGTAAAATAATAAGTATAAGATGCGATTATTTAGTGATCCTGTCGTGAATTTGGTGACGAGATTACATGTTGAGTAAATTGTGTGTTTGCTATAAAAATTGTTACGATGATGTTAGGAAGTGAATTGTTTGGTGGTTGTTATGATGAATGATAATGTGATTACTATGATGTGTGTATATGAAGTATATGACGTGAACATGATGATTTGAATGAATGATGATATGTCCTCTATGATGTGTGTGTGTATATGAGGTATGTGAAGAGAATACTTTGAATATGAGGATTAAGATGTTTATGACGATTCTGATGATTAAGACGTTTATGAAATATATGATAATATTTTGATGAATGATGATGCGTTTAACTAGCCGTGGTCATATTTATTTGTTGTTAGGCATCATGCATTCATAGCATTATTTAGGACGAATAGTCCATTGATGTTTTGCAGGATGATGATCCAGTGAAGAATTATAGGACGATAAGGTCTAGTGATGACCTTAATCCCATTGTGAGGATTAAGCGCAATTTGTGATGTACTCTGGTTCCAAGTGGGAATTGATCTTATTGGTGGGGATCTTTGGAGATAATGATGACTAAGTCATCAGTGATGTTTTTTGGTACCACATGCATGAGTCCATCCATATGAGGTTTCATTTGCATTGTTTGAGGAATTACATTATGTTTGATGATAAACGAAATATATGATTAATTATTAGAGTATGATATTTTATGATGAATATGATGTTGTTGTTGTTGTTTTGAGTGTGAAGTATCACCGTTATGTTGTAGTGATTTAATTGTTATACATATGATATTGTTCCGACCCGGCCCAATCCCTCTTATTGGGCCAAAAAGGCTGACCCAACCACCTTGCTCGACTGCACGAGCACAGTCATGAAAAGTGGTCCCTCAGTCGATCACTAATGATCCGACCATGGAGAGACCTTCTAACGGCTAGTATTGACCGTTTCCTATCTTCACGGACCCCTCGATCCGCACCTCATAAAACGAACCAATAGTCTTCCAGCTGGTCCTCTATATAAACTCTCTCATTTGAGAGGGTCAGGTATTCAATTCTCAACCCTAACACTAGTACTTGCTCACTGTTGCTCAGATACTTACTTTGGCATCGGAGTGTGTTGCAGGTACACCCCTTTTTCTCCTCGACGACCATTTCCGCTCGCTCTCGAGTCCAGCCGTATCGGATCCTGATCTCCAGGTACGATCAGGTGGCGCCGTCTGTGGGAAAGCAACTTCCCCGTTCTTCTTTCAAGATCCTCAAAGAACAAAAGTTTTAACAAGATCCATGGCTGCTCGGGACAACCAGGAGGATCGATCGAATGATGGCATGATTCTAACACAACATGAGAGCAATGTCCAACCTCCCCTACATGATGATACCACGCACGACCAACCAGAAAAGAAGGCAGCATCGCCTTCACCCGATCGTGATCAACCCTTGGAGAGTCGCCCGGAAACTCTTGTTCCTTCGACTCCTTCGGGATCAGATTTCGCAGCGCTGGCCGAAATCCTAAACCGAACAAACTTGTTACTCCTCACTCATGGTGAAAAGATCGCCCGACTTGAAGATAACTCTCGTCAACCTCATTCTTCAAAGAGACCCCAAGGGGAGCACACTCCGTCTCCTCCGAAGAAAAGGAGAGGAAATACCGACGAATCAACAGGCAACAAACGTTTTCGTCGGTCATCTCCACGACCCTCTCCTAAAAGAAAATCAAGAAGGAGCAGATCAAGATCCGCTTCCCCTCGAAGAACAAAGAAACGTGATCACAGATCGTCATTTGCTTCCAGTGACGACGAAGACGCTCGGGGCCCCTTATCTTCCGAAATCATGGCGGCCAAACTCCCAAGAGACCTGGAGAAACCTCCTCCTTTAGGTTCGTACGACGGCACTACCGACCCAGACGAACACATCGAGAACATCGACGCCTTGCTCGACTATCGAGGTGTTCGAGGAGCAATTAAATGTCGGCTCTTTCCCACGACGCTGAGGAAAGGGGAAATGACATGGTACAAGAGCCTTGAGGCCGAATCCATCACGTCGTGGAAGCAGCTCGGGCGCACGTTCTCTAGGCACTTTACTGCGTCTAGACGACATCCTAAGACAGAGGCTTCGCTCGAAGCAATAATCCAAGGGAGGGACGAGCCTTTGCGAACCTACATCGAAAGATTCAATAAAGAGGCGGTTCAAGTATCCACGACCGACGACATGAAAAAGTATCTGCTTGAACGAGGGTTACGTCCTTCGACCGATTTTCATCGGGCGGTCGGTATTGAAACCCCGGCGACCCTCGACGCATTCCTACTAAAGGCCCAAGCTTACATCCAATATGAAGAAAAGCAAGCGGCCAGTTCAGTAAGAGACGCCCGACGTCGGGAAGACGCCAAACCACATCGAGCTGAAGAACCCTCGACATCTCGTCGGGGAGGAGACAAAAGAAAGGATGATCGCTCCCGTGAACCGCGGGAGCACCGGGGACCTATCGGTCGGTTCCACGAATACACACCTCTCCTAGCCTCCAGGGAGAAAATCTTATCTGAGTGCGCCAATTCGGAATTCAAGCAAGCAGGAGTACGTTTTCCGAGGCAACAACCTACCAAGCCCGGCACTGACAAAACGAAGTACTGCAGATTCCACAAGAGTCACGGGCACAACACAGAGGATTGCATCCACCTCAAGGACGCGATCGAAATCCTCATCAAAGACGGGCATTTGAAGCAGTTCACAAAGTCCAGAGAAAATCCTCGGCAGGACACGCAAGAAACCCAGAAAATCGAAGAGGCCGTGCCCATCCCCGCGGACGCTAACATGCAGGTCGCCCTGAGCATTTACCGCCCAGAAGACTTCTTCTTACCAGATCACACCAAGAGCACGGGATACCTTTCCTCTCACAGTCCATGGGAGGCTTTCCCCTCGGTGATGGTCATATCAGGAGGAGGATTCAATAAAATCACGGTCGGTTCTGTGAAGAGAAAATTCGACCAACTGATCGCCAAAGGGCCCGCGCAAAGCGCCACCTTAGACCCTCCGAGGGAAGGTTCTGTACCCCTCGCATTCTATCGGGAAGAGCTTCTGGGAGGAGCACCAAACGCCAGCATCCCTTTACTCATCCGAGCACGCATGGCGAACTTCGACGTGAGGAGGATATTGATAGACCAAGGAAGTTCGTGCGACATCATGTACTCCCAACTATTCTCAACGCTCCAACTGAATGAAACACATCTGACTCCATACGTCGGATCCGACCTGCAAGGTTTCAACGGAGCAGTATCCCGACCATGGGGCTATGTTGACCTGTTTGTCACTTTCGGGGCAGGCGAAACGGCCAGGACAGTTAGAGTCCAATTTCTCGTCGTGGATTGCCCATCGTTATACCAATGCATATTAGGACGACCAACTCTGGCCGAGTTGATAGCCGTGTCGTCCACCGTTCACTTAAAGATGAAGTACTATACTACTTCGGGCAGAGTCGCCACATTGCACGGAGATGTCGACGCTGCCCGCAGATGTTTCGAGGCAGCATCAAAAGGCCTCAGCTCAATATCGTACCAACCAGTTTCCCCGACACTGGATCCACCAGATGTGCCCAAGGCCTTCCCTCAAGTCGATTCGATCGACTTAGACTGCAGGTTTTCAAACAGTGGCGAGAGCATCCAGAGACCAGCAGAGGCCTTAGCCCGGCCAATCCCGGACGGAGACTTCGAGCTAATTCCTTTGGGAGAAGATCCTGCTCGGTGCGTCAAGATTGGGGCACACCTGCCCGAGTTAGTGAAGCGACAGTTGGAAGCTTGCCTCAAAGGGAACGCAGACTTGTTCGCATGGAGCGCCGCAGAAATGCCAGGGCTCGACCCCGAAACAGCTTGTCATCACCTCTCTATCGACCCGACGTGTAAGGCGGTCGCTCAACGCAGGAGAAAACAGTCGAGCGAGAAGACTGAAGCTGCCGAATCTGCCGTTAAAGACCTCCTAGAGGCAAAATTTGTAACTGAGGCCAGGTACACAACCTGGCTCTCAAATGTTGTACTCGTCAAAAAATCTAATGGAAAATGGAGAATGTGCGTTGATTATACCGATCTCAATCGGGCATGCCCGAAAGATGCATACCCCTTACCTAACATCGACAAATTGGTCGACAATTCGTCCGGATACAAATTATTATCCTTCATGGACGCATACTCGGGTTACAATCAAATACCCATGGCCGTGTCCGACAAAAAATACACGGCCTTCATGACCGAGTCAGGCAATTATTTTTACAACGTTATGCCTTTCGGTCTAAAAAACGCAGGAGCAACGTACCAGCGCATGATGAATAAAGTATTCCGAGCCGAAATCGGGGACATGCTCGAAGTATACATGGACGACATGATCGTCAAATCTCAACAGGAGACGTACCACGCGTCCCATTTACGAAAAGTCTTCGACCAAGCACGAAAGTGCAAAATGCGTTTCAACCCTGAGAAATGCACCTTTGGTGTCCGAGCTGGAAAATTCCTCGGATTCTATTTAACCGAACGAGGCATTGAGGCTAATCCCGACAGGTGTCGAGCGTTCGCGATGTTCCCAACTCCCACGTCAAAGAAGTCTATACAATCATTGAATGGGGTCGTCACTTCCCTTGCCCGATTCGTGGCAAAATCTGCTCAACACGCCCTCCCCTTTTACAAACTGCTCCGTAAGGAAGCGACGTTCGAATGGACGGCAGAGTGCGATTTAGCACTATCCCACCTGAAAAGGGCATTAAGTGAACCTCCAGTCTTATCCAGACCGGAGGAAGGGGAAACTCTATATCTCTACCTCGCGGTCGCCAACGAAGCAGTGAGCGCGGCCCTTATGCGCGAACGACCCGAGGGGCAAAAGCCCGTGTATTTCACGAGCAAAGCTCTCCACGGTCCAGAAGTTCGGTACCTTCAGATAGAAAAGGTCGCATTGGCCCTCCTCCTCGCGGCTAGAAGATTACGCCACTACTTCCTGGCCCACACCATCATCGTAAGGACTGATCAACCCATAAGACAGTTGCTCGGTCGACCAGACATGGCCGGCCGAATGTTAAAATGGTCACTAGAACTGTCTGAATTCGATATCAAATTCGAAGGAAGACAAGCCCTCAAAGCGCAAGCACTGGCCGACTTCGTGGCTGAACTTACCTTCACCGAGCAAGACACGCAAGCTTCGTCTAAGTGGGTCATTTTCGTAGACGGTGCATCTGGCTCGACGGGCAGCGGGGCCGGTATCATTCTGGAGAACGAGGAGGGGAACGTCATCGAAGTATCCTTAACTCTGTCTTTCCCTACTTCTAATAACCAGGCGGAATACGAAGCTTTCTTAGCAGGCATACGGCTCGCGAACGACCTAGAAGCAGAAGAGATCACAATTTGCACAGACTCTCAATTGGTCGCGAGCCAAGTCCGTGGAGATTTCCAGGCCAGGAGTGACAGCATGGCCGAATATCTGGCCCTCGTAAAAGACGAAATAAAGCAGTTTAAAAGTGTGGAAATCAAACACGTTCCACGGGAAAGTAACGTCCGCGCAGATATCCTATCCAAGCTGGCGAGCACTAAAAGGAAAGGAAACAACAAGTCCGTCATACAAAAACTGCTCCCCCAACCAAGTATTGGACATTCGTCACCCTGCACACACATTAACCTAGTGGGCGACACAAGTTGTTGGATGACCCCAGTATTCAACTACCTAACTAAAGGAGAATTACCTACCGACCCGAAAGAGGCTAGTACCGTACGACGGAGGGCGTGCTCATATTCTTTAGTGGGCGGACGCATGTATCGTCGAGGATTCTCTACACCCCTCCTCAGGTGCGTAGAAGAGGAAAACATTCCACACGTCCTAAGGGAAGTCCACGAGGGAATCAACGCGCAACATCCGGGTGGACGTTCGTTAGCTCGGAAGATTCTGAGGGCAGGATACTACTGGCCCACCCTACAGCACGACGCAAAGGAGCATGTAAAAAGATGCGATAAATGCCAACGACATGGGGACGTGCACATAGCACCTCCTTCCGAGCTAAAATCGTTATCATCACCCTGGCCGTTCGCGTGGTGGGGAATGGACATTCTAGGACCCTTCGTCGTTGGGTCCGGACAGAACAAATACTTGATTGTAGGCGTCGACTACTTCACCAAATGGATAGAAGCTGAGGCTCTAGCCAAAATTACTGCACTTAATATACTTCGATTCTTCAAAAGAAACATCCTCGCCCGGTTTGGAGTGCCCCTCGCTATTGTGACCGACAACGGAACTCAATTCACGGATAAACATTTCAAAGAATTCGTCGCGTCAATAGGGACAAAACAACATTTCGCATCAGTCGAGCACCCCCAAACTAACGGGCAAGCCGAGGCCGCAAACAGGGTAATCCTGAGAGGTCTGAAACGAAGGTTAGACGAGCACAAGAAACACTGGGTCGAAGAACTACATAGCGTATTATGGGCGTATAGAACCACTCCCCATTCAACGACCGGAGAATCCCCATTTCGATTAGCATATGGGACCGAAGCAGTAATTCCAGTAGAAATGCATGTCCGTTCGAGACGCACGGAATTCCCCATGGAACAAGATGTCAATAATGAAGCTTTAAGAGACGAGCTCGACATGGTCGAAGAAATTCGATCAGATGCTGCCCTTCGAGAAACCATTCTCAAACAAAAGATAGCCGCCCGGTATGATTCCAAGGTCATTAGGCGGACGTTCGAAGTAGGTAGCCTCGTCCTTAGAAGAAACCACAGGGATCCCCGCGAGGGAAAACTGACGCCCAACTGGGAAGGCCCATATCGTGTTCGAGCAAAAACCGAGAACGACGCCTATTACCTAGAAAATCTACACGGGGAAGAACTCGCTCGGCCGTGGAACGCCGAGAAACTTAAACAATATTATAGTTAAACCAGTCACCTTGCTCGACTCCCAGGGGAAGAGAAAGAGAGACCAACTGCGTGCCTAGGTACGAGCACGTCAGTCTAAAATATCACAAATAAAGCAAGATCTCTTTTCGAGCAAAAGAGAGACTTGTCGCACGAACGGAAACTCGAACGAGTCCGACGTCGCCTAAGTACCACGACCAGGTAGAACCCCAGCTCGCGATGGGACGTTCACGCCGTGGAGCCCGGGCCATTACCTTGACCCGGGCACCTATCGAGGATACAACCCTCCAAGACTGATTGGTTCCCCTAACCAACAGGTCGTCCATACCCCCCGTGTCTATCCAATCACTTCTAATTGATGCAAGTATGAGCGTCAAACACTTAGTAAAAATAATAACAAATCATGTCCTCCGACGGACGAATAAATGCGAGCAAAACAATATATGCAACCGACCTCCAGGGTCAAGTACTTAACATTTAGAAAAAAGAAATGCGGCACCAAAAGGCCGACTTGTTCGGAATTACAGATAAAGGGGGCCACGCCCCCCAAAAACAAGATACATTATAAATTATGAAGGCACGCAGGCCATTAATTAATTATCATTTCCCATTGGCCGGGTTTCCTCTGCACAGGCTTCCACCTGGTCCGGCTGCTCCTCTGGTTGATCAAGTCGAGCATTTTCCCCCGGCTGGGAGTCGGCCACCACTAAGTCGGCAGGGACAACAACCTGGCCATCCACCACTCTGTAGAGGTAATTCATCCGATCTACGTCCAAAGCTAGATCGGGATGAAGAGCTTTCACTTGCTCCACCGCATTCAGGAAGCTGAGTTCAGTCGACGCGTTCAGATCTTCCATGTCCTGGTCGATCCGAGCGAGAAATTGAGCCCTCGTCTGCAAATGCTTGGTGTCCTCGTCCTCATCCTCCTTGGGGCAGAAGGCATCTTTTAACTTCTTGTTTTGTTCGAGCAGCCTCTTTTTGTCAACCTCCAATTTGGCAATGACCGTTGCTCGTTCAGCCGATTCCGCGGTGACCTTTTTTACCTCTTCCGTGGCCGTCGTCAGCTTGGCCTCGGCAGCAACCAACTGCTCCTTGAGCTTGCTATTCTCTCGCTCCAGCAGAGGGGACCCTTCGGCCGTCATCCAAGCCATAGTTAAGACCTGCATCACGGCGCTCGCGTCCTGGGCCAAAGAAAGCCGCCGAGCAGGACGGTCCATCCCTTCCAGGAACAGAGAGTCTGCCCGGTCCACCTCCATACTATTCCCTTCGAAAAAATTCCGGACAACGAAGCACGGGGGTATCCCATGTTTTGGCTTCGGGGGAGCACCAGCCGTCAGGTCCACAGTAGCCGTCGTTTTATGTTTCTTCATCAAAGAACCAGTGGATGCCACCGGAGAGCCCTGGACCAAAGGACCCGAACCTGAAGCGCTCGCCTCGGTCAGTTTAGTTTGCACGACCCTCGACCGTTTTCTCTGTTGTTGGACCAAACGATCGTGGATCTTGTCCAACGGATTTGTTAAGGAACCTGAAAAGAAAAACAAAACCAAAGTTAGCTACGAGCAATAAAGTCAAATCAAAAACTTAACGAGCATAAACAAACAGATACCAAAAAAATCAGCTATCTCCTGCCCGTTATTACAGGCCAGCAAGTCAGTAACATTGATCAAAGGACGCTCCAGAGCTTCTCCCCAATCTTGATCGACCATAACTTTCCCTTCCCCGTCCAATAGTGGGATCGGAGTAAAAGAAGCTACCAACCTTCTGAAAGCTTCAAAACTGGCCGTATCATCTTCGTTCAGTGTTTCCCCCACCTGAACAAATTCCCCCACTGGTCGCTCGTAATGCATATGACTCCAGGAGAGGGGAAACATCCATAATCTCCTCGGAATCACATCACCTTGGTCGTCCAACTTGGGTTCGTCGTTCTCATCAGTGTCAATCCCGAGAAAACTCATAGTTCGCACGGCAGCATCACTCACAGGTTTTATTAAGAAATAGTCGGTCTTGAAAGCCCTGATGGATTCCGAGTGGGCCTTGAAGATCTTAGTCCGCTGTTTAAAGGATACGAACCCCTTCCGGTCGGTTCCCCGCCCGACTTGACGCTGCAAAGAGAAGAGGCGGAAGAAGAGAGGGAGTGTGGCCCCGACGCCCAAGAAAGCGCACGTCATCTCAAACGCCCTCAGGAAGGTGTAGGAGTTAGGGTGCAGCTGAGAGGGGGCTATACAAAGGTGCCCGAGCACAGCGCTCACAAAATCGCTGAAGGGCAGCGTCACTCCCAAGACCGAAGTAGCATATTCATACATCGAAAATGCCCGACCGCGAAAGTCTGAAAAGATGCGATCGTCGTCTCCCGGGCAGGTCACGACCCAGTCAGCAAGATCCCCGACGACGGGCAGCGGTTCCGATCGAGGTCTCGAGAAGGAAGACACCTTGTCCAGCAAATCTTCCATCACCCACTCCTCGGGCGAGACCCTCGACTGAGCAGGACACTGAGGCGATTCCGTCGACTGCCCCGCGGTACTTGTGTCAGAACTGTCCGAAGTGCTTCCTGAGTTTGAAGGTAGGGACGCAGACGAATCCGTATTCCCCGAAGATGTATCCTCGGAAAGCACGTCCAACGGATTCCCGAACGAGTTTTCACCTGAAAAGCAGAGGAAAGGCATCAGTGAATTCGATTAAGAATATCAAATCCACCCTTCCACCGCTCGACAAGTGAAAGGGCGCGCCTCAGCTCAGGAATTGTATCCCAAGCTGTAGCCCTGGCTAACCATTGCTCGAGGCAACGGCTGACGCTCAACAGTATACAGATGACAGAAATCTACCAAGAGAATCTAAAGCCTAAGTCGACCAAGGTCTGTGTCGACCCTAAAGCTAGGGTTCGTGGCCGACCAGTTACGGTGGCAGGAACTTTAAGAGTTTCTAATTCTAAATCCTAAAACTACCGGTGGAATCACCCTAAACCGCATGCATTCTACGAAAATCTTGCTATATACACTTAAAAGAGAAGAAAAGAACGGTACCTTGAGCCTGGGAAGACATTTTAGTAGAAGATAAGCTTCTGCGAAGGGTGGTCGGCAAAGAATGACGGTGGTCGACGGCTGAAGCAACGGCGGTTGAACGAGCAGAGCGTTGAGAGAGAAGACGAAACGAAAAGGTCAAAATGGGCCCCGAAAATCCTATTTATAGGAAAAAGGACACGTGCGGGCGCGCGTGACCCCTATGCACTAGCCCCTAGACTAGCCGTCAAATCATTAATAGGCGCGAATATCCAGATATTCCAGCTTTTCGTTTCACATTCCTCTACCGGGAAACGTATTCTTTGCCCGAACCATCGACAGCGGAGATCCTCGACCATGACATCATACCCAGCCGAGCACAGTATTGCTTTTAAGTCACTTCCCGACAACACGAGCAATGACTTGGGGGGCTCCTGTTCCGACCCGGCCCAATCCCTCTTATTGGGCCAAAAAGGCTGACCCAACCACCTTGCTCGACTGCACGAGCACAGTCATGAAAAGTGGTCCCTCAGTCGATCACTAATGATCCGACCATGGAGAGACCTTCTAACGGCTAGTATTGACCGTTTCCTATCTTCACGGACCCCTCGATCCGCACCTCATAAAACGAACCAATAGTCTTCCAGCTGGTCCTCTATATAAACTCTCTCATTTGAGAGGGTCAGGTATTCAATTCTCAACCCTAACACTAGTACTTGCTCACTGTTGCTTGGATACTTACTTTGGCATCGGAGTGTGTTGCAGGTACACCCCTTTTTCTCCTCGACGACCATTTCCGCTCGCTCTCGAGTCCAGCCGTATCGGATCCTGATCTCCAGGTACGATCAGATATATATTTCTTATATCTCGTATAATGGTTTGTGATTAATCACTCTGCCTGTTTGAATGGTACCTCTACATGGGTAACGTGTAGATATATGAGATGAGTCAGCGGTGCGATAAGTCTTAGCTATATAAGTTGTTTAGCTTAATTCTAGAGTGTCTTGTATCTTGCTCTGATAGATGTAATATCGGGGGGAATAAAACGCTTATATGATTACTTTTCGTTTTGTTAGGATGAGTTTACGAGTTGTTATTTGTTGCGTTGAGAAGAATGATGATTGTTGACTTTTACCATAAAGGTCTTTATGTTTAATAAAATGAGAGGAAGTATTTTGAATATATGATTCCGCTGCGAAGTTTTGATTTTTGAGAAAATGTTATTTTAATAAAGTATTTCTGAATATGATGATTTATGAAGAAAATGTGACACCTTCTTTGAGTACTCTGATTTATTTTAGTTAAATATGATGATTTTTATGTGGGGTTAGAAGGGTGTTACAAACATCATGTTCCAGTAGTGTTCCGATGGGATTTCATTCTGACGATGTACTATAACTGACTGGAGGCATATCTTTGATGGCAAAACTGTATCATGGCCAAACACTAATCGAAATGACAGTGAGTTAATCGACTCTTTAAGAGATGTTTAAAATGCCAATAAAATTTGATCCAATGTCTTATGCCTATTCTTAGGTTTCTTGGCAATGTGTTTCTTAATGAGCCCAATAACCACTTTGTTGGCTGCCTCGACATGACCATTCGCCTGCGTATAATATGGTGTCGAAGTAATTAGCTTGAACCATGTCTCAGCCGCAAATTCATGCATTTTTTGACCCATGAACACTGATCCTTGATCTGTGGTGATGGTCTCGGGGATTCCAAACCTATATAATATATGGCGTTGGGTGAACTCAATAACCATCTCCTGATCCACCTTCACTAAAGGTATGGCTTCTATCCATTTGGTAAAGTAGTCGATCCCTACTAGGATGAATCTTTGTTGTTTTGATGAGGCTGGTCGGATCTCTTCTATCACGTCTAAAGCCCATCCTCGAAAAGGCCATGGATTTGTGATAGTGTGCAACTTGTTGGCGGGCACGTGTTGGATGTTTGAATGTTCCTGACAATCTTGGCATCCCTTAGCAAAATCTATGCAATCTTTAAGCATGCTTGGCCAGTATACACCTTTTCAAAACAACAACCATTTCTTCTTATGGTCGGCATGGTGAGCTCCACAGGTACCACTATGAACCTCGGAAATGGCTAAATATATTGTTGCGTCGCCTAAGCACATGAGTAATACACCTTATAAAGTCTTCTTCATCAGTTTGTTTCCTATTAGGACGTAACTTAGTTCCCTATACTTGATCTTCCTATCAATATACCCCACGGGACTCTCTAAGTATTCAATAATTTGTCGTCTCCAATATGATATGGGTAAACCACTAATGATGAAAATCTTCCGGTGTCGAGCCTCCTCGGTAAAATTTCTTGTCAAGAGATCTAATCCTTCAATTTCAAGAATATCCGATGTATGCAATGGCGGTACATTCGACACCATTTTTTCCTTGACTTCAATGCAATCTGTCAGCTTCGTCTTTGACGCCTTATATCATGAGGCAATCTGTGCTAGATTGTTTGCCTCCTGGTTTTCCATTATGGGTACATGCACGTTGCTGGCGACATCTAAGTATTCCAATAGTTGTTTCGCTATCACAAAGTAGGCTAGGAGATTCTCCTTGATGCACTTATATTCCTTCATAATTTGCTTAACTACTAACTCTGAATAACCTTTGATTTCAATTTTCTTAGCTCCTAGCTTTTTGAGCATCTTCAGACCTAGGCTTGTGATCAAAGCCTCATACCCGGCCTCGTTATTAGAACATTTCCCATCAACCTTGCATCTGAACTTGGTTGAAATACCTTGTGGGGATATTATCAACACCCCAATACTCGTTCCATGTTTGTGACTCAACCCATCGAAGTATAACTTCCAAGGGTTTGAGTCAGTCATGAACACTTGGGGTTCGACCACTGCACGGTCCACAATGAAATCTGCCACTATCTGACCCTCCATGGCCTTTAAAGAGAATTCAGTTAGTGCTAGTGTTTATTTCCCTATTCGACTATGTAGAATAGGTTTAGACAATATGTGCTTGATAACATCAAAATGGGATTAAACATAAACGTCAACAGACTTTATATATTGCTTTAATTTCATGCACGAAAAATACAAACAAAGGCATAACTAATCAACCATAGTATACCTAGTTTCAGCATCTATTAGAATATGACTAAGGTAATAAATGTGTCTTTCGACACCATCGTTATCCTCTTTTGCTAACATACTTCCTATGGTCGTTTCCGACACAGTAATATACAATCACATATTTTTACTTCTACTGGGTGGTAATAACATATGAGGTTTTGTAAGATATTCTTTGATTACGTCGAACGCCTCCTGCTGCTTTTCTTCCCAATGAAACTCATTGTCCTTCTTGAATTTTAACAATGGAGAAAACACCTTTGTCTTGCCACTTGGATTTCATATAAACCTTCTCAAGAAGTTGATTTTCCCCAACAAAGATTGAAGTTACTTCTTTGTCGACGAAGGCTTGAGATTCAAGATAGCTTTCGTCTTGTGTTGGTTTATCTCGATGCCTTTCTTGTGGACTACAAAGCCCAAAAAGTCTCATGCATGCACACCAAAAGAATATTTTAGTGGATTCAATTTTAATCCATATTTCCTCATTCTCTCAAAGGAGCTTCGAAGGTGATCTAAATGATCATTCTTCGAAGAGGATTCTATCACAATATCATCGATATAAACCTGCACAAACTTTTCAATGAAATCATGGAATATTTCATTCATGGCTCTTTGGTATATGGCCCCAACAATTTTTAGACCGAATGGCATTACCACCCATTCATATGTGCCTAAAGCTCGTAGTCATCGAAAATCCATTTTAGGAACATCATCCTCTGCTATAAGGATTTGATTATAACCAGAGTATCCGTCGAGCATACTCAAGTATTCAAAACATGCGGATGAGTTGACAAGCATCTCTTCTACATGCATCGAATACTCATCCTTTGGTGTTGTGTTGTTTAGATCTCTCAAATCTATACAAACACGTTATGTTCCATTTTTCTTAATCACAAGAACTATATTTGCCAAATTTTCAACATACCTTGCAGTTCTGATGAACCAGCTTTTGAAAATCCTTTCGATTTCTTGCTTGATCTTTTCAATGATCTCTGGAGCGAATCGACGAGGTTCCTGCTTGACTAGATTTTTACCTTGCTGTATTGGTAATCGATGCTCTACAATGCTTTGACACAAACCATGAATTTCGCCATAATCCCAGGAAAAACAATCTTTGTATTCTTTTAAACTTTTATCAGTTTGGGCTTCATCTATGACCCCACTTTAGTACTTATGTAAGTGGGTCTTTTTGCGGTCCCATCTCCCATATCTACCTTCTCAAGTGGATTTTGGGCATGCATTCTTTGTAACTCATTTGATGGTCCTTTCAGAATCCTAAAGGCTCATTATCATAGATCCAATCAAGCCTACGACTTTCTGAAGCTGTTGTTTGGCCTGATTGGCCACATGCTCTGGCTTTTTCGGTTGGAATTTGATAGCTCTTTGCTTCCAAAGCCATTTATTTTTTGTTTTTAGTCAAGTAGGCCGAACTTCAAGTCATGTTTTCTGACTTAGTAGTCATCATCGTTGACGCTTAGCCACCCTGTGGGTGGGATTTCTCTTGGCTCCGTTTGTAACACCCTTTCTACCCCATTACAGATTAAGAAATTTAAATAAATTATCAGAGTAAAACTCATAAAATGGCATCACATTTACTTCTAAAACTCAAAATTCAAAACATCACATAGAGTCATGTCCCGTAACACGGGTTCATAAAATCATAAACAACATCATTAATTCTATTTCTCAATAAATATGCAGCGGAAAAACCAATAAGTCATAATATCCTCTTTTATAAAACAAAACTCAAGAATTATTTCAGACATCATATTATCAATATACTTAAAACCAAAACTTAACATCTTGATCCGATTAAACATAACATTTAAGCGAAACCCATCTCGATGTTACTGAACACATAGCAGGACTCCACTTCTAACTTACTCGACGATTCACTAACTCTGAGTCAAGCACGCACCGAGCTAACCTTGATTATCTACGGGATGGCATGATAGACCATCACCAGAAGGAAGGCAGTGTGAGTAAATTCAAATTCCACAATATAATATAGAAATAAGAATTTAAAACAAAACAATAACAACAATTCATTTACAGCTCATTTATACATATCATCATCATCATCACATCATAGAAATATTCATCATACCCATTTAACACACCTTATCAAATATATCTCATCATTACACAAAAAATCAATGCACTCATGCTATGTCATTTAGAAAGAAATGCAACCTCTTACTAATGCATGTGGTACCAAAACATCCTCATGTGGTGGACACTGGGCCATCAACCCTCCCCTAATGGAGCACATTATAAAAATCATACACTTCAATCTAAACAATGGGATTGAAGCTACCAATGGACCGAAGTCCCCTCATAAAATTAATGCCATGAATGCAAGACGCAATTTACATACATCATAACATTGCATCTGCATTCATTATTAAACAATCATTCCTCATACTCATTTATAACATCATATACATACTCATGGGACATCATACAACACACCCATCCTACATCATATCTCTACATCATGAAATCATACATCATAACTCAAAGAAAATAAAATAATACATTGTTCATCACTTAATTACTAAATCCACTTATATAGCCTCCAAGACACATCATGTGGCAACTCTACAACGTCATGACAACCTAGAACATACTACCTTAAAAACAGTTTTTAAAATTAAAACATTTTTCCAAGTCTTTCAGGGCTCGCTTAGCGAGACATCACGCTCGCTAAGCGCCCAACTCTCTGCCTCTTCTCGCTAAGCGAGTTGTAGCTCGCTAATCAAGCTTCACGATTATATAGAATATTTCTGTGATTTCAGCCTTCCCCCCTTCTGCGACAAAACCCTCCAAAACCCACAATTCAACAGCATTACATCAGAAAACCTCATTAATATCAACATTCATCATAATAACATCATATCCATCATTGTATTCGTCTAATTCATCATGAAATCATTATCAACAACACAAAATCATAAATCAAAAACCCTATTTCCCAAACTACACCATAAAACCCGCAATTCCATTCCCACATTATATTATCGAAAGGAAAATACTCCACATGCCTTAATTTTCGTAAGCTTTCGATTAACTCTTCATAATCTCTCTCTAACTTTCAAGCCCTAGCTTCTCTTCTTCTCCAGAGCTCTTTTCCCCAAAAGCGTGATTGTTCCAAATGATCGTTCTTTCCAACTTTTCCCTCTTTTGTCACTCTTGCCCCTAAGATCTCTTTTAGTCTTTCCCCATAAAACCCTCACTTATCCTCAACCAAAAGACCACAATCCCCTTATCCTCTAATCCCTTTTTATTTTATTTTATTAATCTCAAATTATAAACTAAACCCCATATACTTAATTATTCTAATTATTATTAAAATATTAAGTTATCCTCAAACTTCACAAAACATCGAATAACCTCATAAACATCAAAATTCACAAGAAAACACATCAACATAATTAAAATCGACTTTGGGGTGTTACAACTCTCCCCCATTTAAGAATATTCGTCCTAAAAAATGTACCTGAAGCAAACAACATCAGATACGACTCTTTCATCTGATCCTCTCGCTCCCAAGTCCAACTATCACCAGCTGGTCCACCCTACAACACCTTCACTAAGGCAATCTCTTTACCTCTTAATCGCTTCATTTCTCTGCCATCTATTCGCACTGGTGAAACCTCTATAGTAAAATTATATCTTACTCAAACATCATCCATCTAAATCACATGCGATGGATCTACAATATACTTCTTCAGCTGTGACACGTGAAACACATCATGCAAATTCGCAAGTGACAGTTGTAATGCAATCCGATATGCCACCTCTTCGACCCTCTGTGAAATCTGATACAGTCCAATGAAACGCGGATTGAGCTTTCTGGACTTCAGAGCTCGCCTGACACCAGCCACTAGAGTAACCCTCAAGAACACACGATCTCCTTCTCGAAATTCAAGTGATATTCTCCTCTTATCATGATAACTATTTTCCCGACTTTGAGAAGTTTTCATCCTCTCCCGAATCATCTTAATCTTCTCTGTCGTCTCTTGCACAATTTCAGGTCCGAGCATAACACTCTCTCTTGACTCGTACCAACATGATGGAGTACTACACCGCCTCCCATACAATGGTTCATACGGAGCCATACCAATGCTCGCATGAAAACTATTTTTATAAGTAAACCCAATCAATAGAAAATGACTATCCCACGCACCTCCATGATCCAATATACAAGCCCTCAGCAAATCCTCTAAAGATTGGATAGTCCGTTTATGGATGATAAGCAGAACACATCCTTAACGTAGTTCCCAAAGCATCTTGCAAACTCTTCCAAAATCTTGAGGTAAACCGTGGATCTCTATCTGACATAATACTCGATGGTATCCCATGCAACTTCACAATCTCGTCAAAATATACATCTCTTCTAGCTTCGACATGGAATGATTAATCTTCATCGGCAAGAAATGCGTTGACTTAGTTAATCTATCTATAATTACCCAAATGGAATCATTTCCCTTCACCGTTTTCGTTAAAACCGTCACAAAATCCATAGAAATGTTATGCTATTTCCATTCCGGAATACTCAACGGTTACACCATACCTAAAGGCTTTTGATGTTCTACCTTCGATTTCTGACAAACCAAACACGCATACACAAACTCCACAACATCCCTCTTCATACCTGGCCACCAAAATAGCTTTTGCAAGTCATGATACATCTTAGTCGCACCAGGATGAATACTTAACCTACTTCGGCGCCCTTCCTCTAGAATACTCTTCTTCAATTCTGGAATATCAAGAACATACACTCTATCCCTAAACCTCATTATACCATTCTCATCAATATGGAAGTCTCCTTCGTTACCTTGGTTAATCATGGTCACCAGATCAACCAACTTCAAATCTGATAGTTGTCCTATACGGATCTCCTCCACAATATCATTAGTCAATCTCAGCATACCCAACTTCACACTTTCAGATATAGGTTCACACAACAAACTCATATCTCTGAATTGCTAAATCATTTCAAGTTCTTTCACCATCATCGTCGACATGTGCAAAGTCTTCCAACTCAAAGCATCTACAACCACGTTAGCCTTACCAGAGTGGTAACTCAAATCAAAATCAAAATCCTTCAACATCTCTAACCATCTTCTCTGCCTCATATTTAGTTCCTTATGATCAAACAAATATTTCAAACTCTTACGATTGCTGAACACCTCAAACTTCGATCCAAACAAATAGTGTCTCCAAATCTTTAACACAAAAACCACGGCTGCTAACACTAAGTCATGAGTAGGATAGTTCCTCTCATGAACACGTAACTGTCCAAAAGCATAGGCAACTACTTGACAATTTTGCATCAAAACACCACCAAGACCCATCTTAGAAGCATCACAGTACACCACAAAATATTCATTCGGATCCGACAAAATTAAAACTAGAGCAGTAGTCAACCTCTTCTTTAACTCAATAAAACTCTTCTCGCAAGTAACATCCCATACATAAGCTTGAATCTTTCGAGTCAATTGCGTCAAAGGTAAATCCAACTTAGAAAAACCCTCTATGAACTTGTGGTAATAACCGGCCAACCCAAGAAAACTTCTGACCTCGGTAGCAGACTTCGGAGTATCCCAATTCAACACAACATCAATCTTCGAAGGATCCACTGAAATCCCACCACTAGAATCACTTGGCCAAGGAAACTTACTTCCTTCAACCAGAAATCACACTTCGACAATTTAGCATAAAGCTTCTTCTCTCTCAACACCTATAATACAATCTTCAAATGTCCCTCATGTTCTGCTTCGGACTTAGAATAAATCAGAATGTCATCAATGAAAACCACCACAAACTTATCCAAATACTCATGAAAAGTCCGTTTCATATACTCCATGAATACACCAGGTGCATTAGATACACCAAAAGGCATCACCGTATTTTCATAGTGACCATACCTCGTCCGGAAAGTTGTCTTCAGAATATCATCTGCTTTGACTCGAATCTAAAGATAACCTGACCTCAAATCAATCTTGCTAAAAACACAAGCTCCCAGTAACTGATCCATCAAATCATCAATCCTTGGAAGTGGATATTTATTCTTAATAGTTACCTTATTCAATTGTCGATAATCGATGCACAACCTCATACTACCATCCTTTTTCTTAACCAATAGCACAAGAGCACCCCACAGAGAAAAACACGGACGAACAAATTTCTTCTCAATAAGTTCTTCAAGTTGTTTCTTATACTCACTCAATTCAGAAGCCGACATCCTATAAGGAGCCATCGACACTGGACTGGTACCCGGTACTAAATCCACAGAGAACTCTACTTCAAGCTCTGGTGGTAAATCACTAATGTCATCCGGAAACACATCAAGAAATTCACGGACAACAGGTAATTCAACACCCACTTGTTCACGGTCAACTTGTAATGCCGCAAACAAAGCAAACATCTGGTCTTCATCTACTAGAAGTTCATCCACTTGCTTCGCAGATAGGTGCATCATCTCCCTACACTCACTAAGCTCTGGAAACTCCACCGTCTTTGCATAGCAGTTGATATGCACAAAGTTAAATTCTAACCAGTTCATCCCCAACACAACATCCATATGGCGCAAAGGAAAGCACACTAAATCCATCCGAAAATCCTTACCATAAATGGTTAGGGGACACTTCAAACACACACGGTTAGTCGTAACTGAACCGTCAGCAGGCATTTCAATTAACATATTACCATTCATAACAGTCAAAGGTAAATTCAACCTGGTCGCACACTCAATCTAAATAAACGAGTGAGTAGCTCCAGTATCAATTATAGCAACCAATTCAACATTATTAATAAAACAATTACCTATGATCAAGTTGTCTTTCTTCTGAGCACCTGAGCCACTCAAAGCAAATTCTCTACCAGTAGTATGAACCGCAGTAGCAACTTTCTTCAGTTTCTAACACTAAGTACTGATATGTCCCTCTTCTCCGCAATTAAAACAAGTTGGTTCAACACTCGTACACTCATTCTTCATATGGCCTTTCTTACCACACTTATAACATCGTATCACCGTAGCAGTGCATACATAAGATTTATGACCTGCTTCACCACACTTATAGCACTTGAGAGGAGTAGAACTCGCTCCCCCACTCGGCTTCTTCCCAACATTACCCTTCTACTTCCCCTTGTCAGTTGAAGTCGCATAAGACTTCCCTCGAAACTCACTTTTGTCTCTCTTCTCACTCACCTACTTATAGTGAGCAGATCGAGCTCGACTATCCTCATCATATATTCTGCTCTTAATCACAAGTTTAGCATACTTACGGATCTGCTGACAACCAATTGCTTGCTTGATTTTCGGTCTCAACCCATTCTCAAACTTCAAACACTTCGACAACCCAACATCATCACGGTTATAGTGAGGACAAAACTTCACCAACCTCTCGAACTTGGCACATACTCTACCACCGTCATATTCCCCTACTTCAGTTCCAAGAACTCTACCTATTTCTTGCCATGAGCGTCTTTAGGAAAATACTTGCTCAAAAATTCTCTCCTGAACACATTCTAAGTTATCTCAGCCCCATCCCCATCCAAACTCTGACGGGTATTATCCCACCAATCCTCAGCCTCTTCATCTAGCATATGGATGCTAAAATGCACCATCTGCGTATCGGAGCACGCCATAGTTCTGAAAATATTCTCAATCGCCTTCAGTCACTTATGTGCGTTCTCTGGTTCATGAGAACCCTCAAACTTTGGCGGATTATTCCTCTGAAAATCCCCAAGGCATGAAATTCATCCCGAACATTGTTCTGCACCGTAGCCTGAGAAAGTGCAGCTACCGCATCCACAAGAACACGGTTCAAAGTCATTCTACAAATCACCAACAACATCAGAAAAACAACTCAACCTCAAAACAATCAAACTCAATAACTGACGCAACATTCAACGACACAACGCGACCGACCAACCGACCTGCTCTGATACCACTAATGTAACACCCTTTCTACCCCATCACAGATTAAGCAATTTAAATCAATTATCAGAGTAAAACTCTTATAAAATGGCATCACATTTACTTCTAAAACTCAAAATTTAAAACATCACATAGAGTCATGTCCAGTAACACAGGTTCATAAAATCATAAACAACATCATTAATTCTTTTTCTCAATATGCAGCGGAAAAACCAATAAGTCATAATATCCTCTTTTATAAAACAAAACTCAAAAATTATTTCAGACATCATATTATCAGAAAATTAAAACCAAAACTTAACATCTTAATCCAATTAAACATAGCATTCAAGCGAAACCCATTCCGATGTTACTGGACACATAGCATGACTCCACTTCTAACTATCTCGACGACTCAATATCTCCGAGTCAAGCATGCTCCGAGCTAACCTTGATTATCTGCAGGATGGCATAATAGACCTTCACCAGAAGGCAGGCAGGGTGAGTAAATTCACATTCCACAATATAATATAGAAATAAGAATTTAAAACAAAACAACAACAACAATTCATTTACAACTCATTTATACATAGCATCATCATCATCACATCATAGAAATATTCATCATGCCCATTTAACACACTTTATCAAATACATCTCATCATTACACAAAACATCAATGCACTCATTCTATGTCAATTAGAATGAAATTCAACCTCTTACTAATGCATGTGGTACCGAAACATCCTCATGCAATAGACACTGGGCCATCAACCCTCCCTAAGGGAGCACATCATAAACATCATATACTTCAATCCACACAATGGGATTGAAGCTACCAATGGACCGAAATCCCCTCATATAATCAATGCCATGAATTCAAGACGCAATTTACATACATCATCCTCAAAACATAATAACATTGCATCCGCATTCATTATTAAACAATCATTCTTCATACTCATTTATAACATCATATACATACGCACGGGATATCATACAACACACCCATCCTACATCATGAAATCATACATCATAACTCAAAGAAAATCAAATAATTCATCGTTCATTACTTAATTACTAACTCCACTCATATAGCCTCCAAGACACATCATGTGGCAACTCTACAACGTCATGGCAACCTAGAACATACTACCTTAAAAACAATTTTTAAAATTAAAACATTTGTCCAAGTCTTTCAGGGCTCGCTAAGCGAGACATCATGCTCGCTAAGTGCCCAACTCTCTGACTCTTCTCGCTAAGCGAGCTTCGCGATTCTGCATAATTTTTCTGCGATTTCAACCTTCCCCTTTCTACGACAAAACCCCTCCAAAACCCACAATTCAACAACATTACATTAGAAAACCTCATTAACATCAACATTCATCGTAATAGCATCATCTACAACATATACATCATTGTATTGGTTTAATACATCATGAAATCATCATCAACAACACAAAATCAAAAACCTTATTTCCCAAACTACACCACAAAACCCCCAATTCCATTCCCACATTATATTATCGAAAGGAAAATACTACTCATACCTTAATTTTCATAAGCTTTCGATAAACTCTTCGCAGTTTCTCTCTAACCTTCAAGCCCTAGCTTCTCTTCTTCTCCAGAGCTCTTTCCCCAAAAGCGCGATCGTTCCAAATGATCGTTCTTTCCAACTTTTCCCTCTTTTGTCACTCTTACCCCTAGGACCTCTTTTAGTATTTCCCCATAAAACCCTCACTTATCCTCAACCAAAAGACCACAATGCCCTTATCCTCTAATCCCTTTTTATTTTATTTAATTAATCTCAAATAATAAACTAAACCCCATATACTTAATTATTCTAATTATTATTAAAATATTAAGCTATCCTCAAACTTCACAAAACATCGAATAACCTCATAAACATCAAAATTCACTAGAAAATACATCATAATAATTAAAATCGACTTTGGGGTGTAACACTGTTGGTTCGTTACCATCATCCAAAACGAACCCATGGTCTGGATCCAAGTTCAACATGCGACCAATATCGACAGAAATGTACGAACCTGGTCCTTCATCACAAGGGGCCACATTCTCCAAGTGTTAATCGAATGACCTTTTCGCTCCCTTGGTTTCATCAATCTCTTAATAGCTTTAATCAACTTCTATGTTTTCGATGATACTATCTTTCTTCCAAGTACTCAATCTCTGGTGAAGGGTAAAGGGTACCGCCCATATACCATGAATCCATTCCCTACCTGACAATAGGTTGAAATTAGCTTTTGTATTAATAATCATGAACAACGTCGATCTGGTAGTTGTGCCTACAACTAAGTCGACCTAAACCACTCCCAGGATGTGCTAGTTTTCCCTTCGTAATTTGATAACATCATATTGTGTTTCGAAGGTCACCGTCAATTTTTCCAATCTTCTTGAACAAGACATGAGGCATTGAGTTAACAACTGCCCCTATCTACAAAGACTTTGTTGACATCCATACCATCGACCTTTGCCTTAATAAACAGAGGTTTCAAGTGATACATCATCTTAGGGCTAGGCCTTTCAAACACAACTCTCTGCTCTTAGACTACCCCATTATTCATGATGTAGTAGCACAAAGGTTTGTCTTATGGGGTTTCACTCGACACAAAGTCCTTCTCAGCCTCTGACACTTCTAATACAATATCGTACTCAGCTGGTAGTATGGACATAATACCACATTTCACGACGAAATCCTCCTCATAGGTGTCGTTGTTGGTATCATCATACATGTCTTTGTCAAAGTCATCTTCTAGAAGAGGAGTGTACTCTTCGTCGGACTGAGGAGAATAGGTAGGTTCTTCTTCATCAAATTGAGGAATGTATTATGGTTCCTTCCTACCCTTGACAATAGACGTGGCCTTTTCACTTTGATTTGATACTACCTCTTATTATCCAGAAGTCTGAACCGCCATGGTTTGATTTGCCACGATCTTTCCTTTTTTGACCAATTTGGTCTTTGGGTACTGTCCTTTTTGGCCTGAGGTTCCCACAGGTTTTGACTGAGATTTCGACACCTTTCTTCCAACCTTCTTGTTTCTTTGAAAACGCCTCCACTGGGTTCTTGTCATGGGGTTTTTCCCTTTGTAGTTGGGAGAAACCACATAGCCCCTAGGTTCGACTTTCTTCTCAGTCATGTTGGCCTCCTTTTCCAGGTCCAACACTTTTTGCTTAGGTCTTTTGCTGCCTTTTTGATTGATTGATTCCACCCACTTCTCTCATGGAGTGTCCGACGGTGGCACAAAAGTCTTGGGTCTGGATGGCTGGAATTGTTTCATGTATTCTTCATTTCGACAAGAAGTGCCCCTCTGATCAAACAAGAATCTTGGTATTTGGGGCCTGTCATCAGGTAGGGCCTCTTTCTTTCCAGCTTCGTGTCTTTCTGTTGCCTTCTTGTCGAAAACAATGTTGCATTTTGGGCACAACACTGCTTTCAACCCACCTAGTCTGCACTTCTCCTGGAAGTCACACAAGATTTTTCCCGAATAGGGATAAACTACCTCGAGTTCTTCCTCAGTTTTTCTCGGAACTGACAATATTTTTTACCATCATGCATTCCAAATTCTCAGGTATGAGATAACTAGGGAGACCTTCAGTAGCCTCCACCATCATGAATTCTTTCAGTTCAGAGTACAGTGTTTCTTCGACCTTCAGGGGGTCATAATCGACTTGCATCTTTGGTTTCTCGCTAAATTGAAGTCTTCCATCTTTCAATGCCTTCTACACCAAGTCCCTGAAAAGAACACATTGAGATATTTTATGACCAAGGAAATTATGAAACTTACAGAATCCCCTCTTTTTCTTTTGTTCCAAAGGGGGGTCTTTTAAACCAGGTGGAATAACAATTTGACCATCTTTTACCAATAAATCAAATATCTCATCACACTTTGATACGTCGAAGGTGTAAGTTTTGGCGACATTTTGTTTGTATTTCATGTCTCAATAGGATTTTTGTCATTCGATGGTTTTAACACTTTACATTTATAAAGAGGTCTTGGCTTGAGTTCAGCCACGTGAACCTCACTTTCATCGATGAATTCGTCATCATCGGACGATAATTCGTCTGTTGCTAAATAAGTAACCATCTTATGATACTGACTAGTCTTTAATTTCTCAGATTTTAAACTTTTGACCTGTCAAACCCTATCATCTAGTTGGACCATATCTCTGATATTTTGTGTCCAACTTCTTTATGATCGAGTAGTCAAAGCCGCCCGCAGCCATTTCGACTAACTCATGTTTAGGGACTTGAGTAAAGCATCTAGCTTTCAGAAGTCTAAACCTGTTGAGGTAATGTTTGAATGACTCACTAGTCTTTCTTTTCATGCTAGCCAATTCCTTTAGGGTAATCTTAGATTGCCCCATATAGAATTGTTTATGGAACAATCTCTCTAACCGCGTCCAAGTATGAATGAACTATGGGGGTAGTGTGGTGAACCAAGTAATACGTTCTTTGTGAGGGAACTAGGAAAATATTTCATTTTCAAATCTTCATTATTTGTTATGTCCCCAGCTTCCGTCTGGTATCGCGCTGCATGTTCGAAGGTGGATTCCTCTGTTTCTCTGGCAAACTTGGTGAATTTTGGAACCTTCCACCCCTGGGTAATTCTGTCTGCAGCACATAATGGGACAACGAGGATGCGTATGTCGGTCATCGAAAGCCTGGGTTGGACCCATTGTGAACCATGTTTCTTTCGACCATAGCCTCCAAATTTGGTTCTCCAACCATGGCGTCTTGACGGACCAGCCTGATCACGTCATTATGATCTTGGTGTCGATGCACCATCATGATGGGAGGCCTTTGTGCCACCCTAGGTATATATTCAGAATCTTGATAAGGATGCTCATGTATCTCTTCATATTTCTCCTCTTATCGAACTGGTGTATCTGGTTGAGGAGGTGGGGTTCAACCACCTGGGATCGGAGGTTCCCCAAGGAAGTCCCATTTTCAGGTCATTTGAGTTGCCAATTATCGGTAACTCTACGTCGAATCTTGTATTAGTGGTCTCAAAATGGTTCCCATTTGTTGGGTCAACATGTGAACCATCTCAGATTACTCTTGTCCATCTACTATCTTATTACTGCCACAAGATTTAGAGTAGATATTGGGATGGACTGAAATAAAAACCCAAACCATGGTGGTCGATTAAACTGGTTCGTCAAAGGTCTGGCACCTTGGTATGGTGAGAATGCCGAAGACGAACTCTCTCGAATGTCGATCCACTGTTATGTAAATCTGACATAAACTCTGGTGGTGTAACTTCCCTATTTCTCTAAGCATGAGAATAAGTTAGTAAGACCCAATGACCACTAAATGTCAAGATATCATTAAGTATGGATATTCATTAAGAGTTGTTAAGATAAATTATAGATTAGTTGAAATCCAAGTATTTGGTTGGAATTGGACTAAGTGGTAAGGATGTAAATATTATTTAGTTAAATGGCAATATGGTCAAAGTCATAATTATATCATAAAGACTTGTTTGGCTAAGGAAATAAGTCATTCTTGTCATGTCTAATAATTAAGTTCATAATTTGGAAGAAAGAAGATCAAGAAAAGAGAATGAAGTAAGTTCATCTTCATCACCATCCTTGCATTTTTGCACTCTTGGTACAAGCTTCATAAAACAAGTGATAAATTTTTATTCATAACTTTGTTTGAGCTGATTCTGGACTTTTTGGAAAGAGCACGAAATTTCCTTCAGTTTGATATATAATTTCATGTCAGGAAGGTGTGTTATGGTGGATAAAAACGCGATGGAAGTTTGAGGATTCTTGCTGAAATGGGTCAAGTGTGGCTATGGGATTGATGATGATGGAAGTGAAGTTTGGGTCATGATAAATAAGAGTTCAAGTGCAGCAAGTTCACCTTCCTAACCTTCATAAATTTAAGGTGAGTTCTATAACACCCTTCTACCCCGAGGTAAAATATTCAGAGTAATATCAGAGTAACAACGAGAAGGGTATATATTTTTATCATAACAACCTCAAACATATAATGTCCTGTCTCGTAAAACGGGTTAATCAACATCAAGAAATAACATAAAAGCATTTCGCAGCGGAATTAAACTTATAGTTCAAAAAAGTCATTAATATACTTCAAGAAATAACTTAATCCAACCAGAATTCAACATCGTGAAATAAGGGAAATTATTCTCAAATAAAATATAACCGAAAACAAATTTAATAACTCAAAACCCATCCCGGTGTTACATGACACAGAGCAGGACACATTGACTCCAACCCACTCCTACAGTATTTGTAGATGTTTAGAATTGGCAGAAATTTTGACCAACAAGAAGTGTTGAACTTAGTTCAGGATGTCACATCAGATGTTGTGACATTATCAAACAGAGTATAAGTAAATGAACTTAATTCAGGATGTCACACCAGATGTTGTGACATTGTATCAGTTAATGAAGTAAGTTCAGTTTTCAAGATGTCACACCAGATGTTGTGACATTGTATCAGTTAATGAAGTAAGTTCAGTTTTCAGGATGTCACACCAGATTTTGTGACATCTCAAACCTGCTACCAGAATTAATTAATGCTTAACAGAACTGAGTAAATTCAGGGAATTTATCTGGAATTAATTATGAATGGATAAAACAGAAGAAGGCGCATCTGTAGGGAGATTGGTTATATGATTCCAGTATAAACAGAAGAACTGACTCACCTAGAATCAAGGAAGTAACAAACCCTAATTCAAGGTAATGGCAGCATGCGTATCACGATTGGATAACCTACAGAAAGCCCAAAATCCAAGCATCTATTTAAGCAACAGAAACTCTCAGAATAGAGCACGAAATTAAGAAGACTAAATAGGGTGTTTGTGTTTTAAATAGCAGGTTGTATATGTGTATCACTTTATGAGCTTTTAAGAAAAAGTGTATTGTGTCTTGATTGAAACTGTGAAGTAAGATCAAGCTGTTTTGTTTGAAGTATGACTTCAATTTTATTAAACTTGTAAACATATCATTGTGTGATTGAGGGGGATTGAGTTGGTACTCATATCTAAGTTGTGTCTTAGGTAGAAATTGCCTTGGGTAGATATTAAGTTAAAGATTAAACTGAGTGGTTTAAGTCTAGAATTAATATTACTTATATTGGATTTCCTTCCTGGCTTGGTAGCCCCCAGATGTAAGTGTGGTTATACACTGAACTGGGTTAACAATTTCCTGTGTTGTTTAATTTTCCTGCACTTTAAGTTTTGTTCAAGTCTTCAAGTGTTTAAACATCTCATTCGACATCACGTGCCTGATCCCAGAATTTCAATTGGCATCAGAGCAGGCACCCTGCCTGTTTAACTGGGTGAGATCTAGGGACTGCAAATTCTGGAAACATGGATAGAGATGTAGGATCTGTAAATAGACCACCTATATTGGATGGATCCAATGATGACTATTGGAAGCCAAGAATGGTAGCATTCTTAAGATCACTTGACAATAGGGCCTGGAAAGCAGTCAACAAAGGATGGGAGCACCCTGTCCAAGACAACAAAGATGGAGCTAAAGTGTTGAAACCTGAAGAAGAATGGAGCAAGGAGGAAGAATATTCATCACTTGGCAATTCCAAGGCCTTAAATGCTTTATTCAATGGCATTGATAGGAACATATTCAGACTTGTGCATCACTGTGAGCTGGCCAAAGATGTTTGGGACACTCTCAAAACAACTCATGAAGGAACATCAAAGGTGAAGATGTCAAGACTTCAACTTCTCACCACCAAGTTTGAAAACTTGAGAATGAAGGAAGATGAGACAATTCATGAGTTCTACATGAACATCTTGGAAATAGCTAATACATCTGGTGCTTTGGGAGAAAAGATGACTGATGAAAAGCTGGTAAGAAAGATTCTTAGATCTTTACCAAAAAGATTTGACATGGAGGTCACAGCAATAGAAGAAGCTCAAGACATATGCACAATGAAGGTTGAAGAGCTCATTGGTTCCCTTCAAACATTTGAGATGGGAATGAATGACACAATTGTAAAGAAGAACAAAAGCATAGCCTTGGTGTCAAATACTGATAAAGAAGAAGAAAATAATGAAGCAGAGCCTGAAGAAAATTTATCAGAAACCATTGCTATGCTTGGAAGACAATTCAACAAGATTCTCAGAAAGATGGATGGCAAGTCCAGACCAAGTGGAAGATACTCAAACTCTTATAAGAATAAAAGACCTTATGATGCTAATAGAAGGTCAAATTATGATGAAAAGACCAATCAAGATAAAGGGATTAAATGTCATGGATGTGAAGGATATGGACACATCAGAAATGAATGCCCTACCTATCTAAAGAAGCAGAAGAAAGGTCTTTCTGTGACCTGGTCTGATGAAGACTCAGGATGTGATTCAGAAGAAGAATCAGCAAAGCACATCACTGCTCTAGCTGGAGTATGTGAATCTGAAAGTGGATCCAGTGATGAGGAGCTGACTTTTGAAGAGCTAGAAGAATCATACAAAGAGCTGTGCAAAAGGAGCACTGAAGTATGCATGGAGATTATAAAGCAGAAGAAGCAGATTAAGGCATTAAAGGTTGAAAAGACAAATAATCTAGAAACCATTGACACCTTGAAAAGTGAAGTAAGTCTTCTCAACTCCAAGTTGGAACATATGTCCAAATCTGTCAGAATGCTGAACAGTAGCTCAGACACACTGGATGTTATTCTCAACAACAATAAGCATTCAGGAGATAGAACTGGACTGGGATTTAACAAAGCTCAAAAGGCTGAGGCTAGCACCAGCAAAACTACTTCAAATCCCATAATAAAGTCAAACAAGATGTCCCAACAGATGTCTCAACATCATGAAAAGAACATGATGAAAAAGAAGTATCAAAGATGGAGATGTCATCATTGTGGAAGGTTTGGTCATATCAAACCTCATTGCTACAAATTGCATGGATATCCAAATCAGATGTATCAGCAACCACCTAAGCAGAAGATAGAGGTTACAAAGAAAGTGTTGCATGGACATCAAAATCAAAGATATCAGCAACCCCCTAAGCAGAAGACAGAGATCATCAAGAAAGTATGGGTACCTAAAGCTAGTCTTCATGCTGATCAAAGCTACATGTCCAAGAACAAGTTCAACAAACAACCTTGGAGCTCTAAAAATGGACACTACACAAGGCAGAGGCATCAAAGGAAACATCACTACAAATGGTCAAAGAAGAGTGTTGCATATATAGCTCATACATCTCTAAGAGTATCAGCTAAAGAAGACTGGTACTTTGACAGTGGATGCTCAAGGCACATGACTGGATTGAAGAATCTGCTAGTAGACCTAAAGTCATATTCATCCAGATATGTAACCTTTGGAGATGGAGCTAAAGGAGAAATCAAGGGAGTTGGGACCTTGGACTGTCCAGATGTACCAAGACTAGATGATGTGCTGCTGGTAAAAGGATTGACTGCTAACTTGATCAACATAAGTCAATTATGTGATCAAGGTTACAGTGTAAACTTTACCAAAACTGAATGCATAGTGTCTAATAAAGAACAGAAGGTTGTCATGAGAGGAGCCAGATCTAAAGACAACTTTTATATGTGGGAACCTCAAGATTTCAGTCTCACTTCAACTTGCTCTTTAGCCAAAGAAGAAGAGGTGAAACTATGGCACCAAAGACTGGGTCATCTTCATTTCAGAGGTATAAAGAAAATCATATCTATGGAAGCTGTGAGAGGTATTCCTAAACTAAAGATTGATGATGGAAAAATATGTGGTGAATGTCAAATAGGCAAGCAAACCAAGATGTCCCATCCAAAGCTCCAACATCTGACAACTTCCAAAGTTTTGGAATTATTGCATATGGATCTTATGGGACCTATGCAGGTTGAGAGCCTTGGTGGAAAGAGGTATGCCTATGTGGTGGTTGATGACTTTTCAAGGTATACATGGATAAATTTTATCAAAGAAAAGTCTGATGTATTTGATGTATTCAAAGATTTGTGCCAAAGAATACAAAGAGAAAAAGCTAGTTGTGTGGTCAGAATAAGAAGTGACCATGGAAAGGAGTTTGAGAATAAAAAATTCTCAAATTTCTGTTCTTCAAAAGGAATCAATCATGAATATTCTTCACCTATCACCCCTCAACAGAATGGGATTGTTGAGAGGAAGAACAGAACTATCCAAGAATCAGCAAGAGCTATGATTCATGCTAAAAAGTTACCATTGTACTTCTGGGCTGAAGCTATGAACACAGCTTGTTACATTCATAATAGAGTCACTCTAAGGAAAGGAACGTTGTCCACCATCTATGAAGTCTGGAAGGGCAGAAAACCTACAGTTAAGTACTTCGATGTGTTTGGAAGTAATTGTTATATTCTGGCTGATAGGGAGCAAAGAAGAAAAATGGATCCTAAAAGTGATGAAGGGATTTTCCTTGGATACTCTATAAATAGAAGAACCTATAGAGTATTTAACTCTAGAACCAAGGTTATCATGGAGTCCATAAATGTGATAATTGATGATGCCCCTGCAGATGTTACAGATGATGTTGGAACATCTGTTGACAGTCAGACTGAAGCTGAAATAAAGAGTGATCATCCTGACTTCACTCAAACTGAAGCAAGGATAGAACAATCCAGCAAACCTCCCTCCATCAGAATCCAAAAGGATCATCCCAAAGATCTAATAATTGGTGATCCCAACAGAGGTGTAAGCACTAGATCAAGAGAGGTGATTTCAGGTTCTTGTTTTGTTTCAAAAATAGAACCTAAAAACATCAAGGAAGCTCTTAATGATGAGTACTGGATTTGTGCTATGCAAGAAGAATTAGGTCAGTTCACAAGAAATGAAGTGTGGGATCTTGTTCCTAGACCTGATAACATAAATGTGATTGGCACTAAATGGGTGTATAAGAACAAGTCAAATGAGCAGGGAGTTGTTACAAAGAATAAAGCTAGACTTGTAGCTCAAGGATACACACAAATTGAGGGAGTAGACTTTGATGAAACCTTTGCACCAGTAGCAAGGCTTGAATCAATCAGACTACTTTTAGGAATTTCTTGTATTCTGAAGTTCAAGCTATTTCAAATGGATGTGAAAAGTGCCTTTCTAAATGGATATCTTAATGAAGAGGTATATGTAGAACAGCCTAAGGGATTTGTTGATCCAAGTTGTCCAAACCATGTGTACAAACTAAGGAAGGCTCTTTATGGACTGAAGCAAGCCCCAAGAGCATGGTATGAAAGGCTAACTACTTTTCTCACAAAACAAGGATACAGAAAAGGTGGAATAGACAAAACCTTGTTTGTGAATGATGAAGAAGGAAATGTCATGATTGCTCAAATATATGTTGATGACATTGTCTTTGGTGGGATGTCAGACAGGATGGTTAAACATTTTGTCACTCAAATGGAATCTGAATTTGAGATGAGCCTAGTAGGAGAACTAACCTACTTTCTTGGACTACAAATAAAGCAGATGGAAGACTCCATGTTCATATCCCAAATCAAGTATGCCAAGAACACTGTCAAGAAATTTGGGATGGATAATGCAAGTCACAAAAGAACACCTGCCCCCACTCATTTAAAGCTGACAAAGGATGACAAGGGTGAGAAGGTGGACCAGAGTCTATACAGAAGCATGATTGGAAGCTTATTATATATGACTGCTAGCATACCAGATATAGCCTTTGCAGTAGGTGTATGTGCAAGATATCAAGCTGATCCAAAAGTTAGCCATCTAAACCAGGTCAAGAGAATTCTGAAATATGTCAATGGTACTTGTGACTATGGCATAATGTACTCCCATGGATGTGAACCAATTCTCACTGGCTTCTGTGATGCTGATTGGGCTGGAAGTGCCGATGATAGAAAGAGCACATCAGGAGGATGCTTCTTCCTAGGAAACAATTTGATTTCTTGGTTCAGTAAGAAACAAAATTGTGTATCCTTATCCACTGCTGAAGCTGAATATATTGCAGCTGGTAGCAGTTGTTCACAGTTGGTTTGGATGAAGCAAATGCTCACAGAGTACAATGTCCCACAAGATGTCATGACATTGTACTATGGCAATTTAAGTGCCATCAACATATCAAAGAATCCTATCCAACATAGAAGGACCAAGCATATTGATATCAGGCATCATTTCATCAGAGATCTTGTGGAAGAGAAGGTGATCTCATTGGAACATGTAGCCACAGATCTGCAATTGGCTGATATATTTACTAAAGCTTTGGATGCTACCCAATTTGAAAACCTAAGGGGTAAATTGGGAATCTGCTTATGTGAAATATAGAAGTTATGGAGAAGTGCCAACATGTCCTATGACATCGTGTGGCATGATCACCAGATGGCAACACCAGTCTGGTCAAGAACTCTGTGTATTCCACTCCTTAAAATTCTCCAAGTAACGGCTCTTATAAAAGTTCCAGCTTGTTCTCAGCTATTCATCTTCTCATCATCCTCTCAAAACAAATTGCATGCTATAGCTGATTTTCAGAGCTCATCAAAATCAATCAAACCTAAACTCTTCTTCCACCACATTCGAAAATGTCTCAGCATCAAAACCCTAACCTCACTGATGAAAACCTCAACCAAGAAGATGTGGTACATGCAACCCCAATCTCCATGGTTCCAATGGATACTACTCCCATGGACGAAATCAGAGGAAGTGTTCCTCTTGCTCAAAAGCCTAGAACTCCAACAGTGAGAAGAGCAAAGGAACCTGTGTTCAGCAAAAGCAAAGGGGTTCCTTCATCCTCAAACACCAACCCCAAAGCCTCTGAATATGTGGATGCTTCTATTAAGGATCTTGTGACCAGGATTCTATATGAACAAAGAGTTGTGAGTGGTATATATGTTCCCCTGAACACCATGCCAGCTCCACAAGAAGAACAGGGCAATAAGGCTGAAGAGGACACTCCTGCTCAACAGGATGTCCCAATAGATGTTGAAACATCTGAGGACCAGAACAAGGCCTCAACTGATAATGATGATGAAGCCTCTGATGACCAAGCTTCTGTTGATCCACCTGCTGAAGAGAAAACTACTCAACCTCCTCCTATTGTAGACATAGATCATGACTCTGACACAGAGATCATTGCCTCTGTGAACCCTAGCATAGCTAAAAGGCTTAGGACTAGGAAAGAAAAGAAGACTGCAGGACATGCAACTCCTGAAAAGAAGCAACCTACACCAAAGAAAGACAAGGACAAAGTGGTATTTGGACCAACTAAACAATGGAGCAAGGTGAATACACAAAAGAGGAAAGTTGTAACTCCTCCAGATTCAGATGTTGAAGAGGATGTCCCAACATCCCAACCAAAGAAGAAATCAGCACCTTCAAGGTCTACCTCTGTTGTTCCAGAAGCTCCTCTGGATAATGTTTCATTCCATCATGTGTCAACTGTGAGCAGATGGAAATATGTATACCAAAGAAGGACTGCACTTGAAAGAGAGCTAGGCAGTAATGCACTTGAGTGCACTGAGGTAATTGACCTAATATCTTCTGCTGGTTTATTTAAAACAGTGTCAAACTTTTCACCTTGCTATGAGCTGCTAGTCAAGGAATTTATTGTCAACCTTCAAGAGGACTGTGCTGATGGCAAGTCAGATGAATTCAGAAAAGTCTATGTAAGAGGGAGATGTGTGGAATTCTCTCCTAGGGTTATCAATCCTTACCTAGGAAGAGAATCTGATGGACCTAATGAGCTGGGGAAGACTGACAACCAGGTGTGCAAGGTCATCACTGCTAATCAAGTCAAAGCTTGGCCAGTCAAGGGGAAAATTTTTGTTAGCTTGCTAACAAGGAAGTATGCAATGCTGCATAGGATTGGTACTGTAAATTGGGTTCCTACCAATCATACATCTTCAATAGCAACTGGATTGGGCAGATTTATTTATGATGTGGGCACCCAAACAAAGCTGGACTTTGGGGCTTACATATTTGATCAAACACTGAAGCATGCTGGGACATCTGCAACAAAGCTGCCTATTGCCTTTCCATCTCTGCTATGTGGAATCATACTCAGCCAGTATCCAGGTATCCTCACTGAGAAGGATTCAATATGCAAAAGAGAAAGTCCTCTGGCCTTCCACTACAAGTTGTTCTTAAGCCATCATGCAGCTGATGTTGAAGCTCCCACTGGGACATCTGCTGGACCTTCAAAGGCAAAGTCTCCTATATCCAAAGCTGCTTTGATTACTGAGCTGAAGAACACCGGCAAAGAGCTGGATGCTAGGAAGAACAAGCTTGAGGAGATTACTCAAAGGCTGGAAATAGAAGAAAGTGCTCAGAAGGCTGCTGATTCTGATGAGGAAACTGAAGAAGAGGAAGATACTGAATATGAAGATTCTGAGTGAAAAATGTATGTGAGGAATATGTACTGTCTGCTTCAGCATTGTATTTTGAATTTGTAATTTTTTAATTCTCTCTGACTATGTAAAATTTGGCCCCAATTTATGTCTAACAAGGGGGAGAAGAGAACTGAACAACAACAACAATGTCTGCTGCAACTTACTGATTAATGAAAATGTCTTTTGTTTGCTTCTGAACTAAGTTGTTTTTAATGAAAAATTTCTGTTGAAACAAGTCAGAACACATACAAGTTTGAGGGGGAGTAAACTCACACATGACTCAACAGAAAAGAAATGTTGTTCTCTGATATATGAAACTCTGCTGCACTCTGATAAACCAGAAGAATAATATTAGCCAAAAATTAGCCAAAGGGGGAGTTTGTAGATGTTTAGAATTGGCAGAATTTTTGACCAACAAGAAGTGTTGAACTTAGTTCAGGATGTCACATCAGATGTTGTGACATTATCAAACAGAGTATAAGTAAATGAACTTAATTCAGGATGTCACACCAGATGTTGTGACATTGTATCAGTTAATGAAGTAAGTTCAGTTTTCAAGATGTCACACCAGATGTTGTGACATTGTATCAGTTAATGAAGTAAGTTCAGTTTTCAGGATGTCACACCAGATGTTGTGACATCTCAAACCTGCTACACGAATTAATTAATGCTTAACAGAACTGAGTAAATTCAGGGAATTTATCTGGAATTAATTATGAATGGATAAAACAGAAGAAGGCGCATCTGTAGGGAGATTGGTTATATGATTCCAGTATAAACAGAAGAACTGACTCACCTAGAATCAAGGAAGTAACAAACCCTAATTCAAGGTGATGGAAGCATGCGTATCAAGATTGGATAACCTACAGAAAGCCCAAAATCCAAGCATCTATTTAAGCAACAGAAACTCTCAGAATAGAGCACGAAATTAAGAAGACTAAATAGGGTGTTTGTGTTTTAAATAGCAGGTTGTATATGTGTATCACTTTATGAGCTTTTAAGCAAAAGTGTATTGTGTCTTGATTGAAACTGTGAAGTAAGATCAAGCTGTTTTGTTTGAAGTATGACTTCAATTTTATTAAACTTGTAAACATATCACTGTGTGATTGAGGGGGAGTGAGTTGGTACTCATATCTAAGTTGTGTCTTAGGTAGAAACTGCCTTGGGTAGATATTAAGTGAAAGATTAAACTGAGTGGTTTAAGTCTAGAATTAATATTACTTAAATTGGATTTCCTTCCTGGCTTGGTAGCCCCCAGATGTAAGTGTGGTTATACACTGAACTGGGTTAACAATTTCCTGTGTTGTTTAATTTTCCTGCACTTTAAGTTTTGTTCAAGTCTTCAAGTGTTTAAACATCTCATTCGACATCACGTACCTGATCCCAGAATTTCAGTATAAATAAGGTACGCTCCGAGACTCTGAAAAACTCCTCTTGCAGTGCAAGACTAATCTTTATCATCTGCAAGTTACCCATAAAGGAGGTAACATTTCCAAGCAGGCAGGGTGAGTAATCATAATTCACCATAATAATATAAGGATATGGAATACAAATAAATTAAGCAAAAACATATCATAACAACATTGACAACAGAATTCAACAACAAACACAATCTCCAAAAAAACATATCTCTTACAAAGTGATGTCAACTACAATGAAATGCGTTATATTCATGTGGTACCAATTTCATTGTGAGATGGATACAGGACCATAAACCCTCCACAAGGGAGCACACCATAATCACTGAATCACTTCAATCCACACAGTGGGATTAAAGCGGTCAAATAGGCCGAAGCCCCTATCGAGAATGTCATGAAATGCAATGATGCGTTACACCGTAAAAATTCATCGAGAAATCAAATGCGCATCATTCATTTCATATTCCAGCAATTCAAACATCAAATAATCATGTTTTATAATCAATATATCGACAACCAATTCGACACGAAAAGACAGTACAAACCATCAAAAATCACCAAAACAGACACCTGACATGACCTACTGTGTCCTATGACACGTCCCGTGTTAGAGGCCCACACTCAAGTCATCAAAACCAGCAAAAACTCATAACACAATGGTCTGACATGGGTGGCTGTGTCGCGTGACACTGCCCGTGTCAGGCACACTGAGACCAAAAATTGGTTTCCCCAAAACCAGGAAGCTGACACGGGTGGTCGTGTCGTGTGACACTGCCCGTGTCAGGCACCCTGTAGTCAAAAAAATCATGTTTAACACATCCAGAAGACTGACACGAGTACTCGTGTCGTGTGACACGGCCCGTGTCAGAGTGCGACAAAACCCACTTTTCCCAAAACATTTTTTTCTGCTACGTTTTGACTTCAAATTCCACCAAAAACCAGTTTTCTACAACATCATAATGCATCAATTGTTCATAAAATTCATATATAACAACACATGACATTCTAAATCAATCTAATTCATCAAACATCACAATTTATCAACAATCTACAAGAACATAGTCTATTCCTAAACCAAACCCTATAAAATTATAATGAGTTATGAAGACTCCCCATACCTTAGAGAAATCTGAAGATTGACACCCTTCTCCAAGATTCTTCGTAATCCCCTAACTTTAAGTTTCCTCTTTGTCGCTCCCTGGATTTCCATCCTGGTACAAACGCGAAAGTGGCGCAGAAGAGGTAGAGTCGCCAGCCAGGCATTTTTTTTCCCGAAGGAACGGGAATGGTAATGTTGCACAAACCGAAGAAAAGAAAAGGAAGGACAAAGGTCCTGTGAAACAAAGAAACTGGGTTCGGGAGTCGGTTACGACCTGGGAAGATATTAGCACCCCTGATCGTCTGCCATACCCGACGGGATTCACGCTTGCAAAGAAACTATTTCAAAGGGTGTAAGAATGAAAGTTGCTGCAAAAGAAAGACTGAAACTGGATAAGAAAGAAAAGAAAGGGGAAAAATGTAGGGAAAATAAAAGAGTGCTCGAACTGGCCCTACCCCGCTGTCTACGTACCTCATCTGGACATAAGGATCAGAGTCGTCGTAGTTCCCCTAACTAGGGTGTCACTCCCGCGGACTTGTGTCTCGGTGCAAACGCGAACGCACGAGGCGAAGAGAAGGTTAGGGTGAAGTTGAATAGAGTCGCCAACTAGGCATTTTTATCCAGAAGGAAAGGTAATGCTGCATAAACCTAGAATGAGATGGATAAGACGGTTGCGAACCAAAGAGACTGAGTAAGGGGGTAGGTTACGACCTAGGAAGGTATTAACACCCAGATCGTCTGTCGTACTCGACGGGATCCACACATACCTGATTGTGTTTAAAAGGGGATAGTGTATGTGCTAAACTATGTATAAAAGGCTAGGGAGTAATGGATGTACAGAGTGTCAGTGCAAGAAGAAAGTGAGTGCTCAAAACTGAGGCTGGAGAAAGAGAACTGGAAGGAGGAGAGGGGGGACAAAGAGACTTTTGTTCGATAGATGTTAAATTATGCCTACGTATCCTCTCGTGCAATGAGGAAGTCAGAACACCGTAGTTCGACCCAAAGAGACTTAGTGTTTTTGTTGTGAACTGCTTGCTTGTCTATGCTCAGGTGTGTGACTCGTCTGGCTCGAGTGCTAACTGTCTCGCATTAGACGGAAGAAGCAAGTTCTCGTTTTCAGAGCGAGTGTGATGAGAAAAGAATCCCGGAGGAGACGTTTATTGTTAGTTTTTTTGTTTTCAGTTTTTTATTTTTTTTGGTGTTTTGCATAAGATAATGAGCTTAAGCCTTAATCAAGGGTCGTAAACTCATTATATCACCCCTGATTAGGGATAATGAGTCTACTTAAGTATGAGATGAAAATCTCAACTTAATTACCCTAATGATGTAGGATTGAGATCATTAACCTACTTGTGATTATTAAGTGTTTTTGGATTTTGTTTTGTGTTAATTAATGAGTTTAATCTCTAATCAGGGATTAGTGAACTCATTACACCATCCTAAGAGAAGGATAATAGATGAGAAAACTTAAGATGAGGAAGACTCCTCAACTTAATCCATGGTTAGGGATTAAAATCATTATATAACAAGCCTTTATTAAAGTGGATTTTATTTAAAGGTGGGATTAAGAAATGGATTTTATGTTTGTAAGACTAAACCTGAGGGGGACTTGTCCATTGAACACTAGGGTTAGTCCCTCTGAACCAACAGGCAGAGATGTAACCCTATGTAACACGGTGGGAGAACTGACTTTAGTTATGTTGCGGATAGCAAGAGTCGCCACCGACTTTTATTTTATCCAAAGGAAAGGCATAAAAGAACAGGAAAGACCTTTTAAAAGATTTTTGGGTCCGGGGGGTAGGTTATGTAAAGGGAAGGTGTTAGCACCCTTCACATCCATGGTTATCCATGGGCTCTTAGTTACTTAGCTCACTTTAAATTGTTTTTTGAAATGTGAAGTGTGTGAATAGAAATTTTCATAAGAGGTTGATAATGATCCATGTACGGATGCGTAAAAAACCTTTGTTTGAAAAATTTGTTTGAAAGTGTGAAGTGTTTGAAAATTTTTGAAGAGTGAGCAAGTAACTATGAGGAACCTACCCTAAGTTTTAGTTTTTTCTGTTCTTGAATCCTTTAAGTGGTAAGACTATCCCTATTATTAAGGAATAGGTAGTCATTACCTTGGATGTGAGGGACAAGTAAGGGTCATCTGTTAATGTAGGCAACTGTGGGGTGTATTAAGCAATTTTGGAGGGACTGTCATCTTTATTCGAAAGGGACAAGATCATTACGAAGGCAACATTCGAAAGGGACTTGATCTTTTATTTGTTAAGGGACTAGATGACTTTATTTTGAGGGACTTTTTGCTTTATACACCCTACTTGACCTTTTGATTAGGCAACAATGAGAGGTATCCCTAAGGAAGTGAGATGGCGATCAAAGATCGACTTACGTGTGTGAGTGTACAATTTAATATTTTATCTTTAAATTAAGTGATCTAAATTATTTTTAAATTACATACATATTACACTCCCTATTTACTAACCATGGCATAAAATAAATAATTTAAACATTACAAAATATTACATCCAGGAGCAATTACAATAATAATAAATAAGCAATTTAAATAAATAAGCAGAATATTAAATAATAATAATAAAAATTGGGGTTAGTGAAAATAATAATAATAATAATAAATAATATTAAATGGGGTTAGTAATAAATAAACATAATTAATAATAATAATGAAATAAACAAGGATATTATAATAAACAAAAAATTTTTTTTTAAAGGTTAATAAGAAAGTATGAACAATTATATTAATTATTATAAAATTTGAAATTATATGTAAATTATAAAATTAAATCAATTATGAACATATTATGAAAAATAAATTATAATTACAATAATTAAATTAGCAATTTTACCATATTTTTAAACATATAAGAAAATTATTTACATGCAAAAATTAAGTTCTAAACAAATTATATCATATTATCATATTAAGAATTCTAATTTTTTTTTAAACATGTTTACATACAAAAAAAATTAAATTATAAATAATTTATACATTACTAAAAAATTAAATTAAGAATTTTAGTTAAATGAATATAATATACAAATAATGATTTTAAACAAATAGAAGAAAAACAATTAGGGTTTGAAAAGAAATATGTTTTTAGGGTTTTAAAAATAAATTAAGTTTTATATATAAGAATATTAGGTTTTTTAATATACAATATTAATTTAATTACATACATATAAATATTTTAAAAAACATAATATAAGTTTTATAAAAGAAAAATGATTTATATATATTGTTTAGAAATTTGTTTAGATTAATTTAGAAAAAAAAATAATATGAAGAAATAATAGAAGAAACAAAATAAGAAAAAAAAACAAAACCAAAAAAAACAGGACCTGGGATTTGAACCCAGGTCCTTTACCTGGACAAGCATGAGCCTAGCCACTGGGCTGCGCGTTGCTAGCTGATAATATCCCAGCTTCATTTGGTTTTATGTTCATCCTGTAAAACAAAACAAATTGCACAAAAAAAAACTGCGTTGAGGCTGGTTTCGAACCCACGCCGTTGCTCTCACACGCGCACAAGCTTACCACTACACCATCAGCATCATTCAGTAATTTAAACACAAATAAAACTATATAATATAAAAATAATTTTGAATTCCAGGCTGCGCGCGAAACTCCTTCTTCTACCTCCAGACCTGCGCAATTTGCTACGAATCTTCCCACGAACTTTCCTGCGAATTTTCATTCATAGGAAAACCTACGAATTTCAAAACACACACAAACAGTACAATTTTATCAAATTAAGGACATCTTTGAGAATGCTTCGGGATATGCTATATGAGTGGTTTTGGATGCAAATAAGTATTGGTTTCGACTCAATGATGTCCAGGGATCATTGTTATGTTCTCAAAATACCTTCAAATGTCTTGTATGTTAAAATCCGAATTTTAGTTTGGAGAGGTTTTTTGAAATATGAAACTTACACTTTGGAGGCTGGAATTCGTGAATAGTGATTAGGGTTATCTCATGTACTTATAGAGCAATGAATTAGGTCAGAAAAATTTGATACTTGTGTGAAAAGTTTGATCCAAAAAGATAAGCTTTGAAAATCAAATATTTTTGCATAAACACTTGCTATTTTAGGCCAATCATCATGATCCTCTTACCACTTTGATTCCAATCATATTTATGAATTTCTAGAAGCTTAATCCTTTTTAAATCTTTGACTTTTATATTTTATTTTAATTTAAAATGATTTTAAATGAATTAAATCAAAATAAATAAAAATAAAATGATAAAAAATCTGATTTTTGAGGTCTTGGGTCGTGCATGAGGTCATA
The DNA here is from genome assembly GCA_963966055.1 of Lathyrus aphaca. Lineage (NCBI taxonomy): Eukaryota > Viridiplantae > Streptophyta > Magnoliopsida > Fabales > Fabaceae > Lathyrus > Lathyrus aphaca. The sequence continues at coordinate 408,593,067 of OZ014520.1, forward strand.
GTATGGATTGGGTCATCATATGGCAAGCCCATTTAGAAAAAATTGGTTTTAGACCTCCATTTTCTTCATAAACCAACCAAAAATTTCCCAACTTTGCAAGGGCACACATCCTTCAATTTTAATGCTATGAGGGTGTTCTTGGACATTTTGAAAAGCTTGAAGAGTCCTCTAACCAACCCCACTGGTTTCATGTCCATATCTTTTATCATTCTCAAGTTATGCCCTTTTGAAGTTGTTGACTTTTTGTTGACTTTCAAAAGGACCTATAATGTCCTAGCTCATACCTTCCAAATGAAGCATTTTTAGGCTTGGCTTGTGAGACACAAAGTTGTAGATAATTCAATTTCCTTCAAAATGAGCTTTGGATGGAAACTTGGTGATGAAGTATGTGAAAGTTATGGCTGGTCAAAGTTCAGTTGACTTTTACTAAGGAAACCCTAATTTAGAAACTCCTGATTCTTGATGATCTGAAATCTCCTTGATGAATCATGATCAACCCTAGATCAAATGATGAATTTTACTTCATATACTTGATGTTGGCAAAAAATCATGAAGTTTGACTTTGGTTTGACCACAGTTGACCTCTGTTTGACTTTTTAACTGCTTTGACTGATTTTGACTTATCTGATCATCTGACTGAGCAAACTTTTGAGAAAAGTCTTGAAACTTGTCATGGGGGTTCTTACACACATATAAGATGTCATGAAGCTCACTTGAAGTCTTGGAAGTCCATTTAGCCTGATTAAAGTCAAAACCCTAGTTTAGGATGCACTACTTAGGAGGTGCATTGTATGAGGGAATTGTCAGCTCTTCTGACTAATTGTGAACTTTGTGATCCTTGTGAACCATCATAAAATATCTTGTGAACCTTGTGAACCTCATGGGAGGTCTTGTGAACCTTGTGAACCTCATAAAGTGTCTTGTAGACTTCATGAACCTCATGAAAGGTCTTGTAAGTATTGTGAATCTTGTGAACCTTGTGAACCTCATAAAGTGACTTGTAGACTTCATGAACCTCATGAAAGGTCTTGTAAGTATTGTGAATCTTGTGAACCTTGTGAACCTTCTTAGCACACAAAGTCTTGTATTGTGAGGGCAAATTTTGGGGTGCAACAGCTGCCCCTGTTCAATTTTCTGAAACCTGAGGGGTTAGATTGGTATATGTGTCAGTCGTGACCTGGAAGGTTGAAGGGGATTGAACACAAAAGCCCAAAAATTTGCACTCACCGGTGCATAGAGTGATACTGATGACTTGTTGAATATGCCTGAGTGGGCTTAAAGATGCCACTTGGAGAGAAATTCTTCAGGTACATTTCTTGGAGGATAAAGCAGTCCAAAATATGAAGGTATGATGATAGCTTTCAGGAAGATCAACAACGTCCCGAGGTAATAATATGCTTTCAGAAAGATAAACAACGTTATGAGGTAATAATATGCTTTCAGAAAGATAAACAACATTCTGAGGTAATAATATGCTTTCAGGAGGATAACAACGTCCTGAGGAAGTGGTGACCTTTGGGAAGATAACAACGACACAAGGTAATAATATGCCTTCAGGAGTATAAACAACATCCTGAGGAAGTGATGATAGCTTTCAGGAAGATAAACAACGTCCCGAGGAAATAATATGCTTTCAGGAGGATAACAACGTCCTGAGGTATAAGAAGCTTTCAGGAGGATAAAGCAGTCCTGAGGGATTGATAGCTTTCAGGAGGATAACAACGTCCTGAGGAGGTAATATGCTTTCAGAAAGATGAACAACGTTCTGAGGTATAAGAAGCTTTCAGGAGGATAAAGCAGTCCTGAGGAAATGATAACTTTCAGGAGGATAAAGCAGTCCTGATAGTCACAAGTTGTTGATGAAGTCTGTCTGCTGGAGAATTAACCTGAAAACAAGGTAGCATTCTATATGGTAGTATTAGTTTATGCATCATGTATGCATGTATGATATGATGCACTTAAGTAATGTATTATGCATTCATGGATATGTATGTTATGGTATGATGTAAATGATGTATGTATGACATGTTGCTGCCCGAAGTATCTGGATATCTTCGTATAACAACTGCTGGCCAGGGAAAATAAATCCCAATTCGTTGTTGAAGAATATGAGGAACTCATTCCCGTCTTGTTTGATAATATATTATACATAACCTCCCATCTTCGTTCGATAGTAGAGTATATATAACCTCCCGTCTGCTGGGGATAGCAAGATATATATAACCTCCCGTCTGCTGGGGATAGTAAGGTATACATAACCTTCCGTCTTCGTTTGATAGTAGGGTATACATAACCTCCCGTCTTCGTTCGTCGTACTCTTATTGGAAAGTAAATTCCCGAATATCCGTATGATGATAAAAGAGATGGATATAAATTCCAGGGAAGATGTGACTTTATGAAGATGGATTTGTCCTACTGAGGGTTTATAGCTGTTTTGTAGAGATGAACCGACGAAGCTTCGTTGAAATCCTTCCCTCGTTCGTCCTTAGTAAATACTATTACTGCATTTTCATGCATTTCTGGTAAACATCAATCATATTAAGCATACATGTATTTCTGGTAAACATCAATCATATTCAAAAGCATACATACATTCAAACACAACCAATGGACGTTTCGCTTAAGTAAATAGGGTAAAAGTAAATCTGGATTCAAAAATGGAATTTTATTTATATCAAAGAGTGAGCTATACATAGGTAAGTTTGTACAAGGAGACATAAACCCTAGTAAGAGGATTTTGTCATAAAATTTTTACAAAACAAAGAAAATCAGCTATGTGGGAAATAATCCTATTGAGTTTCAATTCCACTATTGCCATTATCTTCAAGTATCTCATCTTCTGCTGTTGAGACGGAAACGATTGGATTGAGCTTTATCTGTTTGAGCTTGAGTAAGTAGCACAATTGGTTGTAGTTTCATGGGTGATCCAAACGAGACATAGTCATACGCTTTAATCCCTAACTTTTGCCTGGATTGCCCTTTCAGGTTTTCAATCCACCGGGATACCCTTTTTTGCCCAAGCCGCCTTTTCAGGTTTTCGACTTGCCGGGTGTACATTTTTTTTATATATATCCCTAATTTTTGCCCGAACCCTTTTGGTTCGCCGGGATGCCCTTATTTTTGCCTAGGCCAGTCAACCTAGCGGGTCTCTTTTTATGCGTAGTATTTTTTAACTATGTCTGCGTTTACAGGCTGTGGGAAGTCTTCACCATCCATAGTGGTAAGTATCATGGCGCCTCCTGAGAATACTGTTTTGACTACAAATGGTCCTTCATATGTAGGAGTCCACTTGCCCCTGGAATCACCCTGTGGTAATATGATAAGCTTTATTACCAAGTCACCAGCCTGATATACCTTTGGCTTAACCTTCTTGTTAAAAGCTTTGATCATTCGTTGCTGGTACATCTGGCCATGACAAACTACTGCTAGCCTCTTCTCGTCAATCAAATTTATCTGGTCAAGTCGAGTCTGAATCCACTCATCTTCATCCAAGCCTGCATCCTTCATAATTCTTAAGGAGGGAATCTGAACTTCAATGGGCAGAACTGCTTCCATACCATAGACTAAGGAGAATGGGGTTGCCCATGTTGAAGTACGTATTGTAGTACGATAACCATGAAGAGCAAATGGTAACATCTCATGCCAATCCTTGTAAGTAACGGTCATCTTCTGTAGAATCTTCTTAATGTTCTTATTAGCAGCTTCAACTGCCCCATTCATCTTTGGACGATACGGAGAAGAGTTGTGATGCTTAATCTTGAACTGCGTGCAGAGATCAGTAATCATAGTGTTGTTCAGATTAGAGCCATTATCAGTAATAATCCTTTCAGGGATGCCATACCTACATATGAGATTATTCTTAATGAATCGAGCCATAACATTCTTAGTAACAGATGCAAAGGAAGCTGCCTCCACCCACTTAGTAAAGTAATCAATAGCAACCAGGATGAAACGATGTCCATTAGAAGCAGTAGGCTTGATTTCACCAATCATATCAATGCCCCACATGGCAAAAGGCCAAGGAGCAGTCAACACATTCAATGGTGATGGAGGTATATGTACTTTATCAGCATAGATTTGACACTTGTGACAAGTTCTGGAATGTTGGTAGCAGTCAGTTTCCATGGTAGACCAATAGTAACCTGCTCTCAATATCTTCTTTTCCATAGTATGACCACTAGAATGAGTGCCAAAGATCCCATCATGCATGTCTTCCATAATCTCTGTTGCTTCCTTCTTATCCACACAACGAAGCAAAGTTGAATCATGATTGCGCTTGTACAAAATCCCATTACTCAAAAAGAACTTAGCAGAAAACCTTCTCAGAAACTTCCTATCTTTGACAGATGCCCCTTCAGGGAATTCCTGAGCTTCAAGATATCTTTTTACTTCATAGAACCAAGGCTTCTCCTCTGCCCCTTCTGTGTCAATCTCATTGCAATATGCAGGCTTCTCAAATCTATCAATAGTGATCTTGGGAGCCTCATCATCCCAACTGATCTCAAACATGGATGCCATGGTGGCCAATGCATCTGCCAACTGATTCTCTCTTCGTGGAATATGTCCAAAGGTAACTTCTTTGAAATGTGGGATCAAAGACAATACATGCTCTCTATAAGGAATGAGGTTATCATGTTTGGTATCCCAATCTCCTTTAATCTGACTTACTACCAGGGCTGAATCTCCATACACATCAAGGAACTGAATCTTCATATCAATAGCAGCTTTAATACCCAGGATACATGCCTCATACTCAGCCATGTTATTGGTACAATAGAAACAAAGTCTGGCAGTAATCGGGGTATGACAACCTTCAGGGGAACTAATCACAACACCAACACCATTACCAAGTGCATTAGAGGCACCATCAAAAACCATAGTCCATCGGGATCCTTGTTCAGGTCCGTCATATTGTCCAGGTTCTTTGGTAATAGTCATAATGTCTTCATCAGGGAACTCAAAACTCATTGACTGGTAATCATCCACTGCTTGATGAGCCAAATGATCAGCAACAACACTTCCTTTGATTGCCTTCTGAGTAGTATACTGTATGTCATACTCTGTCAAGATCATTTTCCATCTTGCAATTCTTCCGGAGAGAGCAGGTTTCTCAAATATATACTTGATAGGATCCATCTTCGAAATCAATAAGGTAGTATGGGTCAACATATACTGTCTTAGTCGGCGAGCAGCCCATGCCAAAGCGCAGCAAGTTTTCTCGAGCAGTGAGTATCTTGTTTCACAGTCGGTAAACTTTTTGCTAAGGTAGTATATTGCCTGCTCTTTTCGACCAGACTCGTCATGTTGCCCCAAGACACACCCCATTGAGTTGTCTAACACTGTTAAGTACATAATCAAGGGTCTTCCATCAACTGGTGGCATCAAAATTGGAGGTTCTAGCAGATATCTCTTGATTTCATCAAAGGCAGTCTGGCACTCATCATTCCATTCCATCACCTGATCTTTCTTCAACAACTTGAAGATTGGCTCACAGATGGCAGTTAATTGGGAAATAAATCTTGCAATGTAATTCAATCGTCCCAAGAAACCTCTAACCTCCTTCTCAGTACGGGGAGCTGGCATCTCTCGTATAGCTTTCACTTTTGCAGGATCCACTTCAATACCTTTTCCACTGACTATGAAACCCAGAAGTTTACCAGATCTAACTCCAAAAGTACATTTATTTGGGTTCAATCTCAACTTGTATTTCTTCAACCTCTCAAACAACTTATGTAGATGATCAAGATATTGTTCTTCATTCTGGGATCTGGCTATCATATCATCCACATACACCTCTATCTCATGATGAATCATATCATGAAACATAGCCACCATAGCACGCTGATACGTTGCCCCTGCATTCTTCAAACCAAATGGCATCACTTTATAACAAAAAGTGCCCCACTTTGTAACAAATGTTGTCTTCTCCATATCTTCAGGTGCCATCTTGATTTGATTGTAACCAGAGAAACCATCCATAAAGGAGAATACCTTATGCTGAGCAGTGTTGTCTACCAGAACATCAATATGAGGAAGTGGAAAGTCATCTTTGGGGCTGGCCTTGTTCAAATCTCTGTAGTCTACACACATACGTACCTTACCATCTTTCTTAGGTACCGGCACCACATTGGCAACCCACTGAGGATAAGAAGTTACTGCTAAGAACCCTGCATTGAACTGTTTCATTACCTCTGCTTTGATTTTTTCTGACATCTCAGGACGCATACGACGAACCTTCTGCTTCTTTGGACGACAATCTTCTTTCACTGGTAAACGGTGAACCACAATGTCTGTATCCAACCCTGGCATATCTTCATAAGACCAAGCAAAGATCTCCACATAGTCACGTAATATCTGAATCAGTCTGCTCTTGACACTGTCCTCTAAATCAGCCCCTATCTTGACTTCTTTCCTGTTTTCTTCAGTTCCCAGATTCACAACTTCGACTGGCTCTTCATGTGGCTGTATAGCTTTCTCTTCTTGTTGTAACAACCTAGCAAGCTCTACAGGTACTTCACAATCGTCCTCATTTCCGTCCTCAGTTTGATAGATCGGATTCTCGAAATTATAATTGGCAATAGTAGAACTGTTATCAACAGGATCCAGAGTGGATGAGGATCTGCATTTTAGTGATGTGGGTGTGTGTAAGAACACATAGCTGATAAAACAAAAATAAAATAAAAAGAAAGACAAGGAACACAATATTTACGAAAACGAAACGTCCACTGATTTTTATTGAATGAAGTATGCAAATGAAATGACATCCCGTAACAAGCACACCATTGTGCCCCGGGTAAGGCACAAGGCTTAAGAGTTCAATTGTTCAAGAAATTACAAACTTAAAAAACAACAACACAGTAATAGTATTTACTCCTGACTAAAGGAGATAGAGATAACATCTTCAGCTTTCCAATTATTGAGTCCAGCACCCACAGTAGGAAAAATCCAAGCATCCAGGTTGTAGTCTTCATCATAGTCTCCCACAGCATTGATCTGATCTTTCATAACCCCTTGATTGGTGATACGAACAGCACGAGCACGACGAACAGCCTTCTGGGACTCTGCAGTGAAACCCAAACCAAATTTGTCAGACTTGTATGGGATATCAGGAAGCTGACCCCAAATAGTACAACCACCTTCATCCACTACAGCTCTAGCATCCTTGAGGGAGGCCATTGTTGGAGGTATTCTGGTGACCACAGGAACTTTCTTGACAACCGGAGGAGCTACATAATCATTAACAATCCAAGGAACCACTTCAAATGTTTGACACGGAGTTTCAACGTATTCACCTTCTACTTCCAGATACTTGAAGGTGTTCACATGGCTAACAAAGTATTCTTCCTCTCCATAGACATTAACAACTTTTCCTTCTACCGGATATCTCAGCTTCTGATGTAATGTAGAGGTTACAGCACCTGCCCCATGGATCCAGGGACGACCAAGCAAACAAGAGTACGAAGGGCGAATGTCCATCACATAAAATGTAGCATTAAAAACCTGAGACCCAACTTTGATTGGGAGATCAATTTCCCCATGCACTACTCTTCTAGAACCATCAAAAGCCTTCACCACTATGCTACTGGGCTTTAGCACAGCATCTTCAGGACTCAGCTTATTCAGGATTTCTTTGGGCAACACATTCAGAGAGGAACCATTGTCTATCAATACATGTGACAGGGTAGTGCCTCTGCATTCAATTGAGATATACAGAGCCCTGTTATGATCCCTCTTGGCAGGGGTCAAATCAGCATCAGAAAACCCTAACCCATTATCATAGGTCAGGTGAGCAACACAATTCTCAAACTGGTCAACAGAAATTGCATTGGGTACATGAGCAGTCTTCAGAAACTTAATCAAAGCTTTGGCATGAGCTTCAGAACATAACAAAAACGACAGCATGGAAATCTTAGAGGGAGTATGCCCCAACTGATCAACAATGTCATAATCACTCTTGCGAATGATTTTCAATACTTCTTCCATCTGCTTAGAGAGATCATCAGCAGCTGGCACATCAGTAGGTATTGGTTCAATAACAGGACCCTTGCCCCGAGCATCAGTGGTGGAGGTAGCAGCAGGAGTAACTGCATTCTTGGAAGTCACTGGAGGAGAGAAGACTCTTCCACTTCGTGTGATCTTACTAGATCCAGCAATATTATCAACATCAACAGGCACATCAGCTAAGGGCTCCTTCTTAACACCATGGATGTAAACATCAGACCCATAATGCCAAGGCACAACTTTATCAGACGTATACGGAATAGGACCAGGAGTAGTAATGACCATAGGAGCCACTCTGGCTTCAGCAACAACCTTCACAGGGCCTTCAGCAGTAATCTTGATTGGACCCTTATGAGTGATTTTGACAGGTCCCTTTGAAGTGATCCTTACCGGTACTTTATCAACCATGTCAACCTCTTCAGTCTTCCTACCTTTAGTAATATGATCCACCATACTTTCTACAGACGATGGGCTCCTTTCAAACACTATGGTATACTTATCCATGAGACGTTGAATTCCATCTCTCAATCTCCAACAACTATCCGGCTTATAGGTACAATACAGACAATCTTCACGACAACCTGGAAAGAACCCAGCTTGTAATAACTTCTTCTTGATAACAGATAATGGTGTGGTCAATTCTGCAACTGAATAGATATGTAAATCTTCATCAATGGCGTTGACAGTCTTCTCGTGATTTGGCATGGGAGCAGTAATCACATTTGGAGTACCCGGAGGGTCAAACTCAATTTCTCCAGCCTCAATCATATCTTGAATTTTGTTCTTCAAGACCCAGCAACTATTAGTATCATGTCCCTGACAGTTCGAATGATATGCACATCGTGCATTGGGATTGTACCTGGGAGAGGTAACATTGGGATTCTGAGGAGCCTCTTTCAGAGTAATAAGTTCAGCCTTCAACAAGTGTTGCAATGCCTGAGCCATTGGCATGTTGATCTTAGTGAACTGCCTTCTAGCCCTCTGTTGGTTGCCCTGTGGCTGCTCTGGTGTTGTAGGTGTTGGATTTGAAATATGAACTGCACTCACAGACTGATGCCTTCTATTACGATCAGGTTGACCATAAACAGCATTGAATTCTTTCTTCCCAGTGGGAGGCTTCTTTGCAGCACCTGATGAAGAAGTACCCACTTGGATCTTGCCATTCTTTATACCATTTTCCACGCGCTCTCCTGTCATTATCAACTCAGTGAAGCCAGATGATGAGCTTCCAATGAGATGACTGTAAAAAGGACCATTCAGCGTACACATGAACATATCAACCAATTCCCTGTCAGTTAAAGGGGGTTGAACTCTTCCAGCTAAATCTCTCCACTTCTGAGCATACTCCTTGAAACTTTCTTTGGCACCCATAGACATGCTTTGCAGCTTTATGCGAGTGGGAGCTAAATCAGCATTGTATTGATACTGCTTATAGAAAGCTTCAGCAAGATCATTCCAATCCCTGATGTTGGCACTTTCCAATTGATAATACCACTCCAACTGAGCTCCAAATAAGCTTTCTTGGAAAAAGTGGATCCACAACTTCTTATCAGCAGTGTGAGGTTGGATTCTTCTGACATAAGACCTCAGATGCAGCTTGGGACAAGAGACCCCATCATAAACAACAAAGGTAGGAACCTTGAAACCAATGGGTATGACTACCCCAGATATCAGACTCAAATCTTCAAAATCCAGCCCAGAAGACTTCTGCAACTCCATAGCATCCATTCTATCCACCAGCATCTTGAATTTGTCTTCATTAGGCTCATGATAGTAATTAGCCTCAGAATCAGAGTCCCCCATAGTGTTGTGGAGACTGCCTCCCTCTTTTTCAGACTCTTCAGACTCATAATCTTCAACTGGTTCTTTGGTCTTGGCAAGACCTTTGAACCTCCTTCCCATGTTGATCAGGCCACCTGACCTTCTAGTCTTCTTAGTCTTCTTGGCCAGCAGCGTCTTCAATTCATCCTGCCCCTTGGTCAGGTTCAGGATCAGCTCTTGGAACTGTGCATTTTGTGCCTGGAGATCCTTAACTGTTTGTTCAAGAGCCATTGCTGAAATAAACAGCGAGAAGATAAGAAACCTGTGCACAAGAAACCTGTGATGCAATGATATGTGAATGTATATGCAATGTTTTCAAGGACCGCAGGACTTAAATTTGCTTAAACAATCAAGAAGGTAAACTTTTATTAGTAATTAATTTGTTTTGCCTCTTGGGCTTACAAAAATGAAATGAAATAAATACAAGAGATGGGGTTTTAAGTCTCCCATGGACGTTTCCTCTTTGTGTTGAGGTATGAGTTGAGATTTCGTTCCTCGTGAAGTTGCTTTGTTAGTTCCAGGATTCTTTCTTAGCTTGCTTTGTAATGAGCCTCGAAAGTATCCCTTTGCTCCTTCAACTGGATCCAGGATCTTTGCAAGTCTTCCATGTCAGTAGGCATGTCTGGGTGAAGGATGGTATAAGCAGTGTCTCCTTCAGCAACAGGTTCCATGGTAACTGGCAGGATAGCAGGATATGGCATCATGAGAGTCTGAGCACGAGATCGTACCCATATGAGATAAGCTTCCATAGGAATAGTGTACTTAGGCTCCAGAGTCTTGCTGTCAACCTTGTTCACTTTTCCCCATGCTCGTATGAATCTCTGACGGTAACCTTGAAGATCGTTGTCGTAGTCAAACACAATGCCCTGAATCAACATGTCATGTGGGCCATCACTCCGAGCGTAACCAAACTGTCGTAAAGCTAGAGAGGGGTTGTAGGTGATGCCTCCTCTTATGCCTAGAAGTGGCACATTAGGAAACTCCCCACAACGGTCAATGATAGTGACATTCTCCATAGATCTGGAGCACCAATGAATATCTGAATGAGAGAGTGACATAATCCTCTTGGACCATCTGAACCCTTGTTCATTCTTCATTACTGAGCGATGAAGGTGAGAAATAAACCACCTAGAGAGCAAAGGTATGCAACACATCAAAGTTCCTCTTGCCCTTGTAGTACGGGTGTGAAGAGAATGTAGGATGTCTCCAAGCAATGTAGGCACTGGATTGTGACTCAGAAATATGTTGATGGCATGAACGTCTATGAACTGATCTGGATTGGGGAACAATACTAAGCCATAAATCAGCAAGGCTAAGATCTCCTCAAAAGCATCATAGCTCATGGCCTTCAAGAACAACTGAGCTTTTTCTATCAACACCTTAGCAAGAATACCCTTAACTCCGCTTCTCGTTTCTAGAACAATGTCAGACTTCTTCAGATGTAGAGCTGCAGCAATAACCTTTGGCTGAAGCTCCTTCTCCAAGCCTGTGAAGGGTCTTTGATCAAGAACAGGTATACCCAGAAGTTTAGAGAACTCTTCCATTGTAGGAACCAACTGATAGTCAGGGAATGTGAAGCAATGGTGCTTAGGATCAAAGAACTGAAACAGGACACTTATCATGTCTTCATTGAACCCTGAGGTGACTAGATCCAATAGGTGCCCATGTCTCTTGATGAACTGGGAATGATCAGATACTTGAGAAACCAACTCTTTAAGCTTAGCAGGTATCCCTACAAAGTTGATCCTGATAGTGTTTCTACGAGTAGAAGCCATGACCTGCAACAAAGAACAAAGATAAATCCTTTGGTCCTTGAAATGGTTAGTGAAAATGCTATGCTTATGATGCATGATGATGTCATGATGTTATGCTCAATCACAAACATGTGGCACACACAAACAAGTCACACCATAGCCCTAGGTTTAAAGGCTTGCATGAGGTTTAAAGGTAAGTACCCTCCCCTGAAGTTAGTTGGTTCATCCTGTCCTACAAAAGTAACCATGTTCTAAGGGATCTCAATATCATTGATCCTTCACAAGGGTGGTTGTTCAGTAGGCAACTTACTTGCCAACCAAAACCCTCCAAGTTTAGGATCTCAATGAGCGTAGTATCGAGTATCAACCAACTTCAGTCTGCACCAAAGCCGGTTATCTCACTACTTTTCTAAAGGCCAAGATGGGATAACTAGGGTTCTAAAAGTTAGTTAGTGCATTGACAACATATGGCAGCCTCATTTTATCCTCAACTTGACTTAAGGAACATAAGCACCAACCAAGAAGTCACACTAACTATGGCCACCAGATCAACCATATCGGTATACGCCGTACAGTTTCCTTGGTCTATTGCCATTTACCTAAGGTACACTAGATCCGGGTTAGGATCTTTCACACATAAGAGCACCCAACAGATAAGTATAAATCAAACAAGACAAACAATTTTAAAGTGATCTAATTCCTAAGGGTACCCCTCTTTAATATTAAATCCCCAGCAGAGTCGCCAGTTCTGTAACACGGTGGGAGAACTGACTTTAGTTATGTTGCGGATAGCAAGAGTCGCCACCGAATTTTATTTTATCCAAAGGAAAGGCATAAAAGAACAGGAAAGACCTTTTAAAAGATTTTTGGGTCCGGGGGGTAGGTTATGTAAAGGGAAGGTGTTAGCACCCTTCACATCCATGGTTATCCATGGGCTCTTAGTTACTTAGCTCACTTTAAATTGTTTTTTGAAATGTGAAGTGTGTGAATAGAAATTTTCATAAGAGGTTGATAATGATCCATGTACGGATGCGTAAAAAACCTTTGTTTGAAAAATTTGTTTGAAAGTGTGAAGTGTTTGAAAATTTTTGAAGAGTGAGCAAGTAACTATGAGGAACCTACCCTAAGTTTTAGTCTTTTCTGTTCTTGAATCCTTTAAGTGGTAAGACTATCCCTATTATTAAGGAATAGGTAGTCATTACCTTGGATGTGAGGGACAAGTAAGGGTCATCTGTTAATGTAGGCAACTGTGGGGTGTATTAAGCAATTTTGGAGGGACTGTCATCTTTATTCGAAAGGGACAAGATCATTACGAAGGCAACATTCGAAAGGGACTTGATCTTTTATTTGTTAAGGGACTATATGACTTTATTTTGAGGGACTTTTTGCTTTATACACCCTACTTGACCTTTTGATTAGGCAACAATGAGAGGTATCCCTAAGGAAGTGAGATGGCGATCAAAGATCGACTTACGTGTGTGAGTGTACAATTTAATATTTTATCTTTAAATTAAGTGATCTAAATTATTTTTAAATTACATACATATTACACTCCCTATTTACTAACCATGGCATAAAATAAATAATTTAAACATTACAAAATATTACATCCAGGAGCAATTACAATAATAATAAATAAGCAATTTAAATAAATAAGCATAATATTAAATAATAATAATAAAAATTGGGGTTAGTGAAAATAATAATAATAATAATAAATAATATTAAATGGGGTTAGTAATAAATAAATAAATAAACATAATTAATAATAATAATGAAATAAACAAGGATATTATAATAAACAAAATTTTTTTTTAAAGGTTAATAAGAAAGTATGAACAATTATATTAATTATTATAAAATTTGAAATTATATGTAAATTATAAAATTAAATCAATTATGAACATATTATGAAAAATAAATTATAATTACAAAAATTAAATTAGCAATTTTACCATATTTTTAAACATATAAGAAAATTATTTACATGCAAAAATTAAGTTCTAAACAAATTATATCATATTATCATATTAAGAATTCTAATTTTTTTTAAACATGTTTACATACAAAAATATTTAAATTATAAATAATTTATACATTACTAAAAAATTAAATTAAGAATTTTAGTTAAATTATGAATATAATATACAAATAATGATTTTAAACAAATAGAAGAAAAACAATTAGGGTTTGAAAAGAAATATGTTTTTAGGGTTTTAAAAATAAATTAAGTTTTATATATAAGAATATTAGGTTTTTTAATATACAATATTAATTTAATTACATACATATAAATATATTAAAAAACATAATATAAGTTTTATAAAAGAAAAATGATTTATATATATTGTTTAGAAATTTGTTTAGATTAATTTAGAAAAAAAAATAATATGAAGAAATAATAGAAGAAACAAAATAAGAAAAAAAAACAAAACCAAAAAAAACAGGACCTGGGATTTGAACCCAGGTCCTTTACCTGGACAAGCATGAGCCTAGCCACTGGGCTGCGCGTTGCTAGCTGATAATATCCCAGCTTCATTTGGTTTTATGTTCATCCTGTAAAACAAAACAAATTGCACAAAAAAAACTGCGTTGAGGCTGGTTTCGAACCCACACCGTTGCTCTCACACGCGCACAAGCTTACCACTACACCATCAGCATCATTCAGTAATTTAAACACAAATAAAACTATATAATATAAAAATAATTTTGAATTCCAGGTTGCGCGCGAAACTCCTTCTTCTACCTCCAGACCTGCGCAATTTGCTACGAATCTTCCCACGAACTTTCCTGCGAATTTTCATTCATAGGAAAACCTACGAATTTCAAAACACACACAAATAGTACAGTTTTATCAAATTAAGGACATCTTTGAGTTCCTTGTGACCTGTACAATCCAATTATACCAACAAAATTCATTTATGTTGTGTAAATCAAAGAACCCTAATTTGGAGCTTTAAACCCTAACATGGCATCTCACGGGTTACTCACGGTTTCTTCAATTTCTTTGCCCAGAAACGTTCTATACAACACCACAAACATGATTAGCCAAACAAAATTCATCAAAACGCATTGAATTAGTGAAATCGAAAAAAAATAGTTCATGATCAAGAATGCTTCGGGATATGCTATATGAGTGGTTTTGGATGCAAATAAGTATTGGTTTCGACTCAATGATGTCCAGGGATCATTGCTATGTTCTCAAAATACCTTCAAATGTCTTGTATGTTAAAATCTGAATTTGAGTTTGGAGAGGTTTTTTGAAATATGAAACTTACACTTTGGAGGCTGGAATTCGTGAATAGTGATTAGGGTTATCTCATGTACTTATAGAGCAATGAATTAGGTCAGAAAAATTTGATACTTGTGTGAAAAGTTTGATCCAAAAAGATTCAAAAAGATAAGCTTTGAAAATCAAATATTTTTGCATAAACACTTGCTATTTTAGGCCAATCATCATGATCCTCTTACCACTTTGATTCCAATCATATTTATGAATTTCTAGAAGCTTAATCCTTTTTAAATCTTTGACTTTTATATTTTATTTTAATTTAAAATGATTTTAAATGAATTAAATCAAAATAAATAAAAATAAAATGATAAAAAATCTGATTTTTTAGGTCTTGGGTCGTGCATGAGGTCATAGTATGGATTGGGTCATCATATGGCAAGCCCATTTAGAAAAAATTGGTTTTAGACCTCCATTTTCTTCATAAACCAACCAAAAATTTCCCAACTTTGCAAGGGCACACATCCTTCAATTTTAATGCTATAAGGGTGTTCTTGGACATTTTGAAAAGCTTGAAGAGTCCTCTAACCAACCCCACTGGTTTCATGTCCATATCTTTTATCATTCTCAAGCTATGCCCTTTTGAAGTTGTTGACTTTTTGTTGACTTTCAAAAGGACCTATAATGTCCTAGCTCATACCTTCCAAATGAAGCATTTTTAGGCTTGGCTTGTGAGACACAAAGTTGTAGAGAATTCAATTTCCTTCAAAATGAGCTTTGGATGGAAACTTGGTGATGAAGTATGTGAAAGTTATGGCTGGTCAAAGTTCAGTTGACTTTTACTAAGGAAACCCTAATTTAGAAACTCCTGATTCTTGATGATCTGAAATCTCCTTAATGAATCATGATCAACCCTAGATCAAATGATGAATTTTACTTCATATACTTGATGTTGGAAAAAAATCATGAAGTTTGACTTTGGTTTGACCACAGTTGACCTCTGTTTGACTTTTTAACTGCTTTGACTGATTTTGACTTATCTGATCATCTGACTGAGCAAACTTTTGAGAAAAGTATTGAAACTTGTCATGGGGGTTCTTACACACATATAAGATGTCATGAAGCTCACTTGAAGTCTTGGAAGTCCATTTAGCCTGATTAAAGTCAAAACCCTAGTTTAGGATGCACTACTTAGGAGGTGCATTGTATGAGGGAATTGTCAGCTCTTCTGACTAATTGTGAACTTTGTGATCCTTGTGAACCATCATAAAATGTCTTTTGAACCTTGTGAACCTCATGGGAGGTCTTGTGAACCTTTTGAACCTCATAAAGTGTCTTGTAGACTTCATGAACCTCATGAAAGGTCTTGTAAGTATTGTGAATCTTGTGAACCTTGTGAACCTCATAAAGTGACTTGTAGACTTCATGAACCTCATGAAAGGTCTTGTAAGTATTGTGAATCTTGTGAACCTTGTGAACCTTCTTAGCACACAAAGTCTTGTATTGTGAGGGCAAATTTTGGGGTGCAACACCCTAATATAAGGCCCAAGTTACAAGCTTAAGTCTTAATGATTATTAGGTGTTTTGATTATGAGGTGTAAACAACTTAAAGGTTTAACACTAAATTAAAGTTATACACTCCATCCTAAGATAATCATACAAGCATAACCCTAATTCAGAGTCTTAAAACTTTAATTGTTTAGCCTTGATTATGGGATGAGAAGCAGAGACTCAAGGAGACTCAAAGGTAAAAACTAGGGGAGACTATGCACAACCCTAAAGTTATCATGCTTGGATATTCCTATGGTTTTTGAGGCTTAGAGAAAGATCTTCAGATAGCCACCAAGGAAGAAGAAGCACATGAAAAGAGAAGAGAAAGGAGAATAGGTTACTTACTTCCTGAAGAAGTTAAGTAACCTAAGAGAAAGAAAGGGAGCAAGAGAGAGCATAAGTGAGTCAAACTCACTTCAAATACAAATAAAGATTCCAATGAAGAGATAAGAAGAGGTTGGATGTGGAGGCAAATCCACATCCTAAACAACTTACCTGAAGCCCCTGAAAAGTTAGTATGAATGCATAAGATATGAAACAAAAGGAAATAAGGAAAATGAAGATGCAATGATCAAGACCATAAATGCAAACTCAATGCAAATGTGTTATGAAATGATGCAAAGACATGCACAATGTTTATGCATGATCATACAAGAGATGGGATGCAAAGGAAGGCATGTTAGAAGCTTGAAATCACATGAATACACATAAGAAGTAATGAATGCAAAACATACCAAATGGATGCAACAATGATCAACCAATGTTCATACATGTCCTAAGGTATCTAAGATGACATACAAATGCATGAGATGTCATGACAAGTTCATATGATGAAGGTATGCAAAGATGAATGCAGATGAACATGGCAAATTAGGATTTTAAGACAGTATGAGATGCACATGTCCACAACAGAAGGATAACACATGATAAAAAATTGAAATTGCAACCAAATGAACCCTAAACACATATAAGATCACTCCCCAAAGATGGAGGTCATAAGTTATACCAAAGTCAAGTTATGGTTTTTCTAAGTTAGGTTAGGGTTTTGGGTACTTCTTCATGAAAAATGCCAAACAAATAGAAAATGCAATGAAAAAATATGAGTTAAATGCCCTAGATACTACATGCAAAGTATGAAAGAATGCAAAAAGAACCATGTGCAACCTCATCTTGGTTGATCAGAAATGGATTTTTGAAGTTAGGGTTAGAAAAATAGGAAATCTGGAAACCCTAATTCATGGTTAATTGTCAAAACATGATCGAACCCTAAAAGAAATTTGTAAGATGAGTTTGTAAATTGTTCTAAATGTTTATGGATGCTTCGTGATTTTTTTTGTGATTTTTAAATCCCTAAAAGTATTTTTAATTAATTAAAATGAATTAATTAATTAAATAATACAATTAAATGATTTAAAAATATAGTTTTAATGAAAAAATTAAAAATAAAAATGTTTTTGGTTTCTGAAAAATATTTGAAGATAAAATGCAAAAGATCATGATTTTAGAAAATGATTTGCTATTTTAAATAAATATGAGAAAACAAATGCAAAATAAATAAAAAGAAATGCAAAGTAATCATAATGAATGGCCAGGATTGAGATTTGAGATGATAAACATGCCAGGATGAAAGTCAGCATGACTTGGGGTAGTTTGATCCAAGGGTCTAGATTCAAAAATTCATTGCGCGCGTTATCCAATGGTCCTCATTCAATCTGATTAAATTAATTAAGATTTATATAATTAAATGAGATTAGGGTTTAATGAGGAATTTGGGTCGTTCGTTCCACTAATTAAACATGATCCTAGGGCTGTGGTTAAATCTGGGAAATAAAACATAATTAACCCTAATTACTCTCAGGTGGCTGGAGGGAAGCTCCGGTCACCTTCTCTGGCGAACCCCAAACCCTAGTTTCCTCTATAGCTCACTAAAACTCATATATTTTTCCCAGAAATGATCCTCTAACATCATACAACACGAATCAATCAACAAAAACCATTTATATCACAAGAATCATGAGAATTGAAGCAAACATCAAACACGAGCAAAATTTCAGAGCATCATAAAATGGTCATTTCTCACTCATTTTCAAATCTAAATACATCATGGTGAATGGACCATCGTAATTTGGAGTGATCTTGTGTCTTAACAGGTTGCAGGTATTTAGTACCCAGCATGAGGCATGTCAGACATTGAATCCCCAACATGCTACTTCCCAGGAGTTATCACCTCCCCGAGCAGTACCTGACAACTGTTTCACACCAAGGAGGACAAGGAACTTCCTATTCCCCACCAGAGTGCCAGATCTCCCATCCTCAACAAAATTAAGGGGAACTGTCTCCCCACAGGGTTTTTATTCTCTCCCCAGGAGAACAATGCATGCATACTTTCCCGACAGAGTTGCTGAAGTTTCCTTCTCCCAGCTGAGTTCTCCTCACCGACAGATATACCAATGATTTATTTCCCCAAGCAGAGTTCTCCCTCCTGACAGATCCATCAGTGATCTCTTCCTCAGCCGGGACATTCTTCTAAGCAGATCAGCCAGAGATCTTTATCCCAGCAGGATCTGAATCCCTGATTGGTTTCTCTTTTGCATAATCATAGCATTTGCATCATATTCACCAAATAAGCGTAGCATTCCGTCTAATAAGGAAAAAATCAAACATTTTCATGATCACAAGCCAGGTTCGAGCCAGTCACCTGCAACTACCATCAATATTTCATCAGCGATATATAAAACACATCCCCTGCAAATAAAAGCCAAAGCGTCCCCTTTGCACTCTCAAATATAGATACTCATGCACGCTCTTTTTGACACCCGTCTGTGTCATCCTTCCCCAGCAAGGTCGCCCGAACACTTTCTACAAACGAATACTTGTTTATAACACACTTTTTTGACACCCGTATGTGTCATCCTACCCCCACAGAAAGCCAAAGCGTATCCTTCGCATTCTCAAAACAAATGCCTGTTTATATAGAACCTATTTGACACCCGTCCGTGTCAAACATTCCCCAGCAGATCAAACACTCGTCCGTGTCTTGCTCATTCTTCACCAACAAACCAATACTCACTCATATTTATACAGGAGTCTCTGATACTCGTCCGTATCTTGTTTATATCACTCCTCAACAGATCTGACACTCGTCAGTGTTCTTTGTTAACCAGTTGGTACTCGTCAGTATCATCATCTCTGAACACGCGTCAGCGTCTATTTCTACGGATACTCGTCCGTATCATGGTCCTAAGGATGCTCGTCCGCATCTTTAATCTATACACAACGTCAAACACTTATACCCTTTTATTTCTTGAAAGCGTAAGCACTCGTCCGTGTTTACCGTTCCCCAGTAAGTCACCAACAAAACAACTTCTTCCTATCCGACATTCGTCCTATGTCGTGATATTCTTGGCAGCCGTACCCTGCCAGATGATCGTCCTTCACCTTTGGATGACCATCCCTCATCCCTTCCCTAGTGGAGTCCCCATTGGTGGAACCTTTTTCTATCCGACATTCGTCATATGTCGTGATAAAGAGCAGTTGTCCCCTGCTAGGTGGTTGTCCTTCACCTTTTGATGACCGTCCTTCATATTTCATTTGATGGCCGTTCCCATCGTTGATCTTGTTATCTGACATTCGTCCTATGTCGTGATAAACCCCGAGAGCAGCCGTACCCTGCTAGGTGATCGTCCTTCACCTCTTTGATGATCGTCCTTCATCATCTTTATCTGATGGCTGTCCTCATCGTTGACCTTTTCTATCCGACATTCGTCATATGTCGTGATAAAGAGTAGCCGTCCCCTGCTAGGTGATCGTCCTTCACCTTTGATGACCGTCCCTCATCATTATTTCATTTATTCTTTGAACCGATGGCCGTCCCCATCATTGTTTACCTTACTTTCCAAGCTTGATGGTCGTCCCCATCATTACCTTTACTTTAATCCCCATAGAATCTTATTTCCTTACCTGATGGTCATCCCCGTCATGGTCTCTTTATTTCCCCAGCTTGTCGGTCGTCCTCGTCATTGCTTTACTTACCAATTTATCCCTAACAGTCGTCCTTTGCTCGATGGTCGTCCTCCATCGCCTTCATTTTATAATCATACTATACTACCTTTTACAATTTATATCCCTTTTCTTCTTCTATCCAGCGAGTGCAAATTTTGGACTATCTTTGGTATTCAACCACAAGTTATCTTGTTTGTCTATTAAGCAAGACGCTTACATCCTGCACAGATAACTCATGTTTGAATAGGGGCAGCTGTAAACACCCCAAATTTTCCCTCACTCATATCACGCTATGGCTTGTGATCTTTCATTTTTGTATTAACATAAGTATTACATCTCATTTTTCATTTTTGCTTCACTGCATAAGTTCAAGTTCATCTGCATCTAGGGTTTGTGATCTGAGCAATCCAAGATTCCATCTGAGCCATCCCAAAGGCCTCAAAGCTTTCCAAGAGGTTCCATGGGTGTTCTATCATCATATTATACTCCTCAAAGTTCATGAAAGTCAAGGGATCACAAGAACTGGCAAAGGCATGGAAGTAGAGCTGGGGTTTCACTACACAGAGGACCAAAATTAGGGTTTTGGTTTCAGAGGCCTTAACTCTAAATTTTTGGGCCATTCTTGTTTCTATTGTTCTTAATATGTTATAAGGATCATGTGTACCAAGTTTTATTAAGAAACTCATTGTGGAAGTCATCTGTTCACTGGGTAACTTCCTGAGCAAGTTAAGTCAAAATTAGGGCATCTGAGGCCCCCAACAATGGAACCAAATGGGTATTTTAATCAAATTGAATTTCTATGATCTTTATTTGATCTTAGAAGAGGTTGGAAGTTCACAAGATTGAAGAATTTTGAGCCAATTGCAAACTTGCCATTTTTGGAAATGACTTGAAATGCAAACTTTCCATTTTGGGAAAGTTTTTCAACCTCCTCTTTCTTAACCAAAAATGCTTCAAATGAAAAATTCTTGGTCATGAAAGTTGTAGATTAGGTCTTTCCCTTTTCAAAAAGTACAAGAACATGTCTTGATTCATCCTAGAACTCAAGATATGGCCTTTCAAAGTTAGCAAAATTCCTATAATTTCAAGTTTCATGTCAAAGAGGGATTTTGCAATTTGGCATATTCAAGCATTCTAATGACTTCTAATGTGCACAAACACTTCACAATATGCGCACAGATGGAAGGCTGAGATTGATTCTGGCAATTTTTAATTAATTAAATTAATTAATCTGGATTAGGGTTAAGTGAGTGAATCAGGACCATTCAAACACGCGTTAATACACATTCAAGGGCTGACATTCAAACTGGGCCACTAAACCCTAATTAGGGTTCTAATCATTTTCAAGTGATCGGAGCTAGCTCCGGTCATCTTCTCTGGCAAGCCAAACCACCTATCTTCTTCCCTAGGCTAAATCAAACCCCCTAACTCTCCAGAAATGATCTACTAACCTCCCTCAACAAGAATCCATCATCAAAACACATTTATCATTCATCAAAAACAAGATTCGAAGCAAATCGTGAAAATAAAGAAAACTTTCAGAAGTTCAATACATGCTCATTTCTCAATCATTTTCAAAACAAATCATGTCAGGATGATCAGTGAAGCACGAGGAATCATTTAGAAACTTAAATAACAAGTTCTGGAAAAAAAGTTCATGAAGCTACCTGAGTTGAAGCTTTGTGCTCTTGAGCTTTCTAGCCTCCCTCTTGGTTCAAATCCACCCCAATGATCTTCCTGATGATGAATATGAGCTTAGAGCAAGCTTGTGATGGCTGTTTTGAGGTATTTGGTTCTGAGGATGCAGAAATCGTATTTCTGATTCAGTGGCTTTTTGGATATGGTGAAGGTGCTTTGTGTTTTATGGATGATTTTGAGATGAATGGTGAAAGAATTTTTGATTTTTAGTGGCTGAGTGATGAGAATCGAAGAAGGAAAGTTTTATGGTGATTTTGTGTAATCTGAGCTCCAAGGTGTTTCAGGCTTCAATGTGTTATGAAAAGGTCTCCTTAGGGTTTGCATAAGAGGTTGTGATTGGTCAGAGAGTGGGTGGTGGCTCAGTTTGATTGGTATGGGAGGAAATGCAAAAATGTCAACTTATGTGTACTTGAGGTATGGGCTGGGACAAGAGTGATTTCTGAGCATGGATTGCCTCAGCATGGATCATGGATGACCCTTAGATCAATAAAATGCAACTGTAATGCCTTGATCAAGAGTTTGCAATGTTTATGCATAAATGTCATTTTGTGAACTTTGTGACATTTGGTCATGAAAGTGTCTTGTTCAATGCTGAATTTTGGTCATGGCATGTTGCATAATGTTGTTATGGTGCATTGAGATAAGTTAGAGGTCATACAAATCCTTAAAAATCACTCTTGCAAAAAATCCCTCTTTTGAGAATTTTGTGAAATATGGCTTATGGAAACTTGTGATCCAAGGAAAGATTTTGCTCTTGTAATGTTTCACCATGTTTGGTTGATGTCTAGAAGTCAATTAGAGGTCACTTGAATGCTTGAAACTTGATTTTGCAAAGAATCCTCTTTGGCATGAACTTGAAAATTATGTGATTTTTGCCAATTTTGAAAGGCCATATCTTGAGTTCTATGATGAATCAAGACATGTTCTTGTACTTTATGAAAAGGGAAATACCCAATCTACAACTTTCATGACCAAGAATTTTTCATTTGAAGCATTTTTGGTTAAGAAAGCGGGGGTTGAAAAACTTTCCCAAAATGGAAAGTTTGCATTTCATGTCATTTCCATTTTTGGCAAGTTTGCAAATGGCTCAAAATTCTTCAATCTTGTGAACTTATAACCTCTTCTAAGATCAAATAAAGATCATATAACTTCAATTTGATGAAAATACCCCTTTGGTACCATTGTTGGGGGCCTCAGATGCCCTGATTTTGACTTAACTTGCCCAAGAAGTTACCCAGTGATCAGATGACTTCCACAATGAATTTCTTCATCAAACTTGGTAAACATGATCCTTATAAAATCTTAAGAATATTAGAAACAATAATGGCCCAAAAATTTGGAGTTAAGGCCTCTGAAACCAAAACCCTAATTTTGGTCATCTGTGTAGTGAAAATCCTAGCTCTGCTTCCATGCCTTTGCCTGTTTTTGTGACTTTTTGGCTTCCATGAACCTTGAGGAGTATAATATGATGATAGAACACACATGAACCCTCTTGGAAAGCTTTGAGGCCTTTGGGATGGCTCAGATGGATTCTTGGATTGCTCATATCACAAACCCTAGGTGCAGATGAACTTGAACTATGCAGATGAAACAAATATGCAATGTGATGTGGTATGCTTATGCTTATGCAAAAATGAAAGACCACAAGCCATGGTGTGATATGAGTGAGGGAAAATTTGGGGTGTTTACAGCTGCCCCTATTCAAACATGAGTTAGTTGTGCAGGATGTAAGCGACAGGCTTAACAGACAAACAAGATAACTTGTGGTTGAATACCAAAGGCAGTCCAAAATTTGCACTTGCTGGATAGAAGAAGAAAAGGGATATAAATTGTAAAAGATAGTATAGTATTATTATCAAATGAAGGCGATGGAGGACGGCCATCGAGCAGAGGACGACTGCTGGGGATAAAGGGTAAACCAAGCAATGACGGGGACGACCGACAAGCTGGGGAAATAAAGAGACCATGACGGGGATGGCCATCAGGTAAAGAAACAAAATTCTCTGGGGATTAAAGTAAAGGCAATGATGGGGATGACCATCAGGCTTGGAAAGTAAAGTAAGCAACGATGGGGATGGCCATCGGGTAAAAGAATAAATGAAATAATGATGAGGGACGATCATCAAAAGGTGAAGGACGGTCACCTAGCAGGGGACGACTGCTCTTTAACACGACATAGGACAAATGTCAGATAGAAAAGGTCGACGATGGGGACGGCCATCGGATAAGCATGATGAAGGACGATCATCAAGAGGTGAAGGACGATCACCTAGCAGGGTACGGCTTTCTCTCGGGGTTTATCACGACATAGGACGAATGTCGGATAACAAAATCAACGATGGGGACGGCCATCGGATAAAATGATGAGGGACGGTCATCAAAAGGTGAAGGACGATCACCTAGCAGGGTACGACTGCTCTTTATCACGACATATGACGAATGTCGGATAGAAAAGGGTTCCACTAATGGGGACTCCGTTGGGGATGGGGATGAGGGACAATCATCCAAAGGTGAAGGACGATCATCTGGCAGGGTACGGTTGCCGGAAGTATCACGACATAGGACGAACGTCAGATAGAAAAAAGATGTTTTGTTGGTGACTTACTAGGGAATGGTAAACACGGACGAGTGCTTACGCTCAAGAATAAAAGGTACAAGTGTTTGATGCTGTGTATAGATTAAAGATGCGGACGAGCATCCTTAGGACCATGATACAGACGAGTATCGGTAGAAACAAACGCTGACGCATGTTCAGAGATAATGGTACAGACGAGTACCACCTGGTTAACAAAGAACGCAGACGAGTGTTGAATCTGTTGAGGAGTAATATATATACAAGATACAGACGAGTATTAGAGACTTCTGTATCAGTATGAGTGAGTATTGGTTTTATTGGCGAAGTATGAGCAAGACACGGACGAGTGTTCAACTTGCTGGGGAATGTATGACACGGACGAGTGTCAAATTTTGTACTATATATAAACAATCATTTGTTTTGAGGATGCAAAGAAAGATACTTTGGCTTTCTGTGGGATAGGATGACACAGACGGGTGTCGAAAAGAGTGTGTTATGAACAAGTATTCACTTGTAGAGAGTGTTTTGGCAACCTTGCTGGGGAAGTATGACACGGACGAGTGTCAAAAAAGAATGTATAGGTATTTGTATTTGAGAGTGCAAAGGGGACGCTTTGGATTATATCTACAGGGGATATGAGTTTTTATATACATTGCTGATGAAATATTGATGGCAATTGCAGGTGATTGGCTCGAACCTGGCTTGTGATCATGCAAATGTTTGATTTTTGCCGTAATGCTCCGTATTAAACGGAATGCTACGCTTATTTGGTGAATATGATGTTGATTCTATGTTTATGCAAAGGAGAAAAATGATCCGGGATTCGGATCCCGCTGAAAATCTCTGGCTGATCTGCTTGGAAGAATAACCCGGTTGGAGAAGAGATCAATGGATCTGTCAGGAGAGATAGCTCTGCTTGGGGAAATAGATCTTTGGTCGATCTACCCGTAAGGAGAACTCAGCTGGGGAGAAGGAAACTTTCGTCGCTTTGTTGGGTAAGAGTTTCATGCATTGCTCTTATGGGGAGAGGATGGAAACTCTGTGGGGAGGTAGTTATTTAACCTGCTGAGGATGAGAGATCTGACACTCTGGTGGGGCTCTCGGCTGGGGAAGCTCCTGCTGAGTAGACTTGTGCTGGGGATGAGGAGACTTTGGCAACTCCGCTGGGGGTAAGCAGTTCAGATATCGTTCGGGGGATCCTGCTTAGGGAAGTAGTATGTTGGGGATTCAGTGCTTGGCATACCCCATGTTGCGTATTGAATACCTGCAACTTGTTAAGACAAAAGAAACGCGTAAATATCCCGAGGTATCCCTTACCGGATTCCGTCATAGGAGTTAGGCTTTCCTGAAAGTAAATCTATTTCCTGCAAGCATTTATAAAAATAGCTCATCTGTTTTATGCAAGTGTTGTATCATGAACATTGGACATTTTGCAAACGAAACATAAAAATGTATAAAACGAAGTGCGACTGAAATCTCTCATTTTATTAATCTGGGTGCCCTGAATTGGAAAATACAGTCAAAGAAACAAATCCCCTAAAATGAGGGGGTTGCTACAAATTGAGAAAATAAAAGTATTTGCAATGTTGACGACGACGTTCCAGTGTACTTCCTTTGCTATGACCTGTATGACCTTGATGTTCTTCTCATCTTGCTTTCTGAAGAAGGCTGATTTCGACCAATGCTTTGTCCTTTCGAAGCTTGTCATGTTATGAGTGATGCAGACGAATTCAGAATGCAGTTGTTCACTTATTCCCTGATTTTGCATGGATTGCCCTTTCGGGTTTTCAATCCACCGGGATACCCATTTTTGCTTGAGCTGTCCAATGCGGCTTTTCAACTCAGTGGTGTACATTTTTTTTCAATTTTCCCTTATTTTTTCCCGAGTCTTTTATTCTGTTTTTGACTCGCCGGGATGCCCTATTTTTGCCTGGACTTATATTCTGTTTTTATGTCCAGCGGGTCATTTTATGTGAAGTATTTTTTAACTGCATCTGAATTCACAGGGGATAAGAAATCTTCACCATCCATAGTAGTGAGCATCAGTGCTCCACCATAGAAAACCTTCTTTACTATGAATGGACCATCGTAATTTGGAGTCCATTTGCCCATGTGGTCTGTATGAGGAGGAAGAAGTCTTTTCAACACAAGATCTCCCACTTGGTATTCCCGAAGCCTGACTTTCTGATCGAAGGCTTTCTTCATCCTTTTCTGATATAACTTCCCATGACAGATTGCAGCTAATCTCTTTTCTTCGATCAGATTCAGTTGATAGTATCGAGATCAGACCCATTCTGCTTCATTCAGCTTTACATCCATCAGTACCTGTAAGGAGGGTAGCTCAACTTCAACAGGTATGACTGCCTCCATACCATACACAAGCTGATAAGGTGTTGCCCCAGTGGATGTTCTGATTGAGGTTCGGTATCCATGCAAAGAAAATGGTAGCATTTCATGCCAGTCTTTATATGTAACGACCATCTTTTGCACAATCTTCTTAATGTTTTTGTTAGCTGCCTCAACAGTGCCATTCATCTTTGGCATGTAAGGAGAAGAGTTGTGATGTTGAATTTTGAAGTCCCAACACAGTTCTGCCATCATTTTGTTGTTCAAATTGGAACCATTATTAGTAATGATTCGCTCGGGTACTCCATATCAACAGATGATGTCTCTTTTCAGGAATCTGGCTACCACTTGTCTGGTGACGTTTGCATACGAAGCTGCTTTAACCCATTTGGTGAAGTAATCAATGGCTACCAGGATGAATCTGTGGCCATTTGAAGTAGTCGGTTTGATCTTTCCAATCATGTCAATTCCCCACATGGAAAAGGGCCAAGGTGAAGACATCACGTTCAAAGGATTTGGAGGCACATGCACCTTGTATGCATAGATCTGGCATTTATGGCATTTTCTAGCGTAGGCACAACAGTCTGTGTCCATTGTGATCCAGTAGTAACCTGATCTTAACAATTTCTTAGCCATTACATGTCCTCCAGCATGGGTACCGAAAGATCCTTCATGCACCTCGTGCATCAGCAAGTCTGCTTCTTTCTTATCAACACATCTGAGCAGAACCATGTCAAAGTTTCGCTTGTATAATGAACCATCAACATTAAGGAAGAAACTACCGGACAACCTTCTTAGTGTCTTCTTATCATTGGATGATGCCCTAGGTGGGTATGTTTGATTCTCTAAGAAGCTCTTGATGTCATGGAACCATGACTTGTCATCTTTAGCAATGTCCACGGAGAATACGTATGCTGGTCGGTCTAGTCTGGATACCGAAATCCGAGGCACATAATTTGCAGTTTGAACCTTGATCATGGAGGAAATGGTAGCTAAAGCATCCGCGAACTGATTTTCGTCTCGAGGGATGTACTCAAGTTTGACTGTTGTGAAGAAAGTCAATAATCTCCTCGTGTAGTCACGGTATGGGATCAGATGCTCTTAGTGAGTGTACCATTTGTCGTTGGTTTGATTGATTACCAAAGCTGAATCTCTGAATACATTCAATGTCTTGATCCTGAGGTCAATGGCTTCCTCAAGGCCCATGATACATGCTTTGTACTTTGCTTCGTTGTTAGTGCAGGCAAAGGTTAGTTTTGCCGAGAAAGGCATATGAACTCCTTTAGGTGTAATGAGCATTGCACCAACCCCACGTCCATTCATATTGACAACCCCATCAAACATCATTGTCCATTCTTCTTCTGGGTCAGGCCCTTTAGTGTGAACAAGCTCTTCATGATCTTTTTCTTTTAGGTACATGATGTCTTCATCAGGGAAGTCAAATATCATGGGCTAGTAATCATCAATGGGTTGCTCAGCTAGATAGTCAGACAATACACTGCCTTTGATGGCCTTTTGAGATGTGTACTGAATGTCATACTCTGTCAGAATCATTTTCCATCTTGCAACCCTTCCGGTAAGTGCTGGCTTCTCAAATATGTACTTGACGGGGTCTATTTTTGAGATCAACAAGGTAGTATGAGTCAACATATACTGCCTTAGTCGGCGAGCAGCCCATGCTAAAGCACAATAAGTTTTCTCGAGCAGTGAATAACGTTGTTCACAGTCGGTAAACTTTTTGCTTAGGTAGTATATTGCATACTCTTTTCGACCAGACTCGTCATGCTGGCCCAACACACACCCTATTGACCCTTCTAATAATGTTAGGTACATTATCAGAGGTCTTCCTTCAATCGGAGGCATGAGAATTGGAGGTTCTTGTAGGTACTCCTTGATCTTGTCAAAAGCCTTCTGACAATCTTTGTTCCACCTGATCGTTTGTTCCTTTCTTAGCAATTTGAAAAGGGGTTCACAGGTTGCAGTAAGATGAGATATGAACCTTGATATGTAGTTCAATCTACCTAAGAACCCCTGAACTTCCTTTTCAGACCTAGGTACAGGCATCTCCTGAATGGCTTTGACTTTGTCGGGATCAACCTCAATTCCCTTTTCACTTACGATAAATCCCAGCAACTTACTAGAACGTACCCCGAATGTGCATTTGTTGGGGTTTAACTTCAACTGATACTTTCTCAGACGCTTGAACAACTTCAACAGATTTACCATATGATCTTCTTCAGTGAGGGACTTGGCAATAATATCATCCACATAGCATTCGATTTCTTTGTGGATCATATCGTGGAATAACGTTACCATAGCCCGTTGATAAGTTGCATCGACGTTCTTTAATCCTAAAGGCATTACCTTGTAACAAAATGTGCCCCAAGGTGTGATGAAGGTTGTTTTCTCCATGTCTTCGGGTGACATCTTGATTTGGTTATACCCAGAAAAACCATCCATGAAAGAAAATACTGAGAACTGAGTTGTGTTATCGACCAATACATCAATGTGAGGTAATGGGAAATCATCCTTCGGGCTAGCTCTGTTCAGGTCCCGGTAATCCACACACATACGTACTTTGCCATCCTTTTTAGGCACTGGTACAATATTAGCAACACACGGCGGGTAACTAGTTACAGCAAGGAAATCGGCATTCCACTGTTTCTGTACTTCTTCCTTAATCTTCAGGGCCATATCTGGACGAGTACGGCGTAGCTTTAGCTTTACTGGAGGGCAATCTTCTTTAAAGGGTAGCTTGTGCATGACAATATCTGTATCTAGACCTGGCATGTCTTGATAGTACCAAGCGAAGACGTCGACGTATTCTCGAAGCATGTCAATAAGCTGTTCTTTTACTGAAGCTTGCAGACTGGCCCCAATCTTCACTTCTTTCAAGTCCTCTTCGGTACCAAGATTAACTGTTTCAACCTCCTCCTGATGAGGAGTGATCACTTTCTCTTCTTGCCTCAACAACCTGGCTAATTCTTCAGGTAACTCATAGTCTTTTTCAACCCCTTCATCAGCTTGATTAATTGGATTGTCGAAGTCATACAAGGTCATAGCAGTGTTGTTGTCGATGCAATCTGGAGGGTAATCTCTGCAAGGGTTGAGATTTGATCGTTTTAGTGATCAATTTTAATCTTGTTTAGAAAAAAGTGTAAAAATGAAATTGTTATTTTGAAAACATTGCCATTTTATTGTTTTGTACAAAAGTGAAAAATGAAAAGACAGTGAGCGAAAAAGAGACTTGTTTGCAAAAGATGTCCGATATTCATTGATAATCCATTTGCACAAAATTACAATATGGTCCTATTACAAAATGAGTCTTGACACCTTGGGCAAGATGCAGGACTTGATGCATGCTGAAAAAAGCAGGAAATAATAATTACACTGCAGGAGTAACCCTTATAATTTCCTGGGAAGATCAGTTAGGGACTTGGTGACCCGGGATCCTTGAACGAGTCCAGTTCTCCAGGTTGAGGTCGCTTTCCGCCTCGTCTTCCAGATTGTTAACAACATCTGGGGTGAGCATCCCCCCACTGATGAACTTGGGCTCTTTAGCAGCCTCTTCTTGATCTTGTCGGAATGGTTTGTAACCCAAACCAAATCTGTCCTCCTTCTTCTCCACCGGCAGCAACTTGCCCCAGCCTTGGGCATTTCCATCTTCAACAACCTTCCGAGCTTGCTGATAGGAGACAATTGAAGTACACATCCTATCCTCCTGGGATGCAGCAAATACTTCAGTTGTCGCCTCATTGACGTTCAGTGCTTCGAACCCCTGACTCATAGTTTCATGGATTTAACCATCCATCTCAATGTATTTGTATGTAGCCAGATGGCTAACAAAGATGTCCTCTTCACCACAGATGGTGATAATCTGTCCTTCCCACTCATATTTCAATTTCTGATGAAGGGTCGGCGTAACTACACCCGCGGCGTGAATCCATGGTCGACCCAACAAACAGTTGTAGGCCGACTGTATGTCCATCACATAGAAAGAAGTCTGAAAAACCTGCGGACCGATTATCACAGGCAGCTCCACCTCTCCAAGAACAGACCTCTTGGAGCCATCAAAAGCCCTGACCACCAGATTGTTTGGTCGGAGAGCTATTCCATCATATTCGAGCTTGACAAGAGCCTTCTTTGGCAAGACATTGAGTGAGGACCCAGTGTCAACAAGAACATGAGAGAGCACAACCCCTTTACACTCTAGGGTGATGTGTAAAGCTTTGTTGTGGTGACGTCCTTCTGTTGTTAAGTCAGCATTGGTGAAACCTAGCCCATGGCTAGTATTAACATTGGACACTACTGTCTCAAGATGATTCACTGTGATCTCCTCCGGCACGTAGGCAGCGTGCAAGACTTTAAGTAGTGCATCCCGATGAGCTTCGGAACACAACAACAGGGATAAGATGGAGATCTTAGAAGGAGTCTGGTGGAGCTGATCCACAACTTTGTAGTCATTTCTTTTAATTATCCTCATAAATTCATCCACGTCCTAATCAAAGGATGATTTATGAGTCTCTTTGGGTGCGGGTTCCTCGGTTGCCACACTTTTACCTTTGGCTTTGGCAGCAGCCTCTGCCTCAGTATTAGTTCTTGGAGCTTGTGACGCAAAAGAGGCGTCCGCTTCGGGTGAAGCCTTCGCCTCCCCCGACATTATCCACTTGTGAGGTAGGAACTGAAGAATCAAGAAGGACGTTTTCTCTGTTGCAGTAAAGGTCTGCACCATAATTCCATGGTACATCATTGTCTTTATCATATAGAATAGGCCTTGGCACCGTGATGGTGACTGGGCTAACTGCGGAAGAGGTTGGAACCGTTATTGTATGTGGATCATAGAAAATGGTGACAGGACCTCTGGTGGATGTTGGTGGTGATTGATTGAAGCTTGATTGTTGTTGAAACTGTTGCTGAGATTGTTGTTGATAATTGTTGGAAACAGGGACCGTTGCAGGGTCATAATAGATAGTAATCGTGGAGACGTCGTTGTTGGTGGTTGTTGTAGTTGTAGAAGTGGATGAAATGGAATTGTTGTTTGTTGAAGTGATGGAAGAAGTGATTATTGATTTTGTAGACGAGTTTGTAGGAACAATTGTCTTTGCAGTTGTAGGAGAATCATTTGTCGTTGAAAAAGGAGTTGCTGGTGTTGTAGAAGTTGTTGTTGTTATTTGCAGAATACCTTCTTTGATCAGGCCATTGATGCCATTCCTCAAACTTGCACACCCATTCACGAAAACCTTGCAAGACTCACAACAGGCCTCACAACCTGGAAACACGTGGCATTTTAAAAGCTGAGCTTTAACCTCTGCCAAAGGTGTCTGAATACTTGCAGTATCTTCAATTAAACTCGTGGGTGAGCCCTCCTCTATTGCATTTATCCTCGGCCCCCCATGGCTGGGCATAGGATTCTTCGTGACATTAGGAGGTGGTGCAAAATTCAGGGCCTTTGAATCTACCAGATCCTGGACCTTCATATGTAGAGCCCTACACTTTTCTGTGGAGTGACCAGGTGCATTAGAATGAAAAGCACACCTAGAGTTGACGTCGTAATTTCTCGGAAGGTTCTGAGGATCTGGTGGAGCCAATGTCCTTAACTTGACAAGATTGAGCTTTAGGAGTTGTGGCAGCAATGTGACATATGGCATTGGAATAGGGTTAATTACCCTGTTGATCTAAGATAGCCGCTGTTGAAAAGGGCGTTGTTGTTGGTTGTTGTTGTTGTTGTAGGATCTTTGTTGAGGAAACTGCGGCTGTTGAGGAAAGTGTTGTGGTTGTTGAGTGTATTGAGGAGGTGGAGTAGGAATAGTGACAGCGGCATCTGATCTTGGCAGATACTGGGGTCTACCTCTCCCCATATGTACAGAATTTGTTTCACCGGATCTGCGGGGCCCTGCAAATGGCTTTCTTGCACTGCTTGAACTGGCACCGTTGTAAGAAATCTTTCCCATCTTTAGTAAGCTCTCAATTCTTTCCCCAGCTATAACCACTTCTGCAAAGCTGGTGGAAGAAAATGCAGCCAATCTGTCAATATAAGTACCCCGGAGAGTGTTCATGAACATATCTGCCATCTCCCTTTCTAACATCGGGGGTTGAACAGCAGCAGCTAGTTGCCTCCATCTTTGGGCGTACTCTCTAAAGCTTTCTCGGGAAGACTGTGACATTCCCATCAGAAGGGTTCTATTTGGAGACATATCCAAATTATATTAATATTGACGAATGAAAGCTTCTGCCAAGTCTTTCCAATTCCTTACTGTGGCCCTGGTCAAGTGGGAGTACCATTCCCGGGATGCCCCTGTCAAGCTATCCTCGAAGTAAAACATCAATAGTTTCTCATCCATGGTGTAGGCTTTCAATCTCCCCAGGAAGGATTGGAGATGGGTACATGGGCAGGATGTGCCATTGTATCTTTCAAAACAGGGAGATTTGAACTTATGAGGAATTCTAACCCCTCCATTAATCCCATGTCCATGACATTAAAACCCAAAGAGTTTTGGGATTCAAGAGACCTTAGCTTTTCTGCTATTTCATCCAACCGACGATCGTAAACTTCGTCTCCAGCCCCAACCACAGTAAATTGCTCTTCCTAAGGGTCCTCCTGCAAGGCCCTCCCTCCAGTGTTGCCTTGGGTGTTTCTTATAGCATTGATGTCTGGGTTCAGATGAGGCCCAAACTCTGGGGGATCAGTACGAGGTTGTATGTGATCATTATTACTGGTACTCCCTGTACCTGGATGGTTTTCCTCGGGAGTTTGCCGCTCGACCAACTCTCTTAGTCTCTCCTGGCTCTGAGCTAAACTAGTCATCACTGCCATAAATTGATTCATTTGGGCCCTCATATATGTCCTTTCATTGGCCATTTGGGTCCTCACATCAGTCAAATCCTGTTGAACCTGATCCATTTGTAATCCCGGAAGGTTGTTTCTTGTCGGATACCGGTGCACTTTATTGACGGGTAACACTCTTCTACGAGCACTGTTTCCTGAAATCACAACAAAGTGAGAAACAATAACAAAAACCTACAAAACAAAGAAATGATGTTAGTATGCAATGCAGGATGCCTATTTGTCTTCCAAGGGTATCCGGTTTGGTTCTTTGGTTTTGACCTTTCCAGACCTCGAGGAAATGATGATGTTGCAGAGAGATAAAGCCCATGAAATAATACAAACCATATATTACAAAACTATGAAGATACATAGTTTGATTACAACAAAATCCCCATGACGGGTCAAAATACAACAACAAAAATACAATAAAAATGAAGTACAGATACAAGGAAATCAAACATCCAATCCAAAGTCATCCTCTCTGACTTCTTTCAGGAGAGCCTCAGTCACTGGGCCAATTGGGTGCTCTGTGATGGTCCTGATAAGAAGGTTCCAGGTGGCAATGGCACTGGTTAACTTCTTATGCTTATCCTGGTCCTTTGATCTCTTCAACCCCGCCCGGAGTTTTAACTCAGAGATCTCCTTTTGTGCTGCTAACAAAGCTACCTAATTCTTCTTTTCACTAGCCTTCAGCTGCTCTATCTTAGCTTGGGTCCTCTGATCTTCCTGTGCACAAGCCTCAGTGATCCTGATCCACCTATCCTGACTCTCCTCTAAGTAATGCTCAGCTCTGGCCTTCTGAGTCTTAGCCTCCTTGCAAGCATTCTTCAACACTAACTCTCCTGCTCTAGCCTTTCTGATGTAGTCATATGTCCTTTCAATCTTGGTCAAGTGCTCAATCTGGAGCTTCTCTAACCTTTTGATATCTAGACGACTGTCATTCCTCTCCCAGAGGGTCTTCTTCAAAGCTTCAGAGAGCTGAGTATTCCTTTCCTTCAATTTCTCAAACTCCTCTAGACTGACAGTAGCTGCAGGCTCCACTGCTGATGGTCCAGGTACATGCTCTAAGGTGAATGGCATACGGGTGATCTGTCCCCTGACACGAGACCAATCAAGATACTGAGCGGAGGCTATGTTGTTGCACTTGCCAAGAATAGTTGTCCCCTTAGTATGAATATTGTCCCAAGCCCAGACAACTTGTCTGACAATGGCAAGGTTGTGCTGGATGTCACAATAGAGGGTCTCTATCAAATCTTGCTCCCTTGGTGGATGTACCAAGGCATACCCTAATTGCCTCTTGAAGAGCAGAGGATTGTAATTGATACAACCTTTTACTCTGTCGCTCCCACCAAAATGACACATGGTCAGAAGGGGTACAGACGCGAACGGTCGGCGAAAGAGAAGGAATGAATAAAGTCGCCAGCTAGGCATTTTTATCCCGAAGGAAAGGTAATGCTGCATAAACCTAAGAAAAGATATGGATAAGACGGTTGCGGACCAGAGAGACTGAGAAAGGGGGTTGGTTACAACCTGGGAAGGTATTAGCACCCAGATTGTCCGCCGTACTCGACGAGATCCACGCTTAAAAGATTTGTGTTTTAAAGGGGTAGTGTCAGTGCAATCTGTGTATCAAGGCTGGAAAGAATGCAAGTGTCAGTGTAAAAGAAGTGTAAAGTGTAGCATGTACAGTGTCAGTGTAAGAACAGGAATGAAATGCTCAAGATCATGAGGCTTAAAAATAAAGCTGGAAGAGGGGGGGATATACAGAGACTTTTGTTCGATAACTGTTAAGTTATGCCTACGTATCCTCTCGTGCAATGAGGAAGTCAGAACACCGTAGTTCGACTCAAAGAGATTGAAAGATAAATTGACTGATGAACTGCTTACTTGTCTATGCTCAAGTGTATGACCTGTCTGGCTCAGGTGCAAACTGTCTTGCATTAGACGGAAGAAGCGAGTTCTCGTTTATGAGTGAATAAGGTGAGAAAAGAATCCCGGAGGAGACGATTATTGTTTGTTTTTGTGTTTTCAATCTTTCATTGCTTTTGGATTTGTCATAAGATAATGAGCTTAAGCCTAAACCAAGGGTTAGTAAACTCATCACATCCTCCCTCTGATTAGGGGTAATGAGAATACCTTAAGTGTGAAGTCAGTATCTCACACTTAATCACCCTGGTGTAGGATTAAGATCATTAACCTACTTGTGATTATTTAGATGTTTTTGTTTAGTGTTAAGTAATGAGATTAATCCATAATCAAGGATTTAATGGACCCATTACACCATCCTAATAGAAGGATAATAGATGAGAACATTTAAGCTGAGAAAAACTCCTCAACTTAATCCATGATTAGGGATTAACCTCATGACAAAACAAAGCCTTTATTATTAGATGGATTTTAGTTAATGATAAGATGAAGAAATGATTTTTATGGTTTATAAGACAACTTGAGGGGGACTTGTCCATTAACACTAGGGTTAGTCCTTCTTGACCAATTAAGGAAGAATTAGAACCCTAATGCAAGGCCCAAGTTACAAGCTTGATGTCTTAGTGATTATTAGGTGGATTGATTAAAGGATTCAAACACATTAAGGGTTTAACACTTAGGATTAAAGTTATACACTCCATCCTAATAGAAGGATGCAGGCATAAGCTTAATCACAAAGCCTTAAAGCCTTTAGGGTTTAGTCCCTGATTATGAGATGAGAAGAGAAGGCTCAAAAGATGACACAAAGGTAAAGCTAAATGGGGGACTAATCAAACCCTAATTATTATCATGCTTGGTTATTCCTAGGATTAATGAGGTTTGCAAGAAGATCTTCAGAGAAACCACCAGGAAGGAAGCAGATGAAAGGAGCAAAGAGAAACAAAACAGCTTGCTTCACTTAAGAAGACAAGTTGCTTGAAGGAAGAAAGTAAGAGATGAACATGAATGAGCAAGCTCACTCCAATTCACATACAAAATGCAGCAAAGAAGTTATGAAAGAGATGAAAATAGATCATGAGAAGTGAAGGCAAATTCACTTCTCAAGCAACTTACCACCTGAAAAGTTAGCAAAAGGAAATGAAATACAATGCAAATGAAATGAAATGTCATGATGCAAACCAAAGTCAGAAGCATTTACATGATGTTAATGATGCCAAAAGATGATACAAACATGAGGCAAGGCATGGGAATGATCAAACAAACATAATGATGCAAATGAGGCATGCACTGAACCATGAACATACATGAAAAGTTATGAAATGCAATGGACATGCAACATGGCAAATGAAAGATGCAATGATCAAACATGATTCTAATATGTCCTAAGATGTATTATGAATCATGTGGATGCACAAAATGTCATGGCAAGTCAATGGATGCAAGCAAATGAGAAATGGATGCAAAGGAAGGCACAAATTAGGGTTACATGCATCATACAAAACAAAAATCCAAAACCAGAAGCAAATGACATGATAAAAATTTGAAAATGCAATCAAAAATACCCTAGACCTATACAAACTCACTGCCCAAAGGAGGGGACTCAACTCTTAACCTAGTGAGAGTTATGAATTTCCTAAGATTGCTAGGGTTTTAAGGTACCTTGTCAAGAAAAATGCTAAACAAATTGAAAATGCAAGATCAAGTCAAATCAATTTTATCCTATAAACTACATGCTATGCAAGATGCAATGCCAAAAGAATCATCATTCAACTCTCAAGGGTTAGGCAGAAATGATTTTTTTAAAGTTTGAACCAAAATATTACCTCAAAATGAATTTAATTCCATTGAAAATGATCAAAAGGTATCAAGAACAAAAAAGAAATTTGGTTTGAGAGTTGGACAATGTTTCTAAATGTTTTTAAATGCTATGTGAATTTTTTGGTGATTTTTAAATACCTAAATGTATTTTTAATTAATTAATTCTCATTAATTAATTAAAAATAAACATTTAAATGATTTAAAAATAATTTTTAATGCAAAAAATAAAAATAAAAATATTTTTGTGTTCTGAAAATTCATGAAACCTTTGACAAAAATATTCAGAATTTTTTAATGATTTTAGCTATTTTTAAAAATTCGTGCAAAATAAATCAAATAAAATGAAAATAAAAATGAATTAATGAGAAGTATGCACAATCCATGGCTGAGATTCAAAGTTGAGTGGAGGGAGTTGACTGGCGCGTAAAGGAGTGGTCCAGATGCGTTCTGACTAATTAATTCAAATTAATTTAATTAATTAAAGATTAGGGTTTAATGACTAATCTTGGCCATCCATACGCGCGGGGAGTCAACCAAAGTCCACAAGATCAAGGGTCCAAATTCAAATTTTGCCCTAAACGTAATTAAGTCACTAATGACTCTCAGGTGGCCGGAGAAGACCTCCGGTCATCTTCTCCGGCCAGACCCTCACCTGAAAGTTGCCAACTTCTTCCCTAGGTTAAATCTGGAGCTCTAAAGCTCCAGATCAAACCTCCTAACCTCCCTGAATCTAAACCTACCCTCAAAACAAATTTCTATGACCTACAAAGCAAGATTCGAATCAAAACTCAAAAATGGAAAAAGTTTCAGGCAACCAGTACACACTCAAATCTTAACCATTTCAAAAAGTAAAAACATCAGGATGATCAGCAAGGCATAAGGAACAATCTAAGAACTTAAATTTTCATTTCTGAAAAAAAAAAGTTATTGAGATACCTGAGCTTGAGCTTTCTCAGTTTGCAACTTTCTAACCAGCTCTTTGCTTCCAATCACCTCCAATGATTCCCCTAAGAAGTTTGCAAGGCTTGGTTGGAGTTTAAAATGGTTGGTTTGTGAGATTGATCAAGTTCTGTTCAGTGAAGGGTGTGAATCGTGATTTAGTTTGAGGAGGTTTCAGGGATGAATGAGGGCAGGGAAATGATCAGGGGAGTATGCTGAGTGATCCTATGGAGTTTGTTTTTATGTTTGATGCTTGTGTTGTGTGATTCGAAGCAAAATGCATAAGAGGCATAAACTTGGAACTATGGCTTGGAGAGAGTTTCAGGCCTGTGTGTGTCGTCTGTTGTGTTGCATTTGGTCCACTTATCACAACTAGAGAGGTCAGAGAAGTTGGTGTGGCACAGGCTGATTGGTATGGGTCTTTTGCAAAAAAAGTCAAGTTAGGTGTACTTGAGGTATGGGCAAGTGTGAGGCTGTGATAGGGGCATGTCTTGGCTCAGCTGAGTTTAGGGAGAACCATGGAATTTGATTAGAAGCAATGCAGCAAGTGGATTAGGGTTTTTCATAGGTTTTGCAACTTTGGCCAACTTTGGCCCTTTTGAAGTTTCTTGATCCATAAGTCATGAAAATGGGAAAACTTTTGGTGCATTCTGAATTTTAGGAAATGGTTCATGTTTGTACAAAGGTTAGAAGTCACTTTGAGGTCTCATTTCAACTTGGCAAGTGGTTTTGCAACTTTGCCTCTTTGGTACATAACTTGAAATTATGTGATTTTTTCCAACTTTGACAAACCATAACTTTTGATCCAAAATGAATTAGAATGAGTTCTTGTACTTTTTGAAAAGGGAATGATCCATTCTACAACTTTCATGACCAAAGTTTTCTCATTTGAAGCATTTTTGAATCAAAAAGCAAGGGTTGAAAAAGTTTCCCAAAATGGCAAGTTTTCATTACAAGTCATTTTCCCAAAAAGGCAACTTTGCAAATGGCTTGGAATTCTTCAATTTTGTGAACTTCCAACATCTTCTATGATCAAATAAAGATCATACACAATCAAAATGATGAATAACACCCCTTGGTTGGGTCATTGGGGGCCTCAGATGCCCTAATTTTACACTGACTTGCTCAAGAAGTCAACTCTTGGTTAGATGCCTTCCCCATGGAATTTCTTCATGAAAATTGATATGCATGATCCCTATACCATATAGAGACCAATAGAAACAAGAATGACCAAAAAAATTGGAGTTATGGCCTTTGAAACCAAAACCCTAATTCTAGGTCATCTGTGCAGTTAAACCTGGCTTTGCTTCCATGCCATTCTCAGTTCTTGTGATTCTTTGATTTTATTGACTTTGTGGGGATACAATATGATGCTTGAACATACATGGACCCCTTTGAAGTGATTGATGACCTCTGGAGTGGCTCAAATGGCTAAGGGATAGCTTAGATCACAAACCCTAGATGCAGATGACTTAGAAGCTATGCAGTGAAGTAAATATGCAATATGAGATGCTATGATTGAACTTATGCATATGAAAAGATCACAAGCCAATGTGAAAGGAGTGAGGGCAAATTTGGGGTGTTTACAGCTGCCCCTATTCAAACATGAGTTAGCTGTGCAGGATGTAAGCGACGACTTATCATTCAAACAAGATAACTTGTGGTTGAATACCAAAGACAGTCCAAAATTTGCACTCACATAATGAAGAAGAAAAGGGATATAGATTGTAAAAGAAGATAAAGTATGATTATAAAGTGCGGGCGACGGAGGTCGACCGTCGAGCAGAGGACGACTGCTGGGGATAAAGTGATGACGGGGACGACCGATATGCTGGGGAAGATGCGGGAAATAAAGCAATGACGGGGACGGCCGACAAGCTGGGAAATAAGAGATTATGATGGGGACGGCCATCAGGTAAAGCTATAAGACTCTCTGGGGATTAAAGGTAAACGAAATAAAAATGATGAGGTACGGTCATCAAAGGTGAAGGACGATCACCTAGCAGGGGACGGCTGCTCTGTTGGGGATAAGATGAGGGACGGTCATCTAAGGTGAAGGACGATCACCGGGCAAGGTACGGTTGCCAAAAGTATCGCGACATAGGACGAATGCCGGATAAAAAAGTTGACGATGGGTACGGCCATCGGATAAGCACGATGAAGGACGATCATCAAGAGGTGAAGGACGATCACCTAGCAGGGTACGGCTGCTCTCAGGGTTTATCATGACATAGGACGAATGTCAGATACCAAGATCAACGATGGGGACGACCATCGGATAAAATGATGAAGGACGATCATCAAGAGGTGAAGGACGATCACCTAGCAGGGGACGGCTGCTGAAAATATCACGACATAGAACGAATGTCGGATAGAAAGGGGTTCCAATAATGGAGACTCCGCTAGGGAAAGGATGAGGGACGATCATCCAAAGGTGAAGGACGATCACCTGGCAGGGTACGGCTGCCGAAAAGGTATCATGACATAGGACGAATGTCAGATAGAAAGGAAGTAGCTCAACAAGTTTTGTTGGGGACTTCGTTGGGGAAAAGTAAACACGGACGAGTGTCTACATCCAAGAAATGAAAGGTATAAGTGTTTGACACGGTGTATAGATTGAAGATGCGGACGAGCATCCTTAAGACTATGATACGGACGGGTATCAAGTAGAAACAAACACTGACACATGTTCAGAGATGATGATACGGACGAGTATCAACTGGTTAACAAAGAACACAGACGAGTGTCGGATCTGAGGGGACTCTTCTGGGGAATAATAGACACAGACGTGTGTCTAAATTCTAAAAAGAGGTAAGGGTGTCTGACATTGCGTATGGATTAAAGATGCGAACGAGCATCCTTAAAACCATGATACGGACGAGTATCGGGTAGAAACAAACGCTTGACGCATGTTCTGAGATGATGATACGGACGAGTATCAACTGGTTAACAAAGAACACGGACGAGTGTCAAATCTGAAGGGATATAAGCGGTGTATACAAGATACGGACGAGTATCTGTATGAGTGAAACAGGAGTAATAAGAGAAAAATGTCAAAAGAGAAAAGTGTAATATAAACAAGCATATGGTTTACCAAGTGTTTGGGTAATTATGATGGGGGTGACACGGACGAGTGTCAAAGGAGTTGTATATCTATATGTATCTGTGAGTGCAAAAAGGGCGCTTTGGCTTTCTACTGGGGATATGACACGGACGGGTGTCAGGGAGTATCTGTATCTTCAGGGGAAATGCCTTGACTCTCTGCCGGGGATTCTGGGGAGTTTTCTGTATATTGTTGATGGATTGTCAGTATTTACAAGTGTTTGGTTCGACACATGGCTTATGATTATGCAATATGTTTGATTTTTGCCGTAATGCTCCGTATTAGACAGAATGCTACGCTCTGTGGGGAAGATATGATGTGAATGCTATGATTATGCAAAGATACCGATCCGGGATTCGGATTCCGTTGCTGCGAAGATCTCTGGTTGATCTGCTTGAACTGGACATCCCAGCTGGGGGCGAAATCATTGGTAGATCTGACATATGGGACTCTACTTGGGGATATAGGCCACTGATAGACCTATTTTGGCAATGAGGGACCCAGCTGGGGTTTGTAGAAGCTTTCGTCACTCTGTTGTGAGCTCTTCAGGTATTGCTCTTCTGGACAGGAGTTGAAACTTTGTGGGGGGATGGTCCCCTGGCTTTTATACATGGCTAAGGAGGAAAAATAAATGGCAACTCAGCTGGGGAGAAAGCACCTCTGGTGTTCAGACTGAATAGATAATGATTTGCCAGCTTGCTGGGATGAAGCTTTCATGCCCCATGCGGTGCTTTGAATACCTGCAATCCTGAAAAGTCAGAGAAACGCACAAGCGATCCCGAAGTATCCTTTACCAGATTCCATCATAAGAGTTTAGGCACTCCTGAGAGTGAGTATATTTCCTGCAAGCACGTGTTTTAGAAGAGAAACATCCGTATTTATGCAATCAGTATCTTAAAAGACATCGGACATTCTTGCAAATGAAAATAAAATGTACGAGACGAAACATGACTGAAAATCTGATTTTATTAACTCGTGTGCCCTGAATTGGCAAGGTACAGTCAAAGAAACAAATCCCCTAAAATGAGGAGATCGTTACAAATTGAGAAACAAAAGATGTTGGCAATGTTGATGACGCTTCAAGGAGCTCCCCTTTGCTATGACTC
The DNA here is from genome assembly GCA_963966055.1 of Lathyrus aphaca. Classification (NCBI taxonomy): domain Eukaryota; kingdom Viridiplantae; phylum Streptophyta; class Magnoliopsida; order Fabales; family Fabaceae; genus Lathyrus; species Lathyrus aphaca. The sequence continues at coordinate 408,635,762 of OZ014520.1, forward strand.
GTATGACATTTGACGTTCTTCTTATCCTGCTTTCTGAAGAAGGCTGACTCTGACCGGCGCTTGACCCTTCCGAAGCTTACCAAGAGATACAGATGAATTCAGATTGCAGTTGTTTGCTTATTCCCTTATTTTGCGTGGATCGCCCTCTCGGGTTTTCAATCCACCGGGATACCCATTTTTGCCTGAGTTGTCCAATGTGGCTTTTCAACTCAGCGGGTGTACATTTTTTTTATTTATTTTCCCTTGTTTTTGCCCGAGTCTTTTATTCTGTTTTTGACTCGCCGGGATGCCCTATTTTTGCCTGGACTTACATTCTGTTTTTATGTCCAGCGAGTCATTTTCATGCGAAGTACTTTTTAACTGCATCTGAATTCACATGGGATGGGAAGTCTTCACCATCCATAGTGCTGAGCATCAGTGCTCCACCAGAGAAAACTTTCTTTACTATGAAGGGCCCTTCATAATTCGGAGTCCACTTGTCCCTGTGGTCTGTATGAGGAGGGAGGAGTCTTTTCAGCACGAGATCCCCTACTTGGTATTCTCGGAGCCTGACTCTCTGATCGAAGGCTTTCTTCATTCTTTTCTGATACAACTGCCCATGATAAATTGCAGCCAATCTCTTCTCTTCAATCAGACTCAGTTGTTCGTATCGGGACCGGACCCATTCTGCCTCGTTCAGCTTAACATCCATCAGTACCCGCAGGGAGGGTAATTCAACTTCAACCGGTAGGACTTCCTCCATACCATACGCAAGTTGATACGGTGTTGCCCCAGTGGATGTTCTGATTGACGTACGGTACCCATGCAAGGCAGACGGTAGCGTTTCATGCCAGTCTTTGTAGGTGACTACCATCTTCTGCACAATCTTCTTGATATTCTTGTTAGCTGCCTCAACAGCGCCATTCATCTTTGGCCTGTAAGGAGAAGAATTGTGGTGTTGGATCTTGAAGTCCCGGCATAGCTCTACCATCATTTTGTTGTTCAAGTTGGAACCATTATCAGTAATGATTCGCTCGGGCACTCCATACCGACAGATGATATCTCTTTTCAGAAATCGGGCTACCACTTGCCTTGTGACATTTGCATAGGAAGCTGCTTCAACCCACTTGGTGAAATAGTCAATGGCTACTAGGATGAATCTGTGGCCATTTGAAGCAGTCGGTTCAATCTTTCCAATCATATCAATGCCCCACATGGCAAAGGGCCAGGGTGAAGACATCACATTCAGAGGATTGGGAGGCACATGCACTTTATCCGCATAAATCTGGCATTTATGGCACTTCCTGGTATAGGCACAACAGTCGGTATCCATTGTGATCCAGTAATAACCTGATCTTAGCAACTTCTTGGCCATGGCATGCCCTCCTGCATGGGTACCAAAGGATTCTCCGTGCACTTCGTGCATTAGCAAGTCTGCCTCTGCCCTATCAACACATCTGAGGAGTACCATATCAAAGTTTCTCTTGTACAGGGAACCATCAGTATTCAGGAAGAAACTACCAGCTAGCCTTCTTAATGTCTTCTTATCATTGGAAGATGCCCCATGTGGGTATGTTTGATCCTCCAAGAAGCATTTAATGTCATGGAACCAAGGCTTATCATCTTTAACAACATCTGCTGCAAATACATATGCTGGTCTGTCAAGTCTGGACACTGAAATCCGAGGCACAAAGTTGGCAGCTTGAACTTTGATCATTGATGAAATGGTAGCCAGAGCATCTGCAAACTGATTCTCGTCCCGAGGGATATACTCAAGCTTGACCGTTGTAAAGAAAGTCAATAACCTCCTTGTATAATCCCTGTAAGGTATCAGATGATCTTGGTGTGTGTACCATTTGCCGTTGGTTTGATTAACTACCAGAGCTGAATCTCCGAATACAGTCAAAGTCTTGATCCTGAGGTCAATGGCTTCCTCAAGACCCATAATACAAGCTTCGTATTCAGCTTCGTTGTTAGTGCAGTTAAAGGTGAGCTTTGCCGAGAAAGGCATGTGAACTCCTTTAGGTGTAATGAGTATTGCACCAACACCACGACCATTTATATTAACAGCCCCATCAAACATCATAGTCCATTCTTCTTCTGGGTCAGGCCCTTCAGTGTGAACAGGCTCTTCATGATCTTTTGCTTTTATGAACATGATGTCTTCATCAGGGAAGTCAAATCTCATGGGCTGGTAATCATCAAGGGGTTGCTCAGCAAGATAATCAGACAATACACTGCCCTTGATGGCTTTCTGAGACGTGTACTGGATGTCATATTTTGTGAGGATCATTTGCCACCTTGCAACCCGTCCGGTAAGTGCTGGCTTCTCAAAAATGTACTTAACTGGATCCATCTTTGAAATCAATAAGGTAGTGTGGGTCAACATATACTGTCTTAGTCGGCGAGCAGCCCACGCTAAAGCACAACAAGTTTTCTCGAGCAGTGAATAACGTTGTTCACAGTCGGTAAACTTTTTGCTTAGGTAGTAAATTGCATTCTCTTTTCGACCAGACTCGTCATGCTGGCCCAGCACACACCCCATTGACTCTTCTAATACTGTCAAGTACATTATCAGAGGTCTTCCTTCAACTGGGGGCATAAGGATGGGAGGTTCTTGTAAATATTCCTTGATCTTGTCAAAAGCCCTTTGGCAGTCTTCATTCCACCTGACCGTTTGTTCTTTTCTTAACAGCTTGAACAAAGGTTCACAGGTTGCAGTAAGGTGAGATATGAACCTTGAAATGTAGTTCAATCTACCTAAAAACCCTCGAACTTCTTTTTCAGACTTCGGTGCAGGCATTTCTTGAATGGTTTTAACTTTGTCAGGGTCAACTTCAATCCCTTTTTCACTTACGATAAATCCCAGCAGCTTACCAGATCGCACCCTGAATGTGCATTTGTTGGGGTTCAACTTCAGTTGGTACTTCCTCAGACGCTTGAACAGTTTCAACAGATTTACCAGGTGGTCTTCTTCTGTGAGGGACTTGGCAATCATGTCATCCACATAACATTCAATTTCTTTATGGATCATGTCGTGGAATAATGTTACCATAGCCCGTTGATAAGTTGCACCAGCATTCTTCAGTCCGAATGGCATCACCTTATAACAGAACGTGCCCCAGGGTGTGATGAAAGTTGTCTTCTCCATGTCTTCAGGTGACATCTTGATCTGATTGTATCCTGAAAATCCGTCCATGAAGGAGAATACCGAGAACTGAGCCGTGTTATCCACCAATACATCAATGTGAGGTAATGGGAAGTCATCTTTCGGGCTGGCTCTGTTTAAATCCCGGTATTCCACACACATCCTCACCTTTCCATCCTTCTTAGGCACAGGTACAATGTTAGCAACCCATGGCGGATAGCTAGTTACAACAAGGAAACCGGCGTCCCACTGCTTTTGTACCTCTTCTTTGATCTTCATTGCCATATCCGGGCGAGTACGGCGTAGCTTCTGTTTTAGTGGAGGGCAGTCTTCTTTTAAAGGCAGCCTGTGCATGACAATATCGGTGTCCAACCCCGGCATATCCTGATAAGACCAAGCAAACACATCCACATATTCACGAAGCATGTCAATCAGTTGCTCTTTTAATGAATCTTGTAGGCAGGCCCCGATCTTAACTTCTTTCACGTCTTCTTCCGTACCAAGATTAACTGTTTCAACCTCCTCCTGATGAGGAGTGATAACCTTCTCCTCTTGTCTCAACAACCTGGCTAGCTCTTCAGGAAGCTCATAATCTTCTTCAACCCCTTCATCAGCTTGATTGATTGGATTGTCAAAGTCATACAAGGTCATAGATGTGTTGTTGTCGGTGCAGTCTGAAAGGCACTTTCTGCAAGGGTTTAGATTATTCATTTTAGTGATTGATTTTAATCTTGTTTAGAAAAAGTGAAATGAAGTTGTCATTTTGGAAAACATTTCCATTTTATTTTTTGTACAAAAAGAAAAAATGAAAAACAGTGAGCGGGAAAGAAAAAGACTCATTTGCAAAAGATGTCTGATATTCATTGATTGATCTGTTTGCACAAAATTACAAGATGGCCCGATTACAAAATGAGTCTTGTCATCTTGGGCAAGATGAAAGACTTGATGCATGCTTAAAATACAGGAAATAATAATTACTCTGCAGGAGTAACCCTTATAATTTCCTGGGAAGACCAGTTAAGGACTTGGCTCCCCGGGATCCTTGGACGTATCCAGCTCTCCAGGTTGCGGTCGCTTTCATCCTCGTCTTCCAAGTTGTTCACTGCATCCGGGGTGAGCATTCCCCCGCTGACAAAACTGGGCTCCTTGGCAGCCTCTGATTGATCTTGTTGAGTTGGTCTGTAACCCAACCCAAATCTGTCCTCCTTCTTCTCCACGGGCAGCAGCTTGCCACAGCCTTGGGCAGTCCCCTCTTCAACAACCTTCATGGCTTGCTGATAAGATGTCATGGAGGTTCCCAGTACAGCAGACGCTTCATTTATGTTCAGGGCTTCAAATCCCTGGCTCATGGTTTCATGGATTTCTCCATCCATCTCAATATACTTATACGTAGCCAGATGGCTAACAAAGATGTCTTCTTCACCACAGATGGTGATGATCTGGCCTTCCCACTCGAATTTCAGCTTCTGGTGAAGGGTAGACGTAACAGCGCCAGCGGCATGGATCCAAGGTCTACCCAACAAACAGCTGTAGGCCGGCTGAATGTCCATCACATAGAAGGTAATTTTAAAAGTCTGCGGGCCAATCATCACAGGCAGATCAATCTCCCCTAGCACTGATCTCTTAGAGCCATCAAATGCTCTTACCACCAAATTACTCGGACGCAAAGTCAAGCCATCATACTCCAGCTTCACCAAGGCTTTCTTTGGTAGAACATTGAGTGAAAACCCAGTGTCCACCAGTACATGGGATAGGACAACACCTTTGCATTCTAGGGTGATGTGTAAAGCCTTGTTGAGGTTACGCCCCTCAGTTGTTAAGTCAGCATTGGTGAAGCCCAGTCCATGACTGGTATTGACATTTGCTACCACGGTCTCTAGCTGATTAACAGTGATCTCCTCTGGCACGTATGCTGCGTGCAAGACTTTCAGTAATGCATTCCTGTGAGCTTCAGAACACATCAACAGGGATAAAATGGAGATCTTTGAGGGAGTTTGGTGAAATTGATCCACCACTTTGTAATCACTTCTCTTTATAATTCTCATAAACTCGTCTACATCTTGTTCAAAAGATGTCTTCTGAGTTTCCTTGATAATCGGTTCTTCAGATATCACACTCTTTCCCTTTGCTTTGGCAGCAGCTTCTGCTTCGGCATTAGGTCTTTGCAATTGTGAGGCAAAAAGGCGTCCGCTTCTGGTGAAGCCTCCGCCTCCCCCAACATTATCAATCTGCGCAGAAGAGGTTGAAGAATCCAGAGTGATTTTCTCCCCGTTGTAGTAGAGGTCAGAGCCATAATGCCAAGGTATGGCATTACTGCTTTCATATGGAACTGGCCCAGGCACCGTGATGGTAACTGGACTGACTGCTGCAGAGGAGGGTGCTGAAATGGTGTGCGGATCGTAGTAAATGGTGACTGGTGACCTGGCAGGAGGTGCTATTGTTTGTTGCTGAAAGTTGTTGTTTGGAGGAACATCTGATGGATTATAGTAAATGGTGACTGCTGAGATGTCTTCATTAATTTCTGTTGGCGTTGTAGAAGATTCTGCTGAATAAATGGATGTTGATGTTGTAGAAGAAATGGTTGTTGACATCTGGTTTGCTGAAGTGATGGACGGAGCCATCGTTGATGATATTGATGAATTGGTCGGAATGATTGTTGTTGCAGTTGTAGAAGAGTCAGGAATCGTTGTCAAAGGATTTGCTGGATTTGTAGGCACCGTTGTCGTGATCTGAAGTATACCACTTTTGATAAGACCATCTATACCGCTTCTCAAATTATCACACCCGTTGACCGAAATGTTGCAATAACCACAACCGAGTTCACACCCGGGGAACATCTGGCACTCTAAGAGTTGAGCTTTAATCTCAATCAGAGGTGTCCGAATCTGTCCAACACTGGTGATTAAGAAAGATGGCTTGTCTTCCTCAATGGCATTAATTCTTGGTCCTCCATGATTGGGCATGGGATTCTTGGTGACACTTGGAGGGGGTGCAAAGTTGAGGGCTTTGGAATCCACAAGATCTTGCACCTTCATTTGTAAAGCCCTACACTTCTCAGTATTGTGGCCAGGTGCATTGGAGTGGAAAGCACATCTGGCGTTGACGTCATAATTTCTTGGAAGATTGGAAGGGTCTGGTGGTGCCAATGTCCTTAGTTCAACCAAGTTGAGTTTCAGGAGTTGTGGCAATAAAGCGGCATAAGGCATAGGGATAGGGTCAATCACCCTATTAGCCTGTGATGGTCTTTGCTGAAAAGGTCTTTGCTGTTGATTGTTGTTATTGTTGTTGTAGGCTCTTTGTGGCGGATACTGAATTTGCTGTTGATAGTGTGGTTGTTGTTGTGGTTAATATGTTGGTTGCTGAGGAACCGGAGCTGGAATAGTGACAGCTGCTACTGATCTGTGGACATACTGAGGTCTGCCCCTGCTGGCATGAATAGCATTTGTCTCACCGGTTCTTCTAGGTCCCACAAAAGGCTTCCTGGAGTTACTAGACAAACTTGCACCATTATCAGAAATCTTACCCATCTTCAGGAGGCTCTCAATTCTTTCTCCAGCTATAACTACGTCAGCGAAGCTGGTGGAAGAAAAGGCAGCTAGCCTATCAATATATGTTCCTTGCAGCGTATTCATAAACATGTCGGCCATTTCTCTTTCCGACATGGGTGGCTGGACAGCAACAGCAAGCTGTCTCCACCTCTGGGCATATTCCCTGAAGCTTTCTCTGGAGGATTGAGACATTCCCATCAAAAGGGTCCTGTTAGGAGCCATGTCCAGATTGTATTGGTATTGTCTGATGAAGGCTACAGCTAGGTCCTTCCAGCATCTGATAGTAGCTCTGGTCAAATGAGAGTACCACTCCCTTGAAGCCCCAGTCAAACTGTCTTCAAAATAGAACATCCACAGTTTTTCATCCATGGTGTATGCCTTAAGTCTCCCCAGAAAGGACTGCAAGTGAGTTCGTGGACAGGAAGTTCCATTGTACTTCTCGAAGCACGGGGGTTTAAACTTGTGGGGAATCCTTACCCCATCCACTAACCCCATATCCATGACATCAAAACCCAGGGAATTTTGAGACTCTAGAGATCTCAACTTCTCAGCAATTTCATCAAACCTCCTATCATATACTTCATCCCCAGCTCCCATTACAGTAAACTGCTCCTCTTGGGGGTCTTCTTGTAAGATCCTGCCTGCAGTAGTATTTCCTTGCACATTACCCGGGATGTTGACTTCCGGATGTAGATGAGGCCCATATACTGGTGGATTAACATGAGGCTGACCCCTCTCATTGTTACTTGTTCCTCCAGTTCCCAGAGGAGGTTCTTCCGGGGTTTGTCTTTCTACCAATGCCCTCAACCTTTCTTGACTTTGGGCCAAGCCATTCATTACTTCCATGAACTGGGTCATTTGGTTTCTCATCTCCAGCCTTTCATTAGCCATCTGGGTTCTGACCTCTGTCAGATCTTGCTGTACTTGGTCCATTTGGATACCAGGAAGATTGTTGCGAGTAGGATACCTGTGCGGACGGTTGAGAGGGAACACCCGACGGCGAGCAATAATTCCTGAACCACAACAAAGTTAGAAACAAACAAAAATAATGGCAAAACCTACAAAACAAAACAAAAGTCAGTATGCAATGCAGTATGCTTATTTATTTTCCAAGGTATCCGGCTTGGCTCTTGGTTTTGACCTTTCCAGACCCTGAGGAAGATGCTTTGATGTTGCTTGAGAAAGAAACTCAAATGAAACAAACTGACAAATACATTACAAATGGTGGATCATACATAGTTTGGTTTTTTACAACACATGCCCCTGAGGGGTCAAAATACAACATAAAAAAGAAAAGTACATGAAATGGAAATAACAACAAGCAAAGAAGTCAAACATCTAATCCAAACTCATCCTCCTTAACCTCCTTCAGAAGTGCTTCAGTTACAGGACCAGCCGGATGCTCTGTAATGTTTCTGATAAGAAGGTTTCTGGTGGAAATAGCAGTGGTCAGCTTCTTGTGTCTGTCTTGGTCCTTGGACCTCTTTACACCAGCCCTAAGCTTCAATTCTGAAATCTCCTTCTGGGCTGCCAGCAAAGCTTCCTGTTGTTTCTTTTCATTGGCCTCCAACTGCTCAATCTTGGCTTGAGTCCTCTTATCTTCTTGAGTGCGAGCTTCAGTGATCCTGACCCACCTAGCTTGACTTTCCTCTAGATAGAGATCAGTCCTAGCCTTCTGAAACTGGGCCTCTTTACAGGCATTCTTCAATATTTGCTCTCCAGCTCTTGATTTCTTGATGTAGTCCTCTGCTTTCCCAATTTTGGTTAGATGCTCCACCTTAATTTTCTCCAACCTCTCAATATCTAGACGACCATCACTCCTCTCCCAGAGGGTCTTCTTCAGAGCTTGAGACAGATTCTCATTCCTTTCCTTCAGCTTCTCAAATTCTTCCAGGCTGACAGTGGCTGGAGGTGGTACTGTGGATGGTCCAGGTGCATCCTCAATGGTGAAGGGCATCCCAGAAATCTGAGCCCTAGCATGAGACCATTCATAATACTGAGCTGAAGCCACATTATTGCATCTCCCAAGAATGGCCATCCCTTTGGTCTGGATGTTGTCCCAAGCCCAGGATGCTTGTCTGACAACAGCTAGATTAGGTTTTATCTCACAATACAGGATTTCAGCCAAGTCTTGCACTCTTGGAGGGTGGACCAAGGCATAGCCCAATTGTCTCTTAAACAGCAAAGGATTGTAGTTGATGCAACCCTTCACTCCTATTAGAGGTACATTGGGGTACTGCCCACAACTAGTGATTATGTCTCTGCCCTTGGTGCTTTGGGTACACCATCTGATGTCATCTGAAGTCAAAGCAATAAGTCTCTTAGCCCAATTCTTCTGTTGGTGAGGATTCAGGAAGGCATCAGTCTTGGGTAAATGTTTAAGCAACCAAGTGTGAAATAGAGGAGCACAACATCTCACCAACCTTCCTCTCTGCTTCTCATTTCTTTGGTGAACAGAATAATAGAAATCTCCCAGCAAGGTGGGTACTGGGTTCCTCAGAAGGAAAAGATGAATGGCATTCTTGCTGATAAATTTGGGCTCATCTGCAAATAATATCACCCCATATATACTGAGGGCCAACAATGCACAAACTGCCCTCCATTCTCCCAAAGAGGCCTTTAGGGTGGCCTGAGAAGTCAGAAAATCTAAGTGCAAACCAGGGATCCCAGCCTTTGTTGTCATGTTCTGCTCAATCAAAATAGGCTCCAGGTACAGTGCTTTTGCCACTTCTTCATTGCTGGGAGGAGCCATCTCTGGGTTGAAGGGGATACCACCCCTGACAGGTACTCCAATCAATGATGAAAACTCCTCCAGCAGAGGTCCCAACTGAAAGTTCTGGAAAGTGAAGCATCTCAAAGGAGGGTCATAAAACTGTAGGCAAGTGTGGATCAAACTCCTCTGAGAAGGGTCTAGGTCCATAACCATATCAAGGATGCCTCCATAATGCTCTCTGAATAATGGGATGTGGTCTGGAGTGATAAGTGCCTGGACCTGCCTGATACCAGTCAGCACAGGCTCAAAGAAATGGTATGAAATGTTGCTCTTCTTGGGTGCCATGACTGCTGATGAAGAGCTGAAAACAAATGCTGATGATGATTAAAACTGGTACTGGAGATGAGCCACTGATAAGCTGATGATGAAGGTAACTGAAGCAAACAACTGACAAAGATAACTGAAATAGATGATTGATGAAACAGAGGTCTATGCAGATGAAGGGGTCAAAACCAAGCCAAATGTAATGTGGATACCCTGAAAAACAAATAAACAAATGTTAAATGATGCAAATGATGAGTATGCAAATGATATGCAAGGGTTTGTGATCAAGCTGGATCTGATTACTGCCTTGATATAAGTTCATGTATGTCTAAGAAGTCCAGATGGAGGTTCAAGAGTCCAGTAACCAAGGTGGGGGACTCAAATAAAGAGTCACATGTCCAGGGTTAAATCACAAGAACTGTCCCAAAATGGAGTACTCTTAATCAAAGTAACAGGGTATGATGTGGTCAATGGTACCTGCAAACCTTTAAACAGCCCAACCCCCTCACATGTGATGCTCTAGAACAAGGATCCTCAGACTTGGATCAGTTATGAGAAGTGTAAACACTTCTAACCCGGAGGTACAGTGTTTACAATAACCATAAAAGATCCTCCTCTAATTCACCTAAGTTTCTGAAGGTCATAACAAAGGTCATCCAGACTTAGCAGGCTTCCCAGATATCCCTAGCACTACAGGAAATCTGTAGCACATAGTTCTCAAGAAGAAACCCACATCTAAACCGTGTTTCATATTCCCGCACCAGACAGAAATGGAATGGGAAAGAACATGAACCACTCTAGCCTAGGTGTCACTCAGGTCCCAGGTATAGGACCTTAAACTCTCAATGAACCCCACCCAATAAACCAGATCCAGCCAGATAACAGTATGACAGTATGATATATATAAAGCTGTAAAGAAAGCAATAAATAACTGTACATAAAGCAATAAATAAAGCAAATATACAAACACAAATAGCACATAACACCCCAGTAAACACAAATCAAACAAGCGCTAGGAGGAACCCACAAAAAGAACCAGAAGCCCTGGTTATAGTATAAGGTTCCCCAGTGAAGTCGCCAAGCTGTCGCTCCCACCAAAATGACACCTGGTCAGAAGGGGTACAGACGCGAACGGTCGGCGAAAGAGAAGGAATGAATAGAGTCGCCAGCTAGGCATTTTTATCCCGAAGGAAAGGTAATGCTGCATAAACCTAAGAAAAGATATGGATAAGACGGTTGCGAACCAGAGAGACTGAGAAAGGGGGTTGGTTACAACCTGGGAAGGTATTAGCACCCAGATTGTCCGCCGTACTCGACGGGATCCACGCTTAAAAGATTTGTGTTTTAAAGGGGTAGTGTCAGTGCAATCTGTGTATTAAGGCTGGAAAGAATGCAAGTGTCAGTGTAAAAGAAGTGTAAAGTGTAGCATGTACAGTGACAGTGTAAGAACAGGAATGAAATGCTCAAGATCATGAGGCTTAAAGAATAAAGCTGGAAGAGGGGGGGATATACAGAGACTTTTGTTCGATAACTGTTAAGTTATGCCTACGTATCCTCTCGTGCAATGAGAAAGTCAGAACACCGTAGTTCGACTCAAAGAGACTGAAAGATAAATTGACTGATGAACTGCTTACTTGTCTATGCTCAAGTGTATGACCTGTCTGGCTCATGTGCAAATTGTCTTGCATTAGACGGAAGAAGCGAGTTCTCATTTATGAGTGAATAAGGTGAGAAAAGAATCCCGGAGGAGACGATTATTGTTTGTTTTTGTGTTTTCAATCTTTCATTGCTTTTGGATTTGTCATAAGATAATGAGCTTAAGCCTAAACCAAGGGTTAGTAAACTCATCACATCCTCCCTCTGATTAGGGGTAATGAGAATACCTTAAGTGTGAAGTCAGTATCTCACACTTAATCACCCTGGTGTAGGATTAAGATCATTAACCTACTTGTGATTATTTAGATGTTTTTGTTGTTTTTGATTAGTGTTAAGTAATGAGATTAAGCCATAATCAAGGATTTAATGGACCCATTACACCATCCTAATAGAAGGATAATAGATGAGAACATTTAAGCTGAGAAAAACTCCTCAACTTAATCCATGATTAGGGATTAACCTCATGACAAAACAAAGCCTTTATTATTAGATGGATTTTAGTTAATGATAAGATGAAGAAATGATTTTTATGGTTTATAAGACAACTTGAGGGGGACTTGTCCATTAACACTAGGGTTAGTCCTTCTTGACCAATTAAGGAAGAATTAGAACCCTAATGCAAGGCCCAAGTTACAAGCTTGATGTCTTAGTGATTATTAGGTGGATTGATTAAAGAATTCAAACAAATTAAGGGTTTAACACTTAGGATTAAAGTTATACACTCCATCCTAATAGAAGGATGCAGGCATAAGCTTAATCACAAAGCCTTAAAGCCTTTAAGGTTTAGTCCCTGATTATGAGATGAGAAGAGAAGACTCAAAAGATGACACAAAGGTAAAGCTAAATGGGGGACTAATCAAACCCCAATTATTATCATGCTTGTTTATTCCTAGGGTTAATGAGGTTTGCAAGAAGATCTTCAGAGAAACCACCAGGAAGGAAGCAGATGAAAGGAGCAAAGAGAAACAAAACAACTTGCTTCACTTAAGAAGACAAGTTGCTTGAAGGAAGAAAGTAAGAGATGAACATGAATGAGCAAGCTCACTCCAATTCACATACAAAATGAAGCAAAGAAGTTATGAAAGAGATGAAAAGAGATCATGAGAAGTGAAGGCAAATTCACTTCTCAAGCAACTTACCACCTGAAAAGTTAGCAAAAAGAAATGAAATACAATGCAAATGAAATGAAATGTCATGATGCAAACCAAAGTCAGAAGCATTTACATGATGTTAATGATGCTAAAAGATGATAAAAACATGAGGCAAGGCATGGGAATGATCAAACAAACATAATGATGCAAATGAGGCATGCACTGAACCATGAACATACATGAAAAGTTATGAAATGCAATGGACATACAACATGGCAAATGAAAGATGCAATGATCAAACATGATTCTAATATGTCCTAAGATGTATTATGAATCATGTGGATACACAAAATGTCATGGCAAGTCAATGGATGCAAGCAAATGAGAAATGGATGCAAAGGAAGGCACAAATTAGGGTTACATGCATCATACAAAACAAAAATCCAAAACCAGAAGAAAATGAAATGATAAAAATTTGAAAATGCAATCAAAAATACCCTAGACCTATACAAACTCACTGCCCAAAGGAGGGGACTCAACTCTTAACCTAGTGAGAGTTATGAATTTCCTAAGATTGCTAGGGTTTTAAGGTACCTTGTCAAGAAAAATGCTAAACAAATTGAAAATGCAAGATCAATTCAAATCAATTTTATCCTATAAACTACATGCTATGCAAGATGCAATGCCAAAATAATCATCATTCAACTCTCAAGGGTTAGGCAGAAATGATTTTTTAAAGTTTGAACCAAAATATTACCTCAAAATGAATTTAATTCCATTGAAAATGATCAAAAAGTATCAAGAACAAAAAATAAATTTGGTTTGAGAGTTGGACAATGTTTCTAAATGTTTTTAAATGCTATGTGAATTTTTTGGTGATTTTTAAATACCTAAATGTATTTTTAATTAATTAATTCTCATTAATTAATTAAAAATAAACATTTAAATGATTTAAAAATAATTTTTAATGCAAAAAATAAAAATAAAGTGTTCTGAAAATTCATGAAACCTTTGACAAAAATTTTCAGAATTTTTTAATGATTTTAGCTATTTTTAAAAATTCGTGCAAAATAAATTAAATAAAATGAAAATAAAAATGAATTAATGAGAAGTATGCACAATCCATGGCTGAGATTCAAAGTTGAATGGAGGGAGTTGACTGGCGCGTAAAGGAGTGGTCCAGATGCGTTCTGACTAATTAATTCAAATTAATTTAATTAATTAAAGATTAGGGTTTAATGACTGATCTTGGCCATCCATACGCACGGGGAGTCAACCAAAGTCCACAAGATCAAGGGTCCAAATTCAAATTTTGCCCTAAACGTAATTAAGTCACTAATGACTTTCAAGTGGCCGAAGAAGACCTCCGGTCATCTTCTCCGGCCAGACCCTCACCTGAAAGTTGCCAACTTCTTCCCTAGGTTAAATCTGGAGCTCTAAAGCTCCAGATCAAACCTCCTAACCTCCCTGAATCTAAACCTACCCTCAAAACAAATTTCTATGACCTACAAAGCAAGATTCGAATCAAAACTCAAAAATGGCAAAAGTTTCAGGCAACCAGTACACACTCAAATCTTAACCATTTCAAAAAGTAAAAACATCAGGATGATCAGCAAGGCATAAGGAACAATCTAAGAACTTAAATTTTCATTTATGGAAAAAAAGTTCTTGAGATATCTGAGCTTGAGCTTTCTCAGTTTGCAACTTTCTGACCAGCTCTTTGCTTCCAATCACCTCCAATGATTCCCCTAAGAAGTTTGCAAGGCTTGGTTGGAGTTTAAAATGGTTGGTTTGTGAGATTGATCAAGTTCTGTTCAGTGAAGGGTGTGAATCGTGATTTAGTTTGAGGAGGTTTCAGGGATGAATGAGGGCAGGGAAATGATCAGGGGAGTATGCTGAGTGATCCTATGGAGTTTGTTTTTATGTTTGATGCTTGTGTTGTGTGATTCGAAGCAAAATGCATAAGAGGCATAAACTTGGAACTATGGCTTGGAGAGAGTTTCAGGCCTGTGTGTGTCGTCTGTTGTGTTGCATTTGGTCCACTTATCACAACTAGAGAGGTCAGAGAAGTTGGTGTGGCACAGGCTGATTGGTATGGGTCTTTTGCAAAAAAAAGTCAAGTTAGGTGTACTTGAGGTATGGGCAAGTGTGAGGCTGTGATAGGGGCATGGCTTGGCTCAGCTGAGTTTAGGGAGAACCATGGAATTTGATTAGAAGCAATGCAGCAAGTGGATTAGGGTTTTTCATAGGTTTTGCAACTTTGGCCAACTTTGGCCCTTTTGAAGTTTCTTGATCCATAAGTCATGAAAATGGGCAAACTTTTGGTGCATTCTGAATTTTAGGAAATGGTTCATGTTTGTACAAAGGTTAGAAGTCACTTTGAGGTCTCATTTCAACTTGGCAAGTGGTTTTGCAACTTTGCCTCTTTGGTACATAACTTGAAATTATGTGATTTTTTCCAACTTTGACAAACCATAACTTTTGATCCAAAATGAATTAGAATGAGTTCTTGTACTTTTTGAAAAGGGAATGATCCATTCTACAACTTTCATGACCAAAGTTTTCTCATTTGAAGCATTTTTGAATCAAAAAGCAAGGGTTGAAAAAGTTTCCCAAAATGGCAAGTTTTCATTACAAGTCATTTTCCCAAAAAGGCAACTTTGCAAATGGCTTGGAATTCTTCAATTTTGTGAACTTCCAACATCTTCTATGATCAAATAAAGATCATACACAATCAAAATGATGAAGAACACCCCTTGGTTGGGTCATTGGGGGCCTCAGATGCCCTAATTTTACACTGACTTGCTCAAGAAGTCAACTCTTGGTTAGATGCCTTCCCCATGGAATTTCTTCATGAAAATTGATATGCATGATCCCTATACCATATAGAGACCAATAGAAACAAGAATGACCAAAAAAATTGGAGTTATGGCCTTTGAAACCAAAACCCTAATTCTAGGTCATCTGTGCAGTTAAACCTGGCTCTGCTTCCATGCCATTCTCAGTTCTTGTGATTCTTTGATTTTATTGACTTTGTGGGGATACAATATGATGCTTGAACATACATGGACCCCTTTGAAGTGATTGATGACCTCTGGAGTGGCTCAAATGGCTCAGGGATAGCTTAGATCACAAACCCTAGATGCAGATGACTTAGAAGCTATGCAGTGAAGTAAATATGCAATATGAGATGCTATGATTGAACTTATGCATATGAAAAGATCACAAGCCAATGTGAAAGGAGTGAGGGCAAATTTGGGGTGTTTACATACTCCAATCAGGGGTACATTGGGATACTGCCCACAACTAGTGATGATATCCTTGCCCTTGGTGCTCTGGGTGCACCATCTGATGTCTTCTGATGTAAGGGCAATCATTCTCTTAGCCCAGTTCCTTGGCTGATGAGGATTCAAGAAAGTGTCTGACTTCGGCAAGTGCCTTAACAACCAATAGTGGAAGAGGGGTGCACAGCATCTGACCAATCTCCCCCTTTGCTTCTCATTCCTTTGATGCACTGAGTAGTAAAAGTCTCCAAGCAAGGTAGGAACTGGGTTTCTCAACAAGAATAGGTGAATAACACTCTTGCTTACAAACTTTGGCTTGTCTGCAAACAAGATAACTCCATATATGCTGAGGGCTAGGAGAGCACAAACAGTTTCCCACTTCCCTGCTGCAGCATGCAGGGTGGCCTGAGTGACCAAGAAATCCAAGTGAAGGCCTGGGATTCCAGCCTTAGTGGTTATGCTCTGGTCAATGAGGGTAGGCTCCAAGTGTAAAGCCTTATTTATATCTTCATTCTTGGGAGCAACCATCTCAGGGTTGAAGGGAATTCCCCTCCTGATAGGGACACTTAACAACATGGAGAACTCTTCCATCGATGGTCCCAACTGAAAATCTGGGAAAGTGAAACATCTGAGAGGAGGGTCATAAAACTGGAGACAGGTGTGGATCATGCTCCTATGGGGTGCATCCAAATCCATGATCATGTCCATAATGCTACCATAATGTTCCCTAAATAAAGGGACATGATCAGGAGTGATGAGAGACTGCATATGCCTGATGCCTATCAAAGTGGGCTCAAAGAAATGATATGTGATGTTGCTCTTCCTGGATGTGTCCATGCTGATAATGGATGCTGATGAAGAAGACTGAGGAGAAGCACTAATGAAGGAAACTGCTGAAGACTGATGGAGATAACTGGAGAAAGTACTGAAGAAGAATCCCTGATGAAGATAACTGATGAAGAGGCTGATGCAGATAGCTGAGCAGTAGAACATGTCAAAACCAAACCAAAGATAAGATGTGGATACCCTGTAAAACAAATAGACAAATGTTAAATGATGCAGAATGATATGCAAATGGTTTGTGATCAAGTGCTGGATCTGTTATCTGCCTTGATAGGGTCTATGTGTATTCATAAGCCTGGATAGAGGCTTAGAAAACCAGTAACCAGGTGGGGGACTCAAATAAAGAGTCACAAGTCCAGGATTTCACAAGAACAATCCAAAATGATACAGCCTTAAAACAACATTAGTAACAAGGGTATAATGAGGCCAAGGGCTCCTGCAAACCTGTAAACATCCCAACCCCCTCACATGTATTGTTCTAGAACAAGGATCCTCAGACTTGGATCAGTTATGAGAAGTGTAAACACTTCTAACCCGGAGGTACAATGTTTACAATAATCATAAAGATTCCTCCTCTAATTCACCTCAGATGTTGAAGGTCATAAAAGGTCATTCGGACTTAGCAGACTTCCTAGATAGCCCTAGTACTACAGAAAATCCGTAGCACAAAGTTCTTAAGAAGAAACCCATGTCTAAACCGT